>CM045589.1:4800000-6001284 GCA_024721215.1 Cheumatopsyche charites | reverse complement strand
CGTGACACCACCATTCGTCCAACGACAACTCGTTCATCGACAACCGGTTCACGTCAACTCGTGCACGTCAACTAGTACACTCCCACAACTCGTTCACGACAACTGGTGCACTCCGACAACTGGTGCACCGCCAACTGGTGCAAATGATAATTCGTCTAAAATATCCAATTGGAATAAAATCATATAGGTAAATTTTATTATCCAATTTGAAACATCGAAAAACGAAATATTCTAATAGAATAATATCAAACAGGATAAATTAACAATCCAATTAGAAAAACATTCTATAACATTTCATCATAATATATGATTTATTACTGCAGACGTCATTTTCAACGATTTCACCGAATCAGGGATCGGCAACCGTCACCGATATTTTAACATTATTATTTTTTTTCCGCTTTTTGAATCGAAATAATTACGAATGATTTTGAAGGTGAATTTTTTTGTATGAACCCTGGTTCTCAAACTGTCTATGGACTATTTTTTCTTGTGAATTTTGTTAAAAATATAATAAAATATTTACGATTATCAATGAATGATTTAACGTTTTTCGTATTATATTTACGACGGAAGTCACCGGTGATGGTTTTTCCGATTTAGGGATCGGCAACCGTCATCGATATTTCCATATATGTAATATTTATTTTTTTGCTGTTTGACTTGTAATAATTACGAACGATTTTGATGACTTTTTTTCATACAAACCCTAGTTCTCAAACTGTCTATGGATTGTTTTTTCTTGTAATTCGGAAAAAATGAAATATTTATGTTGAATGAAATTATGAAATTATGAGTGAAATTATCGGTGATCGTTTTGCCGAATCAGGGATCGGCAACCGTAACCAATATATTAACATTATAATTTTTTTTCGCTGTTTAAAGTGAAAGAATTACGAGTGATTTTGACGTTGACTTTTCAATATGAACCATTGTTCCCAAACTGTCTATCGATTATTTTTACGTGTCGATTTGGTAAAAGTATAAGAGAAAGTTCGAGAACTTGATTTGTTTAGGAGATTTGATCCTCTATTTTGTAAGTCTCTGATTTTTGAAAAATAGTGTCGATACAATCAGAAATAAATTGGTTTACTTTGACTCATTTTCATTATATTTTTTTAAATGGAATTAGAAGCCACAAAAAAAGAGAACAAGTATCCACATTTTTTCTTCACATTTATATGTATTGATGAATGTTAGAATATTTTATCTTATTTTTACTTCGGATAATTTAGCTGAACTAGGAACCGGCAATCATTGCCGAATTTCTATTTAATCATGTTTAGTGTTTGAATTATAAAATATGCTTTGAATCGAGATACATATAATTTGCAAATCTTTTGAATTTTATTATATTTGCGGCCATTATGTTGTATATATATAGATAAAAAATAAGCAAAGGAAAAATTTTACACTATCGAAATAATCCCATTTTCATGAAGCTTATTTGGCTTGGTCGTATCTGAAAATATTATGTTTATTATGAAATTAAAATCTTTTAATGTTGCAGTGCTACGTCATATTGTATAAATATTAAACTAATCGTAAGTTATATTTTTGTATAAACAAATCATGCATGTTTTCATAAAAGAATCAGTCTTCGTCAACAATTCCATTTTATTTTCAAAATATATGTATATATGATTCAAATAAACAAAATAATTATACATTTTTATCATTTTTAAGATGAAAATTCTAAAGAAAACATTTTTACAAATTTTGTTTTTGCGAAATCTATTTTTATCTAATTATATTATATAATGACGAAACTTTAACAGATAGAATAAACTAAAGTAATACTTGAGACCAAAATGCATAAGTGTTTTTAATGCAGATGTCCTTAGATCGATTATTTTGCGTGTGAAAGATATTTGTAAAGATGTCGAAGTTACAATATTTGCATCTGACCCGAATCGCAAAGATTGCCGACTTTCGTATCCATAGAAATTTTCTAAGAAACAAATTATCCATGCAAATCTTTTGAATGACTAAAGTGCTTTTAACATTTAGATTCTTATCTATCTTTTAGGCTTTCTTTTTTTTCTTCATACCAGCGCAGGGCCTACAATAGAAGCCTTTGGGTTAAGCCAGGTATATTATGTGTGTTTCCGTTCAGCTCAATATGTGCACAGATACTTTTTTCCATTTATCATATTGCATTTATAGACTTTGTTCGCTAATTTGAATAAATTCTGAAAATGAAATAAGAGAAATGCAATTATAAGTATGCATGTATATTGTTTTAACTTTATAATTTCTTTATACAGTATTTCATATCTGCGAATCGATCGTTAAAGATAGAAGAGACAAAAACATGTTATGATATACGGAACAAAGGATAGAATCTCTGTTCTACGTGTATATAAATACCAAAGTGAACAGGTGTATTGAATGTACTGAACAATTAACGCACCTGTACCCTTATTCTGTGTAAGTTGAAAAAAAGGCGAGATTGAATGTACATAGAAATTGTTAAAATATAGAATTATACATTCGATTCAGCACTTATTTTTTATTAAATGATATGATGTACATAATATAATATAGATTAATATTAATAAAATTAACTACGGAGCGAAATGATTTTTTTTATATGATAGGATGATAGGAAATTTAATTGACCATAAGATGACATCATTCAAACGTTCTTTCAAAATGCACGGAAGACGTAATAATTATTTTAATACGTTCACCCGTGCAATTCGCAGAAAACTGAAATATCGTCGATTAGAAAAAAACTTGTATTCAAAAAAAAATACGCTTTCTATGATAAAGTGAAATAAATACAACTTAGATTCTGGAATTCCCATGTCTAATCCTTTGAAAACAATACGTCCGAACGTATACTCACAAGTATGTATCATTGGGAAGTCCAACGAATAGTGCTTAATTTTGACTATCAGATGTACTACACCGAGATGGTTTCATTACCAATGTGTTTATTCAAAGAAAAAGGAAAAAACGCTTCCTCTTCTTTGATCCGTTGAAATGGACATTTTATCTAAAAATGATAGATTGCTATGATATGTAGAAGGCGGACAAACAATCAAGAGCTTTTAAATACAACTATTTACCTGAAAAAAGATCACATAAATTCTAAGAATTAATTTTATGAATAAATATCATGCATATACGTACCTTATTGACAATATATGAAAAAATAATCATGATGCAGAAAAAACAAATACAAATCGATACATTTAGTTTATGTTTTATTATAGATAAATAAAATGTCTAAAAATAACAAAAGACACTCGATAAAAATCTGTTTCATCGCGTTTCTCCTATTCATAAATAGATTATGTTTACCTGCAATTGTTGAAAAAAAAACTTATTCTTTCATTTCGCCTGAAGAATTGCAAGTTAATTTATGATTTAAAGGTTTCGATAATTCTTTTAAATTCCCATTCAAAAATATACGAGTACATTAGCAACACCGTTCACCGAGAATCGCGAAACAAGACGGTTTAAAATAAATATATTATCTTTCACACAACTTAAATGGATTTTTGAATGATGTCATCTTATGGTTAGTTAAATTTTCTATCATATGAAAAAATAATCGTTTCGTTCCGTAGATGTGAATGTTTTATAGTCTACGAAGGTTATGAAAGTTTTTCGAAAAATTGCGAATTTTTGAACCGGCATATAACAGTAATTAAATATAACAGTATAAAATTAATTATTTAACTAATTACAACTAACAAATGCTTATAAATCCATTAAACAGATCAATCATCGTGCGAGATGATGGGTATTGCAGTTGAATTGCGAGTTTGTCGACCGTAACCATTCCCGCGCCGAACCCATTTTTAAATTGCTCCAGATCGAAAACTACGAAAGAATTTTTTTCAAAAAAAATTGTGTTGAAATTGAACTTATTTACAATAACTTTGCCGTTTACAGTTTGATCTTGCCTTTATTTTTTTTCTCGCTGTGCGAATATTTCAAGTCTTGCTTTGGAAGAATGCAACTTAATTTTTTTTTATCAGTGTAATATGTACAATTTTGACATTCTGTCAAGCTTGCAGCTATTTCATATTCTTAATGTGCATGCGTAAAATTTTTCAGATCAATTGGAATATTCTAAAATATAGAAATCGTAATTTATTTAAAAAGTGCGCGCTGACGATACACTCGCCTTTTTGGTGAGTTTGGTCCAACCATTGTGGCCGACGCAGCTTCAGAGCGATATATGCGTCGATGTTGCTACTCTTTACACTCTATGATTTCAACGGTAATTATAATGAGAAAAAATGTTCTCACATTCATTGATGAAAATATTTCATTTTTTTCAAATAGACAAGTAAAAACAATCCATAGACAGTTTGAGAACTAGGGTTTGTAGGAAAAAAGTCATCATCAAAATCGTTCGTAATTATTTCAATTCAAACAGCAAAAAAAATAATAATATTATATGTAAATATCGATGATGGTTGCCGATTCCTGATTCGGCAAAACGATCGCCGATAATTTCATTCAACATAAGTATTTCGTTTTTTTCGAATTACAAGAAAAAAACAATCCATAGACAGTTTGAGAACTAGGGTTTGTATGAAAAAAGTCATCATCAAAATCGTTCGTAATTATTCCAATTCAAACAGCAAAAAAAAATAATAATATTATATGTAAATATCGATGATGGTTGCCGATACCTGATTCGGAAAAAACAACAATCCATAGACAGTTTGAGAACCAGGGTTCATACGAAAAATTCACCTTCAAAATCATTCGTGATTATTTCGATTCAAAAAGCGGAAAAAAAATAATAATGTCAAAATATTGATGATGGTTGTCGATCTCTGATTCGGTAAAATCGTTTAAAACGACGTCTGCAGTAATAAATCATATACATATTATGATGAAATGTTATAGAATGTTTTTCTAATTGGATTGTTAATTTATCCTGTTTGATATTATTCTATTAGAATATTTCGTTTTTCGATGTTTGAAATTGGATAATCAAATTTTCTTATATGATTTTATTCCAATTGGATATTTTGGACGAATTATCATTTGCACCAGTTGGCGGTGCACCAGTTGTTGAGTAGACCAGTTGTCGGAGTGAACCAGTGGTCGAGTACGAATCGTCGTGAACGAGTTGTCGTTTTGGAAAATTGCACCAGTTGTCGGTGAACGAATAGTGGTGAGACTAAATGCACATAAAATCCTATTAAAAGGAATGGGGAAGGCCACTAATAACTCGTTTCTTTTTCAAAACGAGAATAATTCATAAAAAAATCATACTTTTTCATTCATAAAAGAAACGTACAAAACTTTAACGATCATAAAGAATCCTTTATTTTCGGAAATTCTATGTACCCACTATTTAAAGAGGCGTTAGTGCGAAACTTGAACAGTAGAAGAATCATAATTTCTATTTCAATTCAATGAACTCATATCCAATTATGAATTCAGTAATAAAATCGAACCAGAATAAGAAGTTTTCATATTCGAACATACTTTTTAATATGTTCATTCGGGAAGGAGATTGGACAAAGTTGGCCACTCATTAGTTACATCTGCACTCAACGACTTATTCAGCAGAAATACGATTTAACTATATTCCGATCTAACAGACAATATTTTCATCAAATGAAACATTAACGCATCGCCAAAATCAAAAATTTCCCCAAAACCCAACTGCACCGTGAAAAGCGAACGTCCCGCGCAAGCTGCGAATTTCAGCGACGGCTAACAAGCAAAAAATTGAAAAGCAACCCGAAAACACAAAAAAGCGAATAAAAAAACACACACACGTGCAAATAGAAGCTTTTGAATTCGACCGAGAATACTACAGGTACGGGCGGATGCAAATAACACGAAGCATATTGTGGAAACTCGACGAAGGCTTTCGCGGGGGGAGAGTGGGGATGTTGGCTCCATTGTGTGCAACAGTGCCTCGATCCCCCCCCCCCCATCGCCTCGGCCTGGTGCATTGCAGAAGGCTGTCTGGGGTGAATTTTCCCCTTGGAGGGAAGGGGAGGAGACCGGGGATGGCTGGTCTCGAGTCGGTGCATGGGGACGGTGACTCTTATTCGCCATACATGTTCGCCTTTATAAAGTTGGCGAAGTTGAGTATCGAGCGTTCTTTTTGTCTTGTGTTTTAATATCGTATTACTTATTGCGCTCATTAAGTCGGGGTAAGTTTTCTGCTTCGGAACGCCTTGTGGGAGGAAATGTCTCTTACCTGTGCACGGGTTTCGAATGCATTTCGATCGATTTATCAGTATTTATTGTATTTACGAATTTTTCACAATCAATTCCGACAATGTCCACTGTAGATTTGAATTTTTCATGGAAGACCGAATTGTCTTATTTGACAAGTCATTAGTCATTTTTTTAAATTCTTAAATCTTTATATTAAAACAAAATTTTGATAATATTTATAATATATTGAACCATTTCAAAATTTTACGGAACATGTATTCAATTCTATCGGAATACAGAATAAAAATAGCCGCATTCAGTTTCTATTATAAATTCAATATATTATACAATCTTATTGGGGATTATTTTCACAATATGTTCCCAAATAAATTTTATAAAGATATTTTTTCTTCGTTAATAATAATTAGATCTGACTGAAAAATAGCAATATTGTAAGCCTCCTTTGAAAAATTCTGTTCATACATTGTCAGAATCCTTTTAAAGATCCTTGGGAAATTTAATAGAATATTTTCAAGAACCACATAATACAATATCAACGTAAACCACATCTGCGAACTTAAACTCTTTATGGCTACCATTTTAAGTATGACATTGAAGCGGCCTTTCACAACGTAAATATTTCCTTTGAATTCGCGAGACACCACAGTATAACACAAGCGTAAAAAATATAAAATTATTAAATAAAGCACTTTGTTCGGAATAATAGATTTTTAAAATTTTCAATTTTAATATTATCTGTGAAAATCAAATTTTTCAATTTTCTTAAAAAAGACACATTTTTCAACGTTGCGTATAATATCACGAGTTAAATTGTAATTTCGTAAACGAGTAATGATAAGATAACATTTGTTGAAAACATTTATCGACAAGATTCTTATTCTATCCAACCCACATCTCAATTCGATACAAGTTATAAACAAATGAAGAAAAATCCTAGACAAATCGAATTTTCAGCCTTTGCAATAACGGAATTCTTTATTTAATTTAGCAATTCACTATTATTCAACAAAGAACGGAAGCAATCATCTTCTCAAACCATTTTTCATTTGCGTTCCCATTGCTTGTGTAGGCCGTGTATTATATCTGCTACGTTTGGGCTACAAAAAGGCCCCCCTAAAAACTACTAAACGATAAAAATCTCATTATTTGTGAATTATTATATGTAATTTGTAAAGTATATATAATGGTGCAGGAATCTTTTCGTGCATAAATGATGTAAGTCTGAAAAGTTTAACTACGAATAAATCAGCCGTTAAGCTACGTCTGGGCTACAAAAAGGCCCACCTGAGAACTGTCAATAGATGAAAATTCCACTGTTTACAAATCCTTAAGTGCAAATTACAAAATTTAATGATGTAGAAATCTCCCCAGATATGAATATAATAACTGAAAAATGATAATACGAATAGATCAGTCTATAGACCACGTAAATTGGCCTACCTGAGAGCTGTTAATTGATGGAAATTCCACTGTTTGTAAACTCTTAAGTGCAAATTGTAAAATGTAATGATGTAAAAAAATTCCCAAATATGAATATGATAACTCTGAAAAATGATAATACGAATAGATCAGTCTTTAGGCCACGTAAAATGGCCTACCTGAGAACTATCAATTGACGAAAATCCCACTACGCAAGAATGCAAATCGCACAATTTAAGTATGCAAAAATTTTTCCAAGCATGCATATGACTACTCTGAAAAGATTCTTTGCAAAAATATCAGACTTAAAGCAATACATAAACAACACACATTCCTTTCTATACAGACAGAGATAAATTTCACACCCCTTCCGTTGATATTCTAAATACGCCCCGTTCGCGATTCACCCCCGATTATTATTCTCGAGTGATACGAGCCTGATTGTACGCGAAAGGAGAGAATGAGCGCCTCTCACCAGCCACTGGGGAGCAAATCCGAAGGAAAAAAATATAGCAAATCCGAAAGAAAATAATAATAAATGTGCACATCGAACAATCCCCCCAGCGATGGCGGTAACGAGTCAATGGATCGCTGGGGTGTCTCTCTACGTGAGATAGTGAGCCTTTCACAATTTCGAACGATCCTCTACATTCGTATTGTACGTGTGGATTTGAGAAATTCACTCTAATGTACAAAGCCGTTCGATTCGTTATGTCTACGTACAGACTGTTCGATAAACGTATGCTTAATTTGTGTCTTTATTCGTGAAAATGGTGTAAGTTTTGAGATACAGCATATTTCCTAAAATAAAAGTATTTCGATAAAATTTTGAATGAACTATGATGGATTTTCATTTTATCAATATTTTTCAATGTGTAGTTAAACTATTTAATTTTGTGTAGAATGTACTTATATTGAAGGGGAATCGTTTCAGGAAAAATACGGCATTTAATGTTGTGCGTTCGACTTTGTCAGATGCTTAGTTGAAAACTATAATATTTTCAATATTGTAAAAAAAAATAATACATTATGATAGTTAACAACAATGTGGTTATTAAAAATCAATAACTTGTTTTTTTAAATTTTTGTACCATTGTCATAATAAAAGGCACATTTATATATTTTATTAAAGTGGTTTTCCATTTCGACTTGGCTAATTTTCATTTCGATTTGAATAATTTCTTCTCCACAATGTATGTTTTTCATTTTGAGCTAAATATCAACATTATGTTTTTTTAAACTACTTATTTATTGTATTTTCACAGTTTCAATTAATCTATCATTAAATTTTTCATCTTCTACTACTTGCAAAACTGCTTAACTAGTTAAGTTAACAATGTGAATATTCTGCTCATCAAAAAGTATTACATCTTTATACTCTGCACAGAAAAATTCTTGCGTTATTGATACGCTAATATTTTCACTCAAGCACAATATATATTTTTTTATAATATTCACAAAATATAAACACTTAAAAACTTATTATTGCTTTTATTTATATACCACAATATTCATACATCAATTTCTTTCACAAGAACAATAGCTCCTAATGACGGATTTGCTCCATCGAGTGCTCGCTAGGTACACCAGTACAATCGAGATACTCGAAGTGGCACAAGTACATTATGCTCCAAGTACAACAGCTTCCCCTTCTGTCCGGAACTTTGGGGTTACGCTAATTTATACACGGGTGCAAAGTTTAGTGTTAGCTAAATTTCCTTTTATCCATATTAAGTTATCGGGTCGGTAAATCGGAAAATCATGCTACTTCGCTTATTAATCGAATGATTGTACAAAAAAAAAATGTTGCGATGTTGTAAATGAAGAGAATGATTTGAAAATATTGTCGATGAAAAAAACTATTCAAAAATCTTGAATCAATTTTCTTCGATGAAATTTATTAAGAGCGAACAATAAATCTTTTCGCAAACACGAAAATCACTTTTTCTAAATCATACGACACAAAAACGAAAACCCACACATGGGAAAAAAATCTCCATTACGGTATCAAAAGAAAAAACACATATGAAAGCATGTAATTTTCTTTGAATCGAATCTTTGACAATTTTCTTCCAATTAAATACGAAAACTTTCCGACCGATCCCCGCATAATGGTTACATACACGTTCATAACATATGTAACGTATTTTATACACATATATGTAAGACTTCTCTTTTACCAGTCCCCGGAGACACACATAATTATTTTTCGAACCGATACACAAGCTCACAATATAAGGAAATATATTTTGATTCTGGCATACGTGTGTGTATGCTGGGGAAAACGTTGTATCTAGAGCATAAATGCTAATTAAATTATTAGTATTTCGTATGAACTTAGTTTCACTGAAGCAAAATTGATATTGTATTGAGATATCATGATAAAAAGTTATTTACATATGACAACTGAAAAGGTCAAGGGATACAAGTGACTTTGCGGTGATTTCGAGAAAAGCGCGTTCAAAGTTGTCCATGAACCTACATGTGTTAGGAAGAGGTCGAGTGATTTGATGATATATCTCAGCTTACGTTCCGAATTCGTTTATATCCTTTTGCCACCAAATAAATGAGCGTGCATAGAAGCGATTCCTGTGCATAACTCAATTTCGGCAAAAATGTCACTTGTACCCCTTGGCCTTTTCAGTCGTCATATGATCAAATTAAAAAAAGTCAGTATAAAAATATTGTCATGCATACATACATAATAAAATAGATCTGTTTACTACATGTAAATATATTTTATTTTACCATCAGATTGTGGTACACAAGCATTGTTTGAAAAGTATTTTATAAAAAGATATGTTTCATGTTAAAAATAGTATATTACTCAATAATAATGGAAAAATTCTCGTTATACAAAAATATTTGAATCGGGGAATGTAAATAAAAAAAATGAAACGCTGAAAAAAGGGCACTGGATACAATAGCCTCCCCTACATTGTACATACGGGGAGAAAATAAAAACATAACCGTTCCCCGTCTCGCTTTCTCTTTGCATGTAAAGTTTTTAATTGAGTTGTCGCAAACAAATATTGAGTATAAACTCCCTTCTGAATTTCAATGAATTTCACGCACACGCTCCTGTATTATGATACTGTGCTCATTTCGCGAAAATTGTGGAAATTCAATCGGAAAATGAAACGAATAAATATCGCTGGGCCCGTCATTTAAGAAATCCTGATGACGTCGTTATATTCCCATCAGATCGCGACGATACGTACAAGCTTCGAATTTGAATTGAATTCGTTTCTGATTGTGTTTATTTTATTATGCAGCATACGATATTCGACTGGGCTCGTTTGTAATTCGAATATAACATTATATTATATAAGCCCGTTGCGTATCAACGGAAAATATAAGCGATTGTGTGTTCGATGAACGCTAATGATAGAATTTATAATACGAGCCTTAATAATGTTAGTGATATTACAATGTAGAGATTTCTCAAATTATGCAATTTTAAATGAATTTTAATACTTTTACTATACTTTTTCAACTTTCATATTAGTTAACTACACAAATTTCCCTAGTTTTTTATGTGCAGAAGTGATTAGAGTATCTTATAGAGTAAGTAAAAAACTATCATGAGAATCAAAAATGTGAAAAGATCGGTCATTAATGCCTTAAATCTATTTTTTAAGTAGAGATTTCTTTTCATAACGTTTAAAGTCATTTGTAATAAATAATTTAGAAAAGTTTTGTACAATTTTATATATAAGTACATAAAAAAATTATGACGACTTTAGTTATTTTGGCTAAAAACGGCCGGTCCCAGGAGAAAGTTTTTATGGAATAATGCGACCAGTAAAATGTTACTCTCAATTTCATTCGTATATTCTTGGTCGCATTAAAATTTATATAAAAATATCTTTTTTATTTCACCACTAACAGGTAGTCGCTGGGTTGGCTGGAGTAACGACACACTCGGAGGCCCACTGGAAATTACATTCGAATTTATCAACGCGCAAGAATTCATTTCCATGAACATCCACATCAACAATATGATATCTAGAGGAGTTAAGGTCTGTGGTGCTTATTTTATATTAAATTTCATATTTTGATATCTTTTAATGTACTCTCGATTTCAGATTTACGAAAAAGTGCACGTGTACTTTTCGTTGACCGGCGAAGAGTTTCAAGAACCGCCAATCGTCTCCAAGCCAAAAGAAGAGAACAATTCAGAAATGGCCAAAAACGTCTCCATATCTCTGCAACACAAAATAGCTAAATTTATCAAATTGCAATTTTTCTTTTCTTCCCAGTGGATGCTGATGAGCGAAATCGCCTTCGACACAAGTAATTTTTTTTTTCGTTTAATTACCGATTTATGAAAATTAAACTACGATGATTTATGATAAATCGAATAGTGATGGGATTATACTGGGTATACTAAATTATGTGTGAATCGATTATGACAAAACGTCGATCAAGGTGTGAAGTTTCCGTTGCGCCTTGTCTACACTCATTCATCTTGATTACGTACGCTTAGTCAGCTCCCCGGAGTTTCCTTATGTTGATTTTAATTAATTTAATTAATTAAAATCTCATCGCGTTCGCTTACCTAGTCTCGAGCTCTGGTTTTCGCTTGTCATAAATGAGTGGACTCTTTTTGATTAAAAATTCAATCGTACGTATAATACTCATGCCGTTTTCATTCACAGTGCCTGGCAATGTGACAGAACCGCTCGATCACTTTTACTTGAACCACGGAGCCAACAATGCGAGATCCAGTGACGGAAATATACTCTCGAATAGTCCCAGCGATAATAGTGTGATTGGAGTGCCATCATCAGGAACTCCTATCGGAGGAGGAGCAGAGATACCAGGAACGGCCACTCCCGGAGGCTCTATGGGAACCGTGCCTAGGGCTTATTTAGTAGTGGCCGGAACCTTATTGGCTGCTGGAATTTTAGTAGCGGCTTGCACTGCAGCTTTGTTAGTAAGAAGAGGCAGACGTAAAGTTGCTCTGCTCCACAAACATACTGCTCTAGTTGCTGTCACGGGACATGATCATGTCAATCATCATAGGCATGCTATTGGTCTTAAAGATCTCAAATTGGTTCACGGAACTAATACTTTATCATCTGTGACTGGATCTACTACTGCAACTGCTCCTCCGGCTAGATCTTGTCCAGCTCTTCCGAGACAACAGCACGACGATTCGGATAGTGAAACTTCTAGCATTTATCATGAGCCATATAAACTACTTCCGCAAACGAACAAAAGAGATACTAGAACGCTGCTGAAAAAAGATAACACTATGCCGACCAGCAAGAGCCTCGACTATGGTAAGTTATTATACACAATTGGATTGAAATTGAAATTCTATTTCGTAAGGACACCATGACAATCGAATAATTGCTACTCATTTAGTTGTTAAGTATAGATCGAATTCGGTGAAAAAATTATGGTTGCATTACCAATGATGCTACAGTTCCTTCCTTTTTTTATTTCCAGCTCAAATGTCTCTATTTAAAACTTAATGTCACATTTAGTTGCTTTTATTATCCCAACGAAGCAAGTCCTTCAGATATGGCTCAGTTTTCCCAACTAAACAAATCTTTCAAATTTCCTAAATTCTTCCTATCTTAACCCTACATTTTTGAAACTAAGACCATCCCGCCAACTAATTTGGCATTTTTTGTCCATTAATTTTGTCCCAGCGAAACAAGTCCTTCAGATATGACACAGTTTCTATAACCCTTCCTATCTTAACCCTACATTTTTTGAAACTAAGACCATTCTGCCAACTAATTTGGCATTTTTTGTCCATTAATTTTGTCCCAACGAAACAAGTCCTTCAGATATTACTCAGTTTCTATAACCAACCATACATTTTTTTGAAACTAAGACCATTCTGCCAACTAATTTGGCATTTTTTGTCCATTAATTTTGTCCCAGCGAAACAAGTCCTTCAGATATGACTCAGTTTCTATAACCAACCATACATTTTTTGAAACTAAGACCATTCTGCCAACTAATTTGGCATTTTTTGTCCATTAATTTTGTCCCAGCGAAACAAGTCCTTCAGATATGACTCAGTTTCTATAACCAAGCATACATTTTTTGAAACTAAGACCATTCTGCCAACTAATTTGGCATTTTTTGTCCATTAATTTTGTCCCAGCGAAACAAGTCCTTCAGATATGACTCAGTTTCTATAACCCTTCCTATCTCAACCCCGCAGGTTTTTCCAACACTAACGACTTCGACGACAAAGTCAAGTTTTCACTGGCTTCCGTGTACGAGCTACCAGCCCCCCCGCCCCCCGCGTCGGCCAGGCTGACCCCATACTCGGTGCCCCCCCTGAGCCCCCCGGAAACTTTTTACGCAGCCACCGACATCATACAGGTATTATATTATATTATATTATATATGTGGGTATACGTTATATTAAATGACCAACTTTTCAATCTCCTAATTAAAAATTGGTAATCCTAATCCAGATAGGGATCCCGCCGCGGGCCGAATTTAAATCCGCCGCGAGCTCCACGTCGGAACTTTTCCGGTTTAGTCGATTAATTCTGCCATTGATGTTGATTTAACGTCTAATTAGATTAATTTCCGTTTAATTTTTTCATTCATAATTAATTTATTTGAGATAATTTATTTGTTGATAAACGAACAATCAGATTACTGAATATATCAATGTTCAACAAAATTGATTTAATTTTTGTATTTCGATGAAAAAAGTGTTACCCGTCATTTGGTACAACAATATCCTCAAATCCATATCAATCAAACCATTGAAACATTCGAAATAATGCTATAATTATAATTAGACTAATAAATTTTCTATTTGAAGCATTTTTTTAGTTCCATTATCCATATACACATTAAATTAAATTAATCCTTTTCAGACTCTCAATGTTCGAGGATTAAATTTGTTAGGAACAAACCGTTCAAAATTTAATATTCTATTAGAATTAAATGCATTTAAATAATTTATGTATTATACAAATATACAACCCGTTAAATTATCATCGGATGTTTGGTCAGAATAAACTTGCAGGATTAATACAACATTAAGTAGATAACCCGTAAACTATTAACAGCTTTTCGTATTAAAAGCAATCGTAAATTCGATACACAGGTAATTATCATCATATAACAATATGTGAAATACATTAACAATACAAAAATTTAATAAAACATCATATCACACAAAACGTACACGCACGTGTACGCATCATTTTCGTGCGTAAACTTTGTTACGGCTATGAAAGTATAAGTATTTTTTTAATTTGCCATGTAATAATTCTACTATGAACTTAGTACACTCTCAAAGAAGATAAAAACATTTACGAAATTGCAACCTCGCTTATATGAAAAAAAAATTTTTTTCAGCATGTCAGAGCCCGAAACGAGCGCCATTACGAGAAGTTTCGCGAAAACATGTAATCCAGGAATTTGCTTATTACACGTTACTCGCTTACTTTCGAGAGAAATATAAAGTAAATAAAATGGACGTGTGTACAACACGGGACTAGGGATTCTGAGTCGAGACTTTAGTCCCGGGACGACGAGGCTTTTACGCTGTCTCGAGTCCCGGGACTAGAAACTTTCTCGTTCGATATGTGGAAGAATATATTAGGTTTTATTTATCAAAAATAATACTTTTTCATTCGAGAATCTTTGAAAGCAATCGATTCCATTGTATGAAACTAGATAAAATTTAAAAAAAATCTATTATTGCACTTCTCGGAAACATTAATACTGCAAATATCGGTACTTGAAAATTGTTCTTAAAGGCATGAATTGTAGAAATACTATTCAAAATCATGTTTTTTCTTCATTTTAATTGATCTGTGTATCTGTCTAGATATTTGAATTCAATACATCATGAAATATTCACCCTTAAATTTCATAGAATTTCCCGACCTGAGCCAATGGAATAAAACATAATTTGCATCGATTTAATTCACCAATCATCCAAAATATCGATTCCCGAGAAAGAGTCGAGAATTCCCGAGACTCTCGAGCCCCTGACTCGATTGTACAACACGAGACACATCTGCAAAGTTGGCGATGCGCAAAAAAAAAACACGCGAGATTTTTCAGTCTTTCTCCGAGGAAAAAGTTGGCCGCGGCGGCAAAAAACTTTTCTTATTTAAGGTCGTGTGTACATGAAAATATTTTGATTAAGCGTCTGCTCGACGTTCGTTTTTTCCCGCGCTTTATTTTCCGGAGCCTCTTAGGCTATCAATACGTTAGAAGCCACAAAAAAAGTGCGCACTCGTACAATATCGTTCGGTATAACATTACATATCCGCAAGCATAAATAAATAAGTTTTCTCCCGCTGACAGCATCCATTGTTCGCGAAACAACCATTTATCTTTTTCGCGCGTACGAGAAAAGCCTCGTGTTTCGAGTTTGGCGCCGTTTTCCCGCTTTTAATTTTTTCCCGCGGCGATTCGAAGGATATACTCCTCGAAAAAATAATGCACACACTAATATAAGGATATATGAGCCGTCCCAAAAGGTACGCGCGAAGAAAGCGCCGTTTCATAATACTTTTTTGCCCATTGATTCATGAAGTAAGTTCGTATTATATGTACGTCGAATGGGGATTCTAAAGACTCGGCTTTTTCTCAAAGTAGCAGTACTCGAGACATGATAATCTTTGAGTCTCTAAATTTTTTTTGTGTGAATAAAATTCGATATTTTGCAGAAACTTAAATGTTAAACACTATTTCATAATCGAATAAATCGTTAAATATTTTTTCAGTTTCTGGACACCCGTTTTGCTGAATTCGATGCGATATTCGGTTTTGATTGGAATACGTAACAATCGGTCGTTTCGTATTGATCGAGTGCATTCACATTCACATTTCAATTTGTGATCAAATCAAACATCAATCCCAATCAACTGATGACAATATTAACAAAAAAAATCATCGGTTCTCTATCCAATTCCAATTAAAATTTTGAATGTGATACAGAATGTGGCGGGAAAAACCCTCAATTCAAAATTTATTACAATGGAATTCCACCAACAAATGATTTCATTTGTGACTGAAAATGAATTTTCAACTATTTTATTATGCTTAAATCATATTTCAACTCAATTAAAAAACTTTCATTTTAACTCAACTGATTTTAAACTTACGAAATTCTCAATGATTCCGATTTACTAATGAATGACTTATCCAGAAATGAATACACTAAAATCACGATTTCGATGCAATATATTAATAAGTACATAGCTTAACACAAAAGAAACGCAACACAAGGGGAAGAGGACAAAATTTCCTTGCAAGGATTTCCGCAAGGTAAATAATTTGCTCGCACGAATAATGAGAAGGTACGCACGCTCCGATTGGTAGCTATTACCGAAATAAATGTATCCTATTATCGCGGCAAGAGGGTACTATTATACATATGTATATATTTTATATATATATATATATATAAATAAATGTACAATACACATTACGAACACCGTGTGTTGTTATAAAACATGGCCACCGCCGAAATGCTTCTGGACCGAACGTTCGTGCTCGAAACAATGCTCGCTTTTCGTTGCGAATTTATAAACGATAACTGGCGAATTGTAGCTATAATATACTACATATAATAGAAATGATCTTTTTTAGTATGTATATATAAGAAATAATATCGAAAAAATAAAAATTAAATAGATAAACTGTGTTAAATATTGAAAAACTTTATTCAACTAGTGTAAAAATTAATTGAGAATCACTGGTGAATAATTAATATTTTCAAATTTTAATGAAAATAATATAATTTAAATAATAAATATTAATATAATTGCCACAATGTGATCTTTATTTTTATGTATGTTCATTCAAAATATAAAATTTTAAGTGTACCTAAATCAAAAATGATACGTAAGTTTGTAATAAAACGATATAAAAGTAACATTCACATCTAGTACAAATAACTTAACCTCATATTCTCTGGAATAATTTCATAGATACCTTTATAAATTTTTCAATTTATTGCTTCCGAATTTATTTATATACATGCGTATATTCTTTGTATCGATATTGAAATATAGATGCATCATGTCGATATAAAGCAGACCGCTTTAATTATTGAAATTTCATAAAATATTTTCCGGCTCGATTTTCATAATTAGCGATTCCCAATGTGGGTCCGATCGCCGTTGCAATTTTCGTAATAGGCGCGATTTTCAAAAATTGCCAATAAAAGTAAGTGCCCCATCGCCACCGAGATTTCCTCACCTGAACGGTTACCTTTCGATTTTTTTTTTAGCCTATTTAATTTTTTTCTGTTTCATTTTGTTGCCCTTCTCTCGCACTTTCACCGAAGGCGAATGACATTACAATGCAAATTGAATTGATTTTCTCGAGTTTTCTTTTGATTCTCGATCCGAGACGCGAAGCATTCAAAGCGAAGCGGGAACAAAAAAAGAAAAGCCGCTCTGAATTTCTATACGAAAAAATAATTCGCGCTTAAATCGTTATTGCAAATACAATACACAACTCGACGAATATCTTTCGATCCAATTTGAATGATAATAAAATGTAAAATTGCGTCTTGAACTTCTATGATATGTTTGTTCAACGAGACAAGCCTTTCTATTATAATTCCGTATAAATATTGAATCAATCATCATTCTTATTACCAAATTTACATCTCATATCGATTCTTATTTGATTGTTCAACATTTAAAAGTTTTCAAGATAATGTGTTTTATATTTCTACAAAATATATTTTAATATCAAAGCCAAATGTTCGATCTTTTGTATAACATCTTCCAACTTTAATACATAGCGTAATCCCACCTGTATGAAGATGGATTATGAAGTAGCTTTCGCGTATTACATACGCAATATGTAAAATATTGACGAAATTATGTGAAAGCCTGAAAATGTTAAATCTTCGATCGATGTTCGAACCTAATATTAGATGCTTTGTATGCCATTCATAAAGTAATATAGATGTTCCATATTTAAAATCTTATCTTATATTTGAATAAATTATAAATAAAAACATCGCATTAATTTCTAATGATAAGAATTTATTGCATTGAGAGATTCAATCGAAATATTCAGTAATTTGATAAATGTTTAAATCATCAAATTTAAATCTAAATTTTTTCGAGTAAATTTCTAAATTCTTTTTATATTACAATAGAGATTTTATTTCGAAATTTCATGGGAATATAGATTCGAAAATATCATGACGTTTACGCTATCTTAAATTCTAGAACTTTCGATAAAACAATCCAGGGAATCGAAACTTTCTGGTTCAATAAGTAAGTGTGAAAAATATTTTACTGTCTATTTGTTAAAAATAGCACTCTTATGTTCGAGAATCTTGACTCTCAAATCCCGAGAAGTCCCGAGACTTTAAGATTACCATGTACCAAACCTCGAAACTTTAAAAAAGTGAAGACTTTAGAATCCCTACTCAATATGTTATTCCATAGGTATGTTACTGCATAGATAAAATTTAATGTTTTTTTTTCGCAACTGTATATTCTCGGAAATGTTATTTTTGCAAATATTAAACTGGAATATATTTAAATGAAATTTTAAATCTCTAGACTAGGAAAAAAAAATATAAAATAAAATTAATAAATTAACTTTTATTTTTAATAATGAGAACCGTTAGTTGGTGGTGGGGGCGACATTGAGTGTCTTGAAATGTTACAAACTTTTGAATGATCATTCGGAGTGTGACATTAAAGATAGAAACTCAAGCGTCGTTTCTTATCACCAACAGGTTTATGAATATATTTTTTATATTGTTTTGTTTTTTTGTTATTATTTTTTAATAAATAACAATTCTTATCACCAACAGAAACACTAGTTTTTCTAATCCAAGGATACACTCCGAATCCATATTATAAAAATAATCGTAAAACTCACAATCTCCTACTTCTATCGAATTTAAGAATAGTCTCGTCGATTTTCATCAATCATATCATTTTTTAATATTAAAAATTTTTACTTACTTTCGAAATATCAATATGAAATTTATTTTTAAATTATCTTCTATGACTCATTAAATTCCAAGTAAACTATTATATAGTATTTTCCGTTCCCTTAATAAATCCCATTGCTCGCGTACGCCACGCACACTATCCGACTCCAAAAAACCATCGACGATAAAAAAATCAAGCCTGCGACGAATTCAATAATAACCACTCGGCTTCGAAACGATCGAAACAAACGAATTTTTTCCAAAAGCAAAAAAAAAATGAAAAAACGCCTTTTTCCACCATCAGAGCGAGAGACGAGAGCAGCACTTCACGACTGGAAAGTTCACCCCCATTAAACTGCCACCTGAAGATCCTCCGGCGGACTTCACCCTACCTTCGTTCCCAAGACATCGTCTGAGGATTATCGAGAAGCTGGGCGAGGGTGACTTCGGACTGGTGAGTGCCTTATTTATTTCGCAGCTCTCCTACATTTATTATCGACGCCCACCTCGTACCCGTTTTTGCTCTAGTCGAGGTATTTTATTCCCTGTGTGTGTGTGTTCTTGTGTTCTTATGTACTTCTACTGCAAACTGTCAAAAACCTGCAGAACGTAGAAATATATATCTACTGCAGTAAGTACATCTGTCGTTGTTTCGAGGGTTTTTGACTGTTTGTAGTTGGGCGACTTACTGTATAAGGTAAATAGAAATGACTTCATAAGGTTTACTTCGTGGATATAATATCGTCAGATTTTAATGAATTTAATTAATTTATTATTTCTTTTATTTAAAAAGTGCTTAAATTATTTCAAATCACAAAAATACTTAATGCTCAATTTTTGAAATTTCGAAAAAACCTGATGATGTCACATACACAAACGAATCTTTTACTTTATATGGTTTAAATTCTGAATTTTTTGGAACGAAATCAGTTTCTAATGCAAGTTTTTCATTTTAATTTTTTGATTATTCGAATTAATTATGATATCAAATAAATCTGTAATTTGTCTTTAATTAATGATAATGGTGTGCCAGATTGTGTTGTGAAAAATATTGATTAACTCATTCACTATTTTTTTGATAATTTCCTAAATTATCAACCTATGAAATTAAAAAGTTTTTTTTTCAGTTCTTTCATTTGAAAAAACTCATGAAGAAATGCTTATTTATTATAAATTTCGCACTATTCGGATCGATGTATGAAATATGCACGGATGCTTAAGATGCACTTAGTCTGTTTGAAACAAGTTCCATTTTCGAACGTTAGTATAGATACGTATGTTAGGTATACAATTTTATCTACTTTGAAACAAATTAAAGTCTCGTTCGGCTCAAAGTGTAGTTTCAGGTAGCACAATATCACATATATTATTATAACGTATGTAAATAAGTGTATTGAATCGATACGCTTCTAACCAGGGGTGTCTTTAAGTGAAGCATTATTTTTATCGAATTGAATATGTGTTCTTGATATTTAAGAATTGATACATACATATTTTGTTTACTGTTGCAAGTTATTTATGTGATCAATTATAAAATGAAAATATTTTCCGTGGCGACAGTTTGTGAGATGGAATCATAAAAATAATCTTTTGAACAGTATCTCGTGAAAATGTAGCATTGAAAGATGTTGCTTTGAAGGGCACTTTAGAATATTATTCGCCGTAGCTGGGAAAATTTTCCGTGTAATTTTCCCGACGTCCTCAGCAACACATGTCTGCGCATTCGAACTGCAACGGGAAAACTCTCCGAGAATATTTTATTATATGTACGTAATGTAAAGCTCCTTTTTGCTCGACAGAACTCTCCGAAGACGTTTTTCGAATTCGGCGACGCTTTTTTTTCCCGCTTTATTTCATTTTTTTTTTTTTTTTCATTTTTCACAAATCCAAAAACAAACGGAACGAATCGAAGTTTACGATTTTCAATCTAAAGTCGCCCTCGGAGATTTCGCGAAATTCGAATTCGGAACGTGATTATTGAAAGTTTCCCGCGGCGGAATTTGTCGCTCTCCCGAAATAAAAGTGGACCGTGTAAAACTTTTGATTAATTGCCCGAAAAAGTTCGGGGGGTTTTTTTCTTCTGTCGAATGAGAATCGACCGACGCTTGTATGGTTTTCTAGAGAATTCGAACTGACAAGGTGCGCCTCGTCCAGTGCCGAATTTGGACGATCACAGAGGCCCTTGGCTATTTTATTTATGAATTTACTTGAAAAAATTCATATTTTAGAATTATCATTGGCATTTGAAAATAATTGACTTATCTTAAGTTTTGGGGTAAGCATCTTGAGCGACTCCTCTATTTATATCGTAATGTATTTTGATGCTTTTAGAACTGGTCATGACATAGTATTTCACCCAACAAAACATAAAAATATTTCAGAATAATCTAATAATTGTCTATTGACTGAAATAAACTGAAATAAACGGTGCATAAAATAAACATTTATAAATCAAAATTATTAAAATTTGAAGGATTTTAATAACGAATTTTGAACTTTTTTTAGTTTGAGTTTAAGTTTGTTTTCACCGCGAAAACGAACCAGGCCCTGGCCTCGTCCGATTCGTCGATTTTCATAGAAACGCCACGAATTCTGACGACGTGTTCGTGAAATTTTAATTTATAATCGTACTGTGTAAACTTCGTTAAAAATGTACGCAAAGTTATTAAAGTGTCTTTTGAGAGCGAAAGTTTCAAAGTAAAGAAAGCGGGTTTCGTTTTTGTCACTTCAGCGTAAACGCACAGATGTTGAATCGAGACAAAGAAATCGGGGTACGAAAAAAAAGCGATATGGAAAAGTTTCCTTCGGTAAATATTTACCGAAAAGTGGGCGGGTCTATTTTCGAAACGTTTATAATAATAATAATCGTAATGATAATAACGAATCGTATACGAAATTTATACGCCGCCGTAAAAGGTAATCGTAATTAACGCGCGCTCTGTGCAAATTACATTCAAAAGTGGTGTGTTTGATTTAATGAATCGCATAAAAATAAAAATTTTATTTTTTCCCCACTCTCTTTCTCTCTCTAGAATAATAAATATATTCGTTAATTGCTTTCCTGCACGTGAAAAATGCTTTTATATAATTCGCAGTGAAAATAAGCTTTACGTGTGTACACAGAGAGAATGTAAATTAGAAATTGGATTAAAAAACAATTACCTTTTATACTATTATGATAAATAATTTCAACTGTAAAATATTTGAATGTAACATAAATAACTTTGAAATTAAAAAATGATGTTAAATCATTATTTTAAATATCGTAAATCTGTAATTTTCACCAGCTTGGAAATGATATTGTTAGTCGGCTTTAAACTGTAAAAAAATGATTGATTTTCTTAAAAAGTGAGCGAATTTTGAATTTATATCGAAACAATATGAAGAAACTCCCAATAGCAAATTAATCAGATTAGAATAGGCGAACTTTCCATTCGAAAAATAAATTGATCCTGCCAAAGTTGGGGTATTGCTGGTTTGGTTCTGGCAGATAGTCGCATGTTTTTATGATATACAGCCGCAACTGCGGCAGATAGGGGAGGTTAGGTTAGGCTGAAAGGATCAACCCTCACCCCAGGTGGTGGTTTTAGTTTCGTTTAAATAATTTAAGCTTAGAAAGGACATAAATTTGCACGTGCAGGGGTCGGCCTGTGCCGAAACAAGATTCGTGGTTTCGCCTCCGTCCGATGGTTCGAGTTTTGTTTTTGTCGATGAATCTTTCGGTCTATCGTCGTTTTATTATCGTTTTAACTTTTTCAGAATAATTATAAGCATCAGTACGAAAATCTTGAAAAAAAAATGGGTATTGCAATTCGAAGCGGTTCTGTTCTGAATGACTTACGATTGGTTCTATCGAACGTTAAGTCGGGAAAATAAGTAATGAACGTTCAGCGTAATTCATTGTCGGAGCATTCATCATGTTAAGTATAATACAATTGTGTTAATTATTCTAACAAATGACAATGATAATTGTTCTGTTTCAAACCGCCCGCAGGGCCTAGCTGTGATTACCCGAGCGTGGCGATGCTAATCTGCAGTCTGGTTTGTGAAGATGTCAGCTTTGAATAAATATAATATTGTACTATGAACTTAATAAATGAAACTGTCTTCTTTAAATATATTTTAAGTTTTTAAAAAAAAAATTCAAAAATAAACTCCGAAATGCACCATTTGAAATTCATTATAATCACTATCGTTAAACCATCGAATATTCAAAATGAGTATAATAAATATTAAATTTATATATTCTGTATACGCTTATCTCAAGTTTTCTAATGAATATTTGATTCGGTATTCACGAGATTTTGTTTTATTTTCTACATAATCTAAATTCAATCGATAGAAAAAAATCTGGAAGATGTGGGTTTTTATCTCCATTTGTTTCGGTCTTGAAAAAATAAGGACGAAATAGAAAATCTCCAATTTTTTAGCTGACATAGGGTTAAGAAAGGCTTTGGTAAACCATTCGCAACACTATAATAAAAACGACATAAGGAGAATAATTTGAATAAGTGCGTATAAACGGGAAAACGGCTTTGATCGATATTGAATTATTCGCATTTTTCGCGATATAGTTAGACGCAGAGGCGGCTCGTGACATTATAAATAGCCAAAATACTAGGAAAAGAGATATTTTTGCATATAAAAATTAATGATCGATATCAAATACGTCATGAAATGCTGATTATTTTCATTCTAACTTATTTTCATATGACGAATGCGACTAATGATAAGCAAAATAAATAAATACATAAAATAGCTAGAACCTTAACAAACGATCACAAATATACATTGATTGTTTTTTTTTACCCAATATTATCTAATTCTGAATTGTATTATAGATTTTTCAATGAAAATATTCTCTTCACAAAATTTAAAAAAAAACAACGCCAAAAGTCAATAGGATAGATTTCACATTTAAGTTTTAACATTTTCTATGCAAAAACGACTTAAGTCACCAAACCGATCTTATAAGCAATGCATCATGAGATAGAACACGATAAAGAACAATCAAAAACATACATTAGGCAATATCCCAATCGAAAACGAACCGCTCAAAAAGTCAATACGACAGATTTCACAGACGGACTGCAAGTTTTAACATTTTCTACGCAAAAACGACTTAAATTACCGAACCGATCTTGTAAGCGATGCATCATGAGATATAACACGATAAAGTACAATCAAAAACGCGCTTTAGGCAATATCCCAATCGAAAACGAACCGCTCAAAAAGTCAATACAACATTTTCCTCAGACGGACCGCAAGTTTTAGAGCATTTTCTATGCAAAAACGACTTAAGTCACCGAACCGATCTTATAAGCGATGCATCATGAGATATAACACGATAAAGTACAATCAAAAACATACTTTAGACAATATCCCAATCGAAAACGAACCGCTCAAAAAGTCAATACGACAGATTTCACAGACGGACCGCAAGTTTTAGAGCATTTTCTATGCAAAAACGAGACAACCACAAAGAACGATATTACAAAACGGAGCACAACAGCGACAAGCAAAAAGCCAAAACCCCCGAACCGAACAATAAACAATCCCCATCGACGAGAGATCCCTCAAATCGTTAGGGCTGCGGGTTTGCAGCAAACCCACCCCTTCCTCACCGCCCCTCGCCCTTCGTCTCTGCGGTCAAGGCGGGCAAATATCATTTTCTTCGGCGAATCAAAGTTGTTTTGTGTATGGGAAACTTTGCTGCGTATCTCCGCGGAAATGTTGCCCCGCTTAATTATGCGCGTCCTCACTTCGGAGTAACGGTGTTATGGTCCGTGAGGAGTTTCTCCAACTTTGTTTTTGATATGTGAACGTGTGTGTATGGGGTTATTGTTGTAGTTTTGCTATCGTGTGTGTGTTGGGATCGCATAGGGTGTTGGGAATATTGTCGATGATTTTCAGCGCGATTTAATTTCAATTGTATCGTTGCGTAGGCGACCCTTCTATCGTAAGGGGTTATGGGTTTTATATGTTATTGGGGAAAAATGCTTATTTTAATGTCTTTTGTGTATGAGTTTATTGTGATATTAGAGATACTAAATTTGGTATTTTCAAGTATTCGACTAACTACGCTCGAATGACATTAAATCTTGTTACAATCAGAATAGAGATGCTTTCGTTTTTGTTCAAATCACAAAATAATAGACTTAAATTCTTACGAAAATGTTTTAATATGCATTGTAGATATGACCGTATATAATAAGAAGTAAAATAAATATCTCACATTCTATAGAATGTTGTGAGATAGATCGATGTATCAAAATAATTAAAAACTATCATAAATTAAATTTCTAAATTAGTGAGTAGAATTAATTTGATGTGAAATTTCTGTAAACTGTTTATAAAAAATACACCCTGTAAGTATGAAAATATTTATATTATGATTGCGTTTATACATATATGTATGTATGTATGTATATTGAGGAAAATTGTGGGGAGTTGTGCATAGTTTCGGGTTCGTTGAATTTTCCGGGACGATGACGCGATCGATGAAGAAAACCTCATCATTGTCAAAGTAATGACAGTTTGATTTCTGTGATAGAATATGTTAAATTTATTTTTAGCTGTATTGATTCTAAAATAACAAATATCCATATTATATGTTTACAAAATATGTGGAATAAATTATTATAAACAAATAATGATGCCCATGTATACGATATTAGGAATAATGTTCTACCTATGAAACATGACAAGCCTCGGGCATTATTTTTCCGATACTTGAATGAAATTTATATCTATTTTTATCATTGTATCATAATAGTGTTTGACATGTCGAGTATCAACGCTAGTCATATTACTCGGATATTGGAATATATTAAAATTACGTACGCTTTTCAGCGCAAAATTGATATTCACAGTATCATAATATGATTTGAAACGCTTTGCTCTGCAAAATATAATATCATAAAAGGAGACTCTTTTAAAATAGTTTTTCCATAACAACGGTGTTCTTCCGGCTCGGTTTTGATAAGTAATGAAAATATGATAAAATGTGACAATAAACTAACTCTAAATATAAAAATTCACTTATGATGAATAAAAATACATGTGTCGTGCAAAATATTTCTTCTCAATTTTCTTTTGATTTTGATGACATGGTGACTGGATTTTGAGAACATAATGTACAGACGTACAAATATTGGATTTTTCGTCAAAAGCGCTCTATTTGAGATGAAATGAAACAATCAGTTTCAGTAATATAGCCACAATTCTTTATTCGGTCAAATAATTGAATATGATTAAGTTTTAGATTCTAGTGAATACTAGCCACATTAGTATACGGCCGCCATCAACTGTCGAAATTCAAGCGCACCTATCGAATATTCCTATATTGAATATGAAATTTTCCACGTCCAAAATTTGAAAACCTCTAGAAACTCTCCCCCACACTAAGAAACGAGACAAGCATAATAATATAATAATATAATATAATATCGTACAACACACGAACGTTTTGCGTCGCTTTGCCGGGCTTAATTCCGCGCAGGTCATTAGTCCGCGGTTTCCCCTTTATATTTTTTCGGATGGAAAATTCCGGAATTAAAACGTCCGTCGCCATAAATAATGTCCATGAACGACAAGAGCACCTGAGGCCCGCAATGCTTCTTCCCTCATCCCTCCGAAGGCAACAGGTCCTGATGCTGCTCTCTCTCCCTCGTCTCTTGCCAACTCGAAATGGACGTTGGTGCCTTTGGACTCCGTCTTCTTGCAGCCGATGATGATGATGATGGCCGTGTCTGGAAGTGGCTCTTAACTTTTGCATGAATAAATTATCGTTGTGGCGTTTTATGTGCCGTTGTTGCAGATGAGGACTGTTTTGAGAGTGTGCAGTGATGGGTCGTTGTGTGGGGGATGCAGTTTTCCTTGTGTCGTAATGGAAAATGTGTAAATTTTTTATGAATATTTATGTCTCTTTAGCAATGTTTCGTTTTGAAATATGTCTATGAAATTATGATGTATTTTGTTTTTGTTATTTGTTCGTTTTCTGGGTGGATTCCGATTGAGATTGAAAAATGGGTGAAAGCTGATTAGGATGGGTTAACCGTTTCAAAGTATGAATTTTGCGTCAAATATAGTATAAAATTTTGTAATTGTATGAAATGTTTCGTTTTTTATATTTTCGGAGATAAAAATTATATAAAAGAGAGCTTAAATGTGATGCCGTAGACAAAATTTTTCGATAATTCTTTAAATTTCGATAGGATATTTGCTTTCTTAAATAACTGATGCGATAATTTTACTTATTAAATTTGCCAGACCAACATATTTTTAAAAACTTAACATTAATTTGAATATAATCAACAAAGCTAAAATCTTGAAAAATATTTCTTTCATATTCATATTAAACAATATCCTTGCTTATCACCGTATAACTGATTTGATATCATACTAACTACAAACGTTCACAACAAAAACAATTCAAATTCATCCAACTCACAATTGATTCAATTATATATTTCAAGCCGTACAATCGTATATATTATAATCTCACAACAATACAGAATAATTTAAAACGAAGCGCACAGAGTTGGAAAAAAAACCTCAACGATTAATACGGCCTTCCTCGAATATGTAAAATTCGCCCTCTCGTACGCTTTTATCTTTATTGCCCGATCTTGATATATTTTTGCCCACGCCGTAAAATAATAATGAACGATATCTATTTCATTTAAGCTTTTTGCCCAACTTCCCCGCGGGAAGGGCCCGAGGAAGAGCGGCGGTTATTTATTCACGCTATTATGTCCCCTTACTTATATTCAATTATCTGAATAAGTAAGTACTTGCTTAAGAGAATGAGACGTTTTCGTTCTTCGGGGCCGTTATTTAATTACGCGTTATATTCTTCGCGAATGTTTACTTTGTGGGGGGGAAAAAAAGCTAGTTTCCAATTATCCGTTTCGTCTGATTAAATGAAAATGTTGATGTATCAATTTTAGAAACTACTGCTGTATGTATGTAACGCTCGAATTTTTAGTGTGGAATCTCATATTATATTCAATTTGTATGTTACTAAAAGGATTTTGTAAAGAAATTTGATTTTGAGAGAAAAATGTTTTTTGAAAATGCAAGGGGGGACCCTTGGAAAAAATAATCAAAATACGCAAAGGGGTTTACTGAGAATCCATAACGGCTTATCCGTTCGCCGAAAAACATTTAGGAATTAGTTTTAGAAGGTTTAAATATCATTTAATTTTGATTTTGAGAGAAAAAAATTTTCGAAGGTGGTAGAAGCTAATCGATTATAAATTACATAGATAATCAATTTTAGCAATTTATTCAATTAAAATCGACATTTCAATATTGTTTGCATTCCGCAAACTCGTGATCAACACACATCGATAAACCGAATCTCCATTTAAATATAATTCCAATCCACCAAATTCATCGAACAAACCCGTCTATAAAGAATCCATGTAAAACGTAGAGGAATGGCATTTCAATAAAATGTGACCGAATAATCGGAATAAACATCCAATCGAACCTATCCGACTATTGGTCTGCACAAAGGGAACCTCTCGGCCATGAGAGATGTGCAAAAAAAAAAAGCACAGACACACACCGAATGAAAAGATCAAACGGAAAAACGCTTTTGAAACGCATTGCCGGTTCAAAGTTTGTTTCTCTCTCACTTACGGGATTCGGGAAAGGGCAAAAGCGCGGAATCGTTCGACGAAATATCTCTTTGTTCATTATACGGGATAGCACGGTCAAAGAGCGCCGCGTCATGTATTTCCGTTTCCATTTGTTTGTTTTCGGTATTTTTCATTTTATTTTTTCCCCATAGACCCCCCTTTTAAGGTCCGGTTTCGTTGAGACACCGTGGTGGCGCAACCAGTCGCGCTCTATACGTGGTTACTTCGCTTTCAGATCGGTTGCGCTACCAGAATCTACTATTCTATATTATAATTTACTTGGATACCAGTATATTCTACCTTTATGCAGTGTCTCATTCCCTTGGATACCAGTATATTAAAGCCTTATGCAATGTCTCATTCCCTTGGATACCTATATATTATAACTTTATAAAATGTCTCATTACCTTGGATACAAGTCCCATGACCAGTGATTTCCTTGCCATTTTTACTATCACTCTTCCTTCGTGCTTATATTTCTTCGCTCTTTTCTTCAATGTTAATTTCAAAACTGTAAATATACAGAATTTGCTTTGGTGTTTAATCTTATAACTAATTTGATAGCTCAAAAAATACCACAGTTGAAAAAGTACAATTTCTTATTATTGTGAAATTTTTGGCCTTTAGCATTCATTATTTTCATTGTCTTATTAAAATTTGAGTTATATGAATACATTGCCTAAACTTCAATGACCAATATTTTTATCAATGTTGTCTTCCGCTATTTTTGAATTGAAATATTGACAATATTGCTGATCGTGTATATACAAGACTAGTCAATTTAAAATGTATGTTTGGTTCTGAAATGCCGGTTCGATATGCAATACATGTTTTTCCGAAATTGCGTCGTTTTATTTCAGCGTGATGTTTTTTCCGACATTGAACCTTTTATTGAATTTTTTTTATGTATTGGGTCGAAATTTTGAAAACCAATATCGCTGAAACTTAACTTCTCTACGTAGATATGTGTCTGTATGAAAAAAAAAATTGTATATTTTCTGTTCCATTGTATTTCGAAATTTCGAAATTCCACCTGAAATCTTTTCGAAGATGAATTATTAACTTTAACAGATTTCGACAACTTTCTGACAAATCTTTCAAGGAAAAAGTCTGAAACTTAAAAAGTGATGAAGTTTGAACAAAAACTATCGTTGTTTTACCCACACACGTTTTCATATATACCTACGTATATATAAAAGTATTTATCTACAAATAAAAGCTTTCATTTTCACTGTTACGCGTTTTTCTATTTGTTTTCGTGGAAACTTAATAATCCGCCTTTTTTTCGGCTTTTCTTTACATTTTTCTATCTACAATGCAAGATGAAAACAATACTTTTTTGTATGAAAAATATATATGAAATAGCAATATCATTGTAAAAGAAAAAATGAATTTATACAGTTTTTACAAACATATGTTTTTCATCCATTTCATAAAAATATATTGGAGTTAATAGATTAATTTTACGAAATTTAAAACGGAAAATCATAAAAATAGCTAGTTTCGAATAAACAGGATCGAACTCGGATAGAACGTTACGCAACAAACTATTATAGCGACCCTCTGTTGCGAATTTTCTTTTCCATTGTCAAACAAGCTCGACATTGTATTGACTTAACTTGAAGACGATACGATAAATGGCCTGGCAAAAAAAAAATACATACAAAAATATTCGGTCTGTGTACCTAGACTGTTCGCAAATATAGTGAGAAAACACAAACTGAATCCCATATTGCTTTTGAACAAGCAGTTTTCAAAATATATACAGTTATATGAAAACAACCGCATATTTTATAGTTTTAAGCATGTTTATATTGAAATATAAGTTCGCTTGCAGTTCGTTTTATTTTAATAATGATAATTAACTATTTCAAATATAAGAGTAGTATTTTAAAATGTAAAATGCTTTTCACATTTGTCGAAATGAAAAAGTTTCGAGTACATGGAGTTTTTTTATCAAAAGTGGCGAAACTCGTGGCAACGAAAAAAAAGTACTTACCTATTTTTTAATATTATACTAACACAGCTCAATCTCCATTCCAACTCAACATAAGTCGAAAACTAATGAAAAACGTTTTTTTTTTTTAATAAAATATATTTGACCTGACCCAATTTTTGCCTTAAATGAGAAATATCCCGTAAAAGCTACCCCGATACATTTCTCCTGAAAGTTAGTTAAATCATATTTCATACAAAATTAACTAGCATAAACACTAAACGGTTATAAAAAAACCTCATAAAAAATAAACGACATATTGCCGTAATAAAACATAATCAAAGAGCAAACATTGCATACGCTTTTCGGAAAATTGAGCCAAAGTAGGGATCAACCATACTCCACGCGAAACAGCAATAACAAAGCACATCTAAAAATAAAGCGAAATACATACATACACATATACATATGACCCCATTATTACAACAACGGTATAAGTCCAAGAATTGAATAAAATTGAACGGATCGTATTTTCGATTCATATTGATGTAAACAATCAAAATATATTTCGAAATTTATATGTCAAAGCAGTTGGTAAATTCATATATTTTTATGTGCCAAATATATTTTCCGAAAAATTAAATAAATACCATTAAATGACTGACCAAATAATGAGTCATTTTGATGAATTATGTACTTTAATGTGAACTGACCAAACCAGTAATTTTTAATAAACGATACTAATGTTTTTGAATGAAGGAAACTTTTATGAACTCATATAACACGTTTCATCAGTTTTCTCGACTTTACGTTTTATGAAGTTAGCCAAATTGTGCACTGAACGACTCAAACATCTCAGAACATAAGTGAGTGGACTTAAACCACCGTGACAACAAAGGACACATACATATATGATACATAATAATAAAAAAAAACACAACTTAAGCAAGCTCCCTTTTTACCGGGGCGAATATTTAAATTCGTCGACGAAACGGCGCATATTTCACAAAGGGGCCCCCTTTTTACCGGGGCCCCTTTTTACCGGGGGCCCCTCGAACTGTCCCCCTTTGTTCTTGCGGCCCTCCGGATAAATAAGGGGCGATCCGGATAACCGGTGTTTGAGTTGACCGGCCGCAGTAACAGGTTGCCGCGACCGTTTTTCCGCCTCTTTTTGACATGGAAAAGAGCTTTTCCGAAAGTTTTCCGGCGAAATTCTCCGCAGCTGGGGAAAAAACCCTCAAAGCGCGCCGTTGTCGTTACCGCGCTGTACGAGGGACGTGTGTTAATTGTGTAATTTTATAGCGTTACCCTTAAAGAGCGCGCGCCCTTTTGACGGCGCGCCCATCTGAGCCACGCGTCTTTGTCTCTGCACATTTTTTTCGTCGATGTGTTGCTGATTAAATTTTCGCTCGAAAGTGTGAGGTTTTAATCAAAATTTTAAATTTTCGATTCATATTAGGCATCTGTAATATTCGATCAAGTCAGTTTTTTTTATTAATTGACGAGTAAAATAGTTTTAGTAAAGGAATAATTTATATTAAACGAAAATAATTTTGCTTTAAGTATAAAACCTGTATTGTAAGAGGTGAAAACGCGTTAAAATATAATATTCAAAACTGTACGCGTGGGATTTATTTTGTTGATGCGAGATCTTCAATAAAATATGAAGATCTTTCGTATGAAACTCTGATTAAAAATATTCATTTTTGAGTTACATATAAAATTCATTTCAGAAAGCTATTTGTATGTTCTGAACAATAAACATATAGAATTCAATCGCAATATCAAAATATTGGGGAGAAAAAATATCTTTCACGTATACGGAGAACCTTACTTTCGAATATGTTACTTATGTAGGGGAGATTGTTGTGTCTAAGGAATATCTTCGAATATTTCTGCTAGAACCCAATAAGCTTTCGATAAAATAAAATTGAATCCATTTTTAGTAAGAAGAACAAATGCTATGAATATACATACAAACTATGAATTAAAAAAAAGATATCGTTTATAATTTATGAATGACTTTTAATTCATTTCAGAACCAAAGTATACGAGCTGATTAAAAATAATAATTCAATCCAATTTTTTCATAATAAAATTTCATATAAAAGACTCAAAGCACAACAACCTCCCCTACACGTAAATATTACATACAATTCACGTGTATTTCCGTCCAATAGTACGAACGTGCGAGTTTTGAGCTCAACACACATCCTTACATCGAAGCGGCTTAAAAAGGAAAAAATATATAAAAAAAAGGAAAAAACACCCGCGAAAATATGAAAAGCGCGAACGGGAAAAACGCTGAAAAAAAACGTTGCTGTCCGCGGCAGACGCTGAAGCCTGTTGCCTTCGATACGCTGATGAATGATTGAAAATAGAACTGAAAAAGGGTTTGAAAAAACATGTTCTGCATACAACAAATGTACACAAAAGCGATATTGAAAGCAAATAGCCTGCCGTTTCGATTTTTTCAGCCGCTGATAAACGCGCGCTTTATTTTTCGGTGAGCGCTCGCATTTATATCTCCCCCGAATGTTTTCCGTTCGTGTGCATATTTTTCCGGATAGTTTTTTACGTCGGCGATTTATGGCGTTTGTAACACTTCGAATATGTCACTTGGATGTGTGTGCTTTTCATTGTGACTGTGATTCGAGTTGAAAAATTGAAAAAAAAATGTTTATCGATCGTTTTAGTTTGTATTAATACAATATTTTATGACGGAAAAAAGTGAGGCAAGTTATATCGAGGTGATTTTGAAAAAAAATCATATACTTTCATCTATCAAGATGAAGAAAAGTGATCTGGTGATATATCTCGGCATATGTTCCCAAATCTTTTATATCCTTTTGCCACCAAATACACATGTCTAGAAAGAACTTCTCTATTAAACTCAATTTCAAAGAAAATATTACTTATCCCACTTCTGATGTCACCATATAACAGATACTAACAAACAAAATTAAACATTTGAATAATGAGATAATACAATCGTATAATATACAACTAAATAAGTATCTAATTAATACAAATCGAAAAATTTCAAGCCTATTTTGAAACGAAAAATTAATTTTGACAATTATGGGCATATATGCGATTTTACAAATCAAATCGAACTTTCCCTTTGACACAAAGTACACAACAATTCCATTGCACATTTCAAACGTATACATACTAAAGCACATCGGTCACACTACAAATAAGGGAAACAACGTCGAATACGTGCTGTACACTAGTGCAGTGTAACCACGATACATCGGCGTGTCCAATTTGACGCTTTGCTAGTTTGTCGGTTCGCAATCGATTCGCGGTTTTCGGACGTTTCGACGCAATTCAACTATAACATTCCATAATAGCTTCATCGAACAATATTAGACTTATTTGTGACAAACAGAATGCTTCCAACACATTGATGCAGTTTATCGAGAGCTTATCAAGTGCAATCACAATTCTGATAATTTAAGTGACACAAAGTATACTATGCTCTTGGTATGACGAAATTTTTTTCATAAATCCTATGATTTGAAATTTGATTTTGTCATTTCTCAATTCAAATTTCTAGGTCACATATGCGATTATTTCGACTTGGTTTAATTCCATTCTAACTACATAAATCTTAATCGATTGAAAAATTATCTAACCGACATCGATTTCAATTACGTCTATATTCGAATAGAAAATTTTGATTGAAAATCTGAATTTATAATATAATACAAACATTTGTATATCTATCTGAAAATTTTCTAGGTATAAAATTGCATTGTAGTTATCTGAAAAACTGAAATTCTATTCCTCTATCTACACCACAATAGTGTCGAACAGGTGTGATAGATTCGTGTGCAAAATTACAGTGCAGTCCTGGGAAATTGAAACGGTGCACGTTCGTCGATGTGCCAATTTGCCACTTCGCAGTGGAAGGTGCATAACTAGAATAAAGATTGAATTGAACCTGAATTCCCATGAATTTCATCTCGAAGCTTTAAATGACGTGCGATTTTTCTTTTATTAATCAATCGATATTAATTAAACTTTCAATTCAATATGATGCGCTAGTGAAATAAATTTAATTCAACGTATTAAATCCGTGTAAACGCGGAGTCCGTTCTCAAGGAGTTTAATATCTCTAACGGCTTCGTCTTAATTTTCTCGAAATCAGCATATTTTTCCGATTGTTTCGTTTGAGCTTCGTTCTAATTCTTTTTTCAACTGTACAGAAACAACGGGCTGAATTTAAAGCGACCGATGATAAATTTCTGACTGCTCGTTTTCCATTTAAACTTTAAATTAAACTTCTAGCGTCAATGTGACATATGCAAAACTTGTATGCGGTACATTTCACGACTTCATTTCGCAGCTGTTAAACGTATTTACATTGATGTTGAGAAAGTTTCAGACTGAATTTTTGAACTTGAATTAATGCAAATGTCTTAATAGTTTTCCCAAGCAAACTCGAGGATGACACGTTTCTCAAGTTTTTCATAATTGCTAATTATGGACTGTTTGCGGTTTATATTAAATCTGATCATAATCTTATTCCGAAACTATACAGCATATATCTCTATAATCTGTAAAAGTGTACGTATAAAAAAAATCATCACACATAAAATTTTCAATAATTTTCTTGCATCACGGTGAACTTTCGTTCCAACACCATTCAATACACTTTCATCGAGCTACCAAGATTTAGTACCTAGTGATAAAAATTTAATATAACATTTACATTTAAACGACTTTTTATCGTTACATACCTTACCTCGAACCTTGCTCTTTAAAACACCCACTGCTATCACGACCACCACGACTTATTAAAAAAATTCTTCATCGCATTTTTATATAACAAGCGTACAGTAAAATCTCGTTTACTGCATACCAACAGCTCTAAATTTATATTAATACCCACGCTACGACTAAAATATTTTCATAATATAAGAAGCAATCCTTAAATAACTTTTTAAAAAGTATCTAAAATACATGATATTTTGAATCGATTAACAGATTCATACTCTAGCATTCTCTATTTCTCACTCTCCAATTATTTTATTGTCTCACAAACTACAAGATTTACAAGAAGAATCTAATTGATGACCAAATAGTACAAAGTGATTTTTTTTATCGAAATTGAGTTATGTAAAGAAAATGGTTCTATACACATATGTATGTTCAAGTCTAGAATATAAAAAAAATGGACAACAGTGTAAATCTAGCGATATAAATAATATTATATTCTTTTTCTCATGAAAAATCGTCAATTGATTTTTCTTTAATCCTTGAGAGAGCTTAGCTGAACTTTCAATGTTTTAAAATCAGTATTTATTGTAGTAAAATAATACTTTGAACGGAAAAAAAAGAGTCAGTTTCGATTGCCAATTGAGTAAACATTGACTTTGTAACCATAAGAACAAAATTAAACCCTATTTTCATTATTCACAGTACTATTTTCCCTAGCTAAATAACAAAAGAACTATATCGCACTAACATAACCTAGAGGATCAACGTTTCTTCCGCCGGAATAAAAATCCATCCAAAAGCCATTTCTGATGGCCATACCTCGAGCAGGCCCTCGAGAGGACCTCCAAAGGCCGAATCGGTTGAATATGAAAAATGTCACGAGTGAAATGTGGCATTAGTTATGTGCGGGCCCCGTGATTTATTGGGTCAACCGGAATGGAGTTGCTCTGTACGGGACGTGACTCGAATCGCGCAGCTCGCAATTATACACCTACACAATTGGGAAACGACGCTTTTTCCACAGCCTTTCAGATGTTTCGTTGCGTTTTTCCACGGAGGCCTTCCCGCCCTTTTTCGAATCGCGGAAATCGATCGTCCCGTCCCGTTTTGTCCCGTTACGTTTTGTCCCGTCCCGTTTTGTCCCGTCCCGTTCCGTCCCGCGAGAGAGTGGCGGTCCGTTGAAGGTTTACGATCTCGTTTATGTAATGTGCGAAAACGAATTTATGGATGTTTCTCGTAAATATGACGGAATTTCGGTTCATTGAGTCTGTTTGGGAATATTTTGTTAATTTTTATTTCCATTCACAATTGTTTCATATTTCGAATATGAGTATTGTTGAATGGTTTTGTTCGTTTTGATTAAATGTGAATATCGTTCAATAGTTATATATTTCGAATTAATATCAAAACTTTATTTAATATTGAGATTTAGCGAAAATCGTGTCACTTGGAACATTCCAACTTCGTGCATAATACGACGCGTCCTACTTACCGTGTCTAATATCGCTGCTAATATCATAGAAATATTAGCATTATTATTACATACATTATATTTTATCTCGTATAAAGTCATTTTTATTTATTTTTAAAGACGTGATATAAAAAGATATACTTACACAATGAATATGAATAAAATAATATGGACAAATGTGACAAAACCATTTTACTTCAAAGAAAGCTTTATACGGCAAACAATATTATGTTAGTTTTTCTATGATTTGACTCAGATTTTTTTCAAAAGATTCATTGACTAATTGAAAAAAATTGCTCATTAGATTAATACTGAATCCGAAAATTACAACTTACGTACGACTACCTCTGACTGCATCACAAATCAGTTACAAGCATGTTCATTCCATCAATTTTTTAATTATGAACGCTCACAATATGGAGTATGAAAATTTTTAAAAAATATACATTTTGACAGATTTAAAAAAAAAACACCTAGCATAAACTAACTAAGGGCAATGCCCCAATTGCCCCGGATACTGAGCTGAAATCGCGTTTTTCATAAGTTAAAACCGCGCCGGCTGAAATATTCAAAGTCACGCCTACACGCCTACAACATAATAACAATAGATTACGTCGAAATATTTAACGTGTCACATAAACAGAAACACGGTGTACTAACATAATAATGCACACGTACACATCATACGATATTATATAATATAATATGACACATGTGTCCATCTCTCGTGGGAGAGGTCAACCGAACGATGGCGTGTCCTGGGGGCGTTCGCCTACGATACATTACCTTAATGGCGAGCTTTTGTTTTAATTATGGAGACTTATAACACGACCTGATTGAAACGTGAATATTTGCTGGGTTTCTGAATACCTGGATACGGCCCTGATGCTTCTCATATAGTTTAAAATTAGCGATTTTGAGTAATTTTTGACCTTTCTCCTAGAAAAACGTTACGTATCTGATTCGTTTCAGAGACAATTCTTGCGACATTTGAATTCGATTTTTCTTAAAAAAATCGCCCGGTTCTGGTGTTAAAAGAAGGAATTACACTACCACGATTTTCCAGATTAAATATTAAAACTATGATTCCTTGTTTCTAATGTTGTAATATTGAATTTATTCTAATTAAATGAATAACTGAGATAAATCCTTGAAAGAACAATAGGTCGCCCCAAAATATTCGTCTTTGTATTTGACAACATTGCTGATCCGATGAATAGTTGATTAGATTTATTTCTAGGAGTATTTCGTAAATGTCCTGTATCTTATTTAATTATGTACATACTTCTATCGAGGAAACAGAAACGGCGTTATGAAGTAGCCTTATTCTAGATCAAAATTTAGTGTTTGCCCTGAAAATATTATTGTGTATGACTATGGACCGGAAAGGCAATTACTTCTCTGAAATGTGTTCCATAGCAATTATATTTTCAGGGCAGACACTGAATTGTGACCTTTTATACGACTTTTTATGACACTATATCTGTTTCATAGATAAGAATAATTTTCGATTCAAAAATAACACCACTCTTCATACATTGACCTAGAAACTTTCGATCTGCACCGTTTAAAATTTTACAATTGAATACATTCTAATCAATACTGAGAGTTATATTTTATATGACGATCGAAAAGGCCGAGGGGTACAAGTGACATTTTCGCCGAAATTGAGCTATGCACAGAAATCGCTTCTATGCATGCTCATTTATTTGATGGCAAAAGGATATAAACGAATTCGGAACGTGTGTCGAGATAAATCATCAAATCACTCGACCTCCTCCTATTATATGTAGGAACACGTTCAACTTTGAACGCGCTTTTCTCGAAATCCCTTGTACCCCCTTGACCTTTTCAGTCATTATATAATATATTTAATAACGCCATTTTGTGTATCTGTGTGTCCATGTCACGTTCAACAAATCGATCGCCATTAATGAATACAAATCAATTTCGCACCGATATTTTCGCAAATAGCATCGTCGCTCATTCGGACCCGATTCGAACACTCGAATTTCCCGAGAAAATCCCGAGACTCGAGATCGACTTTTAAAAATGCCGAACCGTACGTCGTGGAGCTTAACCGAAATCCCGAATTCTCTCCTATGGGCAACGGGCGTCTAATTAACGAGCGGCCATTCCCAGAAGGTTCTACGGAGGCCTAACGTGGAATTCTCACGATTAGGTTGTGCGTACGATGCCAATTAATATTCTCAAATATTCAGGAATCTAGCTAAATTGCGAGCACTTCAGGTTTCAGAGGTTAGCACTTCATTAACTCGCGTTCTCCGAGAGCTGTGATTAATGAGATATTTGTTCGGCTCGAGTGATGCTGTGGGAAAAAAGGCTTTTATTGTCCGATTATATCGGCTGTGTGTTGTTGTTTGGTCCTTTTAAAAAGTGTGAAACGTAAGTGGTGTTTAAATCGCGTCGAAAGTTGCGATCGATCTGTCGATTTTATTTGCCATTGTGTTGTAAAAATGATGCTCGTTTCTTGAAATTTAATAGGTTCTATACTACATCAAAATAAATCTTTTCTAATCGAGTTTTATAAAATTGTATGTTTGAATTAATTCGATAGAAATTCTATTGTTTTTTAATATGTAAAATTCGTTTTTCTTGCGCTACATAAACTCAATAGTCACACAGTGAACATTTTGCGAGTTTGGCTTCTCGGGTGTATGATTTCGAAGAATAAATTTATTATATTTGAATGAAGAATTTATTAAAATTTGAAATTAATCGTTAACTAAACTTTACAAAAGTTAAACATTGAAAGAAAATTATGTTTGCTCTTGAAGCTCACGTATGGAAAATTTTCAAGTTGAAAATTTTGATTAGAATTTGAAATGTATTGTTTGAACTTTCAACTGTTTTATATTGAGTTGATTACGTATTATTAATCTTATAATGACGCACATTGTGAAGAAATATAACGTAATAATATGTATATTCGTTACGAAAATATGATAGGGGAAACTCATACTCAGAATTCAAAGCACTTTGTGTCACATTAAATTTTGTATTTCTTTGGCACCTATCAAACTCACTTATTATATCTTACTGTCCTTTTTATTATTGAGATCACAATAATCCCAAAGAAAACAATTATCATTTCAATCAATACAAATCAATAGGTTGCCTATATTTTATCAATCAAAATCTTTTCAATAGAGTTTCACAGTTTGATAGGAAATTTTTTAGACAAAGTATTAAAAAAAAATACCTCCAAACACAAGATTCTCCCTTATATCGTATACTATACCAATTTATACTGTCTCATCGAAAAATGTCCATGATTCCAAGACAAACTACGTTAAGTGACGGCCGCGGACGACCCTTTCGACAGCCGCCAATTGATTTTAAAAGCACCTTTGTGTACGGAACGTTCTGAAAGCCACCAATTGAATTTTGAAAGGGGGCTGAAAAGCGACGATTTTTCACGAACCCGACACGCGATCACGCGACGCTCTTCCGCATTTTAACATTTCGCCAAACACGTGACGCTAAACGTAACAGGGTGCTCATAAATGACTGCTAAAACAAGCCAAGGGGATCGTGTGACATTATTTTTATTTTCGAAATTGAGTTATAGATCGATTCAATGAACATCTTACATCTTACAATGTATTTTCTGTGAATTAAGTAGTAGCATAACGTCAACCTCCAAACGAAAAGTCTGTCCGTCTCTTTCTCAAGCAATATGCATACTCTGTGCGTCAAAAAGATATACAGACTTTTCACTACGCTTTTACAAAGTGACATTACGTTAAGCGCTTATTCAAAGGACTTGTAAACCCTTTTAAATAAATATTTTGGTCACTCCAACTTTGTTGAATCAAACTATAAGTACAGATTTTTACAGAAGACATAAATGATTTCGGAACCTGTGCTGAAATTTATCACCAAATCAGTTCTCCATTTCCCAATACGCGCTTAACTTTGAGTGAATTTTTCTTGAAATTTCGACCATGTCACTTTCTCTCCTTGGTCTATTTCGTCGATAAACAGAATGGTCATAAACAGCATGTGCGATTTTATATGTTGAATTTATTTCACGACGCGATCGTGTCTTCCGTTCGACGAATACGTCGATATTTTTCCTTTTGAATTTTATAGTTTAGTTTGCTTTTGTGCATGTTTTATTTTCGATATAAAACCTAATTTAATTATATTATTTATTTAGATGAGAAAATCTTTATACACACCGTGTTTATGTATACGATAAAAGTGTACGTTTAGTTAAATAACAAGTCTTTTTAATTCGCTTAATATCATAAAATTTGACGTCCTCCCTCAGAGTATACTTATTTTGTTAAGTGATGTGTATATTTTTACGTTTCAGTGGATCATAAATGTTGATGAAATTATAATTTCATTAATTGGCTAGATCATGTAATGAGTATGGAAATAACTAGTGTGAAAAACTTTATTGAACTAATCACTACTACTCAGAGTTGTGGTGCAAAATAGAAAGCGTTTTTTTTTTACACTGAAAAAATAGGCATGAAAATCTTTCATTTCACTATAATATCAATCGTACTTTTCTCATTCAATCACCAATTTTCTTAAACAAAACTAATTTCCAAAAACAAACCACACACCAACAACGAAATATCTCAAATCGCTGTACAAAAAACAACGATCAACCCGCACAATATCGCATCGCTTTTCAATTGGATCCAACTTTTCCCACACAATACAACAATAAGCTCACATCCCGAAGCGCACAGCTGAAGTTCGCATCGAAAATATAATGCATATTTCCTTTGGGCGAAACGTTAAGGCGAACTTGGGGCGAAACTGTACAGTGCACGTTTACAGCCGGCATACACTATTAAGTTGCACGGCAGCGTTTCTCAAACTTCATCGACACGATGACCTCGTTAGGAGACTCGTTGCACTGCAGTCGATTGCCCGAGCAATTAACTCGAGTGTGCAACATCTTTACCGTGTCATTATTATCCGTTCACTCTTGTGCTTGTGCTCGATCGTTTGATGGAAGTCGCTAATTTTCCGAATGCAAATGCAAACAAAGATTAGTGGGTATGTTCGTTGGGAAATCGATACGAAACTTAGTGTTTGATCTATCGTATATGAGAGTAGGGAGACTTGATCCTTCTCCATTAGACTTAAGTTCCCATTTGGAAAGTTGTACTTTTAAAAAAATTGTGCTTAAGTTAATCCAAAGAGTTAGAAGCCAAAAACAAATAGCAAGGACCAAGTCTCCATATACTTCCTTTTAAATTTAAACGAATTTATGTATATATGAGAAGATCTGCATTATTATACTTTGCAATTTATGTTTAATATTTAACAAATAATGGAATTTCCATCGTTTCACACTCTCAGGGGGCCTTTTCATAGCACAGCCGTAGCAAATATTATTCACTGCTTACATGCACTATATGATTTGCTATAGGAAGGAGAAATACAATTTTGAGATTTTCACTTGTGTTTTTATAATTTGATGCAATAACTAACATATTTATTTTGTTATTCGTCATTTAAATGTACCTTGAAATAGAACTTATCAACTTATCAATACTATAATAACAATTTGGTTGGAATAAAATAATTGGTTACAATATTTTTCATAATAACGAAAAAATAAAGTTCATATTATCAATTATATAAAATCACAAAATTCGTGGACGTTTTATATTTAAAGCCGATTTTAATTGCTCCAACCCTAACAGCCTTCAAGATGATATAAAATCAAGTCTAATTGGACTTATCAATATTAATAGAACCTCTAATAATATCAATAGAGTCTCGATAATATTCATTCGATCTCTAACAACATGAATGGACAAATTGCTGAAATTCGATACGATTTTTTCCACCAGCCGAACGCCGAACAAATTCAAATAATATAATTCTGTGTAATCAGAATCCGCTTCTGTGAGAAATTTTTATTTACACTCTGTCTAGAGATGTATTCTTTCACTGGCGAGATCTTTTATTTTCACGTTTTTATTCTTTTCAGATCCATCTGTGCGAAACTGATGGTGGAGCAGATTATAACAATGGATGTTCCACGTTTCACAAGAAGCAACGCGTTTTAGTCAAGTCATTATGGAGAGGAACATCCGATGCTATTAAGTACGTACATTATAGTACAATTTCATATTTAATTACATCCTAATTATCTCACAATATAATTGAAAAAAATCTATGAGTTCCATTAGTAGCTGAACACTATTGATTTTTTTAAATTCTAGACACTTTTCTAATGGATTTGTGAAGTGTTGCTAATTTTGTGAAATTTTTACTAAATGGGTTTAGTTTCTTTTTTAATGGTTATAATTATGATTTTAGAGTCGAGTCTAGAATCCCTCACAATAGTACATTCTATACAATGAAAATACTGTTTCAATGATCATAACCTAACCCCACATTCAGTATAGCCTGTACAAATACGATACTGAAACAAATAAACGGCAACTCGCTTCTCGAACAAACTCCAGCTCGGACTACTACCATCAGTGTCCCGATACATAATTAAAGAACGGTTTTCCGGAAACTCCGGTCCCGGTCCGGTTCCGGTTCCGGAAACACAATGGGATTTGATTGCCGGACTGTTTATCACAGTGCACTTCCAACTTTAATGAATTTATGAATCTTCGATTCGGATCGGATGTGTACTTCGGTTACAGTATTGTACGAATCGCATTAGTCCCAGTGCAACTCGTGAGATTTCATTACGGTCGTCTCTTTGTGAATACACAATTCGCATGCTAGTTTGGTTATAGTATTATGTATGATTTTATCGTTTTGTCATATTTTCAGGCAAGAATTTCTGAGGGAAACAACATGGTTGGCGAATTTGAGAGATCCTAACGTCGCTCGAGTTGCCGGTGCATGTTCTGCTGAACCACCTTGTGCTTTGACATTGCATTCAGAACTTGGAGATCTTCCCGAGTTCCTCAGCAGACAGGCAGACAACAAACAGTCTTCCACGCTAAGGTAAAACTACTTTTAATATGTCCTAGTGAAATCATAAAAACAATGCAATCATAATTTCATTGACGTTCCGCTGAATTTTCAATGAACGTCTCAACAATGATTTCAAACAACATATAATACACTTGAATCGAATATTTTTCGAAATAATATTTTCAAATTCATAAAAATCTCATAAATGGAATTCAAATGTTACAGAAATCGATCAAAATGAATCTATACAAATGAATCTAATTTCATTCTGAATAAATATGCTGCTTTATTTTCATGAAATAACATTGAGTTCGACGGTAATCAAAACGCGAGGCAGTCACGAGTTACTGTCCAATTATAACATTACTAAAAATATAATTTCACCGAAAATAACAATTTTATCACTATACATAAATATATTATAATATGATACATTGCAAATACGAATAAAAAAATCCGCACAAACGTTGTGGGCGTCTTATAAAGCGCGGCGCACACACGAGCGCACATAACAAACCGGCATAAATTCAAATCAAAATTTGCAAATTTCGCTCGCTTTATTTGTTTTCTTTTTTCCATACATATTTATACCGAGGGTGAGGGGAACGGGCTCCAACATTCGTACTTAAATGGGTCAAATATGGTGCATATAAATCATACGCGCGCAGGTCGCAGTGCTCCTTTTTTTCGCTCCGATTGCCGCTCCTTAATTTTTTTACGATCCACTCGTACGCGGCACCAGATGGTCGAAAACGAATAATTTTTTGATCGCTTTTTGGAAAAAATAACCGTTTCATTGTTGCCGAATGACAAAAAGCAGCGTGTTTGCGGCGAAATGAAAATTTTCCATTGAGGCGCGAGCTTTCGATGACGGAAGCGATTTTTCCGATATCCAAATTTTTCGTTTTGTATATTATGTCTGAGTCGTTCAGTGCATAACGTGATTAACTTCATTGTAAAAAAAAAATCAGAAATAAATACAAAAGCATTCAGTATAGTCATATTTTGGTGTGTGAATTATATTTCTTAATAATAAAAGCAAATACCATCAAATGACTGAAGAATGGGTAATGACGAAAAATTCCCTCTTAAAAGATTTAAAATATATTTAAATCGACAGATAATAGAAATTTCATGATTTTTTACTATAATAACATACACTATAGATATGTGGTTTTCAAGGAAAATCGATTATAAATCATTCCATTTTCATACTCAATTTTGTTCACGAGTGAATGAAACATATGGATGCGAACTATTTTTTATTTCACGTAATACACTGTTTTTAGAATTAAATGTGATCATTGCAATATTTTAATATTACGATGAGTTAATTAACATCAAATTCATGTGTATTTAAGGGGGAGTCAACTCATCATAGAAAACTGCGCATTGTCCTTTGTTTGGCCACTCAAAAAAACATTTTAATTAATTCTGTACTAATATGAACTAACTCGCTTGTATCTTATCATAATTAAAATTCGTATGCATGTAATTTAATTTAAATGTAATTAATAAAGGACATAAAGAAACATTTGTAAAATGCATACAACACATTTCATCGTCTCTCTCGACTTTTTTGTTTTATGAAGTTAATCACGTTATGCTCCGAACGGCTCATATGTACATACGAGTCATAGTGAAATCGTAACAGCAGTGAAATTATATCCAATTACGAATTCATCGGATTCTGGCCGACCGATTGATCAATTTCGTGCTGACACGTGTCAAAATACTCTCTCCATGATCGAATATGGATTCATTAATGTATCGCATGGTTATTAAAAGAATGTCATATCTCGAAAAACGGATTTTCGATGTTTTGAAATTCAATGAAATATTGATTTTAATTTACATTCTTATTTTTTTTTTTTTCAGTTACGGTTGCCTTATATACCTAGCAACGCAGATAGCTTCGGGAATGTCGTACTTAGAATCGCTGAATTTGGTGCACAGAGATTTGGCAGCAAGGTGAGAAAATCGTCGAATTGTTCATTCTATCACATTTCATTCAAATTCCCAACTTTGATAAAATACACGAACATTTGTACTGTATATACAGTACATTATGTCTGCAGTTTGAACCACATCGATATTTCTACGTAAGATTTCTTCGAAATGTATTTTGATATTAAATCAGCATCTTTTCCCTCGTTCAAATAACGAGGGAAAATAACAGCCCCTTTACAACGTTAACTGCTTTGAATTTTGTGCGCAAACAAACATACGACGTACAATGTTCAGAAATGTTCATTTTTAGGACACATGCTCGTAGCACACAAGCCTTAATAGGCTTAAGGTTTTATTCGCAACAAGAACAAATCCGAAACCCAAACAATACAATGCCGATTCTGAGCCTAGTGAATTTATTGTAGGGATAGAACAAAAAGAATCTAATGTAGCTAGCTTTTAATTCTCACAGAAGATTTCAAGACTCAAATGTAATTAAACAATTACTACGTATAATGTGTTTCGTATAACGAAGCTTTGTTGAGAGTAAGATGCAATTAATTTCAAAGTAAATTGATGGTAGCTGTATATGATTTGTATAAGTGAACATTTAATGTATGACAACTAACAAAAATATAGCTTTTTTTGAAGTATTCATGCACTATTCCATACGTATAAGTAATTGCAATTTTTCGGTAATTTTCTATAAAATCATTATTACATAAATTAAATCAATTTTAAATATACGATTCTATTCTATGAAACTCAGATCAATTTGTAGCAAATATTTTTAGTATGATCTATAAAAAAAGCTCGAATAGATGAAAAAAATATAATGATTTAAATAGAATACTATTTTACCCGAAAATAACCTGCCAAAGTGGATTTTTTTGCGGAAAAACGCTGCCTGCGAAATGTTAAAATATCGTTCGATATATTTCACAATTGATTTATTATGCCATGTAATAAAATATGAAATCGATACGTCAACACCTTCGCAACCGGCTCCATAAATAATAATTTGATTACGCGAATTTTTTTTTTTTTGAGTCTTGAAACTCAATATTTCGCTTAAAGCCTACTTTCGCGTAATTGAAGATGAAACTTTCGCGTATACAATTTTCCATTGTCGTTTTTCACGAATGCAGCGTATTTCGCGGCCGCCATCCTCAATCAAAAGAATATTAATTTTCGACTGAAAACAAAAAAAATGTGGAAGAAAACCCAAGTGAATAATACGATGGAGTGGAAAAAAAGCGTTCAATGACAACGGGAGGAACAGAGCCTGAAACTTTTTCTATCTTGCATAATAATGAAAAACTGCTAAACAAATGCTCTGTGCCGTTTCCTACATGAACGGACAACTTTTTCTTTGGCGTTTACCATTAAAATGCAAATATGACAGCTTTCTGATTGTCACGAATTAAAAAGTAAATTAAAATGCTGTTTTTTTTTTTTAATAATTTTACATTTTATCAAAAAATATGAGATAAATCTATTTGGATATTGAAATCTTTAAATAACTATTAGGTATTATTTCACATATACAGTATAGCTTTCCGTTATTGAACGCAATTACATGTTTGATTGTCATAATAAACACTTGATGTTATGCAATTGTATCAACAGATCATCAACAGACAATCACATAGAGATGTCCAAGTATCAATACTGAATAATATAATATATTTTCAAACATTTGAAAATGTAAATAATATACTATTTGATAAAAAACTAACAATACATAACGATAAATTATTCCAAGGAAATCAAGCGAAATTCGAGTCAACAACAGAATTGATTCTTCACATTTTGTGGCAAAAAGGTATAAACGATTTCAAAACCCATACTAAGATACATCATCGAACCTCTCATTAGTTATTTTCAAAATCTCCACCGTGTAAGTTAATCGCCTTGGCCTATTTCATCGTCGTGTAATATATACGGATATATTAATGACACAGCATCAAATGAACAGACAGATTAGCGTTATTATACGTATAGACACAACCTGCGTAGAGCATTTCGCTAATTCGAGCAGCGAATCATGAGAACGCCTATCTGTCTGTCTGTCTGTCATAATTACCGAATCGTCTTTAATGCACTCGAAAACATTTATACGTTTTAATAACGGCGCGCCGTTAGAATTAACGAGTGCCTAGAATAAATTTCAAACTCGAAAGTGTCCCCTCTTTTGTCTCCCCTCTTCGTCCTTATTGTCCTCACAATTAAACGACATAGTAACAGGCAGAGTTGATGCCCATTTGCATCTTTATAGACTCTTTTATTTGACACATTTCGCATTCGATCGACATTTTCCCCTTACATCTTTATATTTTTTTCTTATTTTATCTTCGCTCTTCGTCTGTGATATTTTCCGATTTTTTTCCGTACATTTTTAACAATCCCATTTCATAATTGAAAGATTTACACTTACTCTTAATGCCACTTCAAAATGACGCCATTATATTTTCAATACAATCCATTGAGTATAATATGAACGTAAAGACTCGCTTATTATTATTTTATATGATACACACACATATACAGACAATTATAGATTATTTCAATTATAAATAAGATGAGTAAAAACGAAAATAATTATCGTTATACAAAACTAGAAATGACTGAAAAGCGTAAAGGGCAAAATTACGCGTTGTGCAGCATCACGAAAATTTGAGGCTGTAGAATCCCGAGGCTATTGTTATATTTTAAGTTTAATACAACATCATAAAATAAACGATATTTACATTTGAGATCTTGTACAAACGAGAATTTCTCGGAACAGTTGCAAATGTACCTAGTATACAATATAACACAGTGTGAATAATGGACGTGCGAGACTCCAGTCTATTTCGCGATTAACTAAATGACAAATGCTTACTGTGTCAAGAAATACATAATGTATACATATTTCTATTATAATTTTCTGAGTGTTTCTCAATCTGTAGTAAACATTTTTGCATATCTATAAAGGACATTACCGAATATATTCTGTATCATAAACGTTTAAGTCTCATATACAGATCACGTTCACATATCATGACATAATTTATCGGTTTTCATCATTTATTTGACTTTACAAGGAGATTAATTGCGTCATAATTTTTTAAATATGTATTGAAAAGTATGATATAGTGTAGTATATAAATGTAAAAAAATGCGACTTTCCATTGCTAAAACATTGTTTCATGAATTTGTGTCCATCCTGTACACTAGATTTCAATCTACAATATCCAGAAAATCATTGAAAATTGCATTTTCATTCATAAAAATTAATTCAAACTAATATACACCTAACTCTCGTTTTACACGGATTTTTTTTACCCGTTTTCAAAATAACACGGTGTGAAAAAATGAAAAAATATTTTTTTTTACACGATTTATTTGGTCTAACACGGTTTGTTTGAACTATATAATGAACATCGCGGAATAAAAAATGACGCTTTTTTTACACGGTTTTTGCTGGTCCCTATCCACCGCGTAAAACGAGAGTTGGGTGTACAGCACCGATTTTTTCTCATACATTCTATTACTAAAAAACCCAAACATCACCACCACAGACGTCCGAATCAACGCTGCAACATTCAAAGCCTCAAACCACCCTCCTCTCGAATCGCTCGAAAATCAACACCCCCATATATTTACCCAGTCCATGTTAATTTAATTTTAATTTGCCGACGATAAATTTTTAAACAGCCCCCCGATTAATCCGAAGCAGGGCTTATCGGGTTCAGTTTCGCGGTCCGCACCAACTGCGAACGGACAGATAAGGAGGGCCGACCTGGCTCAAAGGGAGTGCATGTCGATGTTAATCCCTCAAAGGGCCCTTTTAACCGTGACTGCGATACGAATCGAGACGCTGAATTAGCTGGCCGGGGAAAAGGTCAATCAGCGTGAAAGCCTGGGGTCGAAGACGTCTGAATAACCCTGGTCCGACGTCAAAGTGCATCTCGGACATTGTCCGGTGTGTTGAGGTCGAGGAGATCGCGGATCAAAGAGGACTCGTCCATGGATGTCGGTGGTTGAAGGGGTGATGGATTATCGGGGATTTTCTAATATACTAAACTAGCTTCTGTCACCCGGCGTTGCTCGAAACTATTAAGACTTTAAGGCGATTGCAAATTGTAGTATATTATTTCCCGTTCCCGTTCCCGATTCAATATCAGTTCCCGCTACAATTTCGGTGAAAGAATCAGTCATTTTGAGATCTAAAAATATGTCAATCCCGTTGCGTATGTAGGCTTTGCATAACATTGGCTATGTAAAAGCTTCCCCCCTTGAAATGACAAAATTTACGAAAAAAAAATGTTTTTTTTTAAATTCAAAATGTAATGACACAGAATCCTTTCTAGTTACACGTTCAATAATTCCTGAAAGTTTCACAGCAAACGGATCAGTCGTTTGGGAGTTCAAGTTAATCCCGTTGCCTATGTTGACCGTTATATCTAAGGGTCCCCCCCTTGCAATATCAAAATTTACAAAAATTTTTTTTCTCAAAATCAAAATTTTATGATCTCTAAACCTTCTCCTACATGCAGAGAATAATCCCTGAAAGTTTCGCGGCGAACGGATCAGCCGTTTCGGAGTCTATAGGTAACATACATACATACATACATTCACTTTTATATATATAGATGGTTATGACTGCTCCTGGGTTGATTTCGGAGATGTAGTGTTGGACTGGTTGACTTAAAATTTGATGAGTTGAGGTTTTCTGCATTTTTTACAATTGCAGATAAAAGTGTTTTATCTGTTTGATATCGAGAAATATAGTTAAAATATGGGGAATTTCTTGATTTCATAGCCATTTACCTTATATGACGGCTGAAAAGGCTAGAGGGTACAAGTGATTTCGAGAAAAGCGCGTTCAAACTTGACTCGTCTTAAAATTTTTTTGAATGATTGTCTTAAAAATATTCTAATATTCAATCTGGGATTCATTTATTAAACTATTTTGTTCATTTTACACCGATGAATGCGATGTAATAGTGAATTGTGTAAATAAAACATTTTTTTATTATGAGAAATGTGTAAGGGGTAGTACCCCATCGCTCTTAATAATGAACCACCCCTGTTTTAGATTTCGGCTAGAGATAGAGTGATTTCGAAGTTAATTGCTCTCTTTTGCCATGTTTTGTCTCTTTCGATTGGATCAACCTATTGTTTGAGATGTTTTGAAAAAAAAATCTACTGTAAATTTATATGTACCCATTATATTATTGGATGTAATATCATATTTTTTTATTTGTAGAAACTGCATTCTCGGAAAGGACTTTACAGTGAGAATATCGGATCATGCAATGTACTGCGACCGTTACGATCAAGATTATTACACCAGTGATACTAAATCTCGTTTGCCGATACGGTGGATGTCATGGGAAAGCCTTTTATTGGTTGGTATTAATTAAATTTTATTACTATCATCATATAATATTCATTTTATGACTATGGAATATCCATTATTCAAATATTTTGATGTACATTTTACATTGAATCACATTCACAACAATTGGTTCTTAGTGAGTACAGTGCATAAATTGTGTCATATTTTTATAAAAGTTACAATATTAGAAATAAGATAACAGAAATTTTGAGTCTATAACGTCGCCATTTTGAATTTCATAACATATCCGACTTACATACTAATTTCGTTAACATATCGATATAGATAAAAAAAATATTTCAATAGCTTATTAATTTCAGGACTAAAAATACATTTGATTTATATAAATAAGATAATCAATGTGCATAATAATTAATAAATAATTCTTCTACGTGAGTTGTTACACGATTAAGTAATTTATCTCGAGCAAATTAAACTGAAAGTCGTAAAAAAAATAAAAGACCGTCCTTCTCATCTCACATATTATATCATAACCGTTCCAAAAATGTACTTTCATAAACTTCTTTTAAAAAAAACTTTCATAACAAGCGACAACCGGTAGCTCGAAAGGAGCGCAAGTCGCCCCTAAATAGACGGTGTTCCTTCGATCCGCGCCTCAAATGATAAATGCTCAAAACGCAAACTCTCAAAGGGGAAACTTATAAAAAGGAGAAGCCGGCAAGTGAGTAGTAGTCTGAGAATTTTCCCGGACTAGCGTCGGTTTTCCTTCGCATTTTCAATTTTCCCGCACGTCTTCGTCTCCCGGCGGATTCCTTCGCTCCTGCTGCTGCTGCTGCTGCCTTTTGCCGACTCCTTTTTGTCTTCGGATGCATTGTGTTTGCTTCGGATGGTCTATTTTCCTTTTTCGCTTTTTTGCTCCGATGGTCTTTTTGCTCGTTTTCGCCCCAGGTCTGCGGAAAATAAAGGGAATTGATGGGCCGCGTCCCACTTTCGCCCTGACCGTTCGCGATAATACAACAATAAACCGACCGACTGCTTCCAACCTGATTTTAGCTTGTTTATTTTTAACCTATGTATTATATGTGCCCGAGTTAATGTAACGAAGGGAAATCCACCAAGCTTATTCGAAACAATAGTGAGATATTACGAAATTAGTTATCGTGTTGCTTTTATCCTTTGATCGATGTGATGAAACATTTAATTTGAGGCACTTATTTTTTTTTTTTATTAATCTACTAAATAAAATCTGTGTTTTGTTTTTTATCATAATTTTATGCCTATATTTACATTTAATATCGATAAAATTGATAACTCGTTAATATGACAAGCGTTTAACACGCTTGATAGGAAACATAGAGCCCGCTATTGGCGACCGGTCTTCGCTCTTTGACTTCGGTCTTCGACAATTAACCTTTAAAACCAGTTTTTCATACCGCGACAATCAGCAAAAGGCACGTGGCAAGCAGCATAGTCAACAATTGGGATCCCAAGATTATTCCCATTATTGAGTACCCTCCATACCTCTAGCTAAGCAAAAAAGAACTTCATCACTTAAAACTTGCACATCGTTCCCTATCGAAACGCGTGTAAAACGCCTGTCACAAACCAAACATTCAAACTAACTAAAAAAGTCGATTTCAACAGAGTCATACTATTGGCGACCAATCTTCGCTCTTTGACTCTGGTCTTCGTCAATTAACATTTAAAACCAGTTTTTCACACCGCGACAATCAGCAAAAGGCGCGTGGCAAGCAACACGGGAACCCCAAGATTGTTCCCATTATTGAGTACCCTCTTGCTAAGCAAAAAAGGACTTCATCACCCATAACTTGCACACCGTCCCCTATCGAAACTCGTATAAAACACCTGTCATAAACTAAACATTCAAACTAACTAAAAAAGTCGATTTCAACAGAGCATACTATCGGCGACCAATCTTCGCTCTTTGACTTTGGTCTTCGTCAATTAACATTTAAAACCAGTTTTTCATACCGCGACAATCAGCAAAAGGCACGTGGCAAACAACATAGTCAACAATAGGCACCCAAAGATTGTTCCCATTATTGAGTACCCTCTTGCTAAGCAAAAAAGGACTTCATCACCCATAACTTGCACACCGTCCCCTATCGAAACGCGCGTAAAACGCCTGTCACAAACCAAACATTCAAACTAACTAAAAAAGTCGATTTCAACAGAGTCATACTATTGGCGACCAATCTTCGCTCTTTGACTTTGGTCTTCGTCAATTAACATTTAAAACCAGTTTTTCATACCGCGACAATCAGCAAAAGGCACGTGGCAAGCAACACGGGAACCCCAAGATTGTTCCCATTATTGAGTACCCTCTTGCTAAGCAAAAAAGGACTTCATCACCCATAACTTGCACACCGTCCCCTATCGAAACGCGCGTAAAACGCCTGTCACAAACCGAACATGCAAACTGACTAAAAAATTGGATTTCAACAGGGCAAGCACACACCGATGAGCGACGTATGGTCATTCGGAGTAACCCTGTGGGAGCTGCTGACCCTGTGCACCCAGCAGCCCCTCGGCGAGCTGACGGCCGAACAGGTGGTGGAGAACGCGGCCCGCTGGAGGCAGGGCGGAGGGCGCGCGCCCCCGCGGCCCCCGGTGTGCCCCCGCGAGCTGCACAGCCTGCTGCTCAAGTGCTGGCAGCGCAGGGCCTCCGACAGGCCCACCTTCAGGCACCTGTACCTCTTCCTGAAGAGGGCCAACGCGGGGTACACGCCCCCCGACCGGCTCTGATCCGCAGGGGGCTGCGCCCACTTTCGCAGGCTGGCCGAGGAGCTCGCCACCTGACATCGCAACAACTGCGCCACTACTGCTGATGCTGATGCTGATGCTGAACGACCTCGCGTCTGCTAAGTCTTGTCGGGGTTGTTTTTCGTGTGATGACTTCGTCGTGCGCTGGGCTGCGTTTCGATCTTGATCGTTCGGTTTTGCGTAGTGTTTGAGGTTTTTTTCTTCTGTCGATGATATTTTACGAAATGATATTAGTTATGTTTCAATTTTTTGCAATATTTGAATTAAATTGGAAGTATTTCTTGAAAAATCGCTCTGCCCTTTTGAAATTATCCGTCTTCGTCAAGTGTTAATCCGTTATATATTTGCCCTGATTTTTTTCGCTTTATCTACTTGTCAAAATGAACGTCATCTTTTTGGGAGGAAAAGTAATATATGTAAATATATTCGCAATTTCGTATAGATTTGCTTCAAACTCAGAGTCGATGTCTACAATATTTGATTTCCATTTTTTTTAGATTTTCATGACTGGAAAATTTTCTCAAAAAAAACGCTTATTTTCACGTTTTTAAATCTAATTTGAAATCCTATAGTATGTGAAAAGTTTCAATATCGTGTAAAGATGTATCGTAGAGCTTCGATTTTAAATGGTATTCGAAGTGAATCGCAGCATTGAGATTATCATTACAAAATTAATACTATAAATAATTTCGAATCTGAGATTCTCCTTTAATAAAATACTCAATTTTTCGAATAGATAAACAAGTCGGCGAAATCACGAATTCACCGCCGACACGATCTCACCGCAACGAACGCGCATAATAAATATAATATAATAATTCGGGCACGCTTGAATCTTATCCGTATTTTTTTCTCGTTCTTTTAAGGGCACGCTCGCTAAAGGAGCGAAACTTTTTTAATAACACGAAATCTTCCGTATTAACCGCGTGCTAATCTATTACTTTCGCGTACGGAGAAAGAGAGCATTTTCGATATTAAAAAGCGAAACTTTATTCCGGCGATTTGCATACTTTGCGACCGCGCAAAATTCCCAGCGTGCGGCGGGTCAGAGGAAAAAGACCGCCAAATAATTTTGAAATAATTTCGATTTTGAAAAAAAATCGTAAAATGGTTTAAAAATGTGGTGCTCGGTGGAAAAATCGCCGCGGAACGATCGAACGCTGTGTGTCGATGTTTTGAGTGTCGGTGTTTAAAAATATGACGAAAACTGGAAAGAAATTCAAGAGATTGACTCTATTTTCAAAAAAATACTAATCACTTTATGCATAAATGATGTGTCGATTGTCATCTGTTTGCCGTTGTCCGAATTTCCTCGTGTTGATTGTTTTGTTATATCTGCATGTTTTTAAATGCATATGTTGGCGTTCGAGTGTTGATTTCAGTACGTTTATGAATATTCTGGTTCGAGTGTATATTTCATTATTTTTATTGATGAATATGTATCAAATGTTTTGTTATGAATGAAAATTTTCGATTTCAATTGATCATATCTATCGAATCGATTTAAGCATACACTCACAACACATTCATTGAAATATTTCATTCAACAAAAGAATTGAATTATTTCGTAAAATATAAAAGATAGCATCACATTCGTGAATTTTTCAAACTGTACTTTAAAAGTTATTCTTTTGATTCTTTGATATGTGAATGAAAAACATAGTTTGTTCATAAACGATCAAAATTCACACTCAAACTCTGAATGCATACACTAAATGTACCCCTGAAAATTATTGTATATTTCTTTCTTAACCACCCGAGATTATCTATTTTATTATACATACTTCTGTAGATACAGCTAAATCTTACTTTATGATAATTATAAAATTTTGATAATAACCATATCTATTGTATACATAATTCAGTCAATTCTGTAATACCGAATTGATACGTGTATTTTGTAATTCAATAAATAATTACGATTTATATCAAATGTTCGCATATATGGAATAACAATATTAATCCATTTCTTTCGTATTAAATATTCTTTCATGAAGGTTAAATTAATTTATGATTGCATCAAAATTAGATCAATTATTAGCCTATAATACAAATGTATTGTATTGAAGAGCCTGCTTAGTTTAAATACGAAATTCTACTCAATGGTTGTTAATATTTCGATGGCTCGTAATAATTCTTGAAAAATATTTACGTTAATTATTTATTGGTATACAAAAATTGCCATATAAATATATATTACATTATGTGTGTGTGTATTTCGAAAGTCTTACCGATGCTATGTAATATGTATTATTATATTTATTATATGGACATAGCATGTGAGATTTTCAAACGACGTGTACTGACCAAATGTGTGTCTTTTAAAAAATATATAAATATATATATATATATATAAACATACATACATATATTGTGTAAATAAAGATAATATTGATTAAATTAAAATTAAAGTTAAAAGAAGAAAAAATATTAAAAGTTGTGTGCTGAATTTTTCGGACTGACTTCAAAACAAATCATTAAGTAGTTTTTTAATATTAGACTGTCATGATTAAGTAAAATAATTTTATATTATTAAAATTATCGCTTCGTAAGTATCTAAAATTATGTATAATATATTATTTAAATTGAATTTCTGCGCACAATTGTTTCATGTTATGAATATTTTCGTGCATAGTGAAAACTTCAGACTTCAGACATGACATTTACTGAAATTATTTACTCTACCGCCATATTGTAAAGATTGACCTAATAATTCTAACAGTTTGTTACATTTATTAATGTTTTTCGTTTTTGTGATTCTCTTTTCACCGATAATCGATCGAAAGAAATTTTTCTTTTTCACCATTCAAAACAATTCAGGTCTGAATGAGTCGATCCTTCAGCTTCGATATTTTCGTAGAAAAACATTTGCGTCAATCACATCACCGATTTTCATGCGTGAAATCTAAGGAATTGATAGAAAATATATGTATGTATATACAATGTATACATATGTACTAGAATATGTATATTTTTTAGAAGGGCGATACTAATTTATCGCAATGTTTGCGTTCTGTTTTCATCATTGAAAAGTTATTTCGTAAAAACATATTTATATGCAATTCGTTTTTAAGTCAGTAATCATTATTAGCATTATAATATATTTCTAAGGGATCACGAAAACATTATCATTAAAAAAAATCAATATATTATTATTATTATATTAATACATATAAATTGAAATTGTAAATAAAATTACTAATTATAATTTGATTATCATCACGAATCTATAAATTTCGACTGTTTTTTTCAATACACACAATTTTCATACGATAATTCTCATCGATTACATCTTATATAAAATTTTCATAACATATACAGCCCATTGAGTATCAACGCAAATATAAGACTTCATCCTTTCATCGAAGACATTTTATCACAGAACTGTTACCTAAAACAATAATTTAGACTTTTTCAATGTTTCAAGATGAATATATTCGTTGAAAATCAATATTTTCATAAGATTGATATTTCGTCACGTTCTACGTCGAATTCGAAGCATACACACGAAGACACACAGAACGTATGGTGTTATATTGCATTTTATATAAATTCATAACGCGAAATTCTCTTTTTTTCGTATCATTCGCGAAATAAAGCGGCGACACACAAACTCGTTACGCAAAGAAAAAATTTAATATAGCGAATACTTTCACCGGGAAAAATGCTTTTACCCGCATCAAAAAAAAAGTGTATACAAATAAACGAAACACATACGTACGCTGAATAAATCTTACATATAATACGTGTAATTTATCTGTGAAAGAAACGATGTAATCAGTTTCATTAGTTTGATGCAAGTAACGAAATGCCGTCTCTTCTGATTCCGTTTTTCTTAACGTTCCTCATATTTTCTTAATTTAATGAGAGAAAAATGTTCAGTTTCATTACACATTTCAAACTCATTACTTTGTATATAATTAAAAAAATAATAAACCCAAGTGATATGGCAGTGCTTGGGAATGACGCGTTGGACTTCAATGTCAGATATGAATAATATATTTTCGTTAATTGATATAATGGCTTGATTATTTTTTCATATATTTGAGTCAAGAAAATTGTCAATTTAACACTTTACCTAAAAATGGATTCTCTGCCTCATTTTCGCCGAGTGAATTCAATCAATTTTAACACCATCTTTCATATGCTGATATGTTCTTCACAGTTCCTAACACTAGAAGCTGCTTTGAAAAATGATTGATCAATCAAGAAAATTAGCATTTTTGTTAACAAAATAAATTTTCATTCAAAATCCATCGAAAACGTGTCGATTTGCGCACATTTCTCGTTCATGACCTGTGAAATGTATACGTTATAATATGGCATAATATAATATGTGTAACAAGGTATAATAGGTATGTGCCAATCGCCTCAGGCCCAACACGACTAATGAAGTTTTCTGCTAATTTTGTGCCGAACACAGTCGGTAATGCGAGTTTGTTTGTTCACTTTGCAGCGCGTAAAATCAAACGAGAATTTCGCTGAAAATTATTAAATGTAATTAATTACTGAATATTTATCATACAGGTGAACGTTCCGCTTCTAGGAATCGAGGGTCGAAACGTTACACGTATTCGTTAGTGTGTATGACTAACACTGAGCCTAATTCATACCAATAATATAGAGATAATTGCATAAATATTTCGTTTAGGTGTATATTATGAAAATATGTCAGATTGTGTGAAATTATGCTTTACGTGTAAATCGAATTTATAATTGCGTTTCTTTCGTTGATACTCAATTGGTTTCGTGATGAATCAATTGATTTAGTGCGAATCTTTATTTTTTAGCGAAAAGTGCACAAAATGAACAAGTACATATCTGTAGTTTTTATTTCTTAATATTGTTTAAATGTACATACGTATGTGATGATTTTGTCAATTCATTTGATGGAAAATATTGACAAACACTATCTAGATTCTTTTACTATGTATTGATATTGATGAGTCTTATCTATGAATACTATTGAGTGCTGTATTCATTGTTGGAAAATATAATATATGTCATAAGAATGAGCTGAAAAAAAAATCATTGAATAAGTGATTCAACTTGATCGAATTTGATTTACCATCGATTCAAATTCAAATACGTGAATTGATTTCACATGAATCTTAAATGAAAATAAAATATTTCGAAATTCATCCTCGACAAAAATTTCAATGCAACAACGACCCAATTAAAGTCACTTTTTGTCGAAGAACGAATTTCAAAATATCCCGCAGTCACTTCGGGACAACAATATCAAAATATTCCACAAGTGACGCACATCAAATTATATTTTTTTCATAAAAAAATTGTAAATACATATTACTTACATATTTATTAAAAAAAAAAAATTAGATAGAATAATAAATACGTATATTGGAAAAAAGAAAAATCATACCTAAATGTGTAAACCGCAAATTGAACAGATCAATCAGTAGAAACTAAAGCTTATCGAGAGCGAAATCTCGCTTTTTTCAGAGCACACTGTACAACTGTGTAAAGTTTGTATCACCCTGGCTTCCCCTCGACCCCCCCAACCACCGCCCCAGCTTCCCCTCGCCCATTGTTTTCACTTCACGACCCGGTCCGTAGAAGCGTTCAGGGGGGAAAAAGTTAAATAAATTGTTAATTATAATGTAATGAATTAAAAATAATAAATTAATTTACGAGAGAAAGTGTGTAAAGCGCGAGACAATCAAGCGCGCGGTTCGGCCGCCGTGTTTCTTAGCTTTTACTTCTTCCACACAGCTTCCAATTCGATCTTTCGGTGGAAAGATTCGTTCGGAGGTCGAAAAGTCTTCGTCGAATGCATGAAAATGTGTTAATGCATTAATAGCATGCTGGAAATAAGCGCGTTTTTCGTTTGTGAAGTCGAATCGGTCATGAGCGTGCTCGGTTCTAGTGCGAGTTTCTAGTTTCTAGTTGCGAAAAGTCGATATACTTTCGTGCTGTTTGGTAGCATGCTTGCTTAGATATTCAAGGTACGGATAGTCGTGCTCATCAATATACTTGATATGAGCACGTTTTTGATTCATATGAGAGTGATAGTTTTGAGCTTGATCGATATTAGCAATGCCCTAAACACACTTGCCAATGGAAGATAAGTGATTGCACGCTTTTTGCTATTTTGTAGCATACGTATATAGGAATCAAGTGATAAATAATGAAAAATTGATCAATAATCTGACGAAAAAAAGGACGGTGCTTAAGTATTTTTCATTTTCTGATTTGCTTAAAAATAACAGTCGTCCCAAAAAGACACATAAGAAGTAATATTTAATTATTTTTTAACCAATTATGCTTTCTATCGATATTGCTTTTAATGCACTTTTTGAGTATATTTATAATGATAGATGATTCTTCTAATCGTAAGATGTTGACGATGCAATTGTTGATTTTTCGAAGACTTTTCGATCATACTGTGCAACGGATTCGGGTGAGAATCCCTTTTCCATAAAATATCCCCTTATATGTATGTACATAAACCTACCAGTGCCCTTAAGGGACTCGGTCGTGTTCCGTTATAATTTCGTGTAAAAATAAAAGTTTTTCAACGACTGACCTTTAAATTTATAACATATAGTATATATTATATATGATAAATATAAAATAAATATATTATACACTAAATAATTTCACAGATAATTGAATTTTGAAAAAAAAATGTACATACACATTCCAATCAATCATATTCCAAATGTAATATAAGTATTTGACGTATGATATTATACTTTGGACGAACCCTCGTTTGATTTGTTCTTGAAAAAGAAATTCGACCAAAAAGTTTTCTATTCAATCTCTATTTATTCACATGTGGTTTATTTCGCTTAAAAGATATTCTCATCGATGAAACGATTCGGTGTGCAAATAGAATTTTCCAGCTTCCCTGTTGATGTTATTATACATAATACTATATAATATGAGGGTACGTAACTTTTCGAAAGCTCGTTTCAGTTTGTCATTGTTAAATTGATTTCGACCTTCGACAATACACATTTTTGTAAAATTATATATATTTTTTAATTTAAATGAAAATTGAACAATTAATCTCGTCTAAATTAGTGTTAATCAAAAAATAAATGAATAAATAATAATAATGACGAATCTTCCTGCACAAGCTCTTAACATTTGTAATATCATGAACATTTATTTTCACTCTGTGATATTATAATTTTAAACATAACTATTGTACTATATTACGATACGTACTTCGTTGTGAAATTTTATTGATTTATTTCACGATTTTGAAAGTTAATATTTTACCCATTCTATGTGTAAATAAATTATTTATTTTATATATAATATTAACAACTTCATGTCAATAAAGTGTAGCCTAAATGATTATCGTTAATATTTACATTATTATATATTGTATGTGTGTTATATTTATATTTCATTTTCAGTGCTGACTCAAATCTTTTTCTTTGTTTTTCAATCAAAATAGTGCTAATTTTGATTTGAAAAAAAAATCATGTAATTTAATATTTAATTATTTACTAGTGTGAAGGCCTAAGCTTGAGCCAGCTCTGAACATATTAAAATATCAGTATATGTTACCATTTTTTTATAACTACTTTTAAATTTATTAAACAAAATGAATGCTTCGATCATTAAAAAAAATTACATATCGTATTTTTTTCATTTGTAACAAAATTATGAATATATTTAATGAAATTATCTCTATGAATTTCTCAAACCACATGTTTATTGAATTGTATTGATGCAATTTAGCTTTTTGTATCCGTTATAGTACATAAAATATTATATATATCATTTGTCGAAAATAAATGTGTTGACCTGAGAATATAGTATTTCGATTGATTGTTTTTCTATCCCTCATTATAAATAAGAAAAAATACCTACAAGAAATTTGTCTGATTGTGAGAATCGTCATAGAACAAAGATTGCGAAAAATTGGAAGAATATGATACCCGAGAAATATTGGGTGGTAATTGAGGTCGATGTTTTTCAAAAAACAATACAAATTAGGTAAGTAAATGTTATATAAATCGAAAGATAACATAAATCAATTCGTTTAATAGATTGACTTTCGTAAAATTTCATGATGAAAATCTTGAAAATTTCGATTTCAAATTTCAATCAGGACTGTATGGAATCAAAGTTAATCATAAAAATGTATTTGGCGACTAAAAAGGTCAACGGATACAAGTGACATTACTACCAATATTTAGTTATATACAGGAATCGCTTCTACTTACACTCATATATTCGATGGCAAAAGGATATAAACGAACTTGGAACGTGTACTGAGATATATCATCAAATCACTCGACCTCCTCCTAATACATGTAGGTACATGCTCAGCTTGTATCCTTTGGACTCTTCAGTCGTCATTTGGAATATATATAATTTGCGTGTATTTTTCTTTAATTTTGTTGATATTTATAAATCAAACTTTGCAATCCAATCTTTTAATTCAATTCTTCATCGTTATTAATAATCGATTTCGTCAGCAATTTTTTTCGCACGATTCCCCATCCATACAACACTCAATACATCCGAGGAACAAACGAGACATTCGCAAAGCACTAAAAGCGGCATTCGGACACAAACACGATCGTATGCAAACGCACGATAATACGCAGTGTATCTTTTCTCAAATAGAAAAAGAAAATCTCGCGCAAACCCATTTAAACAATATTCGAAATCGTCACGCGTGAAAGCGAATATGCTTTCAACGTGGGAAATTGGAACGGGATAAACACGTACCCTCCGGTGCGTACGTGGGCGAAAAGCCCGGAAAACCCCGGAAAAGCCCGGAAAACCCGGAGACCTGGCCGCGGAGAACCTGGCCATGGGAAGAGCGGAAGACGAGCCTCGTGGATGTGGAAAAAAACGCGAAAGAGCGGGAAAAAACATTCGAAAATCCCGCCGACGGAAACGGGACGGATGCGGGACATGAAAAATGTACGCGTCTCGCTTTATTGCGTTTTTATAAACTCCCGTGTATTCATTTTTAAACATCAGTTTTGTCTCGCGGGACGAAAACATACACTCCGCGTACGTACGTGTGTGTTTATGTATTCATGTATGAATCTATGTATCGGCGTGTGTGTGTGTGTGTGTGTGTGTGTGGTGGTGTAGTACATGCTTTTGCTCGTGTGTCGAAAACGAGGTAGCCTGCTTTTAGGATTTTTGTTAAGACGGTTTTTTTAAGATCGTTTTGTGGGTGAGTTTCGGTTGAAACGTTTAGATGCTTCAGTGTATACTTTTTCCAGTTTAAGTTTGTATTTTATAGGTTTTTTTATGCATATTTTTCAATTTTAGTCTTTTTTTTTATATATACAAGCAATCTTCTAACTACGAACTGTCAAAACAAAGACGGTATAGAGAAACACTCCAATAGATACATCCATAGATTTTGACTATTTACACTGTTACAGATATCTATTTCGTTATTAAATCTAACAATAAGTTAAAATTATGTTAAAAAGACATCAAACTTCAACCTAATACTATAGAGATTTGCATTTTCATTCTTCACAACTATTCCTAATCTATATTTACTGTACATTTCGACAAAATTTAATCGAAATCGTTAAGTATGATAAAAAAAACTGCTTAGATCGAACATCTAATCTACGATTTAGAATAAACTTTGTCGAAATGTAGGGTAAGTATAAATGTAAAATGGTTATAAAGAACGAAAATGCAACTTTCAATAATATTAGGTTGACGTATGATATTTTTTTCACCTTTTTAGCATAATTTTAAACTTCCTTCTGACAAAACAACAACTTAGCAAAATATTGTTCAGATTAAGCATAAAAAGACAGGTAGCGCGATAGAATCGGATACCTGCTTTTACCTGCGACGCCGGAAAACGCTGGCGTATGTAAAATTCACGGCGCAACTTCCGGTTTATGCAGGTTTGCCAACTTTAAGCACACTCGTCCCTCGCCAATGGCCGGGGCCGTTTCGACCGCTTTTTTTTTTCGCATATACGTATGTACATCTCTAATGCGTGTATTTTGCGATGCAAACTGAACTAGGCTCGTCTAATCTCGACGAAGCCGAGCGCTAACGGGTGATTTTCTAATAAAAATACAGCTTATCGTAAAGGATGATCGGTAATAATAAGGGACAAATGAGGGTGTGCAATAATGGAATGTTCATTGACGATGACAATAATAACGATTGATGAAGACAAAGAAAATGAATATAATCTGCTTCGAAGTGCCATTTAAAGATCACAATTCTCACGATGAAAGTCTATAATCTATAATCTGAAGAATCCAATTTCCAAATTAGTCAGAGATCAGAAACCGCGATACTCGATCGCAAAAAGGATCAAAGTCGAACGTTCCCGAGAAGTTTCTCGAGCGACCACCTGCCATTTCCCGAGAATATTCCCGCCCACTTCCGTTTCCTGTCTCTCCCCCCCCCCCCCCTCACCCATCTCTTTCCCTCGAGTGACAGGTCAGATAAAACACGTTCGCTTTTCATAAACACGGCAACTTTTCATGGAATAGAAGAAACTTTACTCTTCTGTCTGAGAAAATGTACATAACTGCATCTATATCCCATAGAGTATTAATAGCTTTTTGTTATAAAATCAAATAAAAATTCTATATCTAGCTTCATGATTATTCTTATAATGTACGCCTGAAATTATGCAATCGTATAAATAGCAATGTATTATAAGGCGACGTGCAGTTTCAGCAATTGTTTATGTTCATATCAGACGACGCAATCTGTATTAATATTATAACGTGCTCTATCTCATGCACTCTATTAATCGATCAACCAACAAATGTCAAATATGACAAAAACGCCTTTTTTCTTAATCGAAAAAACAATTTCCGATGAAATTTCATGAACTACACATAAACATCTTATCAATAATAATTACTTTTGACTTATTTTGAAATGATTTATGAGCATAAATGAATTCTCTAATTTTTATAATAAAGCCAATACACTCATATGAAAATCTCCATTCGGAGGAGCAACTTTTCAGCATTGTTGTACGCATTAATTCGAATTGCATTCGGCGAAACCACGAAGAATAATTTCAGACGCAGATGGGCGAAGGACCCCTTCTTCATTATAGAGAAGAATAAATCGCAAATAGGGACGAATAAATCCCAAGAAGGGACGAAAAAATATAGAAAGGAAAAGCGGTTGTGTGTGCGAAACCACAGGTGTGGTCGAACAAAGGACATGGCCGCTCGGAGAGGAAATTTCAACTGAAAATTTTCATCGGAAATGTAGTATTTGTAGACGTAAGTGATATACATACGTATGCATTTCGTTTCACGGTGCATTAATATCAATTATAGGGTCTTTGCTGGCGATTCTGTGCAGGAACTTGTCGAGAATTCTGAAATTTTTGCTGTTAGACCATACAATGTTCGAAACTTGTAAATGCGCTAATCACTTTAGGCATGCGCTGGTAATTCGGTAAGTTTTGGTTGAAGCATCTTTTTTTTATCAAGACTTTATTACCAAAAAACATGATTTCAACCTATACTGATGAATAATTTTTGGTTTAGGTACATCCGGGACTCATTATCAGAGAACTGTATTGTCCCGGAAAATCCATTGCAAATGGTCACCCCTCTCTTGATAGAATAGCCTCCTCCTCTATAGTTAATGTATTATTGTATGTATACGATACATCTTTGACTTCGATCGGACACGATTATTTCCCGTGCAGAAATTAGAAGTGCTACTAGAGACCCTCGGGCCGTCTTAATGAGCTCGACATTCTCATCACGATCTTTTTCGTCTGTGTCTCCTGTATCTAGGATTGTAAACTTATTGTGGTTTCCATTTGCCGATAATTCTGTAATTTTTGTAATCAGTTTGTGAACCGGGTGTAATGCATCACATGCTTTAAGTCCTGAAGGCTTTAGAAATGCCATGAAATTTTATTGAATTCATTACTACGACAAATAATAATTAATGGACAGATAGAGATTCTAAGAATGAGAAGAACATTTATTCTGAATTCATGTGTTTTTATAAAATTGATATGAGTAAATGAACGATCTTTAAAATGTAGGCAATGAAAATAGTTTTATTTTTACAAAATTGACTGAAAATTTTCACATATTATACTTATTTCGAAAAACATTTTCATACAATTCAAATTCGGTGGATGTGCAATACACGTCAATGCCATCTATAGAATAAAGCTAAATGCATCGCCTGTCAGTAATAAATTGTACCCCACAGATGACACAAATCACACATAAAGCTTTTCAATGAGCACAATAGACTTAATGTTAGTGTTAATTACGGCCAAATTGAGAGAACTATAGTTAAACTGCATTTGAATCATATTAACCCTTAAGATGCAGCATAAAATTTCACTGAAACTCGCGATGTGTCCATTATCCACAAAATAATTTATTTTGAAAAAAATTGTGTATTTTTCTAACAAAAAAAAAATAGAAGAAATAATGTATCATGAAAGAGAGATAAAAACTTATAATTGCAATTTCTAGTTAATCAAATTGAAAATAATTTTATAACATTTATGATATTGAAAAGACAGATTAAAGATTTCCATAAACTTTTTATTTTATTTCAATAGATCGAATCATAACAGAATATATCACATGAAAATATGTACCTAAGTATATCAATTAGTTTCACTGAAGGACTTGAGTTTTTCCGTTTTAACCGAAGACTCGTAGATAGTACATTTTCCCCCATTTTCAGTAGGCATGTGAATGGAAATATATCATACCTCAGAAGAGATAACAACTTGTTGCATCTTTCCCATTTCAATTTACTGTCTTTCTGGAAATTATTACACAAAAAAAATTATTAGTAATTCAAAAATGGTTGTTTAAAAAAGCAATTACTGACTGAACTTTTCAATCAATTTAATGAAAATCTGATTACTCTGATATATTCGATCTTACATATGGATATGAAACTTAAATTAATCTTATTGTTAGTACTTAACTGTTATTCCAAGATGTCCCGTTGAAATTTCATAATTTGTCTTGTATCAGAGAATCTTTGATACATCACAAGATGGCAAAAAATTCACTCATAGAATAGTTGTCACTATATTACCACCAGTAAGCCGAAATAGCCAATTTTTAGATAGTTTATCTTTGTCATGCTCTTATTATGTATCATTTGTAATATACAAATATATAATTAAAATTTTCAGATAAAGTGGACCCATAAAGGTGATGTATAAACATTATCTGATTTCATCCCCAACATTGGATATCTGTAAAAGAAAAATACCACATTGATGACAATGCAATCTAGATTATTTTGACAATTACGTCATCACAAACATCGCAATATCGCATCAGTTTAAAATTTTAATAAAATCGCAAAAATCGCATTTCAAACAATTTCTGAAATAGAATTTTGAACATATTTAAATTACAACAGTTTGATATAAAATAATTACACATACCCTGATTCGTGGAATTCATCCTGGTATACAAATTCCTCTTTGCGATAAGTCGACAACTTCGAAATTGTGAAAGCTTAAAACTGACTTCATGATAAAATGCTGCGCAAATGGCAATAAAATTAAATGTTTTCTCAAAAACTATCGCAAATATGTATGGCTCGTGTTTAAACTAGGTGCAACGAAATGGATTAGGCAATGTGGAGAATCGATAACTGAATTACAATATAGTCCAATAGTCTGTCCCCTCTATTCGTAAATTATTTACTCCTATATAAGTCGCCTAATACACTCAGCTGCACCTTGACATTTAAAACTTCAAATCTGAACAAACCTTAAAAATATTAGAAATAAGAGTCGCAATACAAATAAAATAAAGATTGTGATTAAATACAATAATTTATTATGACAAATATAAATCAAAATGGAAAAAAAATTGAAACTGAAAAAAGATATTCTCCATAACATTATATGGAATACAACTCTGTAGTATTTTTATATGTACATATGTATATGAAATGCTCATTAATATTGATGAACTTGAAATGTCCTCTATATGATTAATATTACCAATAAAACGCTTCAATATTGAAGCGAAATATCAATGTTTCAATATTAAACATATAGAGTTCATTAAAGATTTGTAACATAAAATTGGAGGAAATATTTCATCATTTACTTCAATCAATCTATCTTAACATTATTACAAATCAAAACGCATGCTCAAATCTATCGGAACTCAGAAAGAAGGAAAACATGTGTACATCTTTCCAAGTGAAAAATACAGGTTTTCCAGATCAAGTTTAACAATTCTTGATTCAAATTCAATTATATTCTTGCAATATATCAAGGAAAACAATCAAATGTGAATTGGAAAATAGTTAACATGAAATGGAAATTATTCAACATACAATGGAAAAATTTAAATATGGAAACTGACAATATTACAAAAATCTACAGTGATTTATTTTTTTACAATACATATTATTCGAATATTCAATAGGCACGAATCTAATAGAGATAATATCTTGCAACAATTCACAAACTGATTCCCGAACACTTAAAATACTACATACTTAAGGCTTTTTCCAATTGAGTCACAAAACGAAAATGGAATCAAGTTAAACTATAAATACAGAGGTCATGGAATGATAAATGGAAAAAACCGGTGCCTTTCAACAACCATATTTATTTCTCGAATTCACAAACTGATACGGGCTAATAAACTGCAAGAATGGCGCGTAAATAATTCACAATTATCTAAATAAAGTAGTGACGCAAGTATAAAACTAAATGTTTAAATAAAACTTAAGCTCTATTGATATAAACCGTATCAACTGGAGTAGATCACCATTCATAATTGTGTCCATGGTTATGATAATGGTCAAAATAAAATGAGAAAGCACAGAATTTTATTCAGTGAGTTATTGTTGATTTCAAAAGTGAATTGATCAAAATCAATATTGATTATTTCAAAATTAAAAAATAAATTACTTACACCATTTTTACAGTGATATGAGCACAATTATGTGGGCGTATAACTCTCGAGTTATCGTATTCAAATTGTGTTGTTGAATTCGAGCATAAACGCTACAACTTCTGTACATAAATATAAACTGAAAAAATAGAGAGTACATGTGTATATTTATTTATTAACATTTAAAAATATTCATTTAAAATAAAGTCCAAGTATTTTTTGATATCTAAATTAATAAATGCCAAACATTGAATGTTACGTATGTTTTGAGATTAAACGCGCAAACGACTTTTCAATAAACAAACAGAAAAAAGCACCACTCGTTCGAGTACATAAATATATGAGATTATATATATATTATTAAAAAGAATTGATATCAAGATGACCCTTTAATATCACAATTTTCACTTTCAATACTAATACACAATTTCAAAACATAAAGAATGTATAATTTATTTTTACACACGTGTAACGCTAAACCGTCAACATTTTCAAATATCTACTTTTATATAAAAAATATATTTGGGTCAAAGTAGCACAAATTGTGGTGATATTAAAGGGGTGTTATTATTGTCTGTGAAAATACTATTCTCACAGTTTAATCACAATCGAAAATTTCTCGAGCATTTAACATATTTTCATATGAAGAATTATATACAAACTGAAATTTGTTTAAAAAATTCTCAATGATAAACAATTTATCATAATTTGTAACTAAGAGTGATACAATGTGAATATGAAACTCTGACTAAAGGGTCTCCTAGACTGTTCAATGATATTATTAATATGTCACTTCAATATTGAAACAATGTGTGATAATATTATCGATAATCAGAAAGACATTGACAACACATTAATGAAAATTAGCAACATGAAATGCACAAATCTTTGCAGACTTTTACGAAAATTATGATTCTAGAAAAAAAAACAATTAATGAAAATGTATAATATCGATCAGGATTGGCAATTTGAAACACATATTATTTACTAAATGAAATAAAAAACAAATATCAGATAAATATCAAAATAAATATCAGATGTAATAAACATTATTGCATACATATGACAACTGAAAAGTACAAAGGGTACAAGTGACCTTTTATCAACATTGAGTTAAGTACAGAAAATGGTTCTGTATAATATAATGTCATATATTGTGTTTCACTAGATTTCACAGTATGCTAATTTGTGTTTATTAAGGATTCTGTGTCAAGATTTCCAGAACTTCTGTTGAAAAAATTTTGGGACCAATATTTGATTTAGTAAGTTCTTCGAGAAATTAATTTTAGAAATAACTAATTGTATTTTTTTATATGATCTATTCGAATCCCGGAATATTCTGTAACTTTGAAATTGATGTCTCTAGCTTCACAGCATTGAAAAAACTGAGAATTCAGAATCCCTAGTGCTTATCTACTATGTAAAACATGAGTTAGTAACAATATTGCTAGAAACACGTTTTTAACTGTCATAATATATTATCATAACCGGATGGATTTGTTTCAATTGAACGTTCCTATAATATCCACTAACACATTCTAATATTGAATTTTTTCTCAGCCATTATCAATGGCTGTTCCAAATACCGATCCACATTGCAATTAACCAAACAAAAATTATATTTATTATAAAGCGACTGTTAAAGTGGATTGTTCATAATAAATATTTTATGTAACATTTAAAGTATAATACATTCGATAAGATTACGCATGGATGGATAAATACACATCATTTCACTTACAATAGTAACATTACAGGTGTGTATTTAATTATATTATATCAAAAATGAACAAACACATTCTGTTATATTCTACAATTTGAACTATAATTCTAATAAAACATCTCACTTTTGTTATAGACTTATTGCTCAAGTTCCATTGTTGAGTTAGATAATTCGTATTTAAATAAATAAATAATAAATCATAAGTACCTACTAAGAATACTATGCATGTAGACGTGACCGCTCATGTGTTCACTTCAATACGTTCATAACAAACTAGTTTGATTAGACACACACTACGGAGATTTTCATCAATTAACAAATAAATCTTGTCAAATGCTATTGAATGAAATGGAATGAGGTTTTACAATTTCAATATGACATTTTTTTATCAATCACTATTTACCACATTCAGATTATATTTTTAAAAGTATATAAAGTAGAAAATTTATAAATGAAAATAAAACGAAATATTTTTCTTAACAGTCTTAAAATTAATTTGACAGTTCACAAACTATTATCACAATATAAATTTCCATTATATTCATAAATAGTATATGAACTCTATTTGCATATGCTTTTTATATTTATTGCAAATTTCATGAACACAAAAGATAAGACTGATTAAATTGGTATATGTGTAAACAAATTAGTAATTTGAACAAAACTGAAATGCACACTCGAAAGGTGACACATACGTTATGCGAAACTAAACACCATATTCATGAAGAAATAAATAGTAGCAAAATAATAATAAAAACTATAGCATCCTCTCAGTAAATATGCTGTTGACGCCACTTTGAGGACTTCTTGTGCATGTAGTACTTCTTTTGCGACCTTTCATGTAAGTACTCATACACCTCGCCGAGTTAGTACAATTTTGATCAACTTGAGACCATGCGCACGTAATTATTGGTTCAAGCCAGGAGTTGCCAACCCACCGCTCTGCACCACAAATAACACTCTTTCACTTCCATTTGCATTAGTGTTGGCGGCCAACCAGCAGCCACAAAGGCGAGAACTCCTTAGGAGTAAGTAAATCAATAGTGAGAAAGTAAATTGGAGCTAATGACAGTGGCTTACAAATTACAATGTTATTGATTTGTCATTAAAAATGCTGGAATAGATGCAGAGTATTGGCATCAGAGAGGTGCTGTGCAAAAAAATTAAGGATGCAAGGGATCAGGGACTATATGTGGTCTTGATATCCTTGGATATACAGGGAGCTTTTGATAACGCCAGGTGGTCTGTTATAGTTGATGAAATAATATCTAAGAATTGCCCAAGAAATTTGTGTGAAATAGTTAAAAACTATTTCATGGATAGAAAAGTTACTATCCGATTGGGCAGGATAACAGAAACTAGACAGGTGACCAAAGGATGCATCCAGGGTTCGGTGTGTGGCCCTTTGTTTTGGAATATAATAATGGACTCATTGCTGAAGAAAGACTGAGAGGAGGGGGTGTCAGTCTTTGCATTTACTGACGACGTGAACATAGTGATCGTGGGAGAGAATGAGACTGAGATTGAAGGGAAGATCACACGTACCCTGCCCAGGGCTGTTGACTGGGGGGATGAAGTGGGACTATCTTTTTCGGAACAAGACTCAGGCAATATTCTTGACCCGGGGTAGGGTCCGGCCACCGAAGATACATATGAAAGGAAGAGAAATCTCTTCTTCTGACAGTATCAAGGTATTGGGGGTAATCATTGACTGGAAGTTAAATTGGAATACACACATCGACTATGTGTGCAAGAAGGCTAGCAAAATTATACGTGGACTGTACGAAGCCACGAAGGCAACCTAAGAGCTGTCACCTGACGCCTATTGTACACCGGAGTTGTCGAACCTATAGTTGGATATGCGGCGGCGGCGATGTGGGCTGAGGCACTTGATAAGAAGAACAACATAAAGAAACTGGAAAGAGTTCAGAGACCTATGGTATTAAGAATAACTAAGGCATACCGCACGGTCTCTAACATTGCAGCGGTGGCCTTATCGGGGACACTGCCTCTGAGATTAAAGGTTATTGAGAGGTGTACTGTCTCTAAAACAAAACGAGAGAAAATCTATATTGGACTACCGGATGATAGAATGATGCAGGTTCCGGTTCCTTTTTGGGATCTCCTTCACCCGGCCCGAAGGGCAGCAATTGGAATATGTGATGAAAGTAAGGTCTTGGATCCAAGCCAGTGTGATGAGAATATCATGATGATATACACGGATGGAAGTAAGAATGGGATTAGAGTAGGAGCGGCTTTTGTGGCATACAAGAATGGAAGTAAGATCGTATGCAAGAAATGTTTATTAGAATCTTATTGCTCAATATATCAGGCCGAACTCCTGGCTATCGAGCGAGCGACAAAGTGGTTGGTGGAAACAAAAAAGAAGGAATGGGACCGAGTTTATATCACTGACAGCAGATCTGCGCTGGATGGAATGAGGGACCTCCAGTCCACTGACCACTTTGTGGTGAGGATCAGAGAAGGAATTGAAAAATTGACCATTGAGGATATCAATGTAACCTTAAGATGGGTAAAAGGACATTCCGGAGCCAGGGGAAACATAAGGGCTGACCAATTGGCTAAAGAAGCTTCAAGAATGGGGACAGTCAGAGCTTGGGACAGGTTTCCATTGAGCTTTGTAAAGGAGTCGATGAGGAGGGACATACAGGAGAAACATCAAGCGGATTACGTGGGAGCCATGCAGGGGGGGCATACTAAAGAATTGTTCCCCTCCCTGAAGATGTTGAGTCCATTTAGGGAGAATGGGCTGTTCTATGAGCTGACCCAGGCCCCGACGGGTCATGGAGGTTTTAGATCCTATTTAGCAAAATATAAGATTGTGAGGAATGAATATTCTATGTGTGACGAAGCATCAACCCAGAATATATCACATCTATTGTACGAGTGTGATTACTGAATGAGACAAGGGATAAATGGAGAAATGAATGCCATAAAGAGGGAGTGACATGGAGCATGGATGGAGTGAAAAATGCAATACGAAAGGGGGTTGGAGCAAGAGTGGAAGGCGTGAATATGGGCATAAAAATGAATGGCTAAGTTATAAACATTCTGAGATATGCAGACAACACAATTTGGCTTACATCGGAATTGACTGAACTTTGAGAGATGTTCGAGAATCTCTAAGCTGGTCAAAATTGTTCTAACTAAACTAGGCGTATCAGTACTTACATGAAGTCACAAAGAACGTACTGCATGGACAAGGAGTCTTCAAAGTAACATTAACATATACAATTATATATATAACAAGTGTCCCAAATAATTTGTCAATCATCGCCAAGCACCATTTGAATAATGAAGTATATCTGATATGTAAGAAAGAATTTCATGTCTGTCAAATGAAAAATAGGTATACATATATGTTTATGAATATCACATTTTTATGCACTGTTTAATCAGGAAAAAACCAATTCACTGTAGAATCCTAAGAAATTACCAGGATGCTGAAATAAAAAACAGCAACTACTTTCAAATATTGCAAAATCTCTTGACTCAATAAGCCAAATATGAACTGTGTCAATTTGAGGAATGCGTCAAGTTTTCAGTCGGAAGAAATGTGAAATTATTGAAAAAAAATTATGTCAAATTTAAGCGTTCTGGAGATTCTGCAAAATCAAATGCCTTAATTCTACCGCCGTCCACGACAGGAGTGCGCATCTCTTCAGGCGGGACTTGAATCCGAATTCTGTGCTCACCTACAGTACTGCCATTCTGATTGATCAATGGTAACGAGCTTGGATGCTTGACAAATTGAGACGTATCTTTGTTGTCCTGTAGCGATTCTTCAGAATTAGAAAACAAAACAATATTTAAGGGCACGTCGAGAGGATCGTCTGGACTGATGTAAGTCACATGTATTCGCACTATATCCTCAACATGCGGAGAAACAGAGCAAAGGCCGGGAGTAGCACGAGGTGTGGACTGAGTCGTAGACGGAGCCCTTTGAGTATTAGAACCACAAACACCAGACCTGGAACAATGCAGCAGTGGATCTCTATGTACGATTAGCTGTAACAATATCATTAAGATATATCGTACCTAATTGACCCTGAACCATCAGAGACGATGCTGTGGGTGTCTAAAGAGTTTTCAGGAGCATGTGAACGATTGCTAGAAAATACTGAGAGATCAGCTGTCGATGTAACTGATGTATCAGCTAATGAGCGTCGAGAACCACCAAGGAGGGACGAAGACTCTTCAGTGCATTGATCATTCTTACCACCTGCAATTAAGGATTCATATTTAAAACATGTAAAAAGAATTGATATTGACTATTTTAATGAATAATATATATAACCCATGCTAATAGTACTTCTTAAGATTAGAATTCGCGTGAATTTGACACATTTCATATTGATCATTAAATTCCATAAGCCGTTAACATCCAAAAAAAATACAAGTCTATGACCAAAATGTTTTTCAATTTTTTTTTATGGAAATTTGGATAAAAGTACATTACAAAATTTGAAATGCTTTTTTTGTAATAAATAAAACATATTATGATTGTGTTCAAATTCATTTATGTATGTATTTTGAATTTTACCAAAACTTTTCAAATTGTTTAGGCCCAATCTTTGAATTGCATGTCAGCAATTAGTCAGAGATAACAACTAAAAACTACGACTTTACTCTAACAGGCATGAATTGATATTTTCAACGAGTTGATCTCTAATTTTTCAATAATGAATGAACCTCTGGAGCCCATTTCTTTTAAAAACAATCTTAGGAAATTTACTGTTACATCCGTGCACTTTTTACTGATTATAATAATTAACGGGAAGATTTCTTTGTTTCATTTTTCTTAAATTTATTGAATTTTTTGTTTTCCAATCAACAAAAGTTTAATTTAATGAGTTCCTGATGCATTTCACAACACATGACAGTAAAAAAGGAAACAAAGTTTGTGTCAAAAAGAAGCTGACTAATATGAGCCATAAATATCAAAATAAATGACAGTGTAATAAAAAAATAAAAAAGAAAAAAAATATTTTCAGGCACGGATGATTAAGGATTTACTGTACATCAATTTATAATAAAAAGTTTTTTTTTAATACCTGAAACACCATCACTTTGTGACATTCGATATTCTTCAGCTTCCAAAGCAGCTTTTTCTCGCCTAAGAAAAGAACAAATAGTTAACACAATGTTACAATTTGATATTTAACAACTTTCAACATTGCATACCTTGATACAACACTAGCTCTGACTTGTTTTTCCGTTTCTGAAAATTGTTCAGCTCGTCGACCGATTTTGGCTCGCAAATCAGGTTCAACGAATTGTCCGAGTGGATGTTTTGGCAGTTCTTGAGGAGGGGGAGGACCAGGATAATCTAATTTAGCCTTTTTCAATTCCTTCATACTAATTTCTAAATTGTTTATAGTGACATCATCACTATATCCAAAATCTTTGAAAAGTTGCACCTGAAATATTCTATATTGTATATTTTTCAAGGTCAATTGAACATATTATGAAAAATAAATGTACCTGAATGAATTGAACGATTTGGTCCATGTCATTAAGCTGCAATATGGTTTTCTTGTGCATCTTTAATATAGTGAACGCCATTGCCGTGACAACTCTTTCTCCATAAAGCAAATAAATATCCCACACTCTCAAACACAAACTAAATGGCACACGCTCAACAAAACATACAAAAAACCACTTTAATGAGTACAAGATTGCATCTAACCCATATTTGTCGAAATGCCGCTTAAGTTTTGGCAAGAACTTTAACAAAATTTTGTCATGATGTCCCAGAAATCTAGTGAGTTTAGGAAACCCTTCGATATAGAGACCATGCATGGCATATTTGGGATCACTCAAGAGAACAGAAAGGGCCCAAAATGCTTCTTCTTCATCCATGTACATTAACAGAACACCAGCAAGACCAGACATCCCTTGACAGTATCCAACTTCAACATTGTACATAGCATAAGCACACAAAACATTAAATAGAGACTGTTGTTTAGTGGAGTATCGCTCCCTATAATTTATGTGTTCACGGAATTGACGATTTACATCTGAATCTATCTGTCTTGCATCTGTTGACCACAAACGGGCGAGTCTCAACATTTCTGCATATTTTCCAACATTGTCATTCTTCACTTTTTGTAAATTTAGCAACTTGCACCACGTTTGACTTCTGAGTTTATTTGGTATTCCTTTGAAAATTCTACGTTCTAGTTTTTCTTTAGTGGAAGCAGAGTCCCAATTCTTCAACATCTTCAGCCATTTTTTGATTCTTTCCATTTCAATTTGTACTGAGCGAGCATTTTGATCTGATTTCTGAGGTAAAGGCTTATCATTCATGAACCCATATCTGCAATTTATAAACAATGCGTTGTGTGAAAATCATCAATTCAAATGAAAAATAAAACATTTAGAAGTTTTTTAATTTAAGAAATTTGCTTCTAGGATTACAGATTTCATTAAAAGAAAAAAATTGGGAAAATTTTAGTGGAATAGATTATTGGAATGACAATTGTTAATGATAAATAAAATATGAATAAATATCGTAAATTAAATTAAGAAAGTGACTATTTAATCGTATTTTAAAATTCTATTTCCTTATTAAAATATTTTTATTATTTTTTGCATTCCATTTTATGATAATTAGAAAAAAAATAAGTTGATTCATGATATGTGAGAGGCATTTGCACCCATCATTATGAAAATGGTATGAATCTTTTTTTTTCATATTGAAATACACCCAACTCTCGTTTTACACGGTGGACAGGGACCAGCAAAAACCGTGTAAAAAAATTACATTTTTTATTTCGTGATATTCATTATATAGTTCAAAGAAACCGTGTTAGACTAAATAATTCGTGTAAAATAATATTTTTTCAAACCATGTTATTTTGAAACCGTGTAAAAAAATCAGTGTAAAACGAGAGTTGGGTGTAGTTCAATTGTTTATTTTTTATCAGGAGAGTCAATTCTTTCAATTCCTCAATACCTTTACAGTTTCGAATAATTTATATAACTTTATTTTCTTTTTTGATTGATTTTTTCATGAAGGAAGCACATTTAAAATATTTTGCCTATTTGAAATTCAGTCATTCAAGTGAAACAAAAAAATTGTGCTAAATCAGCTTGTGATAAAATTTCATTATAATGAAAGCGTTTCATTTTGAATTTTGCACAACCAACAATAACTCATTGTGAAATCATGTAATGTGAGAGTTCAATTAATAGAAATGACTCAAATTTCAGGTTACAATTTATAAAATATAAAGTTGAAAAATAAATATTAAAATTATTACCGATTATGAATAGAAAACCACACATTGATGCCAGTTTTACTTGATAATAATATGCACTAATTACAAAATGAGTAAAGTATATGTGTAATTGTTTAAAAATGTAGATATTATTTTAATTTGCTATGAATTCAATCGAATCCTGATGAAATTGTAAGTTAACTATATAGACATACATGATACATATATTATATACTAATATATATTTTGATTATTAAAAACATCCAAGACAATCATCGATACAATATAAAAGTTTGATTTTTTTCTCATTTTACGCACGCCAGTTATTCTGGCATCTGCCGATTCTTATCTCAGATCAATATTGTTTTCTGACTGTATGATGGCAGAATTTAGTTCAATTATGATTGAAATGGTAATAGTAAAGAAAACTTTTGAATTTTACATAATGAATCTGATACGCATAGATATGTACTATAGGCTAGTCTTTTTACTGGTTTAATCAACTAGAGTTAACCATGTACTGGACTTTCATATCATAAATTATTATTAATATATCTCACATAAATAAACTGGAATACACGATGAAAAATTAATGCTATTCTTATCCATGTATCAAGAGGAAACTGTTCGAATCAACATTCCATTTATAGGAGATCATTTGTCCCCAATTTCCCGATACATCATCACTTCCACTCGCCGTATTACATATAAATGACAATACGTGCTAATAACGTTATAAAGTCATCACGACGGCGTATACCTGTCAGTGGTGTGGTAGACTTCGAACGCAGGGTCCTCCCAGGGGTCGATGTCTTGAGGATTCTGCCTGCCCTGGTCGTACCGACGGAAGATGCGCTCTCGCTCGTCGGCGGAGCGCGCCAGCAGCGCCTCCTCGTTCATGCCTCGGCTTCGGGAGCTCCGCCTCTGGGGCGAGCGCTTTGACAGTGTGGGGGCGAGCGGCCGGCACCCGAACCGCACCCGCCCCCCACTCCAACTGGTTCTCCTCGCCGCGCACGGCTGGACTCCGCACTGCTGCCAACGTGAGTTGCGTTCGACCAAAAACTCACAGACTACGGGAGATAAATGAAATTTGATCCGCCTCAAATTATATGATATATACACCCAACTCTCGTTTTACACGGTGGATAGGGACCAGCAAAAACCGTGTAAAAAGAATGTAATTTTTCATTTCGCGATATTCATTATATAGTTCTAACAAACCGTGTTAGACCAAATAAATCGTGTAAAAAAAAATTTTTTTTCAATTTTTTCAGTGTGAAAAAAATCCGTGTAAAACGAAAGTTTGGTGTACATGTGTACGTGTAAACGTGTACATATGTACACTACATTGAGTAAACTTTGAATTCGAAAATATCGTTTTTTTTTTTCTTTAAAATTTCGCCTGCAGCGCTAATTTTCGCATTTGTATCATGGATTTTTTTAAATTATTTTTATTATAAACGTAAATTAAAGATCAATGCATGTTTGCATGTACAGGTTTTATAATATAGTAAGTTATATGAAAATGCATGGATGAATCATGAATTTAAAATAGTGGTTATTTAAATTTAGGATTTTCGTTAAGAGATAAAAGCGAATCTAAAAATTTACAAGTGGCCATTATTCAAATATGAATTTGAAATTAAGCATGCTTGTGCTAAACAAAGATTAGAAATCAACTTGAGCGATAATAATGCATCTACTTCAACTTTACATGATGATCTTTTAAAGTTGTATGTAAACTTAGATAAAAACCCATAAAATGTATTATTTTGAATTATCTATTTAAATAAAATAATTTTCGCAATGGTTTTATTAAAAACTATTAAATTTGATTAATTTAACAAACTAGGAGCTCATTTAATAAACATAAGTCAATGAAAAATATCATATTACACATATTTATTAATTATTCAGCTTACAGTTTCCACTTAACATTTTTTTTATATCAAATTTGATACACATTACAGGAATGTATTAGAATTGAAACAATTAAATATTTAGTTATGTAGATAAAAAACATTTTCATATTTTTTTTTTTTAAACAATTAAAGATATAAGATGTAAAAATAAAAGCTTAACTAATAAAATAATTGAACTGACTGCATATGCATTATACATATACATTTATATGGATTAAATACCATTGAACCCCAAGATACAAAGTATAGCATTTTCCACATGGAAGCAATTTAGAGACAAACTCGGTGCAGTTACATTGAAATTCGTCAATTGTCTTGCTCTAAATATTTAGCCTCCATGTGGAAAACACGCAACATGAATTTTAAAAATAGACTGATAAAAAAAAATACAACAATGAACTATGCATTTTTAAGACATTTTAAAGACAATTTTAAAATAATATATAAAATACTTATTAACTATAGCACAGTTCAATGTTTTACATAAATTTGAAGATATGTATGTATGTGCAAAAAAAGTTTAATTTTCAATCTTAAAAAATAAAAATTAATTCAAAGTAGCAAGAATTTGAATTAAAACAACTTAAAACTAATAATTAAAAGTGGAATGTAATATTATATAAAATAAATCTTAATTAGTATTAAAATTGTAAATGAATGAAAAATTGTCCTCACCTTAAAATTGTAGAATAACATAATGTAACGTTAAGTAGGGGAACATTGGGAAACTTGATTCCACCTTTTGTTTTTTGCCCCAAACTCAGATTTTAGAGAAAAAAAAAAGTAAAAACACTCAGAATTCAATCGGACTCGCTTGAAAATAATCTATTTGTTTTCTGATAAAGATGAAAAACGGAGAAAAGGCTAAAAGGCGAAATTTTTACATATATGAATCCCTAAGTAGCCCCATATTCCCCTAGATATTAGATTTTTTTGGCATTGTTTTAATTCTTGAAAAACTTATTTTCAGTTGGAAAAAAAAAGATCAAACTATATAAGAATTCCAAAATCTGGAACCGAATTCAAAAGTCTACGACTTGACATGGATTGTCATTCAATAATAATGCCCAACAATACCTAATGAAAATTTCATGTTGAAAATGCTCATCACATGGAACATATCTGTCCAGCAACGCTATAAATTTATATAAATCTTGAATAATATGGAAAGCAAACTCTTTATCATTATTTTTGATCTTTAATAATCCAGCCTTGTCGATAATATTACGAAATTTTCTTTTTTCCTTTTCATTGTGAAAGACTGCCTTTTTGAGAACCTGAAACGTCGGCCAATTGTTGACACATGCTTCACATTGACACAAAAAATATTTTTCTAGTCCTGAGCGACGAAGCCATAATTCATGTTGTGCATAATCAGGTCTGAAAAACAAGAAATTAACAATTATAAATACAACACAAACAGATAAATTGAAAAAATACAAGTAGGTATACATGTTTCTTCTATCATTATAATTCACATTTGTCATATTAATAATAAGTCACATTTGAATATGTTTGAATTTTATTTTTAACTTTTGTAGATATAACTACTTTTAAAAACAATATACCTAGCTAGTGATGCTATTCTTTCAATTCCACGAAAATTTCTTAGTTGGAAATGTGTTACGTATATTTTACAATAATGTGAACCGAAAATACCAAATTCTTCTTTTTTCAAATTTTAAGACTAACACGATTTCAATGATAGAAGGCACATACTTGTACATATATCAAATAACAACTGAAGAGCACAAGGGTACATCATGTGTATATGGCGGCCGCATTTAAGGTATACCCTTTGTTCTTTTCAATCGTCAAATATGCTTACCCATAAGTAATAAAAATCTGCTGACCCTTTCCTATCGGTTTTATAGCTACAATAATAGCATCAGTTCCATGATTAATAATTCTTGCATTTGGGGTGCATGAGTGGTTAAACAAAGCTGTAAAAGCATATGCTCCACGAGCAAAAAAAATTTCAGACATGTCCGCGTACGTTTCATAGCGGTTCCATTCCATTGTTGTAGTGAAGGGAGAAAATTCATTTATTCGCAACGACATACTAAGCTGCAACAATATTCCACCAACTTGCCATATATAATCTGTTTCATTTAACATCAAAATATCATCAAATTCAATTGGATGATCTTCGAAAAAGGCTGTGAAGTGTTTCAACATGTAGAACAGCAAAGCTGCTGCAATAGCTTCATGTATTTTTTCTCTTATTTCTATTTTTTCATAATTAGTTTGAAACATATGAATTGGAGCATATGATTCAGAATCATAAACGGAAGCACCATGATCATTCACAAGAAATCCTTTCATTTCAGGATTAGTTTCATTTTCAATAAGTTCAATCATGTCAAACATATTCTTCCAAGATGTCTGTTGAAATCTGGCTTTTAAGACTGTTCTTAAAGCCAACAGATTTAAATGAGAAAATTTCATATAGATAAGACGGGACATTATCGGACATTCAAATTTGTGTCCTTGATTCCAGGATTCAGAACGACAGTTTTCGTTACAATACATTACATAAGTGCAGGTAGTACAAGCTATCATAGAATCATTTGGAGAACAACAGAAACTGCATCTAACCGTTAATTTATCTCTCCTTGTGATCTTACAATATGGTTCCTCTCGAACAAGAACTTGTCCAGGTCGAATATCTTTAGTAGCTATAACGCCACGACCCATGGTTTGAAAGCTATTAATTTTAACAGAATCACTTGCACAGGCTATTCCATCGGTATTTTTCTTGGACACATAAAATAGCTTTTTTCTTGCATCTTCAATGTTGAAATCGTCTGATGAATCAAGTACATTTTTAAGGTTTTCTTCGCACTGCTCTTTTCGACTGAGCAATTTTTTTATATCAGTTTTATAACCAGTTTTGAAAGCCCTTTCTATCTCCAAGAGACACTCTTTATATTTTTTCAGTGAGAAAAAAACTGCAGATCTATTAGCATAAATTAGGTTCATTACTTCAGGATCAGTTGCACATTTCAATGCGTTATTATAGAATACCAAGGCTTTATTATATTCAAATTTACAATAAAACTTATTTCCTTCATTCTTCAGGTCAATAGCGAGCTGATCACATTTTGTATTTTTGGGTTTTTTAGGCAAAAGCGAGTAACTGTACAAATATTGATAGCAATATTTGACACGCGCAGAAAAACTAGTTTTGGCGGCAAATTTAGACTTAAACTGCTTCTCAATATCATCGGCGATCAGATTATTTTTTAGCGATTCGATTATTTCATCGAGTTTCATAGCAGGGAGAGCCGGAAGGAATCGATCCGGAAAAGGCAAGTCCGCCATTTTGATGGTGCAATAGTTCGAAAAACTTTTCAAACTTTCAAATCCGGTCAAACTCTTACTTGTAGTCAGTGGATTGAAGATTTAGGCGATCGATTGTTGTGATTTGTCGTCTTCAGGCTCTTCGATTCGAAAAATTCTACTCAAACTGTGCCGAGAAAAAGAATTCGTGACGCTCCTGTCGAAGGATGAACTGAAACTGCGCCATTTTGAAAGTTTCTGTTGTATTTATAGCCTCGCATTGAGAGTCTTGCCATTTTCTTAACGGTCATTTCTTTTGTGATTTTTCATTTTCTTGATTTTAAACGAAAATTCAAAATATCAAATTGTTAATAAAATTGCTTAGGAGAAAATATAGATACATGATCTCGCCTTTGGATTTTTGCCTGTAACTCTCTTTTGGAAAATCATACTTATATAAAAATATATCAATACACTTGGAATTGAATTATAACGATTTAAATAGGTACTTATATTGAAAACATTATTTAAATAATATAAATATATATATATATATATATATATAAACAATATAAAAACATTATATAAACAATACAAAAATTCATTTTGAACTTCAGGTCGCTTTAATTTTTTATAGGGATAGAGCTGAAAATTTTTATAAATTTTCTATTTTATGAGCAACATAGTTCTAAGTCGATCTTAAATGGAGAAGTATGTAGTTAAATAGAAAAGATTCTAAGCTTTTACCAATATAAAATAAAATTATTAAAGTAAAACCAAGTAGGTGTGACTAGATATTTATTGGATAGACTAGTGTCAATATAGATACATATAATAAAAAAAGGTACCTACATTAAGCATTAGTGCATACATTTTCACTAATTTGTTGTGAATATAATGATCTTCATGTTCCTTTTCTTCATGTTCCATGTTTGTTTATGAGAGTTAAGGTATGGTATGTATAAGGTATGTGTCAGATAATTCTTTCATATGATGATAAAGTTTCCTGTGATAAGTAATACAGTTTTGTTCTCAATGAATTATCAGTTTTAAGATAACATTATACTTTCAATGCATCATGAACAAATGATAAAAATGATATTGCCAACGATATTTGCATATAATAAAAAGGTTTTGAACTGAGAATGAACTTATAAAATATTTTCTGATTTACAATCATGCTATATTTTATAATCATTTTTATAAAGAAATCACACCATGTTTAAGTCTATATAATTTATTTACTGAGTCAAAGTTTAATTATAAAATGTATAATCATAAGTAATTTTTATTAATTAAATCAGAAACCGATAAATATACATATTTAATACACAGGAATCTTAAGCATATTTATATGTATATACGTGTCATTAGTCACAAAAAAAAATTAGAAAGACCAAAAATTATTTGTGTTATTATCCAATACTTTCTGTTCCCAAACATTTTTTACTGATGTAACATTTTCGTTATTTTCTTCCTTTTGACTTTATAAGAGTTTTATAAGTTAAAATAACTTATTTGAGATTATTTTACAAAAATATACCTATAGGTAATTAAAAAAACATATATTTAATTGTTATTTGATACATTACTATAATATTGTCAATTTGTACAAAATATAAAGATCTTATCTGATTATTTAAAATATGTATGTTTATTGAAAAACTATTGGACTATACCTATAACATTTGTTATACAGTTTGAACACGCAAAATACTTAAAAATTTTAAATTTATATTTTTAGCATCACTTGTTAATATGCTTCAACAAAATTTGATATACCTACCTACTCACAAAGTACATGTTCAGTACAAGGAATGCTATCTTCTAACATATCTAGTTACATATATTTATATAAATCTGACAAAAGCAGTCAGATAAGCTGTTATTTTATCACCAGTTCGAAGCTTTTCAATCAAATTTGTATTAATTATATTTATATATGCAATGATAGAGCTCTTAGTTGTTAGAGATATAGTTGTTAGTGCAAGCTTCACATACGCATGTGAAGTCAAGCTATTTCTTCATTATTTTCTTCACGAACTTGCCTTAGATACTTTGAGAAAAGCATTTTGAAATTAAATCAACGATAAAAAAATTGTACAGATTTTCATGTGAAATAATTGAAAATTCAAATACGTAGATAGAATTGTTTCAGAATAATTCAAATATTGGCATGCATCAAACTGTTTGATTCAGTTAAAAAAAAAGGATGTACCTACATATGTGAATTGTCAATACGTACTTTATAATATTTAATTTTCTTCTTTAATGATGTAGGTTCCTATGTAAATATTATATGTAGTTAGTTGATAATGTAAATTAATGGCAATTTAGGTATATCGTAAATGGCCATTTTGGTCAACTGATTATAACTAAACATTTTTTATCAATGAAAAAAAATAAATGATATCTAAAACTTTCGTATTATTCAAATCAGAAAATAAAGTAGAAAAGTAACACACATAAATGACGACTAAATAGCACAAAGGGTACAAGTGACCTTTTTTTATCGAAATTAAGCTAAGCACAGAAAATGGTAGCAATTACAATATTTTTTTTTATAATAAAACAAGTATGTGATCAGTTCACAATAGAGTACGAAATTGATCAAATGATTGATTATACTGTAGTAAAAAAAATGTGATTTGATCTTATATTTATTGTTCTGGAAAAATATTTTACAAATAGAATGTTACGACTATACCGAGTTTTTTTTTCAAGTGGAATAAGTCATGTTTAACAGTTCATATCGTGCTAGTAACGAATTTTATATGTACCGCCCAAACTTTAAAATTACTTCACTCTAAAATAAAAATTATTTGAATACCAATGTACCTGATACTGTCATAAATTTTTGTGTGATTGAAATACACATCGCTTCGGCGAACTTAAAAATGCCATATACGAACTTCCAATATGTGCAATTTTTAAACATCAGACCACATTTCTCTAATCTGAAGAGAAACAATAAAAAACCAACTGGAAATGACATCAGATATTTACTATATGATACAGCCCTTTCTTTGTTTCGGCGAACTTAAAAACGCCCGATACGAACTCGTGTGGGCACATTTCAAAACATCCTCAACATCATCATCACATCAACAAACGGAATCGAGGGTCAAAAGAAAAGGTGCCGTCCATTCATATCCTTCGCTAAGAACCCGCCAACGAACGAACCGAATTTCTCTCTTCAAACAGTGCGGACTCCGGACTCTGGACTCCGGACTCTGGATTCCGGACTCCTCGCCGAAGCCTCGCTTTCGAAACGAGGTTAACACTTTAAGAATCGGCTACGCATGCCTGAGGTACCAGGTGAGGCAGGATCGTCAACCCGAAGGTATCGGGCAGCCTCACTTCTGAAAAAAATGCTCTCGCCTTTTCTGGATGCCATCGACCGATTTATTGTGAGTCGAGGGAACGAAGGCGAACCCCTTTCTGAAGAAAATAGCCATATATCGATGACCTGACTCTAGGGGATTGCGTACTGTGCCCGAACCTCGACTAAATTTTGATGAGAGTTCGACAAAATCATATTATAGGGATTTGAGTTTAATGAAAAAACCGTCGCATTCCTTATAGGAGATAACCTTATCGAAGGGTTTATTGTATATTTCGTGTAATACATTTTTTCGAAAGAGAGATGAGTTTTTTGTACGATCAAATTAATTGATAGTTAATCAGATTTCGTATTGATGTATGTGCTATCGGCAAGTCGTTTGAGTTTTAAGCGACTGCAGAATAATTCCATTAGATAAATTAAGTGATTAATGTTTTAAAGTATGTTGCAACGTTTCGTTTTTTGCATATATTGGTACTACATGAATACACAGATGTTTAATGAAAGGGTATTTAAAAATGAATATGTAATACAAGTGAGTTTGATATGATTTTTAGATTATGCGACTATATGAAATATGAATCTATACAACATTTTTTGCATATTATGAATAACAATATTTTTCGAATCAATTTAGTTACCTGTACAACATGTAGACGATTTTTCAAAAAATATTATATATATATATTGCATATTTAATATTCGAAATATCATTTTCCGAAAATCCATAATCATTACTGAACATTCAATCTTTAATAATTATAAGTCTACCTAATAAATTAATATTATAGCCCAGGGTTTCCCAAACTTTTTTTGCAACCCACTTTTTATTATACAATATCTATTCTTCATGACCCCACTAAATTTATTATCACCTGTAACCTCCTCACCCCAAACAACATTTTCATTTTTTTTTCAAATCGAGCAAACTAAATAAATAAGCAATTGTCATTAAACTGGCCAAATCAGGTAAATGAACGAATGTCATATTTTTATCATATAAATATTTCAGATGATGTCTATATCAAGTAAATTCAATCACATTTCGAGTGAATTGAATATGAATTTCAGAGGTTAAAAGCAAACGGGGAGATTATGAGTTCCTAGATCCCATAATTTTATATGGATTGTAATTTTTAAGATTGAGAGAGGTTAAATAAAGATTATATGACTGTATATTACGAGGTATATGGTATATTTCATAAAAATTTCCCCCGAATCAAGTCGCCCATAGGGGGAGGATCAAATAATTCGTACATGTCGAAATTTTGCCTTTTTGCATCTCCGCTCTTTCATATTTTTCAGAAAACATATTTATTATTTCAAACAGTGCTTACCCAAAGCAAATTAAATTGAATTCAGAGTGTTTTGATATATTTTTTTTCCAAATTCCTATCTTTAAAAACGAAGTTAGAGACAAAATACAAAAAGGAGGATCAAGTATCCCCACCATATTCCCTACAATCAACAGATCAATCAAAATAGCCAGCCGATAGCGCAGCGGTATAAAGCGTTTGTGCATGCCGTGTCGATTCAGCATTCTCGGATGCGTGGGTTCGAGTCCTATCTTGGCGAGTGTCAAAATGTCGTTTTTCTCAATCGATAAAAATTGATATGGAGACACGGTCGTTTCTTTCGAATGTTTGGATTCATTTGATTCGAAAAAAAGTGTTAATTTAACGCTTTATGAAACGGCTCCGCAAACGATCATCACCTATACCTTATTTCGATTAAATTCGAATTATTAGTGACACTTATGTGTGCACTTATGTACTTACTCTTAGGAGTCTTGTTCTTCACTATATAAGTGAATGATATTAACTAAATATATAAAGTTATATATGTCATTTATGACAGACATGGTTGTGAATTGGGGCTGGGCCCTGTAGAGAGAAATAAAAAAAAATAAAAAAATTTCAATGGGGGTGCTCTTCTGTTTCAACTCATTTTCAGATTTCGGGAGGTGCGACTCGTCAAAAAGGTTAAGAACCCCTGCAACAGAGTGAAGAAGTCGGTTAGTCGAATCACGTGGGGTTATATTTCCGTCGCGGTCCGGGGGCGGTTGCGCAACGGGGGCCCCCGTTGCGCAAGGGCCCTCGCCCCGGGGCCCCCGCTATATATAGCGCTCCAGCGGCCGCTTGGCGCTCCGCCCCAAAGCCGATCAGCTGATCGAACCAAAGGGCAAGGCCGAACGAGAGCTTTGGCTTTTCCGGACTTTTCCAAGTTTGGGATCTGATTTCGGGAAAAATGCGCTCGAAGCTGAGCATGCGTTTGGAAGGGAACGAGTGATTTTATGATGTATCTCAGCACAGGTTCCTAAATCGTTTATATCCATCTGTCGCCGAACGCATGAATGTAAAAAGTAGAATTTCTGAATTTTGAATAAAAATGTCGCTTGATCCCCTTTTTCATTATCTTTTATTCACAAGGATCTGTAAGGAATGTGGTAATCAGAGATGTAGAATAAGAATAACGTTTTTCTATCTATAATCGAACTAGATTCTGATTAGAAACCATCACATTTATTTAATTTAATTTCTATTTCAAGTTCTAACTAGAACATTAATGAACGTTCCTCCTTGCATTACAACTCTGATGATAATCGTTTTCATTTCATTGACAGATGCGAAAATGTATAAGCAATATATCATAAGAGCTATGTACATGTGATAAATAATCGTGTACTTACGATGTACAAAAAGAAATAGACTTATTTTTGTACAACATTGACCTTTGAGATTGCCTAAAAATTCAGAAAGTAGAACAGATTCGATCAAACTATTTTCATTCTCAAGGGAAGGTCAGGATTTTTAAATTTGTTCTATAAATTAGAAATATTAATGAAAAACACATATTTATATGTGTATGTACTTAAATTGTTTATTTATCGAGAGATTAAATTGTCTATAGACGTATATTTGAAGAAAATTTTAAGTGGGTGTAATTAAAACTTATTAATAAATTTATTGTGTTTATGATTGAACCTAAATAATTTAGTCAATCAATTATTCGGATTTTTGACTTGAAATTCAACATTTATTGTTTCATGTACGATAAGTGACATGAAATGGAGAACATAGGATTGAAAACTTCTGCTTGGCATAAATAGCACTTCAACATTGTAAGTCACTCTCATTGTTGTTAAAGACAATGTCAAAATTCGTCCTAAATGACGATTTCACCACAAGCTTGCACTATGTGCAAATATTATAGACAAAGTCAGATTAGGTTATTTTCCGAAGTAAATGTACAAATATCTTTTGAGTTAACAGTATAAAATATTCATTCATATTGTAATATTATAATATAATATGATACTTAATAGGTATCTTTTATAATATTGGATCTGAAAAAATGTACTTTTTTCATCAAACCGGCAAGAAGAGCCTTCTGAAAAGCCTTTTCGAACGACCTCATTTCAGAAACATCGTTTGATCGTATAATTCAATTACCGGCATGTGCACTGTACCAAAATGAAAAATATTTATAAATTCAAACGATAAGCGACTGAATATTTTTGTACTTTCCTATTTTGCGAGTTTCGTTGTTTTATTGTGGTCCAACTTTCATTCCGACTCAATTTAAGTTCTAATTTGATGAAAAAGAATTATCTCTTATTTATAAATTCAAACGATAAGCGACTGAATATTTTTGTACTTTCCTATTTTGCGAGTTTCGTTGTTTTATTGTGGTCCAACTTTCATTCCGACTCAATTTAAGTTCTAATTTGATGAAAAAGAATTATCTCTTATTTAACCAGACCTTTGGCCCATATATTGACAGAGATTTGGCTATGTTCAAATAGAAAAGATGTGAACAAAAGCCACTGTTCATATTAAAGGGCAAATTATGTACTAAATATGTGAAGGTGAAGGTTTTCTTACTTGTCAAATATTTACCATTTCGAATCAAACGATTTCAAGTTCAATCGTTTTCTCGTAATGTTTGAAAAAAATCAAACGTTGCCCTAATTGGAAAATTTTCAAGTAGCAATCGGAAATATTTGATTCGAAACGAGAGTTGACAGCTGAAAAGGCCAAATGGTACAAGTTACATTTTTGTCGGAATTGAGTTATGTAAAAGAATCGCTTCTATATACGTTCATGTACATATTTGGTGGAAAAAGGATATAAACGAATTCGAAACGTGTGCCGAGATATATCATCAAATCACTCGACCTCCTCCTAATACATATGACGACTGAAAAAGCCAAGGGGTACAAGTTGACCATGTACTTACATGTATTAGGAGTAGGTCGACTGATTTGATGATATATCTAGGCACAAGTTCCGATATCATATCGATTCCTATGCATAACTCAATCTCGGAAAAAAAAATGTCACTTGTACATGCTCAACTTTGACCACAAAGTCTCTTGTACCCCGTTTGCCTTTTCAGTCATCAAGTGAAAAACCTGAAAAAATCGAAATGAAAATAGCGAAAATCAACGAATCGAAACGTTTCGAAAACTTCCAGTCTCGGCTCCCGTTTTACATACGAAACAATAGACGCGCGATCGCCGCGATTTTCCCGCGCCGATTCGAATTCCGAACGGCCCGCCATTTCGCACGCTTTCCCGCCGTTTCGCGCGCTTCCCCGCCATTTCGTGCGCTTTCCCGCCATTTCGCGCTTTCCCGCCATTTCGCGCGCTTTCCCGCCATTTCGCGCTTTCCCGCCATTTCGCGCGCTTTCCCGCTCTTTCGCGCGCTTTCCCGCCATTTCGTGCGCTTTCCCGCCATTTCGCGCGCTTTCCCGCCATTTCGTGCGCTTTCCCGCCATTTCGCGCGCTTTCCCGCCATTTCGCGCGCTTTCCCGCCGTTTCGCGCGCTTTCCCGCCATTTCGCGCGCTTTCCCGCGCTTTCCCGCCATTTCGCGCTTTCCCGCCATTTCGCGCGCTTTCCCGCCGTTTCGCGCGCTTTCCCGCCGTTTCGCGCGCTTCCCCGCCATTTCGTGCGCTTTCCCGCCATTTCGCGCTTTCCCGCCGTTTCGCGCGCTTCCCCGCCATTTCGCGCGCTTCCCCGCCATTTCGTGCGCTTTCCCGCCATTTCGCGCTTTCCCGCCATTTCGCGCGCTTTCCCGCTCTTTCGCGCGCTTTCCCGCCATTTCGTGCGCTTTCCCGCCATTTCGCGCGCTTCCCCGCCATTTCGTGCGCTTTCCCGCCATTTCGCGCTTTCCCGCCATTTCGCGCGCTTTCCCGCTCTTTCGCGCGCTTTCCCGCCATTTTGTGCACTTTCCCGCCATTTCGCGCTTTCCCGCCATTTCGCGCGCTTTCCCGCCATTTCGTGCGCTTTCCCGCCATTTCGCGCGCTTTCCCGCCATTTCGCGCGCTTTCCCGCCGTTTCGCGCACTTCCCCGCCATTTCGTGCGCTTTCCCGCCATTTCGCGCTTTCCCGCCGTTTCGCGCGCTTCCCCGCCATTTCGTGCGCTTTCCCGCCATTTCGCGCGCTTCCCCGCCATTTCGTGCGCTTTCCCGCCATTTCGCGCTTTCCCGCCATTTCGCGCGCTTTCCCGCTCTTTCGCGCGCTTTCCCGCCATTTTGTGCGCTTTCCCGCCATTTCGCGCTTTCCCGCCATTTCGCGCGCTTTCCCGCCATTTCGTGCGCTTTCCCGCCATTTCGCGCGCTTTCCCGCCATTTCGCGCGCTTTCCCGCCGTTTCGCGCACTTCCCCGCCATTTCGTGCGCTTTCCCGCCATTTCGCGCTTTCCCGCCGTTTCGCGCGCTTCCCCGCCATTTCGTGCGCTTTCCCGCCATTTCGCGCTTTCCCGCCATTTCGCGCGCTTTCCCGCCATTTCGCGCGCTTTCCCGCCCTTTCGCGCGCTTTCCCGCCCAAGTGACAATGTTTGAATGAATGCGAGGATTGTGTCTAGTTCGAAAATAAAACGCGGGAAGAATGAAACGACCGTGACCCGCTTCGGACGCTTGCCAGATCTAAGGTCCAAAATCGAATTCGAAATACGCATTCGTTACATGCACATCTCATACATAATCAAGGACAGGGCCGCATTCGGGCGAAACGGGGCCCGATGCCATTCCACGTGCGAGCCCTCCCATTTTTTTTTTTTTGTAATGTTCGTTTTCTGTATACGTATATCTTGAATATTGGAAATGGGGTTTGTATTTTTTTTTTCATTTTTAACTCAATTATACGTCTAAACTCATTTAAAACTTATTCAGTAATTTAAAAATGATAATAAGAAAATCTTGAAGAGATATATTCCTTGAGTCTTTTCGAATAAATATTAAAAAATTCGTTACTGATCGGAAACTGAATAGTAGTTAATATTCTAAATTTCCTTTGATGGACTGAATGAATCTCAATAAAAGTTTTATAGTCATTTCGATATATTTTCATTATATGATTTGTATGCAACTACATTTCAATATTACTATTCAGCTATTGTTATGCATCGGGCACAAAGTTACAATTCACTCATTTTTAATGCTTATATAACTTCACGATAAGATTGAGTATTCGTTGCACTCTTCCGTTTTTTTTTCTGTTTCAACTTTAAAAAGCATTTTCCACCCACAATATTCTGTCAAGATTGTTTTCGGCGTTTGGCATTATTCCCGTAACTTTATGGTCACCTCTGACGTCATTGAACTATCTAAATCCCAAAATATAATACGAATGCGTAACTGACTTTAGATTTCAAAAATATTTCCCAAGTCACGCGAATTTTACATGCAATTGAATCAAACTATAAATCGGTGCATCTATAAAACCAATATATTGCTCTCTCACATAACAATAGGTATTTATTTATTTTTTTCTTAGAGTTATTTTAATTACTTAGTCTTCCCTTTCATTATAAAGATAAATGTAAGTTTTTCAACCAATTTGATTTCTATTTTCAACCAACAGCTCCGAGACACTAAATAGTGAGAAAGTCTCAAAGTCTGAATGACTAAAAACAGAAATTCTAGTAGATAGTCTAGTTCCTTATAGTATGTTTCTGTATAAACTTCTTGAAGATAAAGAAAATTGTGCATTTTCTTATAATGATATTGTGTCGGAAAAAATTTAAATATTATTTTTTAAATTCACACACACTATAACCTCTCCAAAAATGTACTATTTTTAACATCTTTACGGTTCCAGTACAATATGATACAATGGGAAAAAAGAAAAGCACGAAGAGGAAAGCTTGGCAAAAGATGCAGAGCTTAAACAAAATATCTGAAAAAGAAGTTCGTTCAAGATCCTTAGAAGAAGTTACAAAGCATTGAGAAAAAATGAAAATCGGAAAACCCCTTTCAAAAGGAGAACTTGGTGAACTTGACGCATGCGCGATCACATAAGTGCGTTCAGTACTCGGAAAATAGAAAACTCTGTACTGCAATTCAAATAGATTCGAAAATCGCTTGTTTCAATTTACGTGAAAATCACAAAAAATCAGGGAAAATCGGAAGATGTGTCTGAGAAAGAAAACATGCAACCACATAAGATTTCCAAATAAATATATCATCTTGATCCTTAGTTCATTCCAGATCCCTGAATGAATTCTTGGAACAGTCGAGCATTCGGAGCTTCCAGCGGACTGTGACGAATCGGAAAATCGGAAAATGTGTCGGAGAAGAAAAACTTGGCAAAGTTGACGCATGCTTAACCTCATAAGAACTCCAAATAAATACATCATCTCGATCCTTAATTCATTCCAAATCCCTGAAAGACTCCATGGAATACTCGAGCATTCGGAGCCTCCAGCGGACTGTGACGAATCGGAAAATCGGAAAATTGGAAAATGTGTCGGAGAAGAAAAACTTGGCAAAGTTGACGCATGCTTAACCTCATGAAAATTCCAAATAAATATATCAACTTGATCCTTAATTCATTCCAGATCCCTGAAAGAATCCTTGGAACACTCGAGCATTCATAAAATGGAGCTTCCAGCGGACTATGACGAATCGGAAAATGGGAAAACGTGTCCGAGAGAAAAAAGTTGGCGAAGTTGACGCATGCTTAACCTCATGAAAATTCCAAATAAATATATCAACTTGATCCTTAATTCATTCCAGATCCCTGAAAGAATCCTTGGAACACTCGAGCATTCATAAAATGGAGCTTCCAGCGGACTATGATGAATCGGAAAATAGGAAAACGTGTCGGAGAAGAAAAACTTGGCAAAGTTGACGCATGCTTAACCTCATGAAAATTCCAAATAAATATATCAACTTGATCCTTAATTCATTCCAGATCTCTGAAAGAATCCTTGGAACACTCGAGCATTCGGAGCTTCCAGCGAACTGTGACGAATCGGAAAATCGGAAAATGGGAAAACGTGTCGGAGAAGAAAAACTTGGCAAAGTTGACGCATGCTTAACCTCATGAAAATTCCAAATAAATATATCAACTTGATCCTTAATTCATTCCAGATCCCTGAAAGAATCCTTGGAACACTCGAGCATTCGGAGCTTCCAGCGGACTGTGACGAATCGGAAAATCGGAAAATGGGAAAACGCGTCCGAGAGAAAAAAGTTGGCAAAGTTGACGCATGCGCATCTTCGTCTAACCAGAGCTAGAGTGGGGACAACTGGGGTAGGGTACCTGGGCATCTTGCGGCTCGTGCCAGTAGCCCGCTCCGAAGCCCGCCGCGCCGGTCACCTCCGCCCAGACCACCCCCAAGTTCTCACTCTTCGACCACCACCACTCTCCAACCCGACCACAACATGCCCGGACTCGCTGACCCGGTCGCCTTCGCCAAGGACTTCATCGCCGGAGGAGTCTCCGCCGCCGTCTCCAAGACGGTCGTCGCCCCCATCGAGCGCGTCAAGCTGCTGCTCCAGGTCCAGCACATCTCCAAGCAGATCGCCGCCGACCAGCGGTACAAAGGTGCGTCTTGGGATAGGTTAAGATCTCCTAGTTCGTAAGTTAGGTTAGGTCCGGCGAGCGCGGGAAACGGGACCGCCATGCTTGTCCGTTCGGTTGCGTAACCTATTGGATCGATTTTCAATCGAATTCAAGCTCTGATGTAACTTTTCGACTGACTCTCGTTCGATTGCTTTGTTGTATTTTGTAAATTTGGGTCGATTGTTGGAAATTTTGGTGAAAATCTGACTTTTTTTGGGGGAAATTCGCGAATGGTAGCCCTGCGGGTTAAATTTAGCTCTAAAGGTCATAGGCGATGAGGAGCAGTAGGTACGGAAATATCGATTTTTCATCGCGTGCTTTTACATATAAGTTATTCCTGAGTTACATAACGAGCCTATCGTATGTATATTTATCGTTAAACTTGGCAACCATTCAGTAGACGCGATCGAAACGTTCTTTCGATTCGTGAATTCTATTTCCACTTGAAAACTGTCTCGCGTTACATCTCAAAGTCTAACCGTTCTTTTTTTTTTTTTGTAAAACAAACATTCTCATGAAAAGCGATAATTTCGGTGGTCGTTCGCGCGACAAAATGGCGAAAACCGTTTATGTAATTTGAATTTTCGCGCGCGCACGCCGTTATATAAAACGACAAGTGTGCGGCCATGACCTGCGAACGCTTCTAACGCAAATAGATCATCCGTTCGTCTCGAAAATAGTTCTGTTCCCCTGTCGACGTTATGCAACGGTCGTTTTTCACATCGTGTCGGTAACCGTGAACAATTGGCGCCGGTTGACGTCACTGCGATTACGCGAACGAAAGATGGAAGCGAAAATCGACCGCTTTGTAAACTTATGGCATCACTAATTAATTCGCTCGAAATTCTAATCGTACGCATGCTCCTGAAAAGCAATAGTATGCTAATTCTGCGACAAAACGTCCAACGGTAAAACGTCCAATGGCAAAACGTCCAATTAAACAATAATGACATGCGCGATACGATCACAATTAAGTGTGATGTAATAATTATTATAATGTAATAATAAAAAGTAGCTCGTCTTTAGTTTTTGGTTGTTTTGTAATCAATTTCAAAGTATCCCAATGTTGAAAAGTGTACTGAAAAAATAGTAAAAATGTTAACAAATATCGAATTAGATATTTTGAGATTTGACCCTTCTTAACGGCAATGTCTTCTTATATAAGAGATCTATAGAATATAGGATACTGGGTTACCAAAGTGGAACGATCGGATTCCTGAAACTAGGGCAAGGTCTTGCCCTGTTACGTATTATTTCAACATATAATATATTTCTCTTTCAATATAAAACTCACTTTAGATTCATAAATCGTTTTAAAATGCTTTTTAATAATATTTCAGAATGGTTTAAATATGATTGTACTTAGAAATTTTATCGGTTCAATTCCGTAATCATCTTAATATCGATCCAAATGAAAAAATACAGTAATATTTTAATTTTCCTGTAATAATACTTAATCTAGATTCTTTTTAATATATCATAAGATTATTTTGCGTTTTTACTCCATTAATCTTTATATGCAAATGCGATGTTTATGTGATCGAATTTGTTGTTCAAAATTAAAATTAATAAATTCATACTGAAAATAATAATTATATATCTAGTACATTTGAGAAGTTTCAACAGATTCGATCACATTTTTAATAAATAGCTGGCGATTCTTATCATGTTCCTGTTAAAGTATACGAAATCATTTTTAAAATTTCAAAGACTGTGTTCCTCTATCGAATTACAAATAAAAAATCAGAACGAGTGGAAATCGACTGCGACGATAAATGTATGTATGTACAGAGGGAATCAGCACAGTGAACACAATCAATAGTTTCCTTTGTCGATGCAATGTTGTACCAACCCTCGACAATTTACCCCCAGTGTAATGACCCCAGGTCTACTTCTGTTGATTCATGCAAATATGATACAATCGGGGACGTCATTTTAACTTTTTTTATGGGAAAAAAGCTTTTTTTTTTAATTCACATTATTTAAAAATAAAATTAATTTATGCAGTTTTCAAAAAATGAAAAAAATTGCCGATGATTTTCTTTTAATTTAAAATATAAATCTTGAGGTCAAGTATTCCAACCAAATGACGTCACTGGATACAATATAAAAAAATATTACATTACAATTTTGCTGAAATAAATAATACAACTTAAAAAAAAAAATGATGAAAGTGAATGAGGATCTATGAAATTCATTTTTCATGTAGAAAATATGAATCGCCATTTTCACTAAAGCAAAATTTCAAACCTTCATCAGCAGAATAAGCGGAGCATACTGGACGCCGTCGTAAGGATATTGTATTATTAATTGCTTTGTTGAAAAGTGAAATGTATCAAAATAAATAAAAAATAGCATTTGACGCGTTCGTGGTCGATTTTTCACCGTTGATGTTCTTCTTACAGGTATCGTCGATGCCTTTATCCGTATCCCCAAAGAACAGGGCTTCTTATCATTCTGGCGCGGAAACCTTGCCAACGTAATTAGGTACTTCCCCACCCAGGCCCTCAACTTCGCTTTCAAAGACAAGTACAAGCAAGTCTTCTTGGGAGGCGTCGACAAGAACACCCAATTCTGGAGGTACTTCGCCGGTAACTTGGCCTCCGGTGGTGCCGCTGGAGCTACCTCACTCTGCTTCGTATACCCCCTTGACTTCGCGAGAACAAGGCAAGTTAAACATTGAAAAAAAAAAACGTACACGACACACACATTTAAGACTGCTTGCGATTGCGCGTTTGTTATATGCATTTCGTTCGTGTGCACCCTGTTGGAAAGTCGTTGTCATTGATGGTGTTGTTGTTCACAGGTTGGCCGCCGACGTAGGCAAAGCTGGCGGAGAGCGTGAATTCTCAGGCTTGGGCAATTGCCTCACTAAAATCTTCAAGTCTGATGGCTTGCCCGGATTGTACCGTGGCTTCGGAGTGTCCGTCCAGGGCATCATCATCTACAGGGCTGCCTACTTCGGTTTCTACGACACCGCTCGCGGCATGTTGCCAGACCCCAAGAACACCCCCATCGTCATCAGCTGGGCCATCGCTCAAGTGAGTGACGATCGAACGAACTAACAAATAACCAAATTCCAATTTTCGAGAATGTAAATCGTTTGTTTTTCCATTCCAGTGCGTAACAACAGTCGCCGGTATCGTGTCCTATCCATTCGACACGGTCAGAAGGCGTATGATGATGCAGTCAGGTCGCGCCAAGAGCGAAATCATCTACAAGAACACCATCCACTGCTGGGCCACCATCGCCAAGTCAGAGGGACCTAAGGCCTTCTTCAAGGGAGCCTTCTCGAACATCCTCAGAGGCACAGGAGGCGCCTTCGTGCTCGTATTGTACGACGAAATCAAGAAACTCTTGTAAAGAAACAGACCGTACCCAACAAAACCAACATAGCCCAACCTCCTCAGCCTCAGGTCGAAGGCATGGCCAAACCCAACCACCGAATGTCGCAACCCAGCGAGCGGTGCTGCAGCTCCTAACCCAACTCCTACCCACCTACCCCCCTTGTATTTTTTCCGACGTAGTCTTTATTTATTAACGTAATGCTAGGTTCAAATTGGTGTCGTCTGATTGTCAAATGAATGAGTGTGTTTAAGTTGCGCTGGCTAGTGGATCAGCCTCGGGTGACACGATCTGCAGATCACCAATATCATCATCGCCAGGAATAATAGCCAGATCCACGGTGTATATATACATATATACATATTATACATATGCATTGATCAAATATATATATATATTTGAATGGATGCGCTCGGATGAGTTGTGGGACATCAACTGAAGTGTTATTGGGTAGAGCGCTTTATCACACCGAAAGTACATATATATATTTAAATGCATTCAAATCGATAAAATAGTTATAATTTTTATTTTAGTAGGTCTAAATTTATATATACACATATATACATATATATGTAATAAATATTAGTGAAATCGCATCTATCGCCAAGCGGTGTACTAACGATGAACAGTCGAAGACTCGTTTCTTATTGTTGTTGTAATGTGTTTATTTTATTTTGTTGTTACCAAACACACAAAAATGATATTAAGAAAATGTTATCGAAAATAAAGAAACACATGATATTTAGAATTATTTTTTTTCATTTTATTTATTTCCTGTATCCTATTTATCTCCTGTAAGCTGTATCAAAATAAGAACTAAATAATCATTATAGAGAATTTGACGAAGAACATTATTACAATATCTGTCGCATAACAATCCATTTCGGTAATAGTTGTGTTGAATCAAAATTTTCCATAGCTTTTATTTCTGAATTTGGTTTCAAATGCAATTAAAAACCATATTTGATTAGTTTTCAAATTATAAAAGAAACTATATACTCTCTTGGTAAAGATTTGGCGAAAAAATGCAACGAATTCATCAAAAGTATTCACAATTTCCACACAAAAGTAGGTACCTAAATGAAATAAGTTGATAATCATACAATGATATCAGGTGTAAAAAATATATCAAGCTACAACGGTTTTCTCACCACACAGCATCTAACTATATAATTGCGCTATTCCATATATCCGCTGTTACGCTCAAAAACTGTGACAAAACAATAGCCCAAATAAATTTTCGACGACTCGCATACATACCTAATCAAATGCCAAAAAAAAACAGATAATGTCGCGAAATTGTACTGTTTCGGCCTGCGACGCGAGCGCTACTTGCGGCATAGGCCCGTTATTGTTCAATTCGTGCAAGATTGCGCGCCTCCCCCATTTGGCGCCAACCCTTAACCGTGGGGTGAGCTTTGCACTCCTTCTCAAACTGTATACGTTTAACTATCAGTATTTTCGTATAAATTGATTGATTTAAAAGTTGCAGTTCGTTTCGTATAAAATTCGTAATAAACCGTTACGTGAGAATCAGAAATTTCCCATTTGAAATATGGTAAGTCTGGTACATTCGATTAAATTAGTCAACTACAATATAAGAGCTATTGAACTTGTATTTGTGTTCAGTGGAATTCGCTGCAACACGAGGCTCGTCATATATGTACTTCAATTAGTCTTAGACAATTACTCATAGGTAACTCGATATGAGACACTCATATGCATTGTTCATTATTAAAAGGCCAATTACCAAATATGTAACGAATCGGTTTGCAACCGATGATGCCGATGCATCCTAATATGGTTATAACATTCCAACCCAATGTTCACATGATCTATGATTAATCACATTTGTGTCACTGGATAAAGTCCATCATATGAATTGTGTAAAATGCCACCCCGAATATATCGGAGCCATTCTTGATTGTGACTTAAAGGAATAAACTTCTAACACCATGAAAAGAATTATTAATTGACAACTACATTCTCACAATGAACTAATCATAACTCCCGCATACAAATCCGAACAAAATTGACTCGATTTTTCAGGAAAATTTTCGAGAGTTGCTTTTCAGCCTTCACGATTATAATCACATTTACATTCATACTGTGAATATTTCTTCAAAATCAGCCAGTGCACACTTTCCACGTTGAAATATTAAAATGTTCGAAAGGAGCCAGGGGGGTGCGCGCGCCTGCGTTTCCGAAGCGATGGGGGTGCGCGGGCGTCGCAGGGGGGCGGAGCGTCGGCCGTGTGCCTTATGGGTCATCAGCCGCGCCGCACGCGCCCCTCAGCCTCGCACACCCCATGGGGGCCCCGTCGCGCTAGCTGCCCCAGGGGCGGCGCCTCGCCACCGACGGGTGAGTGTGCCCGCGCCCCCGAGCCCCCCGGCTCGCGCTCCGCCACCTCGCTGCGCCGCGCGCTGGACACTTTTGTTTGTTTACCGTGATCGATCGGGGGCTGCGGCACCCCAGCGATCGATGGTCACCGCGCGTTGTGATGTGATCTGCTCGGTTTCCTCGATGGCATGCGCTTCTTTCATGATTTCGTGGCGGCTCTGTTTCAGATTTCTGGCTCCCTTTGTCGACGAGCGGTTCTGATTTTCCAGAATTTTCGTGCATTTCGGGAAATTTCTCGAGAGCTTTCGAGATATCTATTTCTTTTTCGTGAAAATTCTTGAGAAATTTCGGAATATTTCATGAAAGCTTCTGAAGAGTCAGAATCGGCGAGCGCACACTCGAAAAGGGGTGGTTTTTCATTGTTTTGAATTTCATTTTGCGAATCATTGATATTTTGTGCTAGCTTTGTGTTAAAAAATAAGATTTAATACAAATATTTCGGTACTTGCAGCAGAACATCAGCACAATACTCAATTAAATCTAACCAGACTGGTAATGTGATTCGATCTAACCAAACATAAAAAGAGGAAAAAACCTAACCTAACCTAACCTAACTTTACTCACCGAGTGTTGTGCCCGTGAGTCTGCTAATCATGTTTTCTTATCATCATTACAAATTCCAAATTTATTATCTGTTTGATTTCTCAAAAGATCTGGATTGCCCATAAAGAATGACACACTAATTTTTCACAGGTTCATCTAATAGAAATATCCATCCAAATTATCAAATCAAATTTTGATATAACCTAGTTGCCCATAAAAAATAATACAACTCTTGCCTAAAGAGTTTTTTTTTTGCTTCAAAAGCTGAAAATTATCATTCTTTATAGGTCTTTCTAATATGAAATCCATATTCATATCATTGAAGTAAATTAAGAGTAATGTGCAGTTATAATTTCAACTTTTCGCATTTTAAATTTGCCAATTGCAAATTTTCATTAGAATCATCAATTATGTTGCAAAAATTTAATTAAAAATGCAAAATGTTGAATTTTAGTGTATTTTTTTATGCTATGCGTATTGAAATGTGTATTGTTATTGTATTAAAAATTTTTGAGCATTAATTTAATATTTTAAAGATGGTGATTACAATTGAAATTAACTTATATTCTGTTTTGTTCAGTGAAGACAGTATAAAAGTACATTGAATCAATCCAACAGTGTGTATATATTATTTTCAGATTCGAATATGACAATTTGTAACCCAAAATGAGTAAACCAAAAATGAATTGCCCTGAAAGATGTTTGTATCACCATTACTTTCACAGTTTGTTTATCAATTTTGCTGACTTGACGAGGTAAATAAATTACTGCAGTGAATTTTCTTGCACTTTTTTTCGTTTCTCTGACTAAAATCTTATGTGAATATCCTCACTTCAGAAAGGATCAAATTCTCGACGTACCATGGAAAAATCAAATTAGAGACCGAGAAGAACCACCTCACACGTCGTCTAATCCGTCTCAATTTGCTGTTTCGGCATTGGTCAGGGATGCGATATTGAACAAATGGATAACCTTTTTTTCCACGCCCATAGGAAATACGAAGGAATTTGAAGAGACCGAAATCAAGGGGAAGCGATGCAACTGCAATTTGAAAGTATGTTGAACATTTTTCCCACGATAGATTGAATTAATTTGATCTGTTAAATCTAATTCTTTCTAATTTCAGGTTATAAATATCGGATTGAAGCCTGTTTTGACCTTATTGGAAGAATCACGTTACACACAACCAGTTTTATGTAGTAAAGCACTTTTGGCATTCTTAGATTCTTTAAATCAATTGAAGCCGGAGGAATTGGTAGATCAGCCGTCACAAGTATGTACAATTGTTATGTTTAGACATGATTATGCTGATGATCTAACAAGTAAAGAAATCTGAAAAAGCAATTTATTCTAAAATTTAAAATTTTCAAAATATTGAAAAACATTTATTGTCAAGGAGACCTTACGGCATCTCCCTCATTAATTTGAATGATAGATCTTGAATGTATTGTAGGAAATAAATAAGAAATCTTGTTTGAGTGAGAAGGGCCAATACCCAAGGAATAATTTGTTATTAATTAATTAAAAATGTACATTGTGTCTTGAACCATTGAAAAAAACTAATTTTTAACAAACTCAAGGAAGTAGTTTGTTAAAAAGTAGTTTAAGACCCGCTGTGTATAGACACATTTTTTCTATGCTTATTAAAGTTATTAATCGATCAATTCTTATATTATAGGTTCTCAATAACATCTTTGAAATATTGCTGACAACAAGCTGTTTATTAGGCCCCAATTCCAATCAACCTGATGATGGAACGAACATGGCAGCAGTTGCTTCATCCTCCCTAGTAGCATTAGTTTTAGCCAAAGGCAACACAGGACAAATCCTCAAAACTATTTATACACTGTTAACGTCTCCACAAGCATTAGAGAAACAAAAAATTTTGGTAAATACATTTCGATATGAATGAGTTATTTCATGCACAGTTTATTTTTCATTCAACATTTTCATAACGTTTTAGCTGCCGAAAATTTGCACGAAATTGCAAAAGAGTGTACAAGCGCTTGTTTTGGGTGCAACCAATTTTTCACAATGGATAACGCACGGCGTTCCAAAGACTTGTATCTATGATAAATTCTATGTTAAGCTCGAACGTGATATTATTGCATATTCAATGTGCTCCGATGGCATGTTTTTATATTTATATTGTTCGAAAGGTTTATATAAATTTGGTACTGGGTACAGCAATACCACAAAAGGTTGCATTTACAAATGTAATTCTTCTGTTCCAAATGAGGGCAAAGGATGGATAGGTGTATTTCAGGTATGTATATTGATATATTACATTTACATGCAGTGAAATTCCAGCAGTAAGAACATAATTTTGTTAAATTGGTAAATAAATGAGGGTTGGGTAAAGCTACAATATAACTCACTAACTGTTTCCATACTCACTACTTGAGTAAGTAAAATTATGATTTCACTGTTAATAATAATTTCACTTAAGTCTATGTATAATTTATATTTTCCTTATGTATTTGGATTAATTGAATATTACTTTTAGGGAAAACTTTTTCTAAGAACTCCGTCAAAAAAGCAATCGTTGTTGAAACTATCTATAAGTACTTTAGATATAATTGACGAAATTTGTTTAGATGATAGTATACCGTGGTTGAATGGAGTATTTTTCTCAGATGCCCACAGCATCGGTTTTATATCCTCAGCAAATGTATGATATCTTTTATTATCTTATTTATTTTCAACATACCATAGTTAAATAATTGCTTAATTTTTTTTTAGGATGGAATGAGTCTCAAAGTCGTCGAAATAGAACCAAATTCATCTAAAAAGTTTGGTGTCTCAAGAGAAACAACGTTACAAATAACCGAAAAGCATTCTTACATTATTGGAGAGGCAAATTATGACTATCAAATAATTAAACATCTTGAACCGACTAATTTCAATAATGGATCTATCAAATCAGAAGATATATTAGAAATTGCTAAAGGGCATTTGTTCACTTTAATACAACTGACCAATGGAAAGGTTAGTTCATGTTGGTGTATTCACTATCATCAGTAAAATCACAGTTTTTCCAGAGACTGAAAATGTTTAAGTCTGATTAAAGTGTACGATCAGGGTTCATTTATTTTTTTTTATTAAATCGATTTCAGGTTTATTTCACCGGTTCAGGTTCAGTTTTGGGAAATAAGAGCTCAAAAGATGATGGACTGTGGACAGAACTTCAGCTTTCATCGATCGAAAAATTCCATATAATCAAGAAGATGGCAGTTGGTCATGATGGTCAGCATGCAGTTTTCATAACGGAAAAGGGGATTGCTCTGTTCTCAGGGACATCTCAATGGGGAGAAGATGGTGAAGTGCCCAAGATCGGAAGACAACCAAAAGTGATCAAGAGCAAGCCTTTCATAAAGGTAATTAGTCAAAAAATACGACTATCATTTTAGTAATGGTCTAACTGTAAGTTATTTCCAAAATATTTAATGGTTTGCATTTAACTATGTTAATGAACTAAAACAAACAATATAAAGAAAATTTTTCGACATAGACCACTGTCATAATTATGGACAGATAAGTAAATAAATGATTATTCATATCAACTATTTTTCATGTTGTTTTTAGTTGAGGGGAGAAATAATAGTATCAGCTTCTTGTAATTATGGCACAAGTGCCTTGGTTACCGGTAAAGGTCATCTTTACATGTTTGGAAAGGATGCTTGTTATTGTGATTCAAATGGACGTTTAAATTTGCCAAATGAACACGTAACACAGGTAAATATTTTTGTGAAGTGAAAAAAAACTTTTATTTTTATTTCAATCTAATTGTATTTTTTTACTTTTAAGGTCGCTTTAGGTAAAGCTCATGTGGTAGTATTGACAAAATCCGGTGTTGTTTTTACCTTTGGTCTGAACAACAAAGGTCAATGCGGTAGATTTTATGAAGCAAACGAAAACGGTCAGTATAGATATATTTAATAAATTTAATTTTTGGATATTGAAATTGCATGGAACATGTAAAAATTCGTTCTCATCCCTTATTCTTATTCTTAGAAAATATTTAAAAAAATGTTATCCTAACAATTCAATGTATATTTTAACTTAAAAAATACAAGCCCAATCATTTCAATATTGTACAATTCACAGACGAAGCGTCTCCTCGCAAGACTCTTAGAAAAATCCATACTAGAAAAGTGACAAACACCATCAAGCGATCGCCGAAAACGAATAACGCTCAGCACAGTGAAATTTCCAATTCAAAGACATCAGACGATCCTTACCAGCTGGCTCCTGGGCCAATCAACTTCAAAGAGAAGGTGGTCCAAATCGCCTGCGGTCTATACCACACCGTACTCCTGACAAAACATGGCGAGGTTTACAGCTGTGGCTTTAACATGTTCGGACAACTTGGCATCGGACATACGAGTCCGCACAGGGGTATTGTAAAGCTGAATGTACCGACTGCAAAGATGATTGCTGCAGGAAGCAATCACACCGTTGTTTTGACCGAGATCGGAGAAGTGTACACCGTCGGATCAAATAATGTGAGTGAATAAGTATATGTATATTTTTTGCTCTATACATATTCAATTAATTCTTCTTCAAGTTCCATATTTTCCATTTCAAGATTAATGTTTCAAAATTTCATAGGATTAACTATTTTCAATTATTGATATTGGAACTGATTAAAGTTCTTTTGGTTTTCAAATTTTTGGAGTTTAAAATATGTTAGGGGTGCAGGGTTTTCACTTCAAGTTATGTATTTTTTTATATCTAATTTAATGTTCAAATATTAATTTTAATTATTTTGAACCTGCAATTATTTAAAACATGTAAAAAAAAAAGTTCAATTCTTTTTTTTTATATAAAATGAATATACTTATCAACTGAAAATATAAACTATCATACTTGAAGTGGAAAGCCTCAATATACAAAAACCTCAATTGTGGTTTCAGCTGGGACAGTTAGCTCGGAACGTAATGACAAACATGGATACGCCAGAAGCCTGGGCAGTGGAGCCTGGACTTGTCATTCATTTGGGACTCGCTTATGGCTATAAGGCAGTGTGGGTTGGAGCTTCGGGAGATTCTACATTCATTAATGCAGACAAAGCATTAATTAACGTTCATACATTATTGAATACAAATATAGCCAGCAGCAAAAAAAATATAAGTACGTATAATATTTTAAGTTAACTCATATGTATAGTATGGTACTGAATAGTTACATTAACATTGCTTTATCTACTATAATATATGTGATGGACAGTAAAATCATTTTAGATCATCATATTCTTATTCTTATGTTACAATTTCAGTAATACTGCCATATCTTTCCGAGCATACATTCACATGCATCGTCATAAATAGAGAGAATGGTGTATGTAAATCATTTCATGACATAGAACAAGTAAAATTCGCAAACAGCCTCGCTTGCCTGGATCCGTACTATGATGTCATTTGGAAATTTTCACCAGACCAACAGACTATCAAGTGCTTTAACATATTGACAATCAATGCAAAGAACTTGAGTAAATGTTCATTGTTTGACTCCACGTTCCTAAAGGATGCAAATGAATCCAATGAAATACCGTCATGCAGACGTGCATTGTCCATTTTAAGCTGCGAACTGGCTATACCGAAGATGGAAAATTGCTTCATAACGAGATTTCAGCTGGCAACTCATCTATTGGCCTGTTTTGATACTTATTACACATTCCATTCCCACAGGTTAGTATTTTTTCTATGACGTGTATACTTAGTTTTTTATACATATGAATGAAATATAACGTATATCATTATTATAATAATAAACTAATATTATATGAATATATATATATTTTTTTTCCAGTTTGTCCTTACATTCCGATGCTCAAGGTGCACATTTTTATAACGAAAATGGTTACTTATTCACTGAGATCAATAGATTTTTACAATGCAGAGAGGAGTGGGACAGGGAAGTAGAGGATGGAGCAGATGCAATCAAATTTATGAGTGATTGCGATCTATTTTTAGGTTCTGATTCAATTTTTAATATTAAGTCTAATTTTGGTATATGTGTATAAATATGTACATATGTTTCATTATTTTTTTTTCGTTTTAGGTGGAATAAAAGTTTACGGTGGAAATGGAGAGTATATGACAAAAGTAAAACTGTTTGATCTTGGAGATTCTGATCTGGAAAGAGATGGAAGATTGATCGCAGAATCAGATGAAGTCATATACGAATGTGCTCCTGGGTGTAAATATCCCATACAGTTTGAAGCGCCCGTCCCAATAAAAGTAATTTATTATTACTTTAATTATAGTACATGTTTATATTTTTCCAATATTAATGTTATATGTTCACAGGCTCATCGATGGTATGTCATATGGACCAGAGTTTCCGGAGCCGTGACCGAATTTGGTGAAGAAGGACTAGCAGTTGTGCCCATTCATGGGAACAACATTTACTTTGGGTCTTCAAAAATGTCAACAAAGGGAACAAGTGTCAACTTTGGACAAATTCCCACTTTGTTAGTAAAGGGTGCTACCTCGTTCAAACGTACCAAAATAGACGATAGACACGATTCCGTTCATGTCCTGTCAGATAATTTTGGGACGAATATCAGTCGACAAGGATTAGATTCTCTTCAATTACTATTATTTTGGAGCTGGATGAAAATCAAAGGTGATATGTGGGAATCATCACACCAATTGAGTGATAGTATTCTATCAAAAATTAAACACTTTGAAAGATTAGAATACATAATCAGGTCTACATTGAGACTTATCAAGTCTTACGTCAACCACATATACCCTAAGAAGAGCAAGAAGAAAAATGAAGAATCAGAAGATCTTGTAGAAGGAATATATGAGATTCGACAGCTGTTAATTTCCATATTGGGATACAAACTGAATCCTCCGAAGTTAGAGTCTTCCGTTACACCTAAATTCACTCAGATAATTCAAAGTGTTCTTAAAGAATGTTGTTTAACGTTTCAAGAACTCTTTCATATTTTTTATCCTACTTCATATTTGAAATGGGAAATACTGTGCACACTTCTTTCGAATATAAAAGTTTGTATATTTATTTCAAATTATAAAAAAATTGCGCAGTTAATCATAAATTTGTGATTTTGATTCTAGGATGGCATCTGCGTAGAATATTCCTTCTTTTTAAGCACAGTTGTTGCATCGTTAAGTAATTGTGTGAATTTAAATTTGGTGTTACCAGTTTTCTTTCCGTCCGGATCAAATAAATTGCCTTCGAGGAACATTGTTCTTGTCGAAAAAATGTCAAAGCCCTCTGTATGTATTATTTATTAAAAAATGTAGTCTTCATTTTGACAATGGTCTAAGTTTACTAATATTTTTTTTTTCATTTGCAGATCACAGAATTCAATATCGATGCTGAAAAATGGCATTTGGGTCACACTTTAGAACATTTACTAGAGCTAGTTGCATCGCAATTGAAAAAATGTTTGGACAACGAAATCAACACAAGTTTGTTTGAAAATTCCAATTCTCTTATTAACAATTCTTGTGATTTGTTGAATAGACTTGTTGCAGAACTAGCATTTAATGCAGTTGAAGAGGTAATTTTTTCACACTTTCTTATTTATCATGTACAATTGACCTAATTCAACCCAACATTGATGCCAATTAGATATACCTAAGTTCTAACCTTATAAACCGATTTATTTTTCAAATCAAAGACATTCAACCCAACAATATTTTTCCTACATAGCAATTTTTAAATGGAATAAATTCATTTTTATTATTGGTGAATTGGTTCAAGTTTTGTTTGATGTGCAATATTTTTGTAGTTAAATGAAGATCAACCAAATTTACGAGGACACTTAATAAGTACACCAAATCGTTTTCTTGAAGTTAACATGAGATATGATTGGAATGGTACACCGGATTATCCTGATGTGGTTTGCTTTGATGTCAATCGACCAGGAATTTCAATAATCGGTGTTTCAATTTACTGCAGTCCAGGAAAACATAGATATCAATTGGAGTTTCATGAAGTTAGTTTATTTTTTTTTTCAATTCAGAAACCTGTTCACATAAAATGTCTTATTGAAAATTGTCTTTCAGCAATGTTCTGTAGATGTTTCACGCATACCGCAGTGGAAGTGTTTGGAATATACAAAAGGTGTTTTTGAAACTGGTTATTTTGGAGATGACACAGTGGAAATCAAATTTCCTAAACCTATTCCCATAAAAGTATTTTTATAACATTGAGTATTTTTATTTAGATTCATTCAATCTTCATGTTCTGCTGAAATTTCAGGAAAATCGTCCATATGCATTTAGGTTATGGAATGTAGGTAAACCAACGAAGAGTGGAGAGAAGGGTATTCCAACTGTTAAGGGTCCAGATGGTACCACATTCAATTTTCAAAAGTGTTTCTTAGGGGCAAGCTCCACCTCAACATGTCGGGGTCAAATTCCGTCAATTTTGTATTTTAGGTGCATTTATATTTACAAATTTTAAGAAAATATATTGAATAATTGTATTTTGATCTAAATAGTATTCATTTATTATTTTGTATTTTACAACTGACCTTTCTTTATTTACAGAGATTTATCACTTTTATCGTCAACTGAAAGTCTGGTGAAATTTCCACCAAAGCATATTCTTAAAGTTGCTCACTTAATAATTAAAAAATGTGCTCATTATTTGAGTATCATAAGAAACGAATATTCTACAGAAAAAATCATAAATAATGAATATATTAACCGTGCTCCTTGTTTGACTAATCTCATTCCATACACACTAGCGCATTTATCTCATATAACTGATCCAGATGTAAGTAAATATTATATATTCACATTTGACATTCTTCAATACTGATTCATCATTTAATTATTTCGATAAATGTTTTAGAGTTGTGTCAGTATTTTGCAAATGGTCCAAGAGTTGCTTCCACATGTGGCAGCTTTGAATCTGTTATATTCTAAAGACTCCGAAGATCAGAAAAACTCACTGTTGAAAACCACCTCACAATACGTTTGGGTAGAAAGTACACATCCATACAAACAAGCATCAGTTACAAACTACAGGTGAGTTGTTTTTAGGAATCTGGAGCAATCACTCTTTTAGCTTTAATTTCCACATTATTTTGACTACAATCTTGATTTATTTACTTCAGAGTCACATTTCCGGCTTCGGTTGCTTGGATGGCACTTGAAATGGATCCAAAAAGTGGTACCGCTCAACCGGAAGATTCTTTGAGGATATTTTCGTCCAGATCATTTGACTGGTATAGAAGCACTTACGACTGTGAGGAGGATTCCGATACCTCATATGATTTTGACAATGACCAAGTTTCGGAATCGGATTCGCTATATTTGAAAACTCAATCTATATCTGATATTATGGAAAATTCTGCCAAAACTGCATCTCAATCATTACAAATGATTCCTATTACTGGGAAAATGTCTAATAAGTTAGTATTGTGTAAAGTATATTTTACAGTAAAATCATAATTTCAACCATTTCATTATTTATTTATATTTATTTCAGCAAAGAAGAATGGCCTCAAAGCACCATTATTGTACCTGGAAATGAAGTTTTATTTTCTATGGAAACTGCAACGGATTATTTGAAAAATGATTTAGGAAACAGGTAAGAAGTTTCTGAGTAAAAAAATATATTGAGTACATATTACGATTCACATTTATTCAATATTTGTTCTTACATTTCAGATATGGATTTAAATGTTTAGTAGTAGGATATCAAGATTTTTTTAATCATCCAAATGGAGTGTTAGAAACTAAATTAACAAATGCATTTTCACAATTGGAAATGGAATTAACTTATATTGGCGGTATGTGTGCGGCATCTTTAATGAATCCAACATCTCTATCTTATCCAGGTATAATTATCATTTCATTATGGAAATAAGTTTTACTTTATTTATATGATTTAAGTAAGTTTGCATTATGATTAAATAAAACAACATCACCATAATTCTGATTTGGGAAAACTGTTCAGAGGTTATATTGACTGGTTCTTTTCCCCCACCAGGTATAGTGCCTTCATCATCGTTCGCTGAAGATAATGTATCAATGACATTGCCAAACTATTCACAAGTGAATGACTTTGATGACAATGAGAACATCATTTTGTCAAAAGGATTTTCACTTTCACACACACCGGATATACAACAAGCGCTCACCGGTCTTTTGCCGTTCAAGTAAGTAGTTTTCGTTATACAATATTTGCTTATTTTTACAATAAATAATCACAGTAAAAAAATAATGTATTAGCTCGTTCTACTGTTTTATATAATAATAACTATAAAATAGGAGATCTGTTTTTGTACGTATATATAAAAAATTTAAAAATAGTGTACTTTTATGTTATATAATTTCAAACACCAGCGGTTATTTGCCAGGTTTCACTATAGAAATATATACTTTATCGATAATTTGACTTTGGGAAATGATTAATTGGTACTTATTATATAAATGAGTATAACACACAGCGAAACCTCTAAATAATGCAATGTAGATAAACAATTAAAGCTATCATATGGCAAGTTGCTTTTCATTTGTACAGTCTAGTTTCAAAATGCTGAGAATTTACATAACATTTATCACATCTATCGTATTCTAAGATTTTTGAAACGAAATCTACTATGAAATTACAAATCTGTAGTCAGCAGTTCAGCTTTTTCAACTACCATGAAAAGTTGGGTCTCCTTATAAGTCCTACCGTCAGGTATGACTAAATTATTCGGATTGTTGCTAACTTGCATGGTGGCGTTATTTTTTCTGCAATTTCTAACAGCCAGGAATGTGGCGACCATAAAGGTCATTAATATAACGAAACATGTAACAACAATGAGGGACAGTAAACCTGCGCTGAGTTTCTTCTCGTAGCAATTATTCGTTTTGTAAATTTCTACAGAAATATATTTTGGTGTATCCGACTGATCCAAATTGCAGAAAGTAGACTCCCCGATAGATTTATCTAGATGAAAATACCACAGGCGGCAATCGCAGTTTTCTTCTACGCGCAAATCTTTCAAAATTAATGTGAAACTACGTTTTTCTATGTCCAATGCTCCAACTTCCATGCTAGATACTGTGTTCTTCCAAAAATTGAAATCTAATTCCCCTTTATATTTAGTGATATCTTCCGGCACACTTATTCCGTAGAACGACTTCGTTTTTAACTTTTTAATCACATTGTTCTTCAAAGACACTGATCCCGTTGTAGCAATCTTAAATGCATCTCCATCAATCTCACCGATTTCGCAGTTTTCAATTTTTAAATTGTCGGTGCCGCTTAACATACAGAAGCTGCTTTTGATTCTTTGAACTTTATTCGAAATGAACAAGAAATCACCGCTCATCTTCAAATCTGCAAACATTCTGCTGGGTAATTCTTCAAAAGTGCAGTGCTTTATTTCGATTTTGTTCAAGCTGAATTTCTTGAAAGCCTGAGATTCTATCTGTTTCACAGTGGAATTGATCAGCCTGATGTTGTCAATATCGGTTATAGTGGACAGAGCGAACGGTTTGATGAGATTGACTGTCGAAGATTCGATCACGAATTCGTATATAGAACCTTTAACGGCGTATGATGATATTTCGTCGACGGTGGAGTTGTAGATGAGAATTTTGATTCCATTTTCCATGTCTGGCTTGTAGTTTTTCTTGCTGTCCCAATGTAAAGAACTATCGGGCAGCGAAAACGAACCGATCGAGTGAAATTTCACAGTCTTCAATTGGTGTAGGTCCAAGAGTGTGTCGGGTAAGATTCGGACTCTAGAGCAATTTTGAATTTCCAACGAAGTTGCCGATTCTAGCATTGGATAGGTACCCTTGGATTGCACCACCAGCTCCTGAAAATAAAACGTTTCAAATAATTAATTTGTGATATTTTCAAGTAGAATCAATACAGTCAATTGTTAGTTATAGCTAGTTATAGCTTTAGCTTGAATTTTATAGATGAAAAAAGTTTGATTATGATTAACTCGTCCAATGATTGAAAGATCAACTCTTAGCTAAATTTTCGCTATTCAATTTCCTGTCTCAAATGAGATCAAGTATATTTATTTCATGACTCTTCCTTCGATAAATCGTTTTCGATTCCGATTATATAGCTCATTCTTTTCGAGGACGTCATATCTCAAAATTCGACCGCTTTGAATTATGGATGTTATCAGAATGCTCCGAAAGAGCAGTAAATCTTGGCAAAAACTCAGAAATCTTAACTCAATATTTAGCAGGGAAAACCGTTTACGCAACATACCCGTGAAATCGCACAAATGAAAATTCACGTTTTTGAAAACGTTGTGTTCTTGAAAGAAACGAGCGTTTTATTTGAAAACCTTTATCACGTTCAAAAGTTTTATCCGACTCCATTGAAACCGACGAGGTCATTTACGTAAATTAGTAGAATTGCATCTGGCGTCAATTGTATACGAATCGTATGTAAAAATAGAACTCTAACCGTACAGATTACGTTATGCTTCTGAAACGATTGCCTGTAAAAATACGAAATCCATTCGCGAATATGATCCTTCTTCGATTTGCGCGAACTGATCAGATTCGCATTCGACAATTGACCCACTTTCAAAAAATAACAAAATCGACCCACAGTCCGTTGTTATCGTAGAGCGTTGCATACGTTGAAAAATAAATAAACTGATGGTATGATTCTGAAATCCAAGCAATGACCGATAACGTCATCAACGTTAAAAACACTCAAATTTATAGGGATTCTAAAATTTGATCATTTTCATAGTTCCGAGACTCGAGATTTCGTATGGGAAAAATATTGACGATTAGATATTTTGAATATTTCAATTGTAATAATTTGTGTATATGATTTCTTGAAAATTCTATAAATTTTCATCAAAACAAAACCATTATCAAGGATAATGTTTTAATAAATAAAATGTAAATTGTGCGTATTTTTCACACTTGTCGAATTAAAAAGTTTCAACAGTCTCGAGACATGAAACTGTTGAAAATCTCGGGAAATCTCGTCGCAGAATCCCCAGCATCGAGTTTCGCTCGATGATGAATAATCCGCTCTCGACTTCGAACGTTGATATTTTTTCAAATTTTCAATTAATGCTCTCAGAAGGAAATCGATTCATGCTCTTATCTCGTCTCACAGATGACATCATTCAAGTTTGCCTTTACGTTTATTTGCACGTTAACGTTTTATTCTATGAGTCGTGCATACATCACACGTAACACACTCATACGCTAGTTCGTTTATATCTATTTTTCTCCTATCGATTGACGATTTTAAAAATCGTTTTTATGCGCTTTCCTATTTCACGTGCGCCACTATCTCGACTTGGCCATCCGCCATGTTTGTTTTCGAGAAATTCACTTCGAGATTATGAATTCGTATGAAAAATAATAAGAGTGGGTCGAAATATATGTACAATACTCGTAGGTACGCGAATGAAAATCGTGCGATTTCAATAAACGTTTTCTCACACAAATATTATGTACATATTATGAAAGTGTGTAAAATTTAAACGCTTGCAATAGTTCACATAAAATTATATTTGAAATTCTCATACGTGATTTGCATGTAAACATTTTCTATAAATGCAATGAAATCGCTTTAAGTTCAAGCACTAGAATCGCATAATCGTAAACACAATTGTACTGAAGTTAAAATAGTAAGTAGGTACACGTTCACTTTTAACTCAAACATCGGAAAACGTTGACTATGTACATTCTTTACTTGAAATTACAAAACTGTTCATTCTATTTGAGTACATATTTATCAAATTTCATTACTGATCGCTAATTACCGTTATTTTCTACACCATAAAATTTCACAGCACCTATGACTTTCCTTCTAGTAAACAGTAACACCGTACTGTAAGAGGGTTACCTGTAAATCGACCGTCATTGTGAACGAATATCGGAATTATAGGCCGGTATTATTTCAAACTTGAACTAAGCACATGGTCTTTATCCGTTCAAATTGACTTACGTGTCACATACGTAAGTGTGATGAGTTACGACACGTTTACTTTGTTAACCTAGCGTGACCCTCACTAAGCCACGAACTTAAAAACTTAAAAAACTGGAAATGAAAACGAATTTCATCTTATTGTTAGTTAAAGAGAATTTTTTTCCATTCTACATATAATCTATATTGAGCGTAGGTTGACTATTATTTTTCGTAATACGATCCGGAACATTGTGATTAAAATAATTAGTGATATTGAAAATTGGTTATTGGAAAACGTGATTATAGCATTGCTTTATGTAGTTTGTTTCTGCGAAATCATTAATAGTGTCAATATGATGAATTACATTCGATACTATGAACTCGAAAATGAGCAGTGATGGATTTGTTTGTGCGCTGAAAATTTTTAACCTCAGTTTGTGCTTCAAAATTGATGGACGTAATCATAATTTATTACAATGCACACAAGTGCATATTTCCTCCAAATGCTTCTGATTGATTAAATTCTTAATGCGGCACTATTTTCAATTTTTAAGATGAGTATGAAATTTGAAAAAAATTTACATTTTTTTTTTGAATATTGAAAAGAAGACACATAATTAGAATAGTCCACAACTTCCGTTTATTTAAACCCGACCCGGAAATGACAGTAAAATTACTCTTAACGAGATAATATTATTTGTATAATATTTTCCATACATACACACATCACATATATCCCCTTGTTTATGAAAACTTATATCGCGAGAAATGATAACCCTTATATTATTCGAAAATATAATACACGATAACATACATGGCTTTCCGTATCTTTCGCAAAATTGAAAATACGCGTATCGAATTGCGTTCGTTTTCCACACGAGGAAAGAAAACCTAAAAATTTCACAAAAGAAAACAATGCTATCTGAAATTTTCAGGTTCTCGGAATGCTTTTTTTTCCCCCAGCCATTGTGAAATAATGTTGATACAAATCGCGTCCCTCATTTCGAAGCAAAAGCATTATTAATACCGTATAGCCCGTCGAGTATCAACGGTCATGTTCATAAACGAGATGTTTGCGAGTATTATTTTTATTAATAGTGTGCATCTTGAATGTAATTTGATCGATATCAATGCAAGCGGTGTATAATGTAAGCATTCGATAATAAACAGTGACTTTTTCATGAACTTTATTGATAATGCTGAAAATTGCTCGTTGCGAATTTTCAAGAACGGACGCACCTAGAATCCCAGAGATATTTATAAGATATTCGATGTTGTCGTGAGTTTCGGAAATATATTGTATCTGAATTTTCTATCCCGTCTGTTTTCTGAACGAATCTCTGAAAATTCTTCAATAACCACTGATCCGTGAAACTTTCGCCGATAAACAGGACACAATTATGCATCGTGTGTCGATGTTTGCGTCCACAGTACGTATATAATATTAATATAATCGCACTTGTACATTACGAAAACAACTATGTACATAGAAATAATACATGCCGGAAAAGGGTCGGCTTCGGATAAACCAGAGCCCCAATCCACTTCGCCTACGGACATCCTTTTTCCCGCCATTTTTCTATGTTTATTTTGAATAAACATGTGCACATTTCCTTCGCGTGCGCTCCCCGATAAAGGGAAAAAATACCATAACATGTTCGCTGAAACGAAACGTCGGAAGTTCCACTATCAGAACGGTTCGGTTCGACTCAATTTTCAAGATATTTCACACGAATCGAAATGTATTATTCTTGTAATGGGAAGTGTTTAATTTGATAGGTGAAAAATAATATGAACGTGCGGTGCTTTTTTTATTGCTGTGTATCGTATTCGATATGACAGTTCGCTTCAGTGAATACATTATCAATTTATTCATCTTAAATATCAAAAATTGGGCTGCAGGCTGAACTTTTTTTCAGTAATCGATAACTATATTGAAAATTTGAAAATAAGTGTCTTAGAGTTAAGAATCGGCACTATGAGGCCCTCACATAATTTTTACATTCGGGCCCAAAATCCCCAGCTACGTCACTGATTAGTGAATAAAATTTTCGTCATATAAACATTGATTAAATTCATCAGTTTCGAAGTAATTTTGAAAGAACAAAACCTTGACTCGAACCCTTTCAGCACATTGAAAAAATTCGGCTCTGCACACGAGGACAGAACGATATCAGTCGAGTAAAACTGAAAAGATTACGACCGCCATATTTCCCTTATCAGCATTTAGTGAACCATCGATCCTCTTGGAAATAAATGATAATATGATTTTTAAAAAAACGCATACGTTTTTAGATTCATATGAAAACAAACGCTCACGAGAAAACAACAATATTACACAGATGTGAAATTGAGCACACAATTGCGTTATCGCCTTATCAAACAACGAGAAAAACTCTCGCAGTCGTACAAGTGAACGCTTCGATGCGAATCGATAAATACATTTATCGCAATCAATAATATTCATTTTAAAAATTTTACTTATCGCTTCAGAATGTTTATGAAAATTGACGCTCTATATGCAAAATAAAGACGGTCGCTAATTGCTGCTGTTGCTGCAAATAGAATGTAATATCAGTTGTGCTTGTGAATAAAATGTAATGAAAAGAAATACGAGTCGAACTGTTGTCATAATAATGAACACAATTACTGTCTTTATCATCTTCAATTTTAAAACTAACGTTGTAATAATTTATTTTATATAACAATACAAAGCATATAAAGAAATTATATTTTCAAATATTAGAAACATTGTAAGCTAAAAAATTGTTTAGATTAGAAATTTTATATCAATAAGAAATATTTTTCAAGTAGTGAGTAGGAATGAGGATTGAAAATTTTCCAGAAATCGTGGAAAACATTTTCGACAGTAGAGCAATTTTTGATATCAATATGTAAAATATTAGTTTTTTTATATCTAAATGTTATGTGCAAAAATACCGAAAATTCGAAAAGAAATTTTTCCAATTGAATTTCAGCAATTAATAATTTCAATACATGCAGATTTTCCATTTTCATCAAACATTTCCCGACAGCGCTTCCAAAAACAAACAAAAAAAAAAAAAAAAAACGAACCGAATCGAAACGAAAATGAAAAATCAGCGCGCATCTAACTACTAGATATCGAACAAACAAAAACACACAACAACAATGAATAAATATCGCAAAACGCGCAAACGCGACGAAACGCACGCACCTGATAAGGGTCGGTGCACGCGCACGCCACCTTCCCGAACGCGTCGCACGCGCACCCGGGCAGGTCGCAGGCGCTGAGGGCGCCGGCGCCGGGGGCGCAGCCCCACAGCACCCCCAGGACGGAGACGACGACGACGAGGATGGTCCGCGGGCCCGCCATCGTTCGCTTCGAATGTTCCGCGCGAACTGAAGCCGGCCGACGGAGCGCAACGCGAGGCGCGCGCGTGCGGCGACGCTTTTCTCTGTTATCCGGGATCCGGTGGTTTTTCAGCTTTTGTATGAGCTGAAAATTATATTTTATTGAGTTGTTTTTATTATGGACTAGCTTCTGTTATCCGGTGTTGCTCGATACTGTTTATACTTTGAGCCGATTGTGAATTGTGAATACACCCAACTCTCGTTTTACACGGTTTAAAAAAATGAAAAAAAAATTTTTTTACACGATTTATTTTCACTGATAATTAGTTATTCTTTAAATTATATAAGAAACTATGCCATAATTGAAAATCTAACTATACAATAGCGCAAATCTGTGTGTTTCTATGAAACGCTCCAAACTGTGTTGAAATAATTTACGGGTAGATCGCTATAGTTTACAATATAATCCAACATTTCTCAAATTGAAATGTATAAATTAAAAAATAACTACATTAAAATCAATAGTGTATTTTATCTCAAATGAAATATTTTTTATTTCAAATTGAATAATTTCCGTTTCAAATCAAATCAATTTATTTATTTTTCAAACTTAACATTCTCTACGTCAATAAATAAATGTTTTGAAAATTCTCAAGGATCTGAATCAGTTATTTCAAAATCGTCTCTCCATGACTTAAGTTCCCATTTCAAATGAAATAACTTCAATTTCAAGTTAAACGATTTTTTTATTTGAAAGATTGAATGGTGGATTTTCTGAAAAAAAAGTTTTTTTCAAAACAATTCAAACATGTGCTTATGTAGGAGAATAGACAGTTTAGAAAAAAAACATTATTGCTTTATATTTTTTTTTATTAACATAAAATTCAATTTGAATATTCTTTTTATATTACACATAATATACCTTTATTGTATTTTCCTATTTCAAGTAACACTTCTTACCTTGACATATGTAAATACATATTTCAATAGACATAAATTTCAAATCAATATATATACACACATTACAAATACAATACAACATCACAAAGAATATGTAAAATCTTTTTTTACTAAAAAAAACTTAACATCTAAAGGAATTTGAAATAAAAGTTATTTTTCATAATATCAATTAAACCAAACACTGCAAAATATTGACTATGACAATGTTAAGTGAATGGCACATTGACGTCTAATGCAACTTTAATATTATTTTAACTACCGGTTTTCATTACGTACTTCGGTAAATGAACCACAAGGACAAATAGATATGCTGAAATTTTATCAGCATTTTACTGTTGCTTGTCTAAGAGATGGGCATTTCAAGACATTTTCCCATGTAGCTATAGCTTGTTTATAATCAAGGTAATGTTAATATAATGATCACATATTATGAAGAAAACAATTGAAGTCAATATCATTTATGATATTGAAATGAGAAAAAAAATCTGTATACAAATATTAAACCATTTTCGAAAATGAAATGCACAAATATAGGCCGCCTTTTCTGGCGGATTTAACTGAGCAGATTGAGCAGTTTAACAGACTAAGTAAACAAAAGCAAATATACAAATATTTTGATTTTATATGACATCCCTACTCTCTTATGCTAGAAACCAAGAATCTAAAGCAATAATATTTTCAAGTCACTTTGTGATCATTTCAGATCCCCTATTGAAAATATATATGAACTAGAGTATGCAAAATTACAAAAGATGTTTTTTACATTTTTATAGTAGGCTATTTCACTTCACTATCGAAAATGGCCAATATTCTACCTACAGTACAAGTACAACAAAATTCTTACAGATATCACAGTGTTGCTTTAATAATCTTATGTCTATTTCCAAACTACACATTTAATCACTATGACGGATCACGAGGCTTTTCGGGCAGAGGTCTGTTGGCCATGTTGCTGGAGCCATCCGACACAGCAGATCTGCTTGATTTGTTCGATCTTTGGGTGCCACTTTTCAAGTTTAATCCAGAGGGACCTGCCATTGCGACTGGTGATACGTTGTTTCGATTTGGATTCATATTAGTTTCAATTACTCGCAAAAAGTTCATTGCATCCGATTTCTTATCACAAGGAATATTCTTATTTGGTGTCAATTCAGAGTACAAGTGAACAGTACGATCCCTAGGTTCAAAATACTCATTACACAATTTACTATAGGGTGCTGTTTGTGATAGTTTTTCTAGTGACGGTACTTTCGTGCCAACACTGACCATGTTTTTCTTATTTCTTCCTTGGTGTATGAGTGGTTGTTGAATCACATCATACATATTTTCTATTGATCCAGCATCAGTATTATATCTTCGTCTTGTAGAATTATTATTGTTTAAATTACAATATTCTTCCACTTTTATGAGATCATATAAATGTTCAATAGTTTCACGTGCTTCACTATAATTTTCAGGGTCATCCAGTTTTTCTCGCAAACTCTCCAACAATTCTTTGGTCAATTCTTCCGGTAGAGTTTGTGTTGCTTTATCGGAAGTATCGAACAATTCTTCCAAAGAATTACCATTTGGTAAAATTCTATCATCTTCATTTAAAGTTGTCTCTTGCAACATATGATTTTCATTATAATCGTTTATTGAAACTCTAGAAATGGAAGCACTGTCGATACCATCATTCACGCCAAACATTCGATCGAATCTTGAAAAACACGAAGTGATTTCATTTTTCATATTCGTGCATTGACTCTTTTGACGAATCTTCATACAAATCAAAATCAGTATTACTAAAACTATCAATATTACTGTTGTTAACAACAAAAGCCAAAGAAACAGTCTACTAGCAACTTCTTTTGAAAACTTTTCATTTCCGACCAATGGGGGAAAGTTGTATTGGTATCTGATGTTTGTAATTTTCTTAATTACACTATTTTTAGCATCAATACATGACACATTCTTGTTTTCATCACAATAAATATCCATGTATCTCGATATCTGCATATGTCCTTGCACAAGGTAACTGTCACATTTACGATGCATGATGCAAAAACTATTCTCTTCGTAAGTTCTAGATAACGATGCATAGTCGTAATCACTTTGATCGACCATTATAGTTTTCAACCACTCACCAATATCACATGAACAAATGTGATTGAAATAATTGTAAGAATAGTTAGTTTTGATCAAACCACTCTTCAATATATCATAAATGGAGTGTAGAGCTCCGAAACTTATATTTTCCATGTAATTATTGACGAAGTTGAAATAGTTTGTATCGGGCAATGATGAATCTATAATATTGAATGGCTCAATGATTATGCTGGACATGTCCTCAAAAAAATTTCTTTCCATCAGCAATATGTTCCAATTTTTCAAATCCAATCCGTTATTCTCTATTTTTACGAATTTATTATCCGTAATACTAACGATCCCAACTTGTGAGGAGATCCCCTCATTTTTGATGTTTTCGATTCTGTAACAAAATTTCATCTCATTAATGATCAATAAAACTACAATTTTAAATGACTAGGTCGATAACGAACACTAAATGAGTTATAGATTAGGTTTGGTCATGTTATATATAAACAAAATTACTTAAAAATGTCAAATGCAAAACGTGAAATATTTCAAAACGAAAGAATCATAAATTGGATCATCATAAAAATGAAGGATATGATCAACACTTACGTGGAATGTGACAGCGTCAATGAATCGATACCAGCTTTTATGGCACCACTTTTAATGTTCTTGATTGTACAGTTGAAAAATGTCAAATTTTTGAAATGCTTATCAGGAGCCAAAGCTTCCACTTCTATAGTTGCGATTTCCGAATTATTGATTATGAACTCAAACAATTCTGGAGAGTTGAATGTGTTGGAACTTAACGTCGTCACATTAGAATTGTTGATGAAAACGCTTCTGATACCTATTCCAAAACATCCCTTTTCAATTGTACTGACAGTGACATTTTCAAACAGAACCTGAAATGCACATTTTAAAATATCATTTAAAGATTTTAATCATTTATTATTAAGGGCTAGTCTTTTAATTGTTGGTCAAAGTATTTGATTAAAACAGAATTTGACAGTTATAATCAATGATTACTGCTAATCAACAATCGAAAGATCTGTCCTAAATGAAATATCACATCACCTTATTAATTGAAATGTTTGAGCGAGGTAATGCCACTGTATTTTGAAAAACTTTTCCATACAAGTGAAGTCTTGGTACGTGGCTGATTTTCACCATCATCACTCTGATGAAAGATTTATTTTCCAACTGAACATAACCGCAGTAGAAAATGTTCGCTGTTATTCCTCCTTTTCATGAAACATATTCATAAGTAATTGGGAAAATCATATTATACATAATAAATCGCGCAAGTGCTAAATAATAAAACAAAATTATAACATAAATATATAGGCAATATTTTTAGTGAACGCATTGCGAATACACATATATGCAAAAGTGTCAAATGATCAATATCATATACCGCCAAATTCAGCTGCTGTAATACTTTAATTATATTATTAATTAATAATAATTTACCTCCGATAGCTCGAAACGAATCAGTCTCTATCAGAACATTGTCACAGTCAAAAATATTCAAATATAGATGATTAGTATACAAATTTTCCAATGATAGTGACGATATTGTCAGGTTCCTGATGGACTTCAATTCCAACTTATGAAAGTCCTTCAAATCAGCAAACGCGTGTTCATAAATCGTCATATGAAATGCTCCAGTCACAAATAGTACAAAAGTTGTATTTGGAAGCATATTCCTCCTTAGATGGAAATCTTGTTCCTGAAAAATAAATTGGGAATATGTATGAGTATACAATCAATATATTTTTTTATTAGATAAATATAATTAAACTAATTACATGTATAGCCTATAATATCATTGATATATGTATATATGATGCCCGAAAAGGACAAGGGGTACAAGTGACATTTTCGTAGAAATTGAGTTATACACAGGAATCGCTTCTATGCACGCTCATTTATTTGGTGGCAAAAGGATATAAACGAATTCAGAACGTGTGCCGAGATATATCATCAAATTACTCGACCTCCTCCTAATACATGTAGGAACATGTTTAACTTTGAGCGAGGTTTTCTCGAAATCACCGCGAAGTCACTTGTACCCCTTGGTCTTTTCAGTCGTCATATAATTACCAAATTCACAGACAAAATCATAATTTTCAGCAATTGGATTATATCGAAATATCATGTTGAAATTAAAATTTTACTCGGGCATAAACCAAAAATTCATTTTAGTGGGTTAGAATTCATTTTTTTTCAATTTCTCAACTTTCAATTTCACCACCTTCATAATTGTGGAAGCTCGATAATAATCGATGAACATTGAACATAAATATTTTTCAAACTGTTCTAAACACATATGCACATATTTAATTCAGATTCGGATTTCAAAGAATAGGTCATTATTTATTTTTTCATGATTCAAAACGATTCTAGAAATATGCGCTCGTTTATATTCATGCGTTTATTTATTTTTATCTATCGGAATAGGAATATGGCATGGAACAAAATTCAGTTTATTTTTCCGTTCCATTCTTGCGTTTTGAAGATTATTTTCAATTCCGACTTACACTGAAAAGAGAATCATGCAATGCTGACGTCGTTGCACCATACAGACGCATTCTAAAGATATTTTTTAAAATCCTTTTTTCAGCGTTCAGTACTTTTTATATTATTCAGTCTGCTAGCTTATTTTATCCTTTCCCAACAAACGTCCTCGTGTGAAAGTATGTACACACAAATGCTTTTTTCTTATATTTTGAAAAGAACAACGATAGTTTTTGCAAAACCAATGAAATACATACGTTTGTGAGTATTTTCCTATTTCGCGCATGACATTTCCCTGTTTCGATGTAATTAAAATTATCTGTAATGTTAGATTTGTATACGTTATACATTGATAACATTTAAATCAACTCGTCATTGATGGACTTCAAAGCCAGAAACATCATTTCAAATTTTTTCATGTCTAAATTTGATGTGCCGATCTAAAGACCGATCTGTTATCGCAAATAAGAAACAAGTTTTTCAGCATGAATATTAACATGAAACTCGATTTGAATATGCAATCATCTATCGTACGATTTGACGACAAAACCAGTTAGAAATAAGACGAAATCGTCGCTAAAATATAAATTACATAGTCAATTTTTAAAAAAATTCACATCACATAAATGTGCAGGAAGAGTTTTCTATGAAAATATTTTTTTCGAAATTGGATCGAAACAAAAAAATAACATACTTTTGATTACAATTTCATACATTTCCGGCAAATGTATCACAAAATAAGATAGTGACACTGTCTGGATCAGAGGAACGAAACATTTTTATTCCATGTATGTACATACATTCAATCGATCGAATCACGAGTGAATAATAATTTATGACTATGATGGATGATCGCATCGCTGAAAAAGATTATTGACAAAAGCCATTGCAAATCGAATGATGTATGATGCGATCGGTGCATAACGTGATTAATTCCATGAAACAGGAGTTCGAAAAAAATAATAAAGCGTATGTATTCGATTCGTTTTTCCTTAATTCCCTACATTATTTCGTTAATGAGAAACTATAAATATGCAATTTATAATAAGCTGCGGATGTGGTCAATTAGCATTAGAATACAGAACTCATTAAAATTTCCTCTGAAATAAATAATTTACTTTTCGGTAGACAAACAAGTCTTGTTTTTTATACTATTCAGAAAATTAATTCCACAATTGAAAAATTACGATCGAAAAGGCCAAGGGGTACAGGTGACATTTATGCCGGAATTGAGTCATACACAGGAATCGCTTCTATGCACGCTCATTTATTTGTTGGCATAAGGATATAAACAAATTCGGAGCGTGTGCCTTAATATATCATCACATCACTAGACCTTCTACTAATACATGTAGGTATATGGTCAACTTTGAACGCTTTTTTCTCGAAATCACCGCAGTCACTTGTACCCCTTAGCCTTTTCATTCATCATATGAACTAATTCAATTTCAATTTTCGCTGAATTAACCATGCACTGAATATTTAAACTCAGTCAATCAATAAAAGACTCTATGCACCTATTGAATTGAGTCGATTATCGCTCGACAAACAGAAATCTACATACAAGAAAGAAAAGCAACGACAACACATTGAACGACTGAAAAGTCCTAAGGATTCAAATGCCATTTTTACCAAGATTACGTACACGAATCGCTTCTGCACATTCAGCGGCAAAGGGATACAAACGAATTCGAAACTCGTGCCAAAAAACATCGTCAAATCACCGGACCTCCTCGTGCTCGAGTCTGAGCACGCTCTTCTCGAAGTCACCGGGGGCCATCGTTCGCAAATCGGCCAAGACACACAAAACACACGACGAAATTCGTGCTCCCGATCCCGAAGTTGGCCGCCGATATTTCGACAGTTTAACGATCCAGCGGGAAATTTCGTATGCGCTCGCATTATTCACGTTCACTATAATTAGAAGGCCGGGAATCTGCGGCGGACACTGGTTCGGAACGCGTCGTCCTCCCGAATAGACATATTCCCGAATTCCGAACGAATCGGTCACGCCCTCGTCGAATAAGCCCTAGGTCCCGATCTGACCCTGGACCCCAATTTGAGCCTGGATCGATTGGATCGATCGAATATCGACGGTCTTTTCTTGTACCGAGAGTGATGATTGAGACGTTTATTGCGCAATGTGATTGACAGCATAAAGTGAAAAGTTATATTTGATGCATATTTTCAAAGTTTTCTTTATTATTTCGTTTGTTTGAAATTGTAAAGATATAAATTTCGTTTATAATATGCTACGTATGTATGTGGTTAGTTTGTATTAAAGTACAGAATTAATTGAAATGGCCTCTGAAACGAAAGATTTATTAATCGGTGGTCAAATGAATTTCGTCATTTAATGGTATTTGTTTTTATTAATCAAAAAAGGTATTTTACACTAAAAAGGTGTTTTTATATTTGAATTTACTTTTTTTTCTTCAAAAAGTTAATCACTTTGTGCATTGAGAGGCTCAATTGTTTTGATACGATGTCTGAATGGAAAAAAAAAACATGAAGCGTTGCTCTCGTGAAATAAGAACTCGTCTGAAAATATGCCTTAATTAAATCATAGTGAAGAAAATATGTCCGGTAATGTAACTTAATCATAAGTACAGTGGCCATACATAATTTATTTCAATATTCTATTCTTTGAATTCATTCGTTTTCAAAAATTGTCCTTCACTTTATAAATTTGACCTTTATTTTGTCAAATTTCATTCAATTTTTCAAAGTTTCTAAATCGAATTAATTCGAGGATCAACACATTCGAAGTTCTAAGCGCATACATATTTACATTTATAATTCTAGATTTGAATACAATGACTCGCTAATTGTCCATCGATTCGAAACGTTCAACTAATTAGGCAACTTTCTCTTAATGTGTATGCAGCACCGAATGTTATTCGTTTTGGACGTGCAAAATTAATTAACTAATATCGCATTCAACATTTAACATCAGGATTCAGTTTTGAAAATTCCCGGGAGCTCGAAGCCTTTTCAAAACTTTGGATAGATCTGATCTGGTTCAAATTAACATTTCCACGTACGAGAAACCATAACATAGTTAAATATCCATTGCATTAAACCGCGTATAACATTCAGTTACACTACTTTGTACGTTAGCGAAACACCGAATCGCAATATTTCAAAGCTTTTTATTTTATACAAAACAATGAGTTCTACAACTCGCGCCTCGATTTCCACTAATTAACAGATTCAAATGAAATTCTACGCATGATTCATCAATGAGACAAACTAGAACGTTAATCATTGTCTCGACTAAAACGTTCTAGACGCGTAATTTCATCGAGGATTCGTAAAATGATGAAACGAAGATGAAATAAAAAGAAGATAGCACACACTCGCAGAGATCCTGTTGGACCGGATTCGTGTCGTTATTTTTACAGCTTCGCATCGTCATTATCTCCTCTCTGTTAACTGTAAAGAAAATTACACTATATTTTCAAAATGTTACGCGTTTTAAATGTGTGAATTCAGAATTCGAATGTAATTTTCGGTAATTAGCGACTGAATAATCACTGTTTTAAATCACAATCACAAATCACAAACTATAGTTCTCTTGAGGAAAAAACGAAACAATTTCGATAATGAAATGTGAATCACAAAGAGTTAAATACAAATGGACTTTACACTTCTAATCGAATTCGCAAAATGTTTCGACTAATTCACTTAAATGTCAGAGAAATTATGACCTCACTTTAATACATACATAATTTTCAATACGAATTAATTAAATACACTAACATATGTTTCCAGTTTTGCGCAATCTGCATGTGTTTTTTTTTTCCAATTTTTCCCACACAAGAACTTACTCTATCGACTAAACGGAAACACAGATTTTCAACAGTTTACACGATAAAATCAACGTTCGGTTTCCTTCGACATGTAACAATATTGGGAAACCGTAAATGGATATTGGATGTAATTGTGAACTTGGAAGTGAATCGTTTAAAGATAATTCCCGGCGGTGAACATTCAATTGGATTAGATTATCCCGTATATAAGGAGTCGATTGCACACATTTGTGAGTGAAACTCGAATGCGAGTGAATCGGCCTTTTCTTTTTTGAAATATATTGTTTATCCATTTTCAAAAACATGCCTTTCCGATCTTCTCCAAAAAACTTCATGAACATACTGAAATTCCAAAAAAAAAAGGATTCTTCGACTGAATCGGGCAAATACGAAATATAATTTTTCGACGTCCAGTGAAAGCCTAGCTTAACAATCGTCGGCGCCGTTCCTCAGGAGCTCTGACGAACGCGAGCTCGTCAAAAAGAAACCATCTGGATGGACTTCCTGTCTCTCCAGACCAGATATATTTATGAATCTCTCGGGAAGATCGCATTCCGCATCGGGAGACACTTTTCTCCCAAAGTCCGGGACAACCGAGTCGCGGTTGCGTCAGGCCACCAGAGGTTTTCGTTCTTTCATGGATTTTCATCAATGGAAAATTCAATCAAAGTTGTGAAAATGTTGAAAAAATTGCATTCGAGTTTCGCAATTTGATTTAAAATATGCTGATTTGAAAATGTGCACATATTCTGACTAATCGCTTTCCTTTGTTTCGTCGTGATCGATTGTGCGCTCATTTTGTATGTTGCATATGTATTATTTTGTTCGAGTGTCGTTCGTATATTTGACTATAAATATGCGCTTTTAATATGTTCTGATGATTCTAATAATGTTCTGAGTATGATGAATGATGAATGATCGAATCAATCAATTAATAGAAGCTGCAAATGCAAATTGAATAGGTTTTGTTTCGTTTCACTTATAGAATAATATTTGAAAGCTTTCGCTGAAAATCTATACTGAATGTATATTTCAGCATTTCGGTTAAGTAAAATATAATACTCATTTGTATAAAATATCGGTCTGAACAAATTTTTTTACTGAACATGTTTTTGCAACTCGTAAACAATTTCCATAACTAGTTTCAATTCAACGATGGGTCATAGTCGAAAATAAAACGTGATCGTTAGTGCTAGAATCATTCAAATATTTCCACAGGTAATAAACAAAGACGAATAAAATGCACGTACATTTTAAAACACACTTTAAAAAAACAATTTAGACATGATTCACGCATGTAACATAATATCATTTCAATTTGAAATAAAATATAGTCACAAATATCAATTGGAATAAAACAATAAAAACGCTTTTACTGCATTATGATTCTAATGATCGGCCGTAATTAATAAAAAATAATTATTATACTAAAAAGAGTTTATTTTTTCCTTTTCACTTGAACTTATTCGTTTGGCACTGGACACGCAATCGTCATAAAAAAACGAATCTGATTCGAAGAAACCTTCAACGACTAAATATACAATAATAACAGCATAATAATCATAATAACAATACCACAAATGCACAACTGTGAACGCAATCGTTGAACAACAGAAAATATCTAAACTAGCACATGCAGACAATGCCTTAACTATTATGTATGGCTACTGAATTTCGTGAAGGGCACAAATGACCATTCTCATCGACATTGAATTAAATACAGAAAATGGTTCTACATATAATATATATGACGACTGAAACGGCCAAGGGGTACAAGTGATTTCGAGAAAAGTCCGTTCAAAGTTGACCATGTACCTATGTACGAGTGATTTGATGAGATATCTCGGCACACGTTCCGAATTCATTTATATCATTTTACCACTAAATATATAAACGTATATAGATGAGATTCATGTGCTCGGCAAAAATGACACTTGTACTTGGCTTTTTAAGTCGTCATATGCACTCAACTTAATTTCGATATAAAAGGTCACTCGTATCCTTCGCGAAATCAAGTCATCACACACACTATTTACGAACTATAAAAAATCCGCCGAAACGAGGAAATAGATAAACATATATCCAATCACTCCGGTGAACTTTGGAGAGTTCGCAAACGTCACAATGAGTGTACAAACGCATAAAAAGTCATGTGTCACCGCATAGAGCCAATATGCACTGGCAATGGAAACGTTCGCTTATTGTCCGCGCTAAACGGAGGCGAACTCGCAGTACGTATATGAAAACAACTTGTTTGTCCGATTTGCATACGAAACGCTTTATATTCATAGCCCAGTTACGATGGCGACCTTCGCAACGAGAGAGAGAGATTCCGATGCCGCCAAGTCGCGAACCGAATCGGAACGTCGAGCTGGACCTGGCCAACCTGTGACCCGCCGAATCGCTCGGTCGAGGATCGATTGTTGTTGTTGTTGGAACGACAGTTCGGGACGAATCGGTCGCTTTGGGATTCGGGTGATTCGAGATTTTTCAGGGTTCTGTCGAGTTGGGTTTATCGAAAGATGATTTGATTGTGAGGATGTGAATATTAGAAGTTATTGTTAGTTGATGGCTGTTCTATCAATTTGCGTAAATATTCAAGTAGAGATAGATGCATTTATTATGCGAGTATATTCGATTTTCTAATTTTTAAAATATTGTAAATAAATAAAGCGGTTGCGGTCTATTTCACAGAAGTTGAATGTGATTTTTCGGTGTCAAAAATGATGATTAATGTTTCCAATAAAATTGCTATATCAGACATTTCTGTTAATTATTCTTAAATTAGACTTTGAACGAGCGATAATTCGCTTAGATAATTACACGAAAGAGCGAAAACAAATCAAAATAATTCGAAGATCCGTCAAGAATTATAAGTTTATAATACAAAAATAAACTATTTGTCGAAATTTTCGGCTTTATACTTTCGTACAATCAAAGATCGGAATCGATCATATTTTCGAACTACCAAATAATTTCAATAAAATCAAGTCAGATTCTAATTAAAATGAAGCAATTGTGCAAAACCAAACCAGAGTACCTCGAAAGAGCGATCACTCCACATCCTCACAAGAAAATTGCACAAAGTTAAAACGCTCATTTTCCACTCTCCGATCCACCTTCAAAACACTTCGAGGATGCAATACAGTCGTAGTCTTCTCCGGTTCGGCGAACTCGCTTCCCCGAACCATAACGACGGTCCAAATCGAGTCCTCTGACTCAACTCTGACTCCGATTCTAGTCCGTGTTTACACGGCCTTTATTTATGGTATCTTCGGGAGTCATCGAGAACGAGGAATCGGCCACTCGGCTGCACTTCTGATTCGCGGCGACTCGTTAATCGGCACTCTGGTGGGCGTAGGCTTTCAATCTTGTTGATGGTGATGATGATGGTGGTGATGGGTTGAACGACATCCTCGAGATGTTTCAGTTTCGATTGTGATGGTCGGTTTGTGTAAAATTTTGAAGTATGTTAGATTCCTTGTGAGACTATTGTGGAAATAATCACTTGGAAATCTGGTCAGTTGACGGCAGATAAGTTCAAGATACATTTATCAGGGATGAGTGATTTTTAAGAGTCAAATTCATAAAAATGGAATTCAAATGTTGTGAGAATTGACTGATGGTTGAAGCAGATTTATGTGAATGAAATTAATATCATTCAGAACACATAAGTATATTGCTTTTTTTCCGGTGAAATGGAATTGAATTTGATGCAAAAACGCGGATTTTGGTCCAAGAGGAAAGTAAAAAATTAAGCTAAATCGCAGAATCCGGTTGTGATTTAAAAAACAATGCATCTTAGATTGCACTATAAAAAAATAATCAGTCATATCGGATGATCTAAAAACAGGATTATAAAACAAACAGTTCTAACCATTATACTCCTTAAGCACTAGACAAATCCAATAAGATTCATATACGAATCTCATTAAACTCAAATGTGCAAATACAAAGCATTCACTCCTGATTTATCAACAAATGATAAGACAATCATACGACGACCGAAAACACCAATGAGCACGAGTGAAATTTCCGCCGAAATCGAATCGCTCCAATGCACGCTCATACATATATTCAGCGGCAAAAGGGCACAAACGAACTCGAAACGCGTACCCCGAAACACCATCGAATCGCTCGAGACCAGTGGTTTAGTGGTAAATTTTGAGGTGGGGGAGCGCTTGATTTTCACCACCACCCCCTTTGAGTACTCTAAGGTGCTTTCATTGCCTTTGTCTAGATTTGCAGAATTCAATATGTTTGAAACTTGATGCTATTTTGATTATTTGAAATTTTCAAGGGGGAGCGCGCTCCTCCGGCCAGAAAGAGGTGAGGGAGCGCGCTCCCGTGCGCTCCCCCTCGACTACAACACTGCTCGAGACCTCCTCGTCCGACATCAAACGCGCCTTCCTCGAAACCACCTCAAAGCCCATATCCTCGAGCACGTAGTCATGCTCGGACTCGATTTACGACCGAACCGAGCGACGCACGGAGACAATGCGACCGCAGTTCGGCCGCGAAGCTTCGACGAGTTACATACGTCGAGATCGGCTCCGATGCGACGTCTGGCTATTCTTGGCTCGAAACGCGTGCATCCGACGATGGAACCGGACGTCGGCCACTTTAGGTCAATCACGGCACCCAGAAGGCGACGGAGCGAGGCCACCGTCCGTCTCGATGCTGGAGGACGGTCGACTTTCCGCCGATCGGGAGCTGGATCGATCGAGGATGTCGGGGATGAGTTTTTGCTGTTGGAGTCTGGTTGGAAATTTATATGCGAGTGATATGAGCCCATGAGATGCATGGTGGTATAATGCCTAGTTTTGAGATACAAAGCATTTAGTAGACATTATATCATCACTGTAAAAAGTAAATCTTAAAAATGTTGCATGCTGGAATTTCTGTTTGTCTGAAATTGGATTTAGTTGCTAGTTATAGGAAATTGCCCCCCCCCCCCACTATCGCTGTAATCGTGAGCAACCCTATCTGAGCGGAATTCATATAATACTGAAAATGCCCATGGGTAATTTGAATTTTGAACTGTCTGAAAATGAAACCAAATTCGGGCTGGTATTAAGATTTTCTTTTTACAGTGATAAATCATTTTTTAATTTTTTTTTTTTTATTTAATTTTTAATTTAATTCAAACTGTTAATAAGTAATACTTTAATAAATACTTCCTCAAATACAATTTGATGATTTATGATATGTCTACTAAATGCTTTGTATCTCAAAACTGGGTGTGAGTGAATTATACCACTATGCATCTCATGGACTCATATGTAGTTTTAGTTGGATGAAAGAAAATATGTCTCTTGTATGGTCAGGTCCAGAGTGAATGTTTGTTGTTGATGCTGTTAATCAGATCCAGGGATTGATGTATTACGATAAAATTATATGGAAACCATTGCCTTTCTCGTGCTAGATGTGATCAATGACTAGTTCTAGTTGGACAAAAGAAATGTGATCTCCCGTTTGATCAATTTCCGAGCAAATGTATCCGAGAGATATTTTGCACTAGACGCTGAAAATGATAAAGAAACTTGTCTTTCTTGCTTTAAATGAGAGAACTATCCTCCACAATATCCATCACAGCTCATTTTCAGCACCGTACTCAGAATATAATGAGATTCCTATACGATTCTTATTAAATCTAGTCATAAAAACTAAACCAGACCAACTCGAAAAGTCAATTGCTCCGAAATGCACACACACACACACACACACACACACACATAAATCGCTCACCAACGCTCCAAAACTCAATCTATTTTTTCCATACAACAATCCACCCTCTCCAAAAAAGCTCCAGATGTTTCGAACCCCATCTCGCCGGACCCCCCCCGGCTCAAAACGAGAAGACAGGTGTGAGAGAGTGTCGTTGCACGAGATGAATCATGCATCGAGAACAACTACAACGACTCAACACAACAACAGAACAACAACAACACGTCTGCTGTCGTCAACCCCATTAGTGTGCGACCTATGAGAGTTCGAAACTCGAACGCACCACCCGCATATCCTGTGATTAGTCGCTCGGTTACGTGTCCTGTATGTTGGTCCTTTTGTGGCTTATTTTCGGTGTGTTCGATATCAATGAATTACTTTGCTCGGAAGTCGAGAGATTTTCGACCTCTTATTGAGGGGTTGAGTATTTTTTTCGTGTATCGTTCTGCTGATTTGGATTAAATATCCCATTGGACGTCAACTCATATCCTATCCTGACTGAAAAAATGTTTTATTTAGTCTCAATCTTTCTGCTGACTTGGATTAAATATCCCATTCTACGTCAACTCATATCCTATCCTGATTAAAAATATGTTTTATTTAGTCTCAATCTTTCGATCATAGGTTAGAAGTAACCGTTAAACTTCAATTTTTACTCATCCATGGATGCTCATAGATGTGCAACGTTGTGCAACTGTTCTTCGGATTGCTTTTGTAATGTTTTTGGCATGATTCCTGTTTCTTACAAATATTCTTCATCGTAAAGTTTTGAAAACTGCTCATAAACATAACGATCATTTACAGATATTGGCTCGTTCCTTTCAAGAATGCTTGTTACTTAAAAAAAAATCTGTTTTCGGTAGAGCTATTTTAAAGTTGAAAAGTAGAATTATCGATTGATATTAAATGGCAAATTACATGTTCGATCAAAAATAAACTTCTATTAGTAATAACTCATATAATTGAATGAATCACATTAATAAATGACGCGTTTCATTAAACTAAAAATAATTTCACAAAAAGGTCAAATAAGAAATCTTCATTATTGAATCGATAAACTGTCAAACATCGTTCGATAATTGATATGGAACACCCGGATAATCTTATGCGAAATGAAAAGTTAAATCTCGAAGAATTTACAAATTTAAAATTGGAACAGATCAATCGTCCATTTCATCAGATAAAACTGTATAAATAGATATTATTAGATGTGCTCATTCATAAAGACACCGGTCTAAGTCATGTTTCTTTCGTATAGAAACATTAGCGTTTTTCATAAGACTTTGTTAAATATCAATGTCCACTGATGAAAGTGAAAACGGGACTTATTGTCGATAAAATTATTTTGATGATCAAATATAAAAATATTCATATTTTTTTCAATTTTTCGACATAAACCAGTGTAATAATCGTGGGCAGATACATGTATTGGCGTTCTGCGATTGTAGATATCATTTTTTTTTTCCTGCTTGGTACGATTCCAAAATCGCTAGTCGAATATTTTTCTCGGCGATAATAATATTCTTATTTTAGTTTACGAAATGTCATCTCTTGTGTAGTTTAGCAATAGGTACCTACCAGATACGTATATCTTAATTGAAACCAGATTTCCTACGCGCGAACACGTGCAATGATGCAACGATTCGAAACTTGCTTCTATTGTTGCTAAGTTTCATAAAGATTTGCCTATCTATTTATTCAGCATGTTGAGTATCAACGATAGTTTTGAAATTTAAAAATTAGCAAAATAATATCCTTAGATCAGATCAAATCGGATTCGATTTGGATATGTTATGCTTTAGGTCAGATCGAGTGAAATGCCGAAATAACAATTTAATATCGATATATCTTTAGATTCCTCTAAGAAATTATCGAAATGGTGTCCCAGAAAATATCGTTTCATTGTCTGAATCAAAAGTCAATTAGAATCGTTTCACCTTTGTTTCGTCGTGCTCAAATATGGCAACCGTAAGAATGTCGTTCGAATCTTACAAGAATTCATATTGAAATGATGTTAAAAATACGATATAGGTGATTTTAGAAACTACAAAATGAATAGCTAAATTAACTTTGTCAGGATAATTAGTTATCCCTGAATTCCCGAACGTTCCTGAACATAAATGTAATTGAAAAAGTATTAAATGTATGTTTAGTAAATATTATAATTAGTGTATGTTTGAGCTTTAATTTCTGAAGCGAAAAAATATAAATGAAATGATTAACAAAATTACGAACTTTAAAATATTTTAAAAATGAAAAAAAGCGTCCCTTCAGACCTAAGTACTACCAAAAATAGGGTTACCATTTGTCCCTGATTTTATGGAACAAGACCAGGTACTAAGCAAGGATGTGGAGTCGGAGTCGTGTATTTTTTCTGAATTCGAAACTGTAAAAATGTAGATTCAATTTTTTCTTAAAGATTTTTATTCCTAGTACAACAAACTTTTAATACAATTCATTTTTTTCAGTTTAAAAGCTAAGCAATTTATAACCAGTCTGTTTTATTGTTATCAATTCGGATTCATCTTCGAATTCATTTAAAAAAAAGTTGGATTCATTTTTTTTTTTTTTTTGTATAAAGAAGTCAAAGGCAATTTATAATTTAAAGCTCGAACCAGAGTACATATTGTTACATAGAAATTCAAAATTGGATTCAGTCTTTTTTACATGACACACACCCCGAATTTTTATATGTTAGGACATATTGTATTAAATAAAAAAGCTAGCGGAAAAAAAAAACACCACAAACAATAAAAAATAGACAAAAAAAATACAAAGTAAACTGGTAAACTACCTTCTGATTGGTGAAGTCGCACGTTATGCTGAACCGCTGGGTGGAATTAATTTTCTCGCAACCGCAAGCCTTCGGCAGCAGGTCGTCGGGGCATAGGGACTGCGCCCCCGCGACCAGCGCGGCCACCAGCAGGATTACGCCCCCGCCGCCCATCGCGCATGCAACTCACCACCATAATAACACCGACAAAGGGGGCGGAGGCTCCGCGCGCGGGACCGCTCCCATGATCGAACAACTGTCACAAAAGGAAGCCGAAGCAGAACTGCGCGCGCGCATCTCGTCTCCCCACCAACATTTTGTTTTCTCAGTCTACCCATACACGATCGATCTTTTATCTGACGTCGCAATCGCGCTATTCCCTCTCGGTGTGTCTGTCTGTCTGTTTGATCAGAAACTGCGACAAAACAATTATTCCGTTAAATTTTCGTCGATTTCCATACATGTGCGGCATACATTTCAGCCATTTTTTTTTATTTAATTTATATTATTTTATTTTTTTTTTATATAAACATATTAAGAAATTTGAAGTGCGAAGGTTTTTTTTGTAAATGAAACATAATATGATACATTTAGGACTCATTAATATATGCTTTGTTTAGTAGAACTATTACATGACGGTTTTTCGTGCACAATCTTCAACTCTGACTATACATATTTTTATTTGATTATTAAAATATAAGCTATATCGATCGTGTATGACCAATAAGTAGGCATTGTTCCTCCAAACATACTTTTTATGCAATTCAAGTTCTTATGATATCTAACAAAAAGCATTGCTTTTCTCTAAAATCGATAGCGGCAATTTCAAATAACAAAATGAATGTGAACTGCACATTGTGTAAAAAAGTTCATTAGAGATAAACATACATAAAGACAGGTGTCTTTCGAAACACCCTGAAAACATATATAACATGAGCACACAACATAAAAAAAATATGTTTTTACTCAAAATCTATCATTATTTTCATTTCAGATCTGATTGCAAAGAATTTGTGTTTCTACAAGACTTCATAAACTGTTCTGGAAACACTGCAGGAGCTCGTCTCGCACGTTGGTTACAACCAAACCCACATGTTGAGCTGTCTTTGTGCACAGTGGAAATACCCAACGAAGAGATTCTGGTGGGACAAGACTTGCCCATCACAATACACGTGTGTGATCAAAATGGCCAACCCCTGCATGCGTCTGATCTGAGTGTGAAAGTCATTGTGTTCTCAACGGGCGAGCAACCTCACATCGGCCAAGATTTGGAAACTGAAACTAATCTTCAAGAAGGTATCAGCGTGTCGACCAAAACTTTTTTCAAGAAACGTGCCCCTAAACATGTGAGTAGATTCTCTCAAATGCCTCTCATTTGAATACAGTAATCATTCCTGACATGAAAATAATTTTCACTTAAATAATGTCTTAAACTTTCAGGGGTTTCCAAATCAATCTGAAAACTCTACACTCAACAATACCAACATGTCATATTACTTAAAAGAATCTATCATCGTTAAAGTATATGGCTTTGGGAAGTTGTGCGGACTATGGATACCTCAATCATCCGGTCTATATTCTATTAATTGCTTCATCGATGGACAAGCAAAAGAGGTAACAAATAAATTATTAATTTTTCAATTAGTATAATGAAAATCTATGTTTGTTATATCATCGCATTTGAATCTACCTGTTGTCACAATTCCAATACTTAAATTACTGACTTTTTTTCCTCAATTTTAGCCGATATTGGTGAAAGTGAAAAAACCTGTAGAAGGTTGTATACAACAGTTTAAAAAGTCTTCTACCAGGCAACGCAAAATTAGAAACTTTTATGCCGAAGATTCTTCCGGTTTAAGAGTTCGCAGCCAACCTTCACTGCAAGGGGAACAAATCGGAGCGATTCCAGTTGGTGGCTCGATAACATTCGATGATATTGTTAGTTCATCAATTTAAATCGAATTTTACAAAAAAGATATAATTAAAAGGATTTAGTGATTGCTTCAAATTTCTCTAAAATATCAATTTATATTGATACTTTTTAGGTAATCAACGGTGATGGTCTCTGGCTTCAGTTGAGTGAAGAATCAGTTGTTTCTTATTGTGAAGAACCTATGAATGGAACTGAAGCGTGGTGCTTACAATACAATGAACATATTAGTAAAAATTTTTTGTATCCAAATAATAAAATTTTATCGTATTGGGCGAAGCAACCCCACGAAATAACAGAAAACTCAAAATCAGAATACTTGGTTATGTTTCCAACTCATGTATGGTGTGGAAATGATTCCACTTCACGAATTCACTGTACCATAGATGCCGGAGAAACGATAACCATAGAAAAAACGGTAATTTTTGAACATGGTTTTTCTCCTTAAGTTTGATATTTTTCATCTAATTTGAATAATATTGAACTTAAAAGAGATAATTTCTGTTTAAAATACATTGTTGATCAATTCTTACTTTGATTTCAGTATTATTCTGATAATTTCACATATGCGAAACTTGACAAGGCTACTATTAAAAATTTAAATATTTTCGAAGAACCCGGACGAGAATATTGGATTATGTGTTCACCAATCAATATTCTTTCATTGGCACAAAATTCAAATACAAGTGATTTTCTTTTTATTTCTCACTCACATAATTATGATAATGGCTTATGTCAAGATTTAAAATAAAAGGAATTCATACTTTAGTTAACATTATCATACAGTATAAATGTTTATACACTAAAAACATCAAATATCTCTCAAAAACAAACGTATCATAAACCATTATCATAAAACATAATATAACAATCAAATATAAACTACAATATTCTTTCATTCGAAAAATCAATACAAACCATAAATCATTTCTACAGGTTCTAGTGTTAATTATCAAATTTTAGATACTCAAGCTGAAAATAAAAAAATGGCTAATTCGAAGAAATTGGTAATGAAAACATCAAGTCATTAATAATTTAGATTTTTCATATATCAAAAATAATCCTTATTTTTCAGGATAAGTTATATAGCTTCAAATCACCTCAAAAATACCTTCCATTAGAAGAAAATATAGATTTGTAAGTCAATATATACAATGTGTTAGCTCAAAAATATTTAAATAGCTATGTGTATGCTTCATATTTTATTCATATTCTAGAGACATGAGTACCAATGATATTGATCAAGAAAAGAAAATGTGCAACGATAAATCCCAACATATATTGGAAATTTCACAGATTTCAAATAAAGAGAACCACAAAATGAAAAACTTATCTTATCCAGTAAATGAACCGATGGATATATCTTATTTTTGCACCGATGATTCAAACGGAATACAATTCTATTCAGCAGAAGAACTTAATGTCAATAAAGATACATGTGAGTTGATCAGCATTCAATAATATGTTCATATTACTTCAGTAGATTTTAAAAGATTTGAATTTCAGCAACGAAAGGTTCTATTGATTCTCGCCAAACATCCTTTTGTAATCAAGATATATTGAAAACATCAGATTTAAAGGTAAATGATGAATTTTTTTATCAATTTGTTTCTTTTTCAGCAGCTTTTGTGTATTCGTAAACATATATATTTTTCAGATGCAATATGATTTGAGTCCGAAAGAAAATCAACCTATTCTATCATTAGAGAAATTATCGAAAAACGAAGAAAAGTTTAAAGGAAGTATTGGTGTCAGTTTGAGTAGAGCAAAAAGCTTCAGGGCAGTTTTTGCTGCTTTTCTGTGGCATGAAGGTTTGTGATAAAATTTAACTTACAATTAGACCACTGTCATAATTATGGACGCACATTTTTAGATATTGTAAACTTTCAATATGTAACTCCTTGTAAAATTTTGAACAGGAATTATTCACGATGCTATGGCATGCGCATCTTTTTTGAAATTCAACCCAACTTTGTCTAAACAAGGAGCTCCAGTGTTAACGAGAAACTCTACTCACAATCCCTCTACAAATATATCACAAAGGCATTCCGTTGAAGTTGCCAATGCAGGTAGTCAATGTTGAATTTTTGTTTTGCCATTTAAAAACACCGTGAAATTGTATTGATTAAATATCATATATTTTTATTATAAAGTAATATTTGAAACAATTTTGAATACACTTTCAGGACGATATCTTCATATTCAGGAGTCATCTTTAGAGACTTTAACACGGTCAGCATTAAATGCGAGTGCTAATCGTGCCAGATCCAAAAAGAATCTCAATATTAATAATAGTGACGTTACTATCATTAGAGAAGAAGACAATAGTGCCTCAAAAGATTCTTTACAAAGAAACGAGAATGACATTATATGTGTGTTACCGTCTGCGTTAAGGGCATTATTAATATTATGGGATTCTATGTCGGAACTGTTGCCCCACCATAAATCACCTAAAAAAGATAATGACAAGTTAGTTATACATTTTTCATTGATTCTTATTTGGACTTGTGTTTCACTATGATTGATATGATTTCCAGAGAAAATATCGGAAATAGTTTGAGCAATATGAAAACAAAAAGTTCAGAGGATGATATAAAAGAAACAAGTAAAAAGATTTATAGTTAAATAAAAAATAAATCAATATTTAGAAATTGATTAACATGTTTTCATTATAATGTTTCAGGTAATATTTTGAAAGTATCCCGAAAGACAATGATCTGCAAATATTGCAATAATTTAGTAGATATACCATTTTATATAATACATCTTCATGAAACTCATCCCGGTTGCTCATTGGAAACAGAAGTTTTCAGCTATAAGCAGAATGGTGATCGTATACCGTCTGGTTTAGGTACTTGCGGACAAATAGTTAGCGGTGAGTTTTTGTGTTAAATGAAAGAGAAAAACCTATAAAATTTTAATATCTTGCTTTCAAATTGAAATTAGGTATTCCTGAAAATTGGTATAACATATGCTATACTTGTCACAATAAATATACGCAAGACCGAGAAGCTGAAGTCGATTCTGAAACGGTTGACCATTCCGAATCTGAAGTGGAGATTGATCAGAATGATAATGACACCGAAAACTTGCTTTTGTATTCTCATCCGATGTTGAGTAAAAATGCAAAGTTCCTTCTCCACATGGTGCCCGCTTCTAATAAAGGTATATACCTTATTTATTCACTTTGATTATTTTCACTTGCTAAATAATAAAATATTTCAGTCGAATCCTCTACAAAAAATGAGCAGAACAGCTCCGATTTATCTAGCTCCAGGAGTCCTTGGTTTCCTATGTCAAGTTATCAGTGCCTTAAAAATTTGAATAGTCCTATCGACAATGTTTCAAATCAATGTATAGAACAAGCGCTCTTTACTCATCAGTTTTCTACTGAGTCTCACGTATCCTCAAATGTAAGCTTTTTTTGCTTTCTAATTGTAAGATGAATTGTTCCAATCAAAAAATTTATTGTTAATTCAATATTTATTTCAGCCGATCGAAATTAATGATAATGGTAACAGTCCTTCAAAACCGGATGATATCCTAAGTCCTGGTCCATCCACTTCAGGTTATGGTGCAAGATTTCACAGATCTGTTTCAATGGGTCAAGATGTGGCACACATGTTCACTAAAAGTGATCCGAAGAAATTCTCAAAAACTGGAACACTAACTGGTTCTGATAAATAATCAATCAAACTCAGATGTGAACTTAACTCCAATTCATAATATTTGAATTTCAGGAACATCTACACTCCTTTGTAACCCCAGTCCAGCTTTGTTGGCATTGGTGGATTTGAGTACACCTCACAATACAGCTTCACCCTCAAAATTCACTAAGAATATGATTATGTCTAGGCCTGTAATGAATTTCATTTTAAAACAGCAGAACGTAACAGCCATAGAGCAGAATATGGTGAATTCTGTTCGAGTTACTGTTATGAGAAAATATGCATTAGAGGTGCAACATTTTTTATTTTTACTACTCAGTATGTGGCCGAGTGGATAAAGTAATTAAGATTAATTCACTCTTCAACTCCTTTATCTGCTCAGCTGCACCTTTATATAATATAAAATATAGGTATTCATTTACATTATTCACTATTTCATTCTCAATCATACAGGCTTTCAACTGGATGCTTCACAATGTTACACAACCCATGTGTTTGCAAGATTTGATGTGGTGGTTCGTAGATGCAATGAATAAAAATTCAGAAAGTAATTTCAAAAGGAGAAGTGATAAACCAGAAGTATTATTTTTATTCAATTTGCACGTTACACATTAGTATTTGCCTTTGTATTTTTCATAAAGTAACTTGTTTCTAGAATCCAGAAAACGAAGCAAAAACAATCAGAACCACTTATCCATGGAAAGAATCTCTCGATGTATATGGAAACAATACTCACATCAAATTGAGAGAAACTCTATATCAGTTTTTACAAAGTATTTGCGAACTGATGCCACGATTACCACCTGCTTCTCCTATACTGTTGCAAGCTGTCCGAACATGTTCACTTAATTTTTCTTCGCAGGATCATAAATTTTTACATCGGTGACACTACGAATTATTTGACCCTTTTGATACCCATGAACTGATATATTGAATTTTCAAAATACCTACCATACTAAATCCCCTTTTCTGACTCTTTAATATTCAATGTTAAAATCATATCAGCAATTCTACAAAAATTGATATATTGATTCATAGGCAAAAAGAGGGTTATTATTCTACCAATAACCAAAAATATATGTTTGTAACTTGAGAAAAAATATTTTGTTACAGTTGTGAAATCATAAAAACTCTTAGTAAAATTCTTACTCATTCTGAAGAGGGGTACAGCGATGATAATTCGAAAATTGATCATGTACAGTATAATTACATTTTTTGTACAGGTTTTGCACTTCAAACTGTTTGATTATATTTTCGAAATATAAAATATTGATTTGATGTGGAAAACCTGAATTTTCACATTCATTTATAAGTATAAATGTAAATATCATGAATAAATATGTTACAGAATCGACCCATTATAAATAGTTGCGTTGACATAACTTCAGAATGTGAAATTAAAGTGTCTTCTCATCCGGAAATGCTATTGTATTTGACCGATGGATCTACTGAAACATTTTGGGAGTCTGGTATATATGATCGTAGGACATTAAATTGGATACAAATATCATTCCCTGATCGTGTCTCTTGGGGATACTCTTTCGTATGCTTGCACATTGACAACACTAGAGATACTCAGGTATATAACTTATTTAACAATCCATTTTTATACGCATAATTGAAATAATTTTCATTTTTTGTCCAGAATAAAATAGAACTTGTCGATTTCCGAATACGAACTGATTCTGGTGAAATTCAACACTACAAATATTTTCATTTACTATCGACGAGTAATGAATGGCTACTATGCTCTTTGCCAGGTGAGGTTTCTTTAATTGGATTGTATATATGTAATTGATATTTATCATAAAAAATTATAATATGCTTTTTTTTAATTATTTTCTATATTTTTTTCACAGTATCTCGAAATTTTTCAACTGTTATTTGTGAATTGAGTGGCTATGATGCATCCGTTCGTATCAGACAACTGATTGTACTAGATGAACCTTACAAAGGCCAATTGGCTCCTATATCGAAACAAATTTTACTTCACAATCATGTGGAAGTGGAAACATTAAAAATTTTCAAAAATATAGCATCACAAGTAAAACATATTTTTCATTTTAAAATTATAATTTGATAGTGGTCTAACAATAAGTCAAAAAGTTTGATGAAAAATTTGAATTTAAGTTTACAATGTATCATAATATATTCTGAATATAATAATTTTTATGGAATTTTATTCATGCTATTTTTCACTTAAAAGGTTTTTCTTACAAAGTCAAATGCAAACACATCAAATATTTTGACATAAACCTTTGTCATAATGGTTTCAATTTTGCGACTATTTAATATTGTTTTTATTAATATTTTTACTGAAATTTATAGGTGTTCGAAAAGATGAAAGAATCTGATCATGATTCACATGCAGAAGGAGCTTTCTCTAGAGAAGATAACGATTTGAAAGAACATATGGTTGGCGTTTTGTTCTCGAAAAATAATTTTTCTTCTTTACAAAAACAGGTAATTCGAAATTTTCACAAATAAGTTGAAGACAATTATTCATATTGACTATTACAAATAGATAATGGCGCACATATTAACTGCGGTGAGCTCTGAAACTGTACGCACAAAAATGTTTTGGGAAAAGTATCATCTCAATACATCAGATGAAACACTTGTTACTGATAATGTTCTTGAAAATCCTGAAGAATTTTCGACTTCTACTGATGAATATTGTTTCCAAATGCTATCAATGGTAGTTGTTTATTTCGAACTTTCTTACAGTTACAATATGTGTCTTTTTTGGTTTGTACTTAATTTTATCTTTCAGGTTCTCGCTTCATCGGGTAGTCATGCTGGATGTGTTTATCTTGCAGAAAACATATTCATAGTTAATGATTTACTCACATTGCTACATGTAGGTAGTGGTAGAGTCTTGAGACAGGTAAATGGAATACTTAATTTTGGACTTTTTGGTTAGTAGGTATATAAAGATGATACTTATTGTTATATTGAATCGATAAAGAGAAAATCTAACTCAATTCTTGTATAATATGCTAATAGACTATCCAACAAGTCCCCTTCATTTTATATTGAATATTTGTTATGAAAATCTATCGCTAATTCTGTCATTATTATTCAGGTTATCGCGATATTGCGAAGAATCATGAAAGAAATAACACCTATCAAAATGGATGCGTCTTTGCAATGTGCAACAAACTCTACCAAGTAATTTGAAACACTTGAAACTTATACTATTTTTTGTCACATATTTTAAATGACTTTGAAATTTTTTCAGTGTAACATTGATAGATCATCTAATAAGTTGTATCAGTAAGTCATTGGCTGTTAAATTAAAAGGTGTTAACTATCAAAATACTCGTGATGCCGAAATTCAAGCAAATTTTTATCCCAAAATCTCTACTAATGCTGTAGTTCTCATGGACTGCTTAAAAACTGAATCAACTCCTGATTTGTGGTTCATAAAGGGTCAAATGAATCACAAACATGCTAAAATTGTTATAGACCTATTGATGGATATGTTGCACGTAAGATTATTTGATTCTTATCAGAATTTATTTCTTTTTGGAATAACCTTTATTTTTTCCACAGGGAAAACTAACTCCATTATGGGCCGAAGCTACAAAAACATATATAGTGAACGCTATTTTTAAACTAACGTTTTTCAGTGACTATGAAAAAATTCCACACAATTGTCTATCCAAATCTACTTTGTGGCTCGCTCTAGGATCTCTCGCTGTTCTTCAGCAAGAAGAAGTAGAAAGGTATTGTCTTTTATTTGTGAACAAATTATTAAAACAGAATTCAACTTGATTTTGTAACTCAAAGTAGCAAACCTATATAAATCCAAATCAAATACGTATCTTAATTCAGTAAAAAATACAAGTCTTTTTTTCAAACATTTCAAATTCATTGCTCATAATAACTGCACAACAATTTTCTTTTTTTTTCAGATTAAGCACACTCGGCATGGATAATACAGTTGGAAGTAATGTAGACTTGAGAGATATCAATAAGCAATATTGCATCAATCATGATGATGGAGTCACACACGCTATGATCGATTGTTTCATCTGCGGACCCAACTGCCAGGAATGTGATAGGATTCTTCATTTGCACAGTCGGAACAGATCCCATAAACGACAAGTAAATACATGTTCAAATCACTCCTTATATGCATTACTTCAATCACATGATTATATATTTTAACAGGTGTGTAAGACTGTCAAGAATACGATACGTGTGGACGTCCATGAAGGTTGTGGAAGAGTCAAACTTTTCTGGCTGCTAGTTCTGGTGGATCATCAAAACCTCAAAGCGTTGGTCGAGTTTCGTAACGAGCTTGATAGTATCAATATAAATAACGATACTATAGTAGTGGGTTGGAAAACTCAGACCCCTGCGCTCACTGGCACATGTAGATATTGTGGGAAACAAAATAATACCGGCTTGTTGGCGATTGGTAATGTGTGCGCTGACCAGGATTGTCAAGTAAGTTTTTATTTATGTGCTATGTAATATTATTTATTATAATAATCAGTACTAAATTTCATATCGAATTCCAGAATCTAAGTAAAATTTCTTGTACTCGACTTTTGATATGTGGACACGCTTGTGGAGGTATACTCAATGAAGATCCTTGTTTACCATGTTTGCATGGATGTGCATCTGAAGCATCCACTACTCCGATGGATCAAGCTGCAGCTGTATTGACTCCAGCACAACCTGTGCGCTTACGGCAAGATGCCGAAGACATGTGTATGATATGTTTTTCAGAAGCTCTTTCCGCTGCGCCAGCTATTCAGGTTTTTTATCGTCTAACTGATTAATAATTTATTTTGAAACATTTTTATTAAATCAATTATATTTTGATTTTAGTTTAAATGTGGACATGTGTTCCATTACAATTGTTCTGTTATAATATTGACTAAAAAGTGGGTAGGACCTAGAATCACATTCAACTTTTCGCAATGTCCAATATGCAAAGTAAGTAGTCTTCCTTTTTTTCCTTATTAATAAAAAATGTAAATATTCAATGGCATCATCTTATTGTTTGCAGGAAGACATTGAACATGTTGCTCTTTCTGATTATTTACGACCCATTAGAACATTAGAAGAATTAGTAAAAAAAAAAGCACTGGCGCGACTAGAATACGAAGGCCAAGCTGACTCTTCCGTTATCGCACTAAGATATAAAAATGATGCAGCTTCTTACGCGATGGACAAATACGCTTATTATATTTGCCATAAGTGCAATAAAGTGAATACATTTTTTTATTTGAAATAAAGTAAATTTCTATCATCTACATTTTATTGTGACGATTGTTGTTTCAGCCATATTTTGGTGGAGAGGCTAGATGTGATGCTGGAGTCGGAGCGAACACCAATTTCAATCCAGAAGAATTGTTATGTGGTGGATGTAGTAATGTGACATGTGGACAGATATGTTCGAAGCACGGAGTTGACTTTTTAGAGTATAAATGTCGTTTTTGTTGTACGATTGCCGTGTACTTTTGCCTGGGAAATACTCATTTCTGCAGTGGATGTCATGATGAGTTTCAGATGATTAGAAATATTCCTCTTGAAAATTTGCCTCACTGTCCTGCGGGTAATTATTATATAATACTTGATATACTGATAAGAACTGAATAATTACTAATATAGTACAATAAAGAACATCTATAAAAGTTTAGTGTCATCAAACATTATTATAAACATAAAACTTAGAATTTAAATCTAATTTTTCAGGACCCAAAGGAGTTCAGTTAGATGGAACCGAAGCAGATTGTCCTCTTGGTACTCCACATCCACCGACTGGAAATGAGTTTTCACTAGGTTGCGGAATATGCAGAAAGTTTCAATCATTCTAAACGAAGCTCTATTAGACTGCCAAAAATGCGACATATTATATATTTTAAAAAACATTCCATATCACTGAGGGTGTATTGTTTGAAGAACGATGACAATTCAAAAAGAATAATTTTATCGACTAAATAATTCCAGATATTTTTATGTATTTTCGAGATTTGTTCAGACAAGATGAAGTTTCTTGTACTGAATGCGAGAATTCTTTTGTATTTGTTTAATAAATATTTTTATTACATCTTAAACGCATATTGCAAAATATTCTCTAGGAAATCATTTGATTTTTTTTCAGTGTTTTAAAAATTTTTAACTATACATAGACTATAATTGTGTAGAAGCTGTTATTATTGTTTTTATACTTTTATTTTACTATTTGTTGCTTGACAAACAATTTCGATATACCTAATGTTAATTTATATTTGATTTCTTATTAAATTTTTCCAAAAACTAAATATCTTTTATGAAATCTTCCAATAGTTTTCACTTTCCTTCCTCACACTATGAAATACATAAATTTATTCTTTGAAATTCAATTATTTTGCATTTATTTTCTAAAAAAAAAAACAATAACCAAATTAATTAAATCCAAATTTGAATTCACAATAACTAGATATTTCATAAGATTGTTACATACCTTCATATGTAACCATTCACAATTTGTAACTAGTCAAATAATTTTAACAAATGCAATAATTTCAAATTGAAATGATAATAAAAATCGTCAAAAGCAATCACACTAAAAATTGAATTGAAACTCTTTATACAGTTTTTTTTTTCAATTAAAAAATGAGGATCCATATTACAATTATCATGATGATGAAGAATCCTTCTCACAATCAGATTTGTACGCACTCAGTTCTGGAAAGTTTCATCGAAATATATCGAAACTATCAAAAGAACATCGCTCACAGACAAAATTTAATTTATACATCCATATAATCATTGAAAAAAAAGAATTCAAAAAATTGAAACTTCTGAAAACAAAGGAATTGTGCAAAAGCAGAGAACTGCTATATCAATGGACGAAAGTGGGGACACGCTCCTCCTCCTTGCCCCACCACCAGCAACATCAGAGTTGGAAGCTTGAAGTTACAGGTCTGAAGCAACCAGTCTGCTGCAGATAGTCATCTGGAGCAGTAGTCTTCATCTTGGCCCTCCTTGGCCCGAGACCGAAGAGCGAACCGAAGCCGCGACACGACGATGGCTCGCCTAGGGCTGTTCTTCGTGCTGCTGTCCACCCTCGTGGCCATCCTGAACACCACGGGGGGTTGCGAGAAGGGGTGCGTGTGCTCCTATAAGAGTGTTAGGTGCATGCACCTTCGGATGGATACTATACCTCATGCACCGGCAGATACTACTGTTTTGTAAGTTTATTTTTCATTCATTTTTTTTTATCTTTACAGGTTTTTCATTTCATGTTAAATATTTTTTGTAATATATTATTCTTATTGCAACTAAAACAAGCTGATACAAAAATGTTGGCAAATGTGATCTCTTGAAATAATCGCTGCACTTCAAATCGATCATATATTTCATTTCAAGTACATTTGAAGCTGAAAATTACAAAATTTTTATTCAACCGTTTCGCGCGCTTTATAATCAGAACTATACACACTATATTTCAGCCTATTTTTTTTTCTTTTGTAATATAATTGAAATAGAAAATATTCATTTTGAAATGAAAATTATCAACTTGAATTGGAAAACCTGTAACATGATATATATATATATAGACTATTCTTTGTATTTTTTTCAGCATGTTTTTATTTACAAAATAGCGAGCTTTCTTCAGCTGCTGAGCTTTTATCTGCCGTGATTAGGTTTTTGATCCTAGGGCGAACGTTTTTATATTTTTTCGGAAATTTTAAGAATAATTTAAAACTTGAAATATCAAATTAGCGGATTTCAAATTTCAGCGGTGCAATTTTAGTTTCAGCAACGAATTTACCATTTTACGGGGTTAATAGAATTTAGGATTAAAGAATCCCGGTATACTAGATTTCAGATTTTTCTTAATTTGATGAAAAAAATATATTATAGAATTGAATTATAAGATTTTGGCGATAGTCAAATAGGAAAGGATATTTTTTTATTTTTGGCAAATGTTTACGTGGATTCATTGCAACTGGTTTTTAATGTAATTTAATATATTTCATTAGATAAACCATTTATAATGTCATTCATAGATGTTAGATATTTGAACTGGATCGACTCGTTCAAATCTAAAAACCCATTCACTAAAGTTCACACGTGGCTTTTATTTCGACGATGGTGTAAGTTTTTAATTTAACAATTCGCATTGAATATGATTCAACAAACACGTGTTTGTTGATAAAGCCTTGTACGATTAATAATTAAAAGTTATAAAAAAAAAAACATATGAATTATTTAGTGACGTAGCTGGAAATTTTGGATTCGGATGCAAAATTTTAGATGAGAAATATTTTTCTATTCATATTTTCAATTCATTTGAAACACGTAATTAACTAGCAGGTGAAATTTTTTGAAACAAAAAACAATTATTTTGGAATCAAAAATATTTTAGTATAATAATTTAATAATCAATTATATTGGAATATTTTCATTTGATATTTCAAATATTATGAGTTTTATTTCCTCTTTTTGATACAATTTGAAGACAAATAAAAAAAAGTATGAAATACTTATCTGATAAATTGGGCTCTTTTTGATAGGATAACTACGCCACTGCTCAACGGGACATACATCGGATTTATAATTGCCTTTTTCACAATTTCCTTATAATTTTCACGTAATATTTAATACTGAATTTTTTTTGTAACAATTTATAAATCAATTACGAGTAACTTATTCCATCGTCGAAATAAGCGGCGCATATAATATTTCAACGCTTATAATTCAACACTGAGTCGATATAGCCCCAGGAGGCTCACGACTGGTTTTCTAAGATCTCTCCTCCTTTTTATTATTTATTTACCTTTAACTTTATAACGAAACTGAATTCAGAAACTGAATGGTTCAACGATACTCATGAACGTACCGTACATATTATATTTATATAGGGTGACCATATTTCCAAAAACCCGAAACCGAATTATTTTTACACTCCCAATTCAATATTTCAATTCGAAATCCAAAAATAGAACCGCGCATAAAGTTTTTATTCATTATTTATAAAAATCCCTAAAATATTGTCTATAAAAAATATATTTTTTCATAAAATTTAATCATTGAAATAGTTTTAAAATTATCTTAAAATTTGACATTCTATAGAAGTCAAAAAGTATGTAAGTCGATAAAACGGGACAAACGCAAGACGCGACAAAAACGGGACTGTCCCGGCGAAAACGGGACGTATGTTCACCCTATATATTAATATAATATGCAACCTATCATAACATACATTACTTTGAGGAAAACCGAAACTGTTTCGAACTTCGCACTCTCTTGAGTGGTGTTGATACATTAATCTGCAGAAGAGCTATTGAATATCGACACTTATAGTGAATATGAAAAAAAAAACAGGTGCCGAAAGCTGTTACTTCATAGTTCATCTTCGGAAAATCTTTCGGTGCCGTAAAATCGTTTATTTATTTTGGATTCGCATCGATATGAATCGTTCGAACGATTGAAAGTGAACGTATGGTCTTCGTCAGGGATTCCATGTCGAGATTTCTCGACGAAAGTCCCGGGACTTTCGAGTTTGTGAATATGCTAATTTTAAATTTTCGAGTCTTGATGAATCATGAAGTTTTCAAATTGTCACGTCTCTAGTTACTGATCTTTGAAAAGCCTAGACTTTGATCTTTAATCTGAATGAATGCATTTTTGAGTCTTTTTCGAATATTTTAAACATATTCTGAAAAGGCAATGGGGTACGAGTAACATTTTCGCCGAAATTGAATTATACACAGGAATCGCTTCTATCTATTCGGTGGCAAATGGATATAAACGAATTCGGAACGTGTGTCGAAATATATCATCAAATCAACTTTGAACGCGCTTTTCTCGAAATCACCGCAAAGTCACTTGCACCCCTTGCACTTTTCGATCATCATATCAAATCTGATTCTAACTAACTTCACTTTCGACAAAATGTCAGCGTTAGGTAAAGTCACCTTTGTGTAAAATATCTTTCCTAAATTTATGAAAAAAAATGTTTAACAAGCGGATAATTTATTTCAGAAGCCATTTTAATTAATTCCGTATTCTAATATGAATCGGCCACATCCGTACTAATATCATATATATATATATATATATATATATATATAAAACGCATCAAATACATTCGATAGATCATCTCAACTTCTAACTAAATGGAGTTAAGAGTTATCAACAATGGACGCGGGCTCTCCTCGCATGATCGCCTCGGACCTTGTCGATCGATCGATCGATGGATCTATAGATCGATGGATCCACACAATGCGAGGTCGACAACGGCTCATCTGGCGCCACATGGATCGCGACGTTAGATCATGATGATGATGATGATGATGATGATGATGACGACGACGACCTACCTCTCCTGAGGTCCATTGTCATTGTCGTTCTGTTCGTTTTCGGATATGTGTATGTTTAGTGGGGCAGGGTTTCCCAAATTTCGGTTCTTTTTCGTTTTGTTGTGGGCGCAATCTTAATCTGATGTATGCGTTGAATTTTGGGTTAGGTTTGGTTTTTTTTTTTCTTAAAAAAAATTACTAGGTTTTTAGGATTTATGGGGTTTGAGTCTAGGAAGAACAATGGTGTGTTTGAAATAAATAAAAAAAAAAACAAAGTAAAAGATCTATTCCTGAATAGGGAAATATTTGAGCGATATTTACTGTAAAATTAAAATTAAATGTACACTAAGGGGATTAATCGAATCTATCGAATCGATTGAATTATAAATTTCATGATCTTAGATATTTTCTAAAATTTAGAGCCAATCGTATCGCCCAATAATGAATTAATTTCATTACATAATTGCACAATTCTATCAAATTTAACAATTTCTGTGAATCTTCCAGCCACATATTATTATTAGTAGAAGCCATGATTTCATTTAATGCAAATTTCACGAAACAAAAATCGATCATGAAAAGCATCCAAAATCAATCCAACTAACGTACATTAAATTTTACAATTCAACACACATCTCCTTCACATTCATATTATGGCGAAATATTTTCGATCCGATGATAATCCTTCCAATTTCCAAAAACAAAAACTGAGCCCAGCTGAGGCCAACTCAACACACAATCAATCCCACTAATTGTACATTAAATTTTCCAATTCACCACACATATCTCGCACATTTACACAAAGTCAAAATATTTTCGATCCGATGATAATCCTTCCAATTTCCAAAAACGAAAACTGAGCCCAGCTGAGGCCAACTCAACACACAATCAATCCGACTATTGTACATTAAATTTTCCAATTCACCACACATATCTCGCACATTTACACTAAGTCAAAATATTTTCGATCCGATGATAATCCTTCCAATTTCCAAAAACGAAAACTGAGCCATCGGAGGCCAACTCAACACACAATCAATCCCACTAATTGTACATTAAATTTTCCAATTCACCACACATATCTCGCACATTTACACTAAGTCAAAATATTTTCGATCCGATGATAATCCTTCCAATTTCCAAAAACGAAAACTGAGCCATCGGAGGCCAACTCAACACAAAATCAATCCGACTATTGTACATTAAATTTTCCAATTCACCACACATATCTTGCACATTTGCACCAAGTCAAAATATTTTCGATCCGATGATAATCCTTCCAATTTCCAAAAACTCAAATTGAGCCATCGGAGGCCAACTCAACACACAATTAAGGGCACATATGAGAATTCGCGGATCGGACCTCACCTCGTGACGCAATCGACAATTGTGTAGCGACAAGTACGATCGTTCCTGTTTTTTTTTTAATTGTTTCCAATTGTTGATTGTAAGCAGTACGTTTTATGTATCGGCGATAATCGAATGAATTATGTCTGATTAGTTTAGTGCGTTGAAGCGCTCGTTCATTTATTGGCCTCAGGAATTATTGTCTGGAGACGAATGTTGTTCTTAGAACGTATACTGGGCTTAGATTATACACATCTTCATCAGAGAGCATAAACGAATTTTGAATATGTTTTATCTTCATTAAAATTACATAAATTAATTATACGTTGAATATAGTTTATCTTAATTTGAGAATGCAATGTGTATAGAAAATTTTCTTTATTTACTACTTCTTTCTTTCATATGTAATGATTTTTATATAAAACTAATTTACTATTAAAAAAATGCATTTTTGATTATACAAAAAAATAGTTCTAGATACAAGAGTCACCCCTACTCTATTTAAAATTATTAAATTATAAATACATATGATAGATTAGATGAACTAATTTAAATTCACGATGAATGATCAAATTAATGAAACATTATGTATTTCCTGAAATGATAGAATACACTTTCAAATGTTGCAAAAATTTCGGTTCTTTTTCATTTTATTATTGATACAAATCTACACTAACAAATATCTGACTAAAATTCAAATTGGATTATATTAGTTTGGGTTTCATTTTAAATTCGGTTAAGATTATTGACCCAATAGTTCAACATTACAAATATCCTTATTTTTTCAAATACAAACCAAAATAACACTCGTGAATACAACTATTAAATCTGAAAAAAAAAAATAAACAAGCACTCATTGTAACATGTGTAAAAGCGTTCTGAAACGTGTTAAAACGTCAAGAGTAACCATAATATGAAAGGTTTCGTAACGAGCAAGTTTCGAGTGTGCAACAGAAACGTACTCATAATAGTAAAACTACATACAATATGTACCTACACAGCACAATATATCATGGATACTCATACTCGATCAGTAGGGTGTCCATAGTTCGTTTATTTTTATACGCCGAGCTTTTTGATTGATGTTTTGTAATTCGGTAGGTGCGCTCCTATGTATTCTTGTGCAAGTGTTTTGTGTGTACATACATACAAAATTACGAATGTCGATTGCTTTCGAATTTTTATGTTATCTTGAGTGGTTTCCCTGTTTATTATTTTCGAATCCATTTTTCCAATTCGCTTTGGCAAACGTCGATGTTTACTTTGGCGTTGTGCGTATCGGTTGATATACTCTGTCGATTTTTTTGATTTTCGTTTTTATCCCGTTTTCCGAAAGATCAAGGATGTCGTTTCATCTTTGCATATAGGGTATCTCTTTATTAAAAAAAAAAATACGTTGTTTTGAAATAATTATATTGTGAGCATCGAAAATCGGGTTTGATTAGAGGTTATTTGTTTGAAAGCTCTTTTTCATCGGGTTATAATGAATTAGTATGATAACGTGCATAAAATAGGATTAACTAATGTACTTGTGGAACAATTTGTACAATCCAATATCACATTTAATGATGATGCTTTCATCATATCTGAAGCTCCTTAGATTTTATTGTTACATATAGTCGATGAAATAATTGGCTTTAAAATGAATAATTAAGTCAAAATGTCGGTTAAAAAACAATGAATCCCTCCTTGTCCAATTCAAACGACATCCCCGATAAAGATCGTCGTTTATTAAAATATTTTCAGTATGAAAATCGACGATCTGACGCCAAACTTCAGTATGTTTTTATTTTTACGAATTCAAATTTGAAAAATAATTTAATTAATTTAAAACTAATTAATTTGAAGTATTTGGTTGCTATCAATAAGTCACGTCGAACTATGAAAGAGTATTTTGGACGATTACATACATTCATGACAACATCAGATCATTGAAGCTAGTAACTTTATAAATATTATTACAATTTATGATTTACTAAATAATAACTAAATCATTCGGATCAAAAATGCCGCCGTTTTAAAATCGTGGTAGCTTATCTTAATTAACGACAAAAATTTGGTTCTTTTTCATTAGATCACCGTCACAATTGCACAAAACGAAAAAATTCACTCAATATAAGATCGATTTAGAATGGATCATCTTGTGATTTATATTTTTCAGCATTCATGATCTTCTAGGGTTCTTAATTATATTCTAATTTTGAGGTGCTAATACACTCTAAAAAAATTGATAGATGATAATGTATAGAAATTCGTTTAGGCCAGCAAATTTTCCGAAAGTTAATGTACTCATCGCTTTTGTCTAGTTTTGTAAGATCAGATTCATTCAAAACTATTTCAATACTAATTAATTCCTTGCTAACAATTCGTCATAATTTAAAAATAATCATCATTTCAGGGACCTGAGATTCAACAGGATCCGAGAGATACCTCCGGGAACGTTCAAGCACCTGGAGAACCTCGTGATCCTGCTGATGAACAACAACCACCTGGTCTCCCTGCGAGCGGGGACCTTCGAAGGCCTGCACAACCTCAAGTACCTGTACCTGTTCAAGAACAGGATCCAGCACATCGAAGACGGAGCTTTCAGGGGCCTCGACAACCTGGAACAACTGTAAGTCACATTCGGTCGAACCTTCAACACTCGCGTGAGTATGTATCGAGTTGATATCGAATGCATGGCCGATTGCGAATTGTTTTCATGCTGAAATTATTATGAGACTTTCAGTGTATAATGTGATTAACTTCCTAAGAAAAAAAAATAATTCAGTATAGTCATGTAACTTCTCATTTGAGTATCTTTCTTGAATATTGAAGGTGTAATTAAATGATTGTTTTTAGCAACTGAATAATGAGTCATTTTAATCTAACTCTAATTTCAAATGATACATCAGAAACATATATGACGCTTGCAAAGTCCAAAAGGTACAAGTGACATTTTTGCCGAAATTGTGTTAAGTACATGAATCGTTTCTATGTAGGCTCATTTATTTGGTGGCGAAAGGATATAAACGAACTTGGAATGTGTACCGAAATATCTCCTCCTCCTAATACATGTAGGTACATGTTTAACTTTGAGTGCAATTCTCGAAATCACCGCGAAATCATTTGTACCCCTTGGCCTTTTCAATCGTCATATATAAATGATGTATGTGTATACTTTCGGATTAGCGGAATAATGAAAATAATTTAAAAAAGAGCGCAACAAATAAGCTCAGTTTTAATCACTTTTATTTTATTGAATAATCATATTCTGCACTGAACGACTTATTTCTCCAAAATCGAAGTACTTCGAATTTCAAATTGTAAATATTTTTTGAATACCATTATTTATTTTCTCACCATCGATTTGAATCGCTTAGAAAATGCATTCAGAAACCGCATGGAGTATTTTTCAAAATCTATCGAATTAACCATGTGATGTTCTACGAATATACAGCGCGTTAAATATCAACGGATGCCTGGTAAAAAAATTCAACTAAAAATAAAATCGAAAAGTTCGTGTGGGGGTTGTTCGAAATCGGGATGATGGCATGCGTCTAACGAAATGTCGCGATGTAATTTCACTTGTGTTTTATGGTGGTTTTTTCATTTATTAACCTCGACTCGTTTTCCCTCAATTGACATCGTCTACGATGTGGACAATTGAACTTTTGCACGATCGCGTAATTCGAATGCGTAATGAGACAGAATTGATTCTCTTTCGACGTTACTTCGATTGTCCAAACGTTGGACACACACCATAAATTAATCGCGCATATTTTTTTTTTCTTCGATTCTTTGATTATAATTGAATACCCCAGAAGCCAAAGGGTACGGGAGTAAATTTTGAGAATGCCACATTCAATGTCGAATGTCTATTGTAATCGAATAAATTTTGGCAAGTCGCTATACAATATTATAACGATTGCAACCGACGATTAAATGGCGAAGATTAATTATCGATCCGTTTCAAAGATCTAGACAAAAGATTTAGATCTCGGAGTTTAGTCACCCTAGAATTTTTAGATTTGTTTGGTATATCGACTGGCGATGTTTCTGTTGGTCTAATTTTGTTCTTATGGCCATCTGGTATTCATGCGAAATTTTCGCATTTGCAAATATTTATTTTCGACTGATCGGTTTGAATTGCTTTGAAAATGCATCCAGAAAACGGACAGGATATTTTTCGAAATCGATTGAATTTACCATGTTATGTTCTACGAGTAAATATCAGCGAATATCCTGTTTAGAAATTGATTTCAAGATAAAATCGATGAATTTATGATTTAACACAAGTATACTTGTCCTTACAGTATAAATTATAGACACTTTCTTATTTTATGCCCGCCATTATCAAACAGACAATTTTTAAGATGGGCAATCTCAAAACTAGCTTAAATTTCGGTCTATATGTGATGTAATATTAATACTTTCTGATCCAATATGCAGAATTACACACATAATTTAATGATGTAATGTATAAAATTATTAATTGCTATTGCATTTATCATAAAATAAAGAATTCTCGCGAATGGGAATATTTACTGATATATGACATCACTACTTTTGTGGTTTATGATTTGTGTTATCACAAATGCCTGTTTGCGATTTTTCTTTTGCTCAGATATGCTTATTAAGGATTAACAGATATGCTTAATAAAAACTTAGCGGTGGTCTAATATGTAGGTTGAATGGAGCATATTCAAACGTCCATACATTGAGCAATCTTTTGTGCACGAATTAAATCCAATCTCATATTAACATCCGGGCATTAGGTTACTATCACATTTAACATATTTTTCTTATTAATACAATATCAAAAATGTCGTCATCGATGCAATTTCAAAATATAATACTTTTAAAAGGGATTAAAAATTGTGATTAACGATGATCTCGTTTGACTTTTCTACTAGTTTTTTTGACTCGTTGATACTTTTCATACTTAAAATTCGACTAAAAATGATTTTCATAGGAGCAAATTAAAACAATGTAACATATCAATGGTTATACATACATCACTACTATAACTTCTAAGCTAATTATGGAAATTAAATATTCACATGCCATAGGAAAATCTCCCACAGTTTTCCCCATATGGACTTTCGGTTCGTGGAATTTCGAAATTATCATTTCGTTGATCTTCAGATTTATCTAACTAAGGTCACAATTAGCCGATATGACTTTGTGACCAAATTAGGCTTCGGACATGTCTCTAGCTTATTGCAATAGCGTTATATCTCAAAATTCGGTAATTTTGAATTGTGCATGAATATTTTCATAATTTAGTAATATATTTTGGTGAAATCACTAAATTCTCACCCTTAATTCGTGCAATAGAGATACTTTAGTCCCATATAATTTTCTTTTCGTGTGTCGTGAGTACCTATACATAGAATGTTGTTGATTCGACAAAAAACGATATTTTATTTTAAAAAATTCGTTGCACATTAAAAAAAATCCATCGGATGCTTAGTATTATTTTTTAACTTTTTTTTTGTATTATCGAATATCAAAATCACTATTCCGAATAATATCGTTTTTTATAAAATATGACGATCTTGCGTTAAGTGAGAGATGTGTAATTTCGTAATGAACAGCAGTGACTCGTAAATCGCTTCGCTTCCATTTCTGGAGTCATTCCAGTCCTTTCCTATTTGACCACCGCCACAATTGCACACTGAAAAATATTCGGCAATACACGATTCGAAAATCGGATCAGATTAGAGAATGTATATTAATTAAAATATTTACTAGTTTCTCTTCAACATTTATTTATAATCTTAGGATTCCTTAAAATGTCTTAAGTTTCATTATAATCTTAATCCTTTTTATTTTCGTTCTCTTTGAAAATTTATGCTACCGGATTCTTGCATTATCTCGAAACCAAATCCATTAGAAGGGAACAAACGATATTTTTTCATCGTGCGTCAGATGCAGATAACTTTTTATAGTTTCCAATAATGGCGCTACGAATTTAATGCGTTCATCCAGCAAACTCAAAAAAATCGAAACGTTCTTCGTCCGATTAGAAGATCAGTTCGACAGTTCGTAAACTGAAAACTAAAAATATAACTCTCGATTTGCCGGATAATTTCGTCTTGCACTTTCGAACAGAACGAAATATTCTCTTATTAACAACAGCACTGATAGATATGTGTACCTATCAATCTATTTTTTTACCGACTTAACACTGTACACATGCTAGTTTTCCAGTTCGTCTCGATCAATTTCATCTCGTAGATTTTTATCTTTCGTATCTAATAGTGTTCCGAGTGCGTTTATTCTCGTCGAACCTCCTAACAATAATTAGCTTCACCATTTTCCTCACCGGCATCCATATTAATAGAATAATCTTCACGGTTCATCACCAGTTAACCCACTTGTGTTATGTATTGTTTTAAGCTAGAACAGTGAGGTATTATAATGTATTTGCGAGACTAAGGAAACGGGAAGGCGTTTTCCTTTTGCTTATCTACGTTTAAACGTATGTTCATTTTCGACTAATTAGTTTGTTTATAGAAATATGAAAAAATGACTAATATACGATGCTCTTTTCGAGATAATTATATATATATCGAGATTAGTCTGGTTTTATGTGAAAAGATCAGCAGTAAATTCAAAATTTCAATATGATATTCATTTTCGATATATTTAATTCCATATAGGTACTTTAAAACTTGAAAATCATCCCTTGAAAAACCACATTTTTAGATTGTTGATAAAAGTGCTTGCTTTTCATATCGAATCAACTCAGTTGAATAATTTTCAGTTTTAAATAAAATAATCGAATTGCATTTTTGACAATTTATTTGATGAACCGATATCAAAACGCAGCAAAACAATTCTTAGAATTCAATACGACGGACATTAAAAATTCAACAGATTAAATTAAAAATGCGAAAATCGATGATGCTTATTAAACACAATTTCAATTGTATAAACATCAAATTCGTACAATAGGCGACCATCCGGTGTCATCTTACGAATTCGCGATCATTTTTTGTTTTATTCTATTCGGATATTGTACTTCGATATCAGCGGAAAAATTAGTGGAAATACTCATTAAAAATTACCGACAACGTATTTTCGTTCTTCGTTCCCGTGTGAATTCGATTTTGATATCGTCAGTGGTTTGAGTAATTCGAGTAATGCTGCACCTACTATTTTGCGTCTTGTGAATCATGGGATGTCGAATGTGAAATGTGTGAAGTTGGCGATTTTCGAATACCGAATCTCGTGAACGACGAGTTTGGCTTTATTGGCGTATTTTCACCGATTTTAAAATTTTGAAAATTAAACGAAACATATCGATGAAGAATATCGAGCTTCCGATTGAACTTTCACTTTGAATTGTAGCAGATCTGTTCATTAAAGATTATTTATCGCTTTTTTGTGGCCGAACGAAAATTATTATTTAGGAAAAATATTTCACACATAGAAAGTTATGACTGTATCAATTGTATTTACATCTGAATCTCATTTTTCTTAAAAAGTATAATTAAACATAATTAGCTCGCAATTATAACGGCTCAAAATCTTATATTGCACAAAAGACTTTTCTCGATTATTCAGTTGAAAACATTACTCTTTCAGGATATTCTGAAAACGTGCATAATTCCAAGCAAGGAAAATTTTGAGATATGACATTCTTGCAGTAATTAAGCGATATACCTACATACATAATACACGTCTGAACGGTTCAAGGCTCTCGATCTATTTCTTATTGTAACTGTTTGATTTTTTTTCGTTTCGAACTACTTTTCAGTCGTCTGAGAATTTTGATAGTGAGTCTAGGGTTCCCAATAAAATATATTAGAATATTCGACTCATCTCGAATATATTTTATGTTTTAGAATAAGTCTATCCTATTTGAGCTCTGAAAATCTAAAATTGATTAAAATTAGAGATTTCTTATTTGAAAAAACATTTTTTTAGATCAATATTTAAATCAAACTGGGATGAGACTTAGTCTAGTTATGGTTGAAATAAGAAGGTGGAATTTTCTATTCGATATTCGAATTGCTAAATCTTACTAATATTCGATAACCCTAACAGTGACGTGATTTGTCACGACACGTTGATGGAAATGGGCTGTTTCATGCGAAACATATGTTTTCAGCACGTCGAGTATCAACGTCAAATTATTACTGTGCTATTTTGGAGTCATCGATATGTATGAATTTGGTGCTTCTTCCAAGTGAATTATTCGCGCCTAATGTGAATGCCGCTTTGAAATTGAGACTTGAAAATATTAGAATTTTTAGTAAATGTACGAGTAATAATTATTATTAAGCACGTGTGAATAATTTGTAACACGATCATAAGAGCCGACAGTGGCATAATTGGTTGAAAATCATTTTAGTATAACTTTTAATTGTTCAATAATAACTTATGTGTAAAAATTGTTTTATCACTTTTGCGGCGAATCGTTGTGCTCTGCATGTAGCGTAGATTCCTATGTTATTTTCTAATGTTTAAATATGTGGCTTTTATTGAGATTGTTATTAGTTTCGGTTCTCAATAATGTGATCCATTGTATTATATTTTATATTTCAATAGTTTCATGGAGTTGAAAGTATTTACAACAAAGGCCACATTTATGTATGCTCTTTTAATCTGCGATTATTAAATGACACAATTAATACCATCATCAATTTGTTGCATTGAAAGCTCACATTGATAGCTGTAAAATACATATTGTATAATATACGTTCTGATATGGTTCCTTATCGATATTGAAGTGGAATATTGTCAATATTATTAATTGTGTAGGCAGAAATGAATGTGAGATTTTTTCGCTTATTTCATTTATATGCTCGTTTCTGATGAAAAACGTTTGTCGTTTTTAAATTCGGCGTGGGTTCGTTTTAAAATTCTTGCATCTGCTAAACAGATAAAGACAGGGACGTCATCTATATTTTTTTGTAGGGGGGCTTAATTTTTTTTCCTTTATTACACACAAATATATATTAAACCATTATTTACATAAATCACAGAATTATTTATATTTTCTCAATATATTAGATGTACATATCATATTATATTAATGATATGTGTATTTATAATGAGATGTTGTAACTATTATTAACAATTAAAAAAATACACAACATATTTTTTTTCATAATTTTTAATTTTTTTTACATTTTTTTACATTTTATTGGAAAAATTGCTCACCTTTGATGACATCTCTAGACGTATTATTCACAATGAATTAAATAATATATTTTCTTTTCATTTTGATGATTTATAATTAAAAGCGTAACTGCCATTCTGCGATTAAATAATTACAATTGGATTTTCAAGCCCTCATGTGAAAATTTGTTTAATTTTTTTTTTCAGATATCTTCATTACAATCATATTCCATCTATCAATCGTGCCGTTGTGTCTGATGTGAGAAATTTAGAACGACTGTAAGTTAAATAAAAACATTATTAATAATTGTCTTAATATACCTATCTATATACATGTTACCATGAAATTCAAGACAAATGGTCATCCTAGATATAACCGAAATTTTGATTTAATTGCTGTTACAATTTCACTGTGACATTTGTTTTACAAAAGTTCAAATCAAAAAACTTTACAGATTCTTACAAAACAACAAAATACACGGACTCCCTGCCGGAGTGTTTGATGACTTTACCAAACTTAAGAGATTAAGATTGGACAGCAACCTATTGATGTGTGATTGTAATATTCTATGGCTTTTGAAAATGATCAATGAAAAGAATTCGAATGGCAATCGTCTTCTTGCGGCAGCTACATGCCAGTATCCAGAAGTTATGCGAGGAAAATCACTTATCAGCATGGCCATTTCAGATCTGCACTGCGGTAAGTCTATAAAACACAAATGGAAATATAGAATTTAAGAAACTAACTTTATTTTACACATGTTCTTGTTCCAACTTAACCCCGTCCCTCAACATAATTCAGCAAAAGTGCTAGCTCAATGAAATGAATATGTTTTTAAATAATGTATTTCATGCTAAAATATTGATCAAAAAAATACATTTCAGAAAAACCGACTATCATGAATGGTCCTGAAGATGTAGAAGTAAGCTTTGGTGGCACAGCTGTTTTTACATGTCAAGTGACTGGGGACCCTGTGCCTGAGATATCTTGGATGAAGAATTCAAATGAAATACCTTTGTCAGATCCAAAATATAAGATTTTAGAAGATGGTTCTTTGAAAATTGATAATCCTGATGAGAGTGACGTAGGTACTTTTGAATGTAAAGCGAAGAATCTTTTAGGCGAAGTTACATCAAACAAGGTCCATATGTATTTACAAGAACCGGCATATTCAAGTGGTAACGTTTGATATTTAATTATACATGTATAAGGGTTTTCCGCTTTAAGTTCTCTGTTTTCTATTCCAGCTTTAGTATTTCAAAATTGAATCTAATCATTTCGCGTGTCATTAATTAAGTTAGCCTAGATTTTTATTTATTTTTATAATATTTGACATGAAATGGAAATTATTGAACTTATGATTCTGAAAACCTTTATATGTAAATATTATGCAATTAATGATATTTTTTTTTTAATCACAAAAATATCAATGTGTTTGCAGTTCCTCCACAATTCTCAATACCACCAAGTAGTAAAGTTGTAAAATTGAATGAAAGGTCTGTTCGACTTGATTGTCTTGCTAAGGGTGATCCTCAACCTCATATTACCTGGTATCACAATAATAAAAAAATAATATTGACTGAGAGAATCAAATTATATCACAATGGCAGCATCAATGTTTTGAAAATTGACAAAAATAATATTGGTCTATATAGATGTGAAGCTGAAAATATTCATGGAAAAATCGCTGTATCAGCAGAATTAAAAATCTATGGTTTGTAAATCATTTTGATATTAATTAATTTAAAAAAAAAAAACAAATTTTTGAAGAATCTACAATTAATTTCAGAACCTCCAAAGATTACAATGTCGTATGAGCCTTTAAATTATACTCTTGGTGGAAGACTATCTATTCTATGCGATGCACACGGCTTTCCAACACCAAGAGTTGTGTGGTTTAAAAATGAACTCGAACTTATTCCTAGCAGAAAAGTTTACATAGATAACAACCAAATGCAGATTATACCTCTTGAAGTAAGCGATTCTGGAAATTATAGGTGCAGAGCTGAAAATAGTCTAGGATCGGCCGAAGAATACGTAGATATCATCGTCAAAGAACCAATTATAGAAGAATACGGTTTCATTTTCAAACCTTACGATATTGAAACACTTCCGGGCAGCAAAATTGAATTGCCTTGTATGGCTCTAGGGAATCCACCTCCAGTAGTTCAATGGAAAAAGGATGGATCACACTTGGCGAGAAGTTCAAGACATAAAATATCATCTTTAGGAAATCTATACATAACGAATGTGACACAACAAGATAGCGGCCGATACGAATGCGTTATGAGATACGGAAACACGAGGATAAGTGCATCTGGTCTGGTCACCGTGCGAGAAGATGATTCCCCAACTCAGCCAGGAAATCGTTTTGTTAGGATTGCATTTGCCGAAGCTACTAGCGAAGTAGATTCAGCTATAAATAAAACTGTTGAAGCCTTATTTGGACGTCGCAGTGAGAGACCCAATATAGGAGATTTATACAGAATTGTTCGATTCCCAAGTGCTCCTGAAAGAGAATTAGCTCGTGCAGCAGAAGTATATGAAAGGACTCTAGTCAACATAAGAAAACACGTCAATGCTGGTAAAAATGTCAATATTGCTTCAGATTTCAGTTATGAAGAATTGTTATCTCCTGAACACATAAAGCTTGTAGCCCAGCTTTCAGGTTGTATGGCTCACAGGTTGACGAACAATTGCACGAATCTATGTTTCCATTCAAAATACCGTTCCATCGATGGCACTTGCAATAATCTGGAAAATCCAACATGGGGAGCATCAAATACAGGCTTCAGAAGGATACTGAAGCCAATTTATGAGAACGGATTTAACCAACCTGTTGGATGGTCTAAAGATTTGAAATACAACGGATATACTTTACCCAGTGCAAGACTTATTTCTTCAAATTTGATTACAACGAAAGAAATCACTTCAGATACACAGATTTCACACATGGTGATGCAGTGGGGTCAATTCTTGGATCACGATCTCGACCATGCAACACCTTCAGTCACTTCACAAAGTTGGGATGGCATCGATTGTAAAAGGTCATGCGAATATGCAGCACCGTGTTTCCCAATCGATATTCCAGATAGTGATCCTAGGGTCAAAAATAGAAGATGTCTCGACTTCATAAGATCCAGTTCAGTTTGTGGATCAGGAATGACTTCAGTATTTTTCAATAATGTCCAGCCAAGGGAACAAATCAATCAACTCACTTCATTTATTGATGGTTCACAAGTTTATGGATATGCCGATAACATAGCAGAAGATCTAAGGAATCTAACGACAGATGATGGTTTATTGCGAGAAGGAGTAACATTCCCAGGAAAGAAACCACTCTTACCTTATTCTTCTAGTGTTCAACAAATGGATTGTAGAAAAGGTGTATTAGAGTCCGATATCAAATGTTTTATTGCTGGAGATATTCGAGCAAATGAGCAAATAGGACTACTTGCTATGCACACTATTTGGTTCAGAGAACACAATAGAATAGCATCTGAATTGGGAGTTGTGAATTCTCACTGGAATGGTGACACAATTTATCATGAAACAAGAAAGATTGTGGGTGCTCAAATGCAACACATTACATACACACATTGGCTTCCGATTATATTAGGACCATCAGGAATGGATAAGTTGAATAACGGACAGAGAGCATACGATCCAAAACTAAATCCATCAATATCCAACGTTTTTGCCACAGCAGCTCTAAGATTTGGCCATTCTTTGATAAATCCTATTCTGGATCGATTAGATAAAAATTTTGATGTCATTCCAGAGGGAAATCTACCTTTGCACAAAGCGTTCTTTGCTTCATGGAGAGTTGTCGATGAAGGTGGAATAGATCCATTGCTGCGAGGCTTATTTATGGCTTCTGCTAAATTGAAAACTCCCGGTCAAAATCTTAATTCGGAATTGACTGAAAAGTTGTTCCACGCTGCACACCCTGTTGCTTTAGATCTTGCGGCTATGAATATCCAAAGATCTCGAGACCACGCTATACCATCTTACACAGAATGGAGAAAAGTATGCAACATGTCAAGTGTAAACTCTTTTGATGATCTACGGAATGAAATATCTGACCATACAGTTAGAAGGAAACTGCAAAAACTTTATGGCAGCGTTCACAACATAGACGTTTGGGTCGGAGGCATATTGGAAGACCAGATCGATGGAGCCAAAGTTGGACCGTTATTCCAATGTTTATTGGTTGAACAGTTTCGTAGGCTAAGAGACGGTGATAGATTCTGGTACGAGAATCCAAATATGTTCAAACCTGAACAATTAAATGAAATAAGAAAATCTTCCCTTGCCAAAGTTTTGTGTGATAATGGGGATAATATAGAAATGATCTCAACTAACGTATTTATGTTGCCTGAAACACAAGATGGGTTATTGGAATGTGAATTTATTCCTGATATGGATTTGAATCAATGGTCGGACTGCAACAACTGTGAAGGTGGTTTTTGTGGAGTTTCGGAAGCATATGGTAGTAATACAGTTCGTAGACGAAGACATGTCGTTGAATATTATAAACCTGTAAATGAAGAAAGTCGGTACAGAGAATATGTTGAACAGTTAAAGAAAGACATCACACTTTACCAAGAGAAAGTAAAAGAATTAACCAAGATGGTCTATTCTGTACAAGATAAAATAACAGCATTACACCAAAATTGTAAGGCAAAATGCCGTAAAGATAATAATTTCCCATAATATTGATTGAATGAAGTCTTATTTATGTACTTAACATTTAAAATGTGTTCAAATTACAATCGTGATCATGATTGTGATAGCGATCTAGGTCAAGATCAAGTAAAAAAAAGGCTTTATCGATTATTTCAATTCATATTGTAATTGATTATTTCTTAATATGTACATAAATTCACTATATTTTTCGATAAAATTACATTTAGCACAATACTTGAATGTTGAGAACACAAAAAGGTACGAAAATCAAGAGTCGCAACAAAAATTAGAATTGTGTTTTGAAACAATAGTTTTAAGTAAGAATAAATACTTAAACCCTTGATTATGAATGTGGTATAAGTTGAAAATTTGTAAAAAATGTAAGCCTGAAGTTTATTTTAGTTCATATTATCATAAAATTATACTTTTCACTAAAAAAGAGCAGAATTGAAGGATTTTATTCAATGTGCAATTATATATATCTTGAAATGAAAAAAAAAACACGATAGACCATTGTTATAATGATAGGCATATATATTTATATCGGGGAACAAAAATTTTATGCATAGTCGTATTATTTCTTTGATTATTGTGAATAAATTTAAATTTCAATGAGCCATTCCATGAAAAGAAAAATATTATAAAACTAAATTTTTACATTTACTTTGGTAATTTGAAATTCTACTTAATTTGTATAAGTAAACAACACTTTGTAAACATTGATTCATTCGCATCTGGAACAAGTAATAGATTAGATAGTTAGTTTTAGATTATGAAATATTTAAGCTATCACTATAGCTAGGTGACTATTAATTTTGAATTTTCTAACAATATGCATAGATTGTGTCATTAAAAAACCCTTCAGTCTAACTATGTTTGATGATAATCTTTACTCGAAACCGAAACAAATAATTACCTACATTCTGCTAAAATTTAAGAATATTTACTTTATATGAGCAATTTAATAACTAAAACTCCTCGAAGTGGACTGATTTTTACCAAAAAAGTAAAAATAAATATGTAATGAAACAAATAACTCTCATAGTTATAAAAAAATATTTTTCAATACTAATATATTGTGTTTATAGCATTTTCGAAATTGTACTAATATTAATAAAATATAATAATAATAAAAAAAAAAAAACAAAATCTATTAGTATTATTACATAGTCTATAGGTAACATATATACATACATACACACATACATTCATTTTTATTTATATAGAAGATAGAAGATTGGAATACTAATATGAAGATCTATGGAAGAAGAAGACAATAATCTTTGTTCAACAGTTTACTACAAAAGACTACAGAAAACCTCTCAATTAATTTAAAAATAAATAACAAATCCATTAATTAAAAAAACTATACATTAATGACCACCAACAAATTTTGTGTGCTTCCCAGTCGCAATCACATCTTCGGTACCTTTTTTTGTTATTTGAACATCTAAGAAAGCTAAAGTTTTACCAGCCTTCACAGTTTTAGCATCGATAACAATATCATCACCTTCTCGTGCACCTTTTAAATAACTGGAAAAAAAAAATATTTAATAGCAAGCACACAGTCGTGTTCAAGATTATGATAGTAACTTATGTTGTAAAATTGAAGAAAAAAAAAAACAGCCTATTGTTTCTTTTAGTTCACATAGTTGTAAAGTATTAAAAATACAAGAGCACTTTAATTTTAAGCCTTCAATGAGGTGTGAAAAATGTATGTTTAGATATTTTTACAACCAAAAGTATAGTAAGGTTTTATTTTTTTATTACAAGACCATAATACCAACGATGATAAAAATATGTAATATATATTTATCATTTTTTATACACAGTTGAAGATTAAAAAATAGCTCATATATTTTAATCATTATATTCAAATAAAATTGAAAAGATTATTAAATTTTATTTTTATTTTCAATGGTATGCGTTTCAACTTTATTAAAAAGTCAAGTACAAACAAATAAATGTATCAAAATGAAAATAATATGACATAGACCACTTTCATAAAAATAATCAAATTCATTGAATAAAACATAATTATAATTATACCTGATGTGCATATCAACAGATACACCAGCTGCTGAATTGCCTTTTTCATTAGTCATTAGAGCGTAAGTAGAGATAGCGTCAACCAAAGTGGCAATATAGCCTCCATGGAGACCACCGGCTCCATTGAGATGTTCAGAAGATACTTTTAGCTCGGCACGGCACAAACCATTTCCACCGGACACGAGTTTCACCTGAAAAATGACAAATAATTGTAAACTGTAGATCTTACAACTCGAACACTTATAATCGTACAATATACATGAGTCTAAATTTGTTTTAGGTAAGTTGACAAGCAATGGAGTAAGTTAGAATAGTGGTGTGCGTTTAATAGAAAAGTACTCAAACTATTCGACTTCATCAGATTGAAATTTTGAACGAAAATATCATGAAAAAATGAAATAGTTATGTAAAAATATTTGAAACCTTTTCAAGAATTCTGTCGTGTCCATTTGATTTGGCTATATATTCTGAAATAACTTTTAACAGTGATAAACCTTTTTGAGTTGTCATTTCAGGAGCTAACGTCAAAATGACAGCTGTCAAATGATATAACCTCTTTTCATTGCAGTGTTGCTACTCTATAAAAAGTATATCATTAGTTTTCCTTGCCATTGTGAATTATTTGATTTTATCGTGGGGGAAAAAACTGAGAAAAGACTGAAGATACTTGATTGTTCTGTTTTTTTTTTTTTATTCTCATTTTCGGCTTCAATGTACACAAAATATAATTGTGTTCAGTTAATACCTACATCGTTGTTTACACCTAATTGTTGATTCGATCCTTCTTTTTGTTTTTTGCCTATAACTCTTTTTTGGAAAATCTTATTAAAAAAATACTGTCAAAATAAACTCAATTTTATTTCAAGTGTATAGATAATATTACTTCAAAAATGCGATTTTTCAAAATGTAGTTGGATGCAGAAAACAAAAGAAGGATCAAGTCTCCCCGTATTCCCCTACCATTTAAAATGAACTGTTAATTTAGTGACCAGCTCCCAAAAACGAGAAAGAGAGACAAAAATACCATGTCATCCATATATAGGAGATATGTAAGTACTTGCATTCAAAATAACAAGAAAATTAAAAAAAAATGTAGTGAGCTTTAATTGCTGTGTATTATCCTAACGTTATATTCATGTTTCCCAACAAAACCCATAATTATCGTGCAAATAACAAGAAAACAAAATTATAGCAAATTATCTATATCTTTTTTTAAAAACTAGCAATTTTAGAAATACAGTTTGTCCACATTTATAGATAACTTTCTATTGACAAGCATTTTATTTATTATTTTCAAAAATGTGTCGATGCATAACAAATCCAATTTTCACCATCAAAGTGTACTTATACTTCAGATCATTCTTAAATATACTAGTTCGATATTCTTCACACAATATGAATTTTATTCATTTGTATTGAATAGTATTAATGTGTTTATAATGCACACTTTGTACATTAATTATTTTTCTTGAATTCTAAACACGATGAATTCAGGGTGTGTATGAATAAACTACGCTCACAATCAGTATGATTATACGAAAACGAAAATCGCACATGTGTACCTACTGCATAAGTGGAAATTTTCATTCATTATAAATCTCTATACACCTACTGTTCGCGATAATGTTTCAGCTCACGTTCGAATCGACCGTATTATTTCGATTATCATTCAATCAATCGGTAATCCAACCGTATTACGGTAGTTCGTTTCATTCGCGATTAACTATTGTTATTCAGTTTTTAAAATGTCATTAAAATAAATATCACACCTCCACAAAACGACCTCTCCGAGTTCTGTATGGCTTCAACATGGTCATCTGAACATATTCGATCCATTGACGATTTGCTCTCAGAATAAATGCATAATAAAAATTACGATTGTAATTTATAACATTGTTCCGAATTTATATAAATTTTCATATCTACAGAATTCTTTTGAATTAATAATTAATTAATTATTTTTGAATGTTTACGTAATGTGTAGGTACTTCATGTTACATTTAGGGATTTTAAAGTTTCAACATTTGGTAACTGTTTTACATTATCAACAGTCTCCGATTTTTTTACGGCTTTAATCAACTATGTAAGAAGCTAGAGTACTGACTGTAACTCTGTGGTTAGTTAACTAAAGCAGTGAAAAAATGGACCGTAAGAAATCCAAAAATATCTCAAACATAATTTGTATCTATTTATATTAAATTTATCTCGTATCTTATTTGAATTCGATTAAATATCAATTTTTGATAAGATTTCAAATTACCTTTAACCTTGTTAATATTTTTTTTTTCAAAAATTATAATACTGCGTATATTAAACAATGAATATTATATTATCTTATCATTTAATCCACACTTTATTTAAGAGCAAATCCGAAATTTCTTACATACATATGTACATAGAAATAGATAATTTCCCATCTATACAAATAAAAATCAACAAAGTTATATTTCCCAGGTCTATTGTGTGCACATTTGGAAAGATTTTTGCATCATTTTATAATTTACATTTAACATTTTTTGACCGAAAGATTAACCTGAAGATTTTAAACTTGTTAAGACTAATATTTTAATTGTTGATTAAAAAAAATTAAATGTGATTGAAGTTTTTCCTTTTATAGAATTTGATAGCTTGGTTTAATTAGAATTTGATTATTATAAAATAAATGCTAACTAACAATTGAAAAATATTTAAAGTAATTGATTAATTTAATAGTTTCATTATTAAAAAAATATATTTTTGCAATATTTTTTCGAATTTGAACATTTTCAGGTCTGAATGAAAGGAATGTAAGTCGAAAGAGAAGTTTAATAGCTTTGCGAGAAAAATATTCAAACAGACTATCAGATCTATGTTTATTGTTTAATAGTTGAATAAACAAAAAAAAAAAAACAATTTAATTATTCAGATAATCCTCAAGGCATACACATTTTTTTATCGACGTAGAAAAAAATCGCAGTCGTTTTCAAAGAGCCTCATCAGTCACCATTCAACCGCCAAGGAGTGTGCAACAGTGTTGCCAGGATACATCATACGATATAGAAAAACGCGCGAATTTCGAATTTAAAATTTAAAATTTCAATATAGCAACGGATAATCCGTTATGTCGAATGGAGATGGTGAAAAAGCTAAACGCATCGGCAACGGAGTGAGCTACATTTCGTATCCGGATAAAAATGCGGTAGGATGTTTCGTTTTTGAAGTTCGATTAGTTCTTTCTTATTTGAACACCGCCATAATTATGCAATATCGAATCTCCGATGACGTTCAGATCAGATTATAGATTTTTTCAAAATTTAAAAACATGCATCTAGAATCTTAACATCAGGTTTATAGCATTGATTTATTTGTTGGGTTTGATTCTAGTTGAAGCAATGGAATGCTTTTATTAAGAAAGTCCGGTCAAATCGAATCCAATCAAATCAAAAGTAAAATTTTTATCCAATACATAGTGAACAATAATGAAAAATGATTTTTCAAGTCAGTATAAAATTTTTGGATCGGAGCAATAACCTTCTCCTATCCACTCCAAATGATATTCTAATTTAAATCTATTTTATTGTAGAGGTATATAAGATAGCTAAAAGATGATTTATTGGTAGAATTGGTGGAAGGAATTTAGATCATTTGTGATTTGTCTATATTAACATTTGGGATCAATTTTCGTCGGATCAATCGGGCTTTAGATCAACCTAATATAATAAGATCTGTTTTCGATTGTTTGTGATTCCATTATATTTAAAATAGTTTTGTAAATATCTAAGGACCAATTCTATCGTGAGAATGTGAGATAAAATAATCAAGATAAATATGAAATGTTAAAAAGATCTGTAACTATGCATTTTCAGTGAATAAATGATGATCGAATAAATTGACGGTACATACTTTTTTGGCTCATTTTCAATTTATGTAGACCCAATATTTCGATCATTGGTTAGCTATCAAATTTAATAGAAAAAAGTTCAGTTTAGTGATGATTAAGCAGCTTATCCAACGATAGATACCTACAAATGAAAATTTTAATATCTTACTTTTCATTTATACGAAAATGTTTGATAAATCTATATCTGATTTTGATTTGTCGGTTTTTTTTATTAGTTCTGATTGTTTTTTTTAAGCTAGATAAAACTTCATTATTAGTTTTATCTTAAACAATTGAATGGACTGTTATTAATGCTGACATAGTAAACGTATTTATCTAGATAATCATACAATGCAAATTATTGTTTTCGTTTCGATATCTTGTGTGAAAACATGAGATTTTCTTTCAACCGAATGATACATATTTGTTGTTATGAAAGTTCTAATCGAATAAATGCGTATTTGACATGGTTTCAAATATATTGAGGTCTATTTGCTTTTTGAATCAAATCTATTGTTTTCATATAATTTTTTTCACGATAAACTTATCAGCTAAAATTAACTCTCAAGTTGCAACACAATATTTTTGATATCAATCGAAATTGTTAAACAGTGGCATTTTGATTCGATACCTAATGAAAAAAAAAATGATTTCATAAATAAAAATCTTTAGCCTCTCCTCCAAAAAAATTAAATAACTTCAATATAAATGTCTATTGAATAAAAATCAAATGAATATGAAAATAATATAGGAATATTAATCAGATTATTATTATCATCAATTTCTTTTCTCTCCATTGATGTTTAACGATCTATGTTCATATATTACTTTTATTATTATAATCACTAGCATTAATTACATGCACACTTGTTATCACTATCATTCTTTATAACATGATAAATCTGAGAATATTGACAACCTCTTATAAAAAAATACGATAAGCCCATAAACTAAAACGTATGCGCTTACACTTTGATGTTCAGCTGAAATTCAGAAAGACACTTTTTTTTCATAGCTCCATTTCATATAACAAACTGCATGAAAAATCTAAGAAGCTGTAATACATGAATTTTAAAATTTCTGAAATTACGCCGGTCGTTAAACAATTTTCAACTTCATTCAATTGTTATACAGACGGTTGAGTTTCAGCTTTTATTTGATTTCTTTATGATGTTTGAAACAATAAACGTAATTGTTGTCATTGAAAATATGATTTAGTTTGTTTAAATTACTATTGCCGTACAAGTTTTCCATTTCATATACAATATTTTCATTTTTACATTCATATTACGTACGTAGATATGAAGTTGAACGAGCCGTTATTAAATTTTCCACGTTTATCATACATACAAATATAATATTTTTAATATGTGTATTTTACAATTTGAATAGGTATACATAGACTATTGTAATTTGTGATAATTTTCCGCTCGTTATGGGTTTTTTCAATCACCCATCCGAATGTTAGCCGCATCCGGAGTGACTTAACATCGGCGTCTCAATTCGGACACATTTTTTCCGCATTTATATGACGATAGTCGTTTCGAATAAATGAAATGGCAATTGCAGATATATGCATCGTTTTATCTTTATTTATAAATTATTTATTACAAATTTTATTGAATTAAATCGATCGTAAAAGCGAGTTGCATTGAATTTTAATGGTGCATGTTCCATAAATATCATGGAATGTGATATGAACAATCACATGTGTATATAGAAATACCAATTAAGAAATACATTTGTATAATTCGTTGGCCTGATGACCTTTAAGATGATTCTTTAACCTCTTGTCAAAAAACGCAATTATATTCGTGTTATAATACAATCGTTATCATTGAAAGTGTAGATAAATTATTTGATGTACGTAAATATAATAATTCCAGTTGTTTCCAATTTTTTGTTGTTGTCCTAAAATGGGCCAACCTAATTCGATATAAACCCTAGAAAGATTTTTATGTTTTTTGTAACTAAAAATATTTAAACTGACCCGATTTTCGGCTTTTATATTGGATAGAAATAGATTTGTGGATGTACATTTATGGCTGTGATTAAATAGAACATTTTTTTTCCACACTAGAAAATCATCCCTAAATTAGGTTATGTTAGAGTTAATAGTTTAGGTGTGCTAATTTTGATAATATTCAAAAAATACTCTTCATATAATTAATATAAATAATCTTGTTTTGAAGAATGTAGGCATAGACTTTTTCAAAGAAAATAATATTATAGCAATGTCTTTCAGAGTAGTTTATTCATCACTGTATGCTGATCAGGTTAGGTTAGGTTAGGTTAGGTTAGGTTAGACAAAGTCATTCTAGATACGTGATTAATATAAATAACTTCGATCGTATTTATTGAAAAAGATTATTCTTTCAAGATTTGCTCGTAGAAAAATATATATAATGGCAATATCTTTCAGAGTAACTTAACTATCACTGTATGAAGATCAGGTTAGAATCAGTAGGTTAGGTTAGACAAAATCATTTACAAAACGCGCTCAACGTAAACAACATCGACCATATTTATAGAAAGATCGTTTTTTCGAGTGTTTCCTTACACTTTCATAGAAATATATAATTCAATGCGGTGTCACGACGATATTTTTCAAAGTTGTGTAACTGGGGCGTTTTATTTCTGGACCGACGTTTAGCTATCACTGTGTTCACACACAGACTAGTAAATACATAAATATATGTATATATATGAATATAAACGGACACATCCAAGTCGAGGTGAGATTGTGACTGAAAATCGTTTGAACGGCATTTTGATATTTGCAGATTTCCAGCCGTTCGATCGCCATGCCCCAGGATATCATCTCCGAGCTGGTCTCCAACCAGCAGCAGCAGCCGCGAAGGGACGAAGACAAGAGCGATTCTTCGTGGACTAAGAAATGTGAGTTTTGTTAATTTATTTTATTTCGTTTTGAACTTTCTTATTTCGCGCCACTTCTTTGAATTCGGATACCCGTAATCTAAATTAACTAAAGTCTGAACTTGATTTGAATCTAATTTGAACTTGAACTTGAATTTAAATTTTTATTCTATTAATTAAAATGGTTTTAGTTTATTGTGGTGGTATTAAAACAAGGAAGATCTTTTTCAGCGTCTAGTGTGTGGAAATTTGACGTCTACGCTTTTCAGTTCGTTTCTATGCGTTTTCGCTATTTTTGAACGTTTTTATTGTTAATTTATATTTTTTGAAATAATTAATTGTATGATCTGATAAATGCATTCGTTTTTTTGTCAACAAGTTGTTATTTTAGTACCGCTGCTGATTTTGTTTGTTATAATCTTTTTTTTAATCGTTTTAATATACAGCTACTAAATCTGAATGATAAATATAAAAATAAGAATATAAAAAAAAATGTGTTTATTGATCCTTTAAGATAGGAAATTCAAAGATTCTCAAAAGTCTATCAATTTATCAATATGATTAAATGTGTTAAATAAAAAAAAGCTATTGATTTTTATATTTCGTAAATTTCACTTGTTTTGCCTCAAATTCGATAGATCATAAGAGAAAACAACTATTTTCATTTAGGCATTATTAACTTAACTTTACACGTTTTATATGCTAACACATGAAAATTCAATTTATGCAATACTAGCCTATTTTTCACTTTCTTAAAATTTGATTGAACGATAAATTCGTTCATAATCTCAAGAAAAACATGTTTGTGAACTAAAACTCCGTCAATATTTCACGTGTCATGCGGAAAAATATCGTAATGTAATAATATAAAATAGGATACATCGATTTTATATATCGAAATAAAGTGTTCATAAATGGTTCTTAAGATTATGATATTTAATTTTTCAACAATCTATTATATAATTCAAATATTTATCAATTTTTTGTTTATCTTTAAAAGAATTCTGAAATTTCAACTTTTTCACAAACCTGGAATTCGAGTTTATCCAATACTAATGTTCCCGAAAACTTACGCAAACAAAGAAATTCAAATATTATATTTTGCTTTAAACAATGCAAATTGATCGAAGATCATCAAACATTATTTCCCCGAAATAAAACTTTTCACAATCAATCCGGAAAATTCCGAGCGCCGGTAAATTTTCACCAAAAGAAAACGATCGAAAATAAAACTAAAAATCCCGGGAAATCTCGACGCAGTATCCCTACTTTTAGATAACTTAGTCATAAACACTTTTTTCAATATTATCTAAATAATCGTACACCGAAATTCAATAAGATTATGTATCTCACGAACTGTGAACAACGGTACAAGATTGTTTCATTTCGGAAAAAAACGTTCAACATTCATGAAACGATCTGAAAAAATACAACAATTCTAAATTCGAGAGTAATTTTCACATAACTCACAGTTTACACAGTTTGATTTATACGACGGTTTTCGTTCAAATTTACGACTAATTTCGCTTAATTTACGGCTTGCACAAATACTCATTCAAATGATTTGTAATCTGTTGTTGCTTTATGAAAAATATATGTACTTGTGAAATATGAACAAAATGAAATTATATGTGTATAGGCATTATCGTTTGACTCGTTTTTGCGCCTAAATTTCTGCAATTTATCCATAGAAAAGACGTGTCAATGTTGATTGTCAGGTACGATTTTTATCTCGACGTCTTTAGTTGGAAAACACAAACAAGTTTTCGTTGAAACGTTTAGATATCGCTATAACGAAATGTGCTTGATTTTCTGAAATGTATTCAAAATAAAATCGCATAATTGATGTTTACTTTATAAATTACAACCGTTTAACGTTCATTTAACACTAATTTATTTTGAAATAAAACTTAATTAGCTTCAGTATTATTAAATCGTGCAAATTACTTCTGCAAATATATTCTTATGTAACTAAATGAGATTGATAAATAGTCATATATTAAAGGAAAATTATTATATTTGAATTTTATTGAATTGTATATAATTTTCAGCTGAAAAAATATATTACGAGTACTTTGAAAAAAAATTTGAAAATGTTCGAACTATCGATAAAGAGTTAGATAGAGATATTTTTAATAAAAGGTGTCCTAAAATTAACGAATAATTTTGATGAAAATACTCGGTTCTATTATAGAAAATTATATTTTATATATTTATTCATAAAATATACAGTGTGAGGTTATGTATAAAAGAGAATAAGTAATGAATAGATTCCAGACTCTATATGCAAATACATTCCATTCATTCTATGCATATAATACTCGAATTTCTTTAGCTATTTATTTTTTTCTAGATTAGATTAGATTAGGTTAGGTTAGGTCGAGTATTGTACCGATGGTCTACTCTACAAGTACCTATGTTTTTTCTACAAACATTACTTTTCGAATACTTTTTGGGACACTGGTTACGTTATTTGTTTAGCTGCCATCGAGATTTTATAAGAATATGTTCTTCACAGTGAGGAATGTCGCATGTTCATGATAAATGCATGATTATCTGTAACACCTGGAACTCTTCGAAATGTTTGATAAGAAAATATAGTCACATCTTTCGTTCCGAATTTCGATTGAATGTTATCGAAGAAGATTTTCGTTGAATAAGATTTGTTTTATGGATGTTGGTTATTTTCAGAAATTCAGGTGCATAAAAATGTGCTAAGTTATTAATGTGCAGTATAAATAGAAATATTTTCCAATTTTAGTACATTTAAAAAAAAAGATCAAATTGTTTATAAGGTGATTCGAATATTGGAAAAACTTAAGCCGAAATTTGAAATTGCGTAACTTAAAATGTAAAATCTGCATAGAGTTTTTGTATCAAATCGTTGAAATGAATAGTTTATTTCGAGTCCATAAAATATAAAATGCTTTTTTCAGATCTGAAAAATAAACTATCAAAGGGATTTATTGATCGGTTATAATAACTTAAATCAGTGCAGATTAATCATTTTATGATTCAATACAAGTAGTAAACGAATAGCTCTTGATAAAAGAATAACGTTTAGAACAAGCGATTAGATCAATATGAAATCCTGAAAATCGAAACAGATTGACATCTTGTGAAATTTTTGTCCCAAAAAACAATGAAATAAGAGCATTTTCATGTTTCAATATTGTCACACGAATGTTCGATATGAAAAAAAATATATATTACAGAAATCCATCAATACGCTAGTTAATCACAGTTAAATGGATCTTATCAGCGATCCATATCCTGAAGTGCACTCGCTTCGTAAATTTATTTACCTAGATTGAAAATAAATCTGAAAACACCGTTAATAAATCTTCCAAACCATAGAAATCAAGTATGAGCTAATTTAATGAGAACGAACGCATTCGAGTCGACGTTAACTTTTCAATTTGCTCGATTCGCGTGTAAATCACTATACGATCGTGGAAATTTATCACAATGTTAAAATACTAGACTGAAAATCAACATGTAATAATATATTGAATCGATTCACACTTTTAACACAGCGTGACGTAAAATCTTCGAGTGCACACGAGATTCAATAATCTGACATCATATCGTATCCGAGATTCGTTGTTTGCGCATCGTTTTATCGTTATTTTAATGTATTCAAATATTTGCAACGAATGGAAAAAATCGAACCGTTCTATTGCAGGGTTGTAATGTCGTCGATCTGAATTTGCACTTTTTAGAAATTTTTATAAGTTAAGCTAGGTTCATATGGCATTTTCCGATTAGTCGTAGATACGTTGTTCATTTTTAATTTGTTTATTTGAGTTTTTCTCTTTTTTAGGAATGACGAATTAATTAAAAAATCGCTTATATGCTATTTATAATTGAGAAGATGGAAATCGCTGTGTACGTTCGATAAATGATACTAGCAGTTTATGAACTGTCAAATCAAACATTGAACGTTTATTTTGAAAAATGTGTTTGCACCTTTGATCTGAGTTTCGAACGGTATCAGAAAATTTTAATCGATTTGTGTTTCGTGTGATACTATCTTTCCATTTTCGATGTTTCTATATATTTTTATAATTGAGCTTAACTTATAAATACATACATATACTTGAAAACATTCTCGAAATCATTTACATTAAATTAATCTCTTCTGTAAGATTATTTCGAATCCTGAAAACTTTAAATAGAAGAAAAGTTTACAGACTTTTAATTACATTATTATTCATACACAACCCTGATTAAATTGCGAAACTTCTCAACATCACAATCTTGTTTCTCACGCACAATAAACTAGTCACATAGTGATAAAAAATATTTAAAAAAAACACATCTCGATTTCATTGCTCCCATTATCACAAATAAACAACCGGTTCTATAAAAGTTACTCTAATTAAACAAAAAAAAAGATAATGGTTCATTTCACACTTTCTGTAACTTTTTCGAGTAATTTTTCTCATAAAATACCAAAAAAACAATCACATGTGAATACACAATTGTGATTTTCACGATAACAACTGAAAATTTGATTGATTTATACGAAAACAAAAATTTTATCAAAGTGAATAATAAGAATAAACCAAAACATATTTAACTCAATTTTCAGATATGAAATTAGATGTTTTCTTTCGAACCTGAATCGTATCAAAAACACAATGTAGCCCATTTCAAATACGCTAACTCTATAGGCCATTTGTGATAATTTACATCGAATTTGTCTTAACTGATGTTTCAAGGCGTTTTATTTTTTTCCCCGAATTGAATCGAGTACTAAACGATTGTTGACACTTTTCGTATTTTTGTTTTCTGAAAATTCATTTTCTAGAGGTTCAATTCAACATTTACTTCCAAGAAAAAGTCTATAATTTAAATTAATACAATTATTTAAAAAAATGATATAATATCTCGAAGCCAAATCCCTATCAAAAAAAATATGATTTCATTAGTTCAAGTATTTGTATGTAAACGATCCTTGTCTAATATTCATTCCAACTCATATGTGGGTAAGTATATCACTCGATGAAATAATTGAAAAATGCATAAAATATAAATGGAAAAAAATATATGTACTGATGAATAATTAACAAAAATTATAATTTAACTAACGAATGCATAATCATAAGCAATTAAGCTTCTTTGAAATTCAGATTTCCCCGCATTAAATTTTTCTATTTTACTTGACTAGTCTGGACTCTCATTTCAAATCTACTTAAAACCTAATCTTATGAATAAAAAAACAAATTTTCAAATGAAAAATCTCTAACCCAACCCGATTATTGGTCTATATATTATAATATCATAGATTTTTCGGTATAAGATTGTAGCAGCGGTCAAATAGAAAAGATCCATACATGTGTGTATCGTGATATTTTCGAGGTGTGATATTATATTTTGGCCGTGAGCTCTGATTCTGCTGCGACTTAAATCACGTTAATGATACGTTACAAAGTCGAAATTTTGTTTTCGATTTAAATTTAAACCGAAAAATGGCATCGTCTTGTAGATACGTCCGTTTCTTAAAAAAAAAGCAGCATCTTTCACTAAGCTAGGTCCACTCGCGAAAACAACAATAATTTATCTGTCGCAATCTGCATACACTTGCGAAAATCTTTACTATTTTGTAAATATAAATAAATTTCACGCTAAAGTACATTGCAAAATCGCTTCACATCTTAATTTACTTAGGAATTGATTATTTTATTTAGCGATTATATTCAGACTCAAGTGAAAATCGATTTGAAGCAATTAAACCTTTTACTTTGAAATGCGTCCATGATTTCGATAGTGCCTTAATTTGAGAGTTTGTAATAATGAGTTGATAATTATTTCGACTTAAATTCAAAATTTAGTATTTAATTATTTTACGATCACCACAAATCCGAATCTTAACTCTACACAAGTCCTAAACTGATTGAAAAAATCAATGCATTTCTTTTAATTAAAAAATCCTTATACAATTTTTAATCTATATGAAGATTTGTTTTACAATTGTGGCATTCATAAAATAAGAAAAAAATCTGAAACTTTTGCAAAATTGAAAAAAAATCAGTGTTTGTTGTTTTCACTTTCAATTGTCAATCGCAAGCTATTGAAACGAAAAATTCCATGACTTAAGCCGTTGTCATAATGTCAAGTGTAAATTTGTTTTGTGAGTCCGTGATCTGTTAATTCAAATCGAAGATTATACAAAGTTAAGATGAGAAAATCGTCTGTAAGAAATTAAAAATACAAACAGGTCATGTGTCAAATACGTACTACGTATTCACGTGTTACTTTCACGTTACTCTTTCTACTTTCGACGCACCAAATTGTAATAATACCGCTTCACTAATCGAACCTATTTTTTCGATTTTTTACCAATAGAACACTAGTTTTGATTTAGCATTTCGAAAAAAAATTCAATATGTAACTGTTTTGAAGTTCAGGGATATAATATGAATGAATTTTCTTTTGTAATTGCTGAATGGAATCAAAATGAATGTTTGAATCCGAAAAAAACTATGGGACGTGTTAATCTTGACTAGGGTTGTCAGTTTTTTATGAAATTGAAGTTGGAATTTATTTTGGGTTGAGTTGATAATTTCTATATTAATACTATCACAATGCAATCCTTATTTTTTAAAGTTAATTTTTCTTTTCAATTTGGATGAAAAAAAAAATATTAATTTTATTAGGTTGAATAATTACAAATTCGAAATTCATAATTAGTTTGAATAGATATTTCTACCTTGTAATACGATGTTGATTTTTGAATTAAATTATCATCAAATTTATGATAGTTACATTGTAGAATTTCCAAACAATTATAGAATGATTTATAAATACAATACAATAAATCAATTGACACATTTTTACTTGAAAAGTAATTTCTACATATTTGCCAAAAAAGTATGTTATCTAGAGAGATAAATACAATTTTATCAGAATGACTTATTCGGTCAAGTGTATCGAACATTTGTTCCCATTTAGCTAGTTTCCGTAAAACTGATATTTGCAACTGTTCCGAAAAACGCTTAAATTCCGGAATAAAAGAATGCTTGACAACCCTAATCCAGCCGAAAATTTATATAAAAAAATCTATATTCTGCTTGGCTTAAATTTTTATTTATTCATTATACATTTGTTGAATCAAAAAACATCGAAATTCGCTCTAAATATATGAAAATGTGCATGTTGAGTGAATCAACGACACGAAGGATGCCACCCCTGGACGATGTTGGTTGGCAGCACTGACAGCGCTCAGTTGGCAGCACTGTTCGCGTTCGCGGTCATTCGTTCTCTGGTCACAAGACGAGTATCACACAACCATGGCCAAGTACGGTACGTGCGAGCTTTCATTTTTGAAAAATTCTATTCAAAAAGCTATTCGGAATAGCTTTTTTTTATGAGCAATCTATTCTGATACAAAGGGCGATTTCAAAACGATATCATTATCTATTTTACTCGAGTTTAACTGTTTAACATTTCATAATATATTTGGCTTCTCTATAATGTGATTTTACACAGAACTATTTAGATTAAACATTGACGATAAACTGTGTCATTTTATCTCGTGAACTGTATTAATAAAATATTTAATATATTTCGTGAAAGTGAAAAATGAATCTTTTCGTGTATCCATTTTTACTATAAAATAATATTTTAATGTAAGTAGGTACATATTTTCCACTTCAAAATATACATACATATGTTTTGAATTTGAAAGTCAATACATTCCATATTAAGAAAAAAAAAGTAATGAAAGGATTAATAAAGAATTGAAATTTAAAAATAAAATAACTATCGTAAATTGAAAAAAAAATTCTATATTTTATATAGAATATTTCTATATTTTTCTATATTTTATAAAAAAAAAAACTTCTATAACGGATTCTTCTTTGGAACCATATTACCGCATTATAGAAGTTTCAAGTACATAGGTACGTTTTATCATCATTTAAGAAAATAAGCTTTTTAATGTTCTTTTGTTTCATGTTTTCGTATTGACTTTCCTTATAGGAAACATTTCAAATATTCAATTGTACATTGTTGAACTTCTATCATCTTTCAAAAGTTGTTAGTTTGCACTTTTGAATGACGAATGAACAGTTTACAATTTTCAGATAACACTATCAAAGCCAATGATCGATATACTGAAATTTCGCTATTAAATAGGGTTTAATTTTCTAAATATCCCGAGATTTGAATCCCGGGACATAAGAATTCCTGCTGCGAAATTAACATTAAAATTTGAGTATTGTTTTGTAAATTGAGTTAATTGTTACGAAATATGGAATGTTTCAACTAGACGCGAAAATCAATATTTTCCTTCAAAAAAATAAATATCAAACCACATTCGTTTATTTACAAAATATATTTAATCGGTTCCTGAAGCATCTGGAAAATCTAGTTTTAAATTATATCTGTCTACAATGAAATGAATGCACGAATAAATAACGTTTTTTTTTCCAAAGGCTCTTTATGTGTTGCACAGTTTCGATACTAATTGTAAATATCATAAAAAGCCGTTTCACACAAATTGAAAATATCTATTTACTCCAATTGGCCGATAATAAAAAATTCTATAAAGAAACCATATTATGATTCCACGTTTTTTGAGAGGCCATCTATTATATTGTATCTACGAATTCGTATAACAGCAATCAAAATCGAATACATGATCTTAAAACTGATTAATTGATAATTTTCAACGACTCGGATCCGGTTCGAAACGAATAAATCAAAGCTCAAAAAAAATACAATGATAACAAAATTGTTTTTATCGAATATACACGCAGCTGTGTTTACTGTCCAAGTGCGCATTTTTGTATGAATTAACTGTTTAATTTATTAACTAATTATATAAACTAGTTTAATCATACCTATTCCAAATTGGGCAGTCCTCGTATAAGAATTGATCGACCAATAAAGTGTACAGAGTTGTTTCAGAAAAATATATATGCATTTTTGATCTTAATTTTTAATCAATATTCGCATAGAATTACAATCTCTTCATATACAATTTGTATTATTTTTCATTGATTGATCACATTTCTAACTCTCCCAATTCAAAATCACTTGAATCTGTAATTTCATCTCAATTTTATTAAATAATATATAAATTCGTTAGCCTTATACAGTCACATAAATATTTTTTCTAAGTCTATAAGATAACAAGTAACTCTTGACCCTCTGACCGCCAACTTCGAACTCTTTTCATACAATACAAAAACATCTCGAATTTGACAATGGTCTAAAAAAACGAGGGTTGATAAAGTGTCTCTGTCCATTATCGAATAAATGTCAATTTTACATGAATTGATCGAATGCATCCGTTCGATCAATTCCAAGAAATTCCAATTCAAAACGATAATACATAGATCGATAATTAGACTATTTAACTCCGATCGATCAATAGAAATTACGATTTTGAAAATTCTCGAATTCAGTTCAGTTCTGGAACGCACTTTGCTTATCGGTTGAACGTGCAAAAAAATGCAATGTGGTCAGTTTAACTTATGATGATAATACACTTGCATACAATCGGTGTTCTAGATCTGAATCGTTATTTTTGTATATGTGTTATACAGTCAAATCGTGATTTCGGTGAAGACGTGACTTTGATGCTGTTTCAGCGAATTCACGAATTCATTGCGTATGACACGTTTGTATAATACATGCAGTGTTGGACTTCAGTGTTGTGATATTGAGTCCGAATTCTGTCATGTCTTTTTTTTAATAGATATGAAGGGTCGATCGATCTATTGAATATTTGATACGAAAAATGAGTTAATTTAATGCTAATACGTAAAGGTTCCTAAAAATGGATTCTTGGTCGTGACTTTTTCGATCGATTTTCAGGCCATCTTTCATGCATCATACTTTTCAGAATTTTCAACTTCAATTGTTTGCTTATTCACTTTGAAGTGAATCAACGATTGAAACCCAGTACCTGTGATAATATATAAAAAATAAATAAGAAATAATAATTTTACACCCTAGCAGTGAAATCACAACTTTAATCATTCGAATGACCTAAACGGCACTAGGGCTTTCATTTTTCCAGATCCGACCTGGCTCTGTATATAATTTAATGAAAATTTATTGTGCCTAGGCGATAATCGAAAAAAACAAATATTCATATTGGAATCGATTTGCATTAATCAATCGGTATGCCACGTTTTTGTAAATGGCACAATTCCTTTGTGACCTCGACTCGTTAGGTAAAGAACTTTTGCATAAAACACCGTTGATTAACTAGAAGAGGATGTGGAGACACATTGCGACAAACAATGGATGGTTAAAGTTCAGAATTTAGGGTCACATTGGGCTAGTTTCCGGAAAAATAGAATATCCGTTCGTCTACTGACTTTTCTTGACTCAGTGAATTAATATGAGATTTTTTAATCAAAATTATCGAAAAATATACAGATGAAATACATTTGAACTAGTGGAATAAATTGTGGACACTTCATTTAATAGAATTAATATTATGGCTTATTATTTTATTTTAAAGAATGAACAAGTACGGTTCTTAATATTGCACTATATAAGAACCTTCAGAATATTTTCCCTAAAAAATTCAACATTTATCGAATTTATTAAATGACCGCAATTGATTCTACTAGCGCATATAAATATAGTTATCGAACATTTAAATTTTATTGCAGAAAATGAAAAATAATAGAGTATATGAATCGATTGTTGTAATAAATGAGTCTACGCGTAGGCTATTTATGTAATCAATGTCCTTACAATCTAAAATATTTACATGATCTAAATTATTGTCATATACGAATGCTATCCACTTACATATATTGTAGTTTTTCATTTTATACAATTCCTCCTACTGTGATATAAAAAGTGATAACCGTTATCATAAACTCAACAAACTTCTCGCTTCGGGTTTTAACCAGCAGCCACTGAAAAACCTCAGAGTCTTCAGCATTGCAGATGCAGACACAGTTTGGCATCCGAAATAAAATTCTTATCAAATTCGAATAAACAACTCATAGTGTTAAAATTTTACAATTGAAGGCAGTAGTCACTGTGGACTTGTTGATTTATCAACGGTGGCTATTGTCAACAATTTGAATTAGATCTGTTATCATCTCGCACGACAAACAAAATGTGTTTTATTGCAAGAGAAATTTCATTTAATTTGAATTTCTTTAGCAATAGTAATTATATAATTTATGGGTACTGGCTCTTCGTAGATTCTGGCTCATGAACCAGAAAAGAGGTAGGTTCTGACTCATGAATCATTTGATTTATGAGCTAAAAAATATTTCATTTCTGTACCAAATCTAAAGCTTCAGATCCTGATTCGAAAACCTCGCAAATTTCAATTCATTGAATCAGAATATGCATAATTTTTTATTCGATTGAGCCAGAACTTTTCCTCCTAGTTTCTGTTTAAAGAGTTAAAATTTGTGATAAAAATTGGCGTTTTACTCAAATTGATTTTGAACATATTTATTCAGGGAAGAACGAGGTGCTGAGCATGGAAGGTGTCAGAAGATTCGTGGCTGAATTCCTGGGAACCTTCTTACTGTTATCAATCGGATGTATGGGATGCCTGCCAGGATGGGCATCAGGTCCTCCACCACCAATCACGTACTCCACATCCTTCGGTATGGTTGTGATGATCATCGTCCAGGTACGATATGGTAAAAGAAATCTATTCAACATTAATATGCTGATCACTGCGCTGGATGTGCATCATTTTATGCGATTTTTTTGTGATTTTTAATTAGTCTGGCATCGATGGAAAATTAATCATCGTGAATTTAATATATAGCGCATTGAATATAGTTTCTTGATAATAAATACTCCAATTTACTTTAATTCAATTTTTGATTGAGATATACATCTATAGTAGGAATTATAAATTCGATATATAGCGTGTGTTTAATCATATGTCTAAAACAAAATTAGGGCTATAATATTTAAAATATATAGAATGAGTAGGTAGCTGAGTTTATAACTTGTAGATTATTATATATTTATATGTTTTTTCTATAGCGATTTGCATTTATTCATTTGAAATCATTATCACAAAGAGATAAACAAATTAGCACTATTATACTTAAAGATTATCAAATTATTAATTTTAGATAGTGCAATGAATCTGTTATATCTGAAATTTATAATAATTACGTAATCGATTATATCGACAATAAATCCGATTATCAATATATCATTATATCCGATTGTCATTATAAATGGATAATACTATATGAGTTATATCTGGTTGTCATTTTTTTATCGATTTTGATAATCGATTATTTCATTAACAATGTTATTAAGATATAGGATAAAAAAAAGCTTTCAATATTTTATTGATATGGTTATATAAATATAAAACCAAATCGATTATCATTCCGATGAAAGCAAAAATAGAAATAGACTCTAAGTGAAATGCTGAAAAACGAACGTGGGCAACAAATTTAAACATGTGCCAAAAAATTGAATTAGTTGAACGGAATTCGATCAAAAATAAATTTCTAAAATTATAGAATAATTCATGAACGTTTTTTGACATTGTTTGTGTATTTTTTTCACTCTAGAATCGTTATACGAAACCGTGACGCAATTACAAGTTTAGCTAATAGATATCAGTAGTGTTTATATAATTTACTATAAATGTATACAGGGTTATTTCTATAATACATATTATATTTATGTAAAACGATTTTCAAATTGAATATTTTTTAATTCAAGTTCTGTTAATTACCTTTACTTATTGCGAGAAAACGACTTGACTTGAAATGGAATTTATTTGAATTAAATGAGAAAACGTAAAACAATTATGATTTTTTTCAGAAATTTCAAACGATTCTCGAAAGTTTTTGTGACTGTATTATCATGCTATAAGGTTGTTCAGCAACTTTTGTGTTCAGCAATTGATTTATTGACACGTTTAATGCTTGCATTTGAATGAAATCAATTAGTCAATCACGATTATTCCAACGCCAATGTTATATATTAAAATATTCATCTATTGAAAGAGTTTTTATTACCTACATTATTCAATAATTATGCAGTATTTGTGCTCGTTTTGTATTCATTTTCTGAAACTTATTAGTTAAACTTTGATTTTTGAACTTATCAGCAGACTCGATTGTGAACGAAGTGTAACTTATGTATTTCATTATCAGTTTACAGTATGTGAATGCTCATCATTAACAATCTATGTCATGATTTTTTTTATTTTAAGATATTTAATTTAAAACTATTTTAATTCGAAAATAAAACAATGAAAAGTATCATGTTTAAATATTTTACAACAACGTGAAATGAAATAAATGATAAACTTTTTTTTAATTCCTTGACTTAGGTCACTGTCATAATAATGAACACATACATATGAATAATGTTCAAAAATTGATTGCTATTTGAAAAACTGACTTTGATAACCTTTGGATAATATAATTGTATACTTTTTGTTGTTTTAAATATCAATCTGCCTAATTAATCTTTTCAATGACTGACAAAACTTCAATTTGAAGAATAATGACATTGATATTTTTTTTTGATACCTAACTTAATTTAATTATATGTATTTATTAAACATAAGTTTTACTTGATATAATTTCCAATCTGATGGCAAAAATGATTCCTAAAATAAAACTCTTAATTTATCTAATTTTTGTGCAGTTATTGATAGACTTATTATGGCAGTGCTCAAATGGGAAATATCCGATGTACATATATTTTTATAGCTTATGATTATAATATGCAGTAAAATACAGATTTTCTATGTCAAGTTAAATAATTTCGAATTCAATTTACTATTTTTTAATGTCTAGAAAAATATTTTGCATTTCATGTCTAATAGTTAAAAAATAGAATTAAATAATTTCATGAATAAAATGACTTAAATCGACTTTTTAATTATGTTTTCAACTTCAATTTGAAAATTGTCAATTTAAAGTTGAAATTATTTGACCAGTAGCAGAAAACCTCACTCTATTTAGTCATATCTTTGCGATGTTTATTTGTGTTGAATTTTTAATATATAAGCTATGCAGCGAATCAAATATTATAATTTCATCCATATAATAGTTTATAGAATAAATGTGCATATGTGTAATTCTTCAAAATTCTTTTAATAGGTCTTCGGCCACATTTCCGGAGCTCATGTCAACCCAGCAGTGACATTATGCTCTTTCATTTGTGGACTCATATCGGTTCCTCTATCTTTACTATATGTGATTGCACAGTTGCTTGGTGCGACGGCTGGCTATGGAGTTCTGCAACTCCTCACTCCGGAAGATGCATTCATGAATGAAACAGCATTCTGTGTCACTATGCCGAATCCTAAGATTTCTGTGGGACAGGTGATAGATATACAATTTTATATTACTTTTATTGATTAATATTTGACACATTTCATTGAATTACAGGCAGTTTTAATGGAATTCATAGTCACCGGTGTGCTTATATTAGTATGCTGTGCTGTGTGGGATCCACGCAATTCGACAAAACATGATTCTGTACCGATCAAGTTCGGTTTTACGATTGCTGCTATATCAATGTCAACGGTAAGATCTCATTTCAAATATTTCCATTATTATAATAATTTAGTACTCTAAGATTATTGCAAAGATACAGATTTTCTTGTGGAAATTTAATATTTTACCTCTAAAACCAATATTTTCCACTTTAAATTTAATTTTTTCTTCTTCAAATACAATATATTCTGTTTTGATTTCAATAATTCAACAATTGTATTAAATTGTTTTTCGATAATTCGTAAAAGTGATATGTGAAACAGTTTGACTCAATTTAAAAAAAATGAATAATATGAAATTTAAATGAAAAACCTGTATTAATATTGATACCTACATTTTAAAAGTAAAAAATAATAATATATACTTACAGGGTGCTTATACGGGAGCGAGTATGAATCCTGCAAGAAGTTTTGGACCTGCAATGTGGAACAATGCGTGGAAACATCACTGGGTAATAAATAACAAATCTTCAATTGGCTACATTTATTATAATTTTAATCAATTTTTTTATATTACATTGCAGGTGTACTGGGTAGGACCGATATTAGGATCAGCTTTAACTTCTCTAATGTACATTTACTTGTTCAGAAACGATCCACCTCCAGCTCAGCGTGAAGAAGTCCCTTTGAACGATAGAAATATCAAAAGTGGAATAGAATCCGCATAGTTTCAATTCAATTATGTACACCGAAACAAATCTAAATATTTCTGAAAATTTAGTACCTAATATCCGAGTAAAATTAATATTTAATTTTTTCATATTGAGTATGAATATGTGCCCATAATTATGATAGTAGTTTAAATCATATTTCAATCAATCAAAATAGGTATTTTGATATTTGTTTTGTATTTGATTTTGTCACTCATACGGTTGAAATTGAAAACAATCCATTGAATATATATTTTTTTTAATTTTATAAATTTTGAAATATATCGAACTGAAATGAACGACAAACTCATTCATTTCAAATTCTCAACTCTAGTTCCAGTCATATATGTACATGGGTATACACATTACTCTAGTGAATATAAAATAACTAAAAATAAGGTATGACACATAATTTTATCTTTAAGGCTTAATACTCATTTATAATATTATATATGACCAAAGTTTGGATAAAAGCATTTATGTTTTCAAAATGAAAGAAAAACTATTTGATTTGATATATAATTAGAGTTAAAACAAAATAATTTAAGAGATTTGAATAAAAGAATGTGGTTCAATTAATAAATCATTTATTTTTCAAATTTATATGAAAACATTAAACACAATCATCATATTATTTTATTTCACTACCAGATTTATGATTATAACCATTTAAATTCTCATCATCAACATTCAAATAAACAGGATATCAAGAGACATAATCAATGACAACATAATAATCATTTTAATACAATAATATATACTGATTAATGTTATTTGTAATACGTTATAAACAGATTAAATGAATTGATCAAAATAGATTTTGTGAAAGGCAATAATATGATCAAAATTTAAGGATCTTTCCTATTTGACTATCAACACAATTACACAGCAACAAATGGCTATCAATATCAATCAAAGAACCATTTTTTTTCAGCAGGTTAGAACTAGTATCAAGTTGAGATAGAAGTTAGCTGAGTTAAGACAATGTGAAATAGGAAAATACCGAAAATTCAAATCATTGCCGAAAAGAAAAATATAATAATATCTACAGAAGTTCAAAAGGAATCAGTCTCAAAATCAAATCAACTGAGTATACACATCGATAAATGTTGATTAAAAACCATTAATGATTAAATTTTCTTAAAAGCTTAATAGAAAACGACTAATAATTCTGGTACATTTATATATACAAACTTTCCATTCAACACCCATTCTATTTTTTTACTATACAAACTCCCTCAAATAGGAATGATATAGAAGCACCTCTAAATCACTATCAATCAGTAATCAGTCTCACAATTTTCTCAAATGTAAGTCAATCATATAATGAAAAATTGTGATAACACACAAATTAACTACTAATATAGTTTATCAGATCGATTGACATATTTAAATTTGTTCATTATAAGACAAAGTATGAATATAAAAATAAACATTTAACAGGAAGTACGTAATTTAAATAAAAGTATTCTTCAGGAAAATTTTGAATTTTCATGACATTATGGTTATCAGGATTCTGTGTTGAGACTTTCCAAAACATTAATTCTTAAGTTTTATTATTTTAACTTCCAGGAATTGAAACTTCTAATTTGATAAGCTTGACAAATATTACGCATTTTATTCAATGAAAATTACTTTGAATACCTTCTAAATGGTCAACTGTCAATATATGAAATTGGATATGTGTAAGTAAATGGTTTTTTAACTACTGTATGCTCTTGGAAAAATTTATGGTGAAATTACCAGATTTAATCACACAAATACTCTACCGAAAATCTAAAACAAATTCATATGGAAAAAGCGAAGATTATGTTTCATGGATTTTAAAAACTGCATTACTCCAAATTCGCTGAAAAAGTCTATTATATTTTAAAGAAAATAAAAAAAAATCGTTCAAAGGATTTTAAGTAAAATTATGAATTACTAAAAGTTTGAGTGCGAACTTCAATCTTTGTGGTTTCCACGTAATTCGTGATAACACCACAAAAAAAGTCACAATTTATTTTGAAAATGTGAAAAGGCATTCTATGGATTTTAAAAACTGCAAAAATTCGAATTCGCACTAAAAAGGATTTGAGGAAAAATTCTTAGAATACTAGTGAATTTGAAGAGAATTATATTTCAGAATCCCTTTTTTGCCGGAAGTACACTTAAAACTGAAAATATTCCCAAAGAAAATATTTATAACATTCTCACCAAGTTCTTTATATGTATATTGAACATATTATAGATTATCATCAAAAATATAGAAAATAAATTGATCAAGTACGGTTCCGAATATTAAGAGTTACAAATATACATTTAATATTTCTATGGTATATGCTAATAAAAATGTAATACATATTAGATGCTTTCATCTAAATCTTCAGCAGCATTATGACTGACAATGGGTTGAATATCATCTGGCTGAAGTCGGATGAATATTCTTTCAACAAAAATATTGTTGTAGACACATGTTCCTAGCAAAAGAACGGTAAATCCTATCAATTGCAACCAATAAAATTCTTGTCCCCACAAAACCATAGATCCAATCCAAATTACAAGAGTCCTAATCGTAGAATGCATAATTAAATAAATGATGACTTATAAGAAACAAATAATAACAAACAAGTTACCTGATAGAATCTAGAACCATTCTAGTGGTAGCGGAATTCTCTTTTGTGACGCTAATTCCAGCAAAGTTGAAGAATGCTATCGATATAATGCAACCGACCACTGATATAATAAGTAAGCCGTTATTTCCTGCAAAGATAAAAGTAATAATGTCCTCAGACAATGTTTTTTTTTGTTAATATTTAAATTACAACCGACACTCACCAACTTGAATAAGACCATCGATAGCATCTTCAACAGTGCCTCTTGGATTATTGTTAAAATGAGGTGGAGCCGGAGTGAAATAGAAAACAACATGGAGAATCATCAGAATGAAGAATCCAAATATGCCTTCCCATCCAACTGCTTGCATGGGTGCAATGTCCAGTCCTTTAAAACAAGGAATTTATTTTTTCTATCAAAGATTTCACAAAAACATCATACTTTCATTGATATTTCAGTAAATTATGAATTCTATGAAATTATGATTTTTTTTGTAGGTAGAAAATTCAATAAACTTAGATTGTTTCATAGTTTTTCCATTTGAAAAAAGCTTAATGGGTTGAAAACTTGTGGAGATTTGAGATGGAAATTAAATACATTTAGAGTCTTGTCAATAAATGTTTTCAATATTCTTAGTTAATAGCAAAATAATAACTTAATTTATCATAACATACACATCAAGTATAAGGTTATCTAGAATATACCTGCAACATATTTTTCTTCATACACCATTTGAGAAGCTGATACTATCTGTGCCAAAACAATCAACAAATCTCCAGTAATTATACTGTTCGGCCCTAATGATCCAGAAGTATCTTTATTTATGAAGTCAGAAGCTCCGACGATAAGTAAACCAATAATAACAAGACCTGTTATCAATACAGTACATTAAAATAAATCAGATGAAAATTTATAAAATAAAATATGATAATTCAAGAATCAATTTACCTATACCACTCCACTTTTGTTTGCCGATGTTTTTATCGAGGAATATTACTGAAAGTAAAGCTGTGAAAACAATTATAGAGCCCCTAAACATTTGGAAACTGCTTGCATATGTCAGATTTAAGCCGATATACATAGTAGACGTTGCAATCTAGGAAAAAAATCATAAAATTTAATGGAAATGATTTGTGGTTTGCAAAAATATATTCATGTGGTTTACAATCATATACCAAATCGAGTATAGCTGGAACCATGAGGATAAATGGATTAAAACTTCTGTTTCCTTGAATCAAACTATAAGCATTTGCAGATATGGATGCTCTTCCAGCATAAGCACACACAAGGGATTTAAATACCAATAAACACATCATTTCGCCAAAAAACATAAAACTGGACTGCAAATGAAAAATTCATAAATATACAGTACAATGTATATCTGAAAGTCATGTTATTTATCAGTCTAACTTATTTTTACTTCACAACATCAAAAATTTATTTTAATTAAAACTTCCAATTTAAGTTTAATATTTAATAAATTGAATCAATATACTTACTTAAGATTCAAGTAAGGATAGTGGAAATAAGCAAAACAGTGATTCAATTTTTGAAATATTAAATTTGATACAAACATGGATAATTAATTGCGAGTGAAAAACCTATAACACTGAACCATCAAAGTGCCAATGGATGTTCCCAATAAAGCTTTCGTGGAGATAAACCAGCTACTAGTCAGTAAAAAAAATGTATACATGTTCAAATACTATTTTGAGGAATATAAATCCTTTGCATAAACATTAATAGATATTTTTAATAAAAATAATATGACCTTCGAAAAAAAATTTGTATGTATAAAAATAAAACGTTTTTACAAATATCACCTGAAGAAATGGATGCTGAAATGGTCTAACGACACCATCTGAACCTTTAGAACTCAACGTGTCAGCCCACTTTGTAGAGAGCGTGTTGATGGAACCAGTGATGACCAACATCACAGCCAGGAACTTTTGATAGTTCGTCCAGGCCATGTTCGATTTTATAAATGATCCAATAAAAGAGAGAATTAAATAATTATAAGTCCGTTCAGTTCAGCCAATAGTTTTGGTTTCAAAATGTCTGAAATAAATAAAAATAAAAACATATATACTATAAAACAAAAGTGAAATATATTATTTTGTTAAAATATATTCAATCGAGAACACAAAAACATATAATAAAACACGCAACCGAATTGAATTGCCAGCTTATCTGATGTTTATTTAGGACAAATATTGGTATTCACAACTAGTTGATGTCATGTATGTATATGCTATAATTTTTATATTTCATCGAAAAAAAACCCAACAAATTGCAAATTGCTTGACTAATAAAACATTAAAACTTTATCTTTTTTAATGTTATTAAAAAAAAAATATTAAAAATAAAATGATTTTAGATTTGAAAAGTTTACACTGTACTTAATGTGGAATCAACTGTTAAAAGTGATAGAATGAGGGTAAAATATGAATTTATTTAAGGAAATGGGCTAGCAGCTTCATAGTTAATATCAAAAACAGGAAAATTGATAACAAATCCAAACCAGAGATAAACTATGATCAAAATGCATAATGCGATGAAGTTATTGTTTTAAAACGCACTTGTTATCAAAATAACAAAGCAGGAAGAGAGATAAAATTGAATTGATGATATAGAAAAGTTAAATGAAGAACAAGAACAAGGGTATATTCTTTCTTCGCTGGCATCGTTGTTCTATTTCGAACAAAGCTATTGATTATATTAAATGCACACATATTATTATGAAAATTAAAGTTAGCAGAATATATGTTTATCACTCGTCTTATTCACGATATAACAGTTTCAATTTTTGCGTAAATGAGCGAAAAATATAATCGACAATAATATATCCTTAATCTTTACAGAATCTGTAATTACACACTGGCTTTGTTAGAACGAAGAGAATAGAATTCACATAAGTTAGAATAAGTCACTGTATAAAAACCTTATTATAGAGCACAAACACAATAACAATATGTCAAATTTTCATTCACTTTACAAACAGATGAATATCATCGGATTATATACAAACAATAAATAAGCATGGATTCGCTAGCAGCTACTCTATGTCGAATGAGTCATTGTCATCAGCATAATTTATTTGTTTCAAATGTCAATATAGTAAAAAATGCGGCGCAAAAAATAGCATAGGAATGATCGAACACGAGCATAATTGCATAAAAACGCAGAAATATATGATGAAAATGAGAAAAGAGAAACGAATTCAAAATACCTTCAAGGAAGACAACTATATTGTAATGGTAGCAGACGTAAATGAAAGCAAAACGAATTGCAAATTTGTGTGGCCGTAAGACGGTATAAATCGGGCATGTCTATATACAAAATTTAGGGGAGATTTGAATTACTTAATTTTATCAAACATTCAAACTAACCTTTTCATTTTTGTGTAAAAATAAGTCATTTTTTAAGATTTTGAAACAAAAAACAAAAACTTCGTCAAACAATCAAATGACAGGCAATTTGATTTTCGTTGTTACAGAAATAAAAATGACATGCATTTATTTTGGTCTAATTATTATATCTCAAAAATATAAAATGGTTTTGAGGTTTTTTAGAAGCCATTTTTCGTGTAGTTTTTTATTCTATTCAAATACAAGTGTTAATTGAAAGGAATTATTTTTTATAAAATTATCGACTTCAAACCTAAATCGGGTACTAGATGCACTATTATTTTTCTCTTCACTTCATAATATTATTATTTTTATTTTTTTTGAATGTTTAATCAATTCGCAATTTAACACACTCAAAATATATAAAACAAAATGATATTAACTGTAAATAGCATTGTAGAAGGCAAAAGTAGAACATTTTTTATCAAACATTCGTCATTTTCACACTACATAACAGACATGTCGTGAAATTAATTCTTACGTTAGTTCATTATTATTTGAAAAAGTGAAAACTTAAGTAAGCTTATATCATGTCTTAAGTCAAGTGTGAATCAAGTCTGATATACATAACCAGAACGTGAGTGCTCATCACATTGCATCGTACTCCAGTGAATGCATACATTAGCCCAGTATTTGCATACGAACGAGTATTCATAGCCCAGTATATGCACGCGATCTAAGTGCATATAGTCCAGTATTTGCACTCGGTGCGAGTTTATATTGCCATATCTTTCAAAATTCACCTACATTAAAATATTGTATGTGGTTTTCTTTATTACGTTTGTTTTCATTAAACAATAAAAATGATCGCCGGATTCATTCGCAATCTGTTATGAGATTTGGCGCTTTTTTCCAAGATCTGTTTTAAATAAATTTCCAAACCACAAATGAACCATATGAAGAAGTGGAGGCTTCACTGGCAGCTGCCTGCATTCACCTGTTGCCTTTTTAACAAATCACAAACACGCGCTCAAACTCTTGGATGGGAAACCTTTTCTTAGTTCGATTTCTATTTATTCGTATTTGACACAGTTTCAATAAAATTTCACATAAATTAAAGTTTATAAGGTATAAATGACAAGAAATCACAAATTAAATACGATATTTTTGAAAACTTCATTTCAGTTATCACATTTGTCATTTAAGTACACTTCTTGGCTTCCGAGGTTCTGATATTATAATACTAGTAAATATGTATATTTTATATTTAGTTCAATGCTTTTTGTTTTAAATTCGATAGTTTCAATTATTTAATAAATCAATCCTTTTACAATTGAGTTAAAACAAAGGAGTAAGTAATGCAGTGTTATTAAATTTTTGAAATATCGAACTAAATGTAAAGATCCTAGAATCGATTAATTTGGGCAAAATTTATGTGGACTTTCAATTGAAGCGACATATTGACAATATAATAGATCATCTAAGGATACGGGTATTTGAATTGATAATAATAGAAATAAAATGTTCTGTTCCCCTGAAAAGCGAAGCGTTGCATAAAATCATCGCACCGGTTCAGTCGACGAACGACAATACAATAACTAATTGACACCTGCTCTGTTCGGCGGCAAAATTGCAAAATTCAAAAAAATATCGTAATCTGAAACAATCCTGAAAATAAAACCAGACGAAAAAGTCAATACATTGTATGTTTATTCTACAGAAGTATAATGCTGCATATGTTTGGCAATGAAATTTTAATTTTACTGATGCTCAATGACTTTATATCCAACTACAAAATTGGAATTGAGTAAATCAATGAATTTCTGCTTGTAGTGTCTTCTAATTAAGGTGTTTTCCAAGTATTAGTTTGAGATCATATGCTTCAATACTGAAACTATGTTTAGGTACCTTGTTTTTTTCTGAAATAAGACCCTTCTAATGATTCTGAATTTCATCGATTTTGAGTGGGGTAATGAAGTTTTTTTTATTTGATTTTGATTTTATTTGTCGAAAACATATTTTTCAGAGCATTCTGAAAACTTGAATAACTTCGAACATTTTATTACTACAGAACTACAGTGTAAAACTCACGTGCTTTTTTTTAAATTAGATTACATTTCAAGTTAATTAGATTAGACTGAACGTGGTAACTTTCAAGCATACACCATCGACATCAAGATAACACGTCCTTGAAGCAACCAAAATAAATATTTTACTAAAAAAAAAACATCGTCCCTTCGATAAAAAAAATCGACATAATTCGATTGCACTTTTCGTCTCGCGTCCGAGAACTGGACAAGGTGACGTGTCGGCGAAAAAAAGAGACTATGGAGACGACGACGACGACGATGATGATGATGAAGAGGACCAGGATCGAGGACAAACCAGAGCCTCGTCGGCAGGTGTTGAGCGGCCAACCGGTCGCCGCTGATTTCGGCCATTCGAAACATTCATTATGTAAATCGCACGGTTCCTTATATCGTATGTATGCTATATTATAGCTTTTCAACTACACACGACGACTGAAAAGGCCAAGGGGTACGAGTGACTTCGCGGTGATTTCGATAGGGCGTTCAAAGTTCAGCGTGTATTGGGAGGAGGTCGGGTGTTTTGATGATGTATCTCGGTACACGTTTCAAGTTCGCTTATATCCTTTTGTCACCTGATATATGAATATAACTTAACTTCGCCAAAAATATCACTTGTACCCCTTGGTCTTTTCGGTCGTCATATGCAAGTGCACAATTTATAGGTTTTTTTATCAGTTTCGCTGAGGTACGTCTAGTTTGGATATTTTGTTGTTTTTCGAAACGGTGTTATCGACCTCGAATTAGAATATAAGTTTAATAGCGCGGTTATTTAATGTCTCAATACAAATTTAAAATTTAATGAATGTTATATGCCTCATCAATTACTGATTTATTGGCAGAGATACTTTCTAGAATTATTGTGTGCATGTCTGGGAAGATTTCAGCATCCATTACATTATAAATTTTACAAACATCTGGATTTCTATCGATTAATAGTTCTGAGGATCTTTTCTTAGTCCAGCCATAGCAAATATTATGCACGGCCTACACACAATATGGGATTAACTACGGGAATGGGGAATAATATGGGTACTAGTATGTAGTTTCATACTTCACAATAGAGTTCAAATTGAGTCACAAAAGTGATTTTTAGAATGTATTCAGTTAAATTGTGTTTTCTGAAAATAAAATCTATAAATATATGCTTTAGTTCGATTTAAAATAAGTCCTATCGCATTTCTTGAGTGCAAACATAATATGAGCTAAATTTTTCTGAAAAACTCGTCATTCGTTATTATGGAAATGAATGCAAGACACGTATCTAATGTCGTCGTTTCTATTGTGTTCTATTTTCAAAACACAAATCGAGTGTAGCGAATTCAAACACGAGTTGTTTCTGAATTCTGCTTCAGATTCACTTCAGAAACTTCATCTGCAAAAAAAAACATTCTCATCGACCTTACGTTCATTTTTTACTTATTCCTTGAGCAAGAAAACCTTTCGATGATTACACCAATTAACAACGATTTCAAAGTTGTCCGAAACGCACTCGTCGATTTTCAAAGTGGCCTCACACACGATCGACAATATTGTCGTTAGGTCGAATAAAACAGCATATAAGCATTGAAAAAAGGCTTCGCTGGAAATTAGCCAAAAATTAAAATAAAAAAGGATTTAAGAAGACCACCGAGCACCTGCTGAAGACGTAGTAGTGCGAAATGAGCTGTGCCCGTGCAGAAAATTGCATTCCACACAACTGACGTTTCTTAAGGCTGTAGCACACAGAATAAAACCCAAAATATTAATTTGATCCCATTTTAGACTCGTCTTATAATAAAAGAGTATCTGTAATAAGAGAATTTTCCAATCAATAGATTTAAAATATATTTAAATCGATAGATATTAGTAATCGAATGATTTTTTACAACTACGACTTTCATCGCAGATGTAGTTGGGTTTTCATGGAAAATCGATTTTCAATCATTCTATTTTCATACTAATTCACATTCCGAAATTTTTCATTTGAAAGCGAGTTGTGTGAAAGCGGCTTTATGTATTCAAACGTGTGACATTGCGAATTGTGATGATGTAAAAAATATCGATTTTATTTTTCCACATCAAATTAATATAATGAAAATAACGCGTTCATTTCCAAGCCATTGAACGATTGTGCAGCGTTTAGACGCCCGAGAATTTCGCACGTACGGTTTCCATGAAATATTTTTCACAAAAAGCGTATCCAATTCGCAAAAATAGACTTCGACATTTTTCACACCTCCAGACTGAGTTTTAAATTTCACCGAATTTGATCGAATCGAAAATTTCAAGACTAAAATCAAAAATCGATAAAAATCCTTTTCGATTCTTCTTTCGTCACGTTCGAACCTAATAGTTCGTATAATTCATTGATTATATCGCTCGATTAATATGAAAATATTATAGATTTGGAAAATTTGTTAATTTTTTTATGTCGGTTGACGGTTACGAGAAAAAATTCAAATTTTCAACTTAACGAACGACCGTTTCCGGATACGCGTGCGTCCTTTACAATTATATTTCTAGACCATGCACCGTGTAATATAACATATAAATATATGGTGTACACGATGTTACATAAAAGTGGGTTAATTTCTGTGCAAAATTGCACGAAATTAATTTAAAATACTGAATAATCATCATCATCATTTGCCATCCTTTATGTTTTCATGCGCGGATGATAAGGCATGTTTCAGTAACGTCAATATTTTCAGTGAGACAATACTGTTTCTAGTGAAATTATGTTATCGTTTGAAACAATTTAAATAATATGTGGCACAGGTGATTTCGAGAAAAACGCACTCAAAGTTAAACATGTATTAGGAAGAGGCCGAGTGATTTGATGATATATCTCAGCTTACATCCTTTTGCCACCAAATATTATATATAATATGAGCGTACATAGAAGTGATTCCTGTACATACCTAAATTTCGGCAGAAATGTCACTTGTACCCCTTGGCCTTTACAGTCGTCATATAGTTTTCTCGTGTGTTCAGATAATCGAATTGAGCTCAAAATTGGCTGGTCTACATTACAATGCAGATGAAGTAAGTTTCCTTTAATTCACATTAATGTCAGATATTGTTGCATTGAATAAATTAACTCCAATCTAAAGATTGAAAAACGACTAATTAGTGATAAATTTGTGATACAATTGACAATATTCATTTGATTCTAGCACACATCAACACCACGTTAGATTGGCAACGTATGATAAGAAACGACTAGTAAACCCATCGTCTCGATGAGATAACTTTCCCGAAATTTCGTCATATTCTCATGAGTGAGGAGAGACACGACTTCATCGCCACCCTGTACCCGCACGTGCATTTTAAAACACACAAAACGAGATTGCGAGAGCGGAAACGGAGAGAGTGAAGTGAACCGTAGTATGGCGTAGGGGTGGAGTCGCGAGGGGGACCAGCTCCGCTTCGAAGGTCGCCACCAGCACCAGGGATCGGAATAAATTATTGCGCGTCCGTGGTGCCACCCTCGAAGGGTTCCAGGTCTAGGAGCCGTGACGGGGTCACCGTCCGTCGACGATTCGCGAATGGAATGCTCCAAACGCGTGCCAACCTTGATTTTGAGCTGGTCTTGTTCTGGAATCCTTCGATCGAATATGTGAATGGTATCAGGGACAGTTGGACTGTCTTTAAATGCTCTGTTTTATCGGAATGTGTAGCTGAAATTAGGGTTGACTGGAATGTCTTTAAAGGCTTAGAACGCATAGCTGTGATTTAGGACAACTGGGCTGTCTTTAAATGCTCTGTTTCATCAGAACGTACAGCTGAAATTTGGGTTGACTGGAATGTCTTTAAAGGCTTAGAACACAGCTGTGATAAGGGACAACTGGGCTGTCTTTAAATGCTCTGTTTTATCAGAACGTACAGCTGAAATTTGGGTTGACTGGAATGTCTTTAAAGGCTTAGAACGCATAACTGTGATTTAGGACAACTGGGCTGTCTTTAAATGTTTTGTTTCATCGAAACACAAAATTAAAATTAGAGTTGACTAGAATGTCTTTAAAGGCTTAGAACACAACTGTGATAAGGGACAACCGGGCTGTCTTTAAATGTTCTGTTTCATCAGAATGTAAAGCTGAAATTAAGGTTGACTGGAATGTCTTTAAAGGCTTAGAACGCATAACTGTGATTTAGGACAACTGGGTTGTCTTTAAATGCTCTGTTTCATCAAAACACAAAGTTGAAATTGAGATTAAGTAGAATGTCTTTAAAGGATAAGAACACATAGCTGTAATTATGGATAACTGGGATGTTTTTAAAAGTTTCATTTAACAGGCACACATAGTTGTGATCTAGGATAGATGAGGTTCTGTTTAATTATGAGCTGGGATCAGGGAAAGTTAGAATTTATTTAAAGGTTTCATTTCACTGGAACGTATAACTGGACAAAAGTGCTGACTTTAATGTCCATGCATGTATGTTCCATTTAAAGTCTATTACTGGGATGATGATTGACTGTGATGCGACTGGTGGCGCACAAATAAGATAATCGTTCAAGCTATGTATCTATCCTATTTGCAAATAATTTTCTTGTTTATTTGTCTATAATAACTTATGTATAGTGGCACCAATTGCGCTACCAGTTTCATTTATAGTTGCAACCATATTTCACCTTTTCATCCATCCATCAACAATAACTTTGAGATTATCATAGTTAAACATAGCTAACTACACAATGCCAACACACCTTCGAGAAGATTCAAAACGCATTTTCCAATAAAGTTTCGCAATCATGTTTGTGACACAAAACTACTTATCGAAACGACTTTCATTATGTAAATACGTACTTTTTTCGGCAGCCGAAAATTGGTTCATTTTCAAGAGGATTGTTCACCTGTCATTTCTTTAGCATTTTTGCGGTGATTACGAGAAACAACCGGTTCCATTCGAATTTCACGCATGCTTCATTATGTTCATCAAGTCGCCATATCAATAACTCAATGTTGAACATCAACTCCTTATCATTTGACGATTCATGATAAATTACATAATAAATGATATCCAATGCCAGATTTGATAGTTAAAATCAGAGTTTTACACCTAATGTAACATAAATGATAAAAAGAAATGTAAAAAAATCTAATAATGATTCCTTAGCAAATGATGTTTTTGTGTCTTATAAAATCTTTCAACAAAATTTTGCATGTCAATGTGAAGGACAACCGTGTGATTTTCAATTTCAACAAAACTTCGCCAATTCTCAGTATAAATAGCTCAATTACGGTTTTGACGCGTTATTTTTCCGAAATATACTATTGCATTGTGAATGCAGAACAAATTGAGATATAATTAAGCGACAATCGCAAAAATAAAATCGAGTTTGGATACGGAAAAAAAAATTCACACGGTATTCGTAATACGATAATCGGCACTATATGATTTTCCGACGAATCGAATCATTGTGCTCGAAATTGTATTGCTCTCGTTTACAATGATGTAAAACGTTCAATATGGATTTCGCTTATGTTAAATTGCAACGGAATAATGGAACTTGAAGCGAACTAATAAAACTGTTTATATGTTGCATTGAGATCGTAATTATCGGTGAGATCATAATTTCATCGAATCAATTTGTATGTAGGTATATGCAGTTGCAACTAGTGAGTTAAGTCGAGCTCTGTCCAATATCTATCTTAACTCGATACAAGTTCATGATGTTATTAGTCACAAAAAAAACTTAAGTTCTAGTCTAAAGTTTTTTAAAATTTCAATTCGATTCTGGTTCTGATTACAATTGCTAGGGTATCAGTTATCGAATGTGAAATTAAAATTTCGATAAGACATCCGAATTATCTGTTCAATATGAACTTTTCTGATCTCTTTGTGCAAATTTATTATCGATCGAATAAAAGGTTATCTATGTGAAAACAAATGATTTTGTTCAAAACAATACATCAGCTAATTTAAACGATTATTATTTGCCGAATATTAAATTTTATTTCAGCAGTTTCAGCACACATTATGTAGAATCAAGATTTTACTGACATTTCAATGAATCAATATCAAATTATAAACTCATTCGATTATATTATATTTTCATTACAGAAATCATACACAAGATCTTCTCTCAGCGTTCAAATGTTCACAAACATATTATGAGTTTTAATACATACATATCATAAATATTAGATGGAATGTTAATACCAAATTCCACATAATGTAATGAACATTTAACTAGCTTATAGAGATTTGCATGACTTTCGATTTAATTTTCTTCAGACCTACAGCTCACCTAAAGCAGATCTAATAAGTATTGTATATGATTCTTATTGAAACTTATCAAAGTATAAAACTCCGAAGTGAATTGATCATATACGCAGCAAATTATAAACAAAATTTATATGTTTACAATTGAAAAAAATTGAAAAATATGTTTAGTTGTTTTTCTCAACTTCTAGAGTTAGTCGCCTTCAGCACTGAAAGATTCAAAAAATAACACAAACTATCCTCTTAATACATATAACGACTGAAAATACCAAGGGGTACGAGTGATATTTATGCCGAAATTGAGTTATGCACATAAATCGCTTCTATGTACACTCATATATTCGGTGGCAAAAGGATATAAGCCGAGATATATCATCAAATCACTCAACCTCCTCCTAATGCATGTACATAGGTACACGACCAATTTTTCTCGAAATCACTTGTACCCCTCGCGCTTTTCAATCGTCACATATAAACCTAAAAATCATCTAAGTATCATCCGCGCGAATTCGGAACGTGAACCTCGATACATCATCAAATCGCTCGACCTCCTCCTAACGCATGTAGGTACACGACTTACGCTTTTCTCGAAGTCACTTGTACCCCTCGGCAACCTAAAAATCGAAGTATCATCCGCAACACATAATTTCGCCAACTTCTGCTCCAACACCGCACTTCTAACAGCCTGAAAAAAGAAGAGACGAGCAGGTGGCAATCGGGAGACGAGACCGGGCTTTTTTTTCTTTCGAGGCACGCGTCTGCTATCGGCCAGCCTTCCACCATCCGAAGCCTCGAGGGGGCTTTGGATGTGGGATTTGTGGGGTCCTCCGATGGGCCAGAAAGCCTCCTCGAGCCATCGGAGGCTATTGCTCAGATCGGGGAAAAGGGGACCGAGCGCCGTATGCTGCTCCGACTCACATCTGCCTCAGGTGCTCCAAACACCTTTGCGATTCGACCAATTTTAGAGATTCGTTTTGGGATTTCGATGTGAGTTCGAAGCGGTTTTAGGATGGGTTGGAATGGTCGAAGGAATCTGGTCGATCTTTGTTGGGTTTGCCGGATTGTCTTTTCGAGTTGGGGTGTCTTTTCGATGTCGAGGTTCGAAGCTGTTTTGGTATGAGTTGGAATGGTCGAAGGAATCTGATCGATCTTTGTTTGGTTTGTCGGATTGTCTTTTCGAGTTGGTGTGTCTTTTTGATGCTTTAGTTAACTAATCAGTCAGTTATTAAGAGCTTAGTCAGTCTGTCGAAAATTTATGGAACAGAGACGGATTTTTGACAGTTGATGGTGAAAGGATTGAATGTATTAGTTGTGAATCCTGCTCCAATTGAAATTAAGAATTCTTATATGTTTCTCGTTGATGATTAAGATAACTAATCAGTCAGTCATTAAGAGCTTAGTCAGTCCTTCAAAAATCTATGGAACAGTGATAGATTTTTGGCAGTTAATAGTGAAAGGATTTGCTGTATTAGTTGTGAATCCTACTCCAGTTAGAGATTTAGAATTCTTATATATATGTTTCTTATTGAAACTGTTTGGAGCTGAAGACGAGTAAAAATGTGATTAGTGCGGTTTTCTGAATCAGACTAACTTGAGTGATATTCGGTCGATTCAAAATACAAATCACTTCGATTGTTTGGTGATGCTTTTATTTTCGTCAGAGATCTGTGGCAAAGTTTGTGCAATGTTTAAATGTTAAATTGGAGCTACTCTATAAAATGATTGATTTAAATCGATAGTGAAAAGTTGTCATTTTCAGGTGAAATCTAGCTTGAATGTATTAGTTGTCGAAACGGAGCAATCGAAGAAAGTAAATACTCTTTAATCAAGAATTGAAGCCTACACTATTTCATGTCGTCTAAAAGCTCGCTTTGACATCTAAAGTAGCTGCTGCCAAATCTGACAAACTCCTTGCTCCAACACTGCAACCGAAGAAAGTAAATACTCTTTAATCAAGAATTGAAGCCTACACTATATCATGTCGTTCTATTCTGTCGTCTAAAAGCTTGCTAAAGTAGCTGCTGCTAAATCTGACAAACTCCTCGCTCCAACACTGCAACATCACAGATGCATTGAAAATCCATAATTATTCAAAATCTCGACCTCAAAACTAGAATTGAGCTTCCCTGCCGACCGCAGCACGCTCGTGGGGTTGATATGCGGGAGGGGACCAGGTACCAGGTAGTCGAGGATCGCACCTGGCGTCCACCATAACAGACGCCATGTGCTTCGAACGTTAAAAAGTGACCGCCACCGTGAACACCCTTCACTCGGCGGACGCCAATTGCGCGAGGAGCACGTCCTGACCATCATCATCGTCATCATCATCACCATCACAAAACCCACTCGAAGCCTGACAAGATGCGGGGGTGCACGTTGGCCCACCTGCTGATGCTGATGCTGGCCGCGGTCGGAGGCGCTTCGGCAGACGCTGAAATCTCCGCTGAGGAGCAGCTGAAGTATCTGTCCATCAAGCTGACCACCGTGGCTGCTCAGCACACCATCGAAAACGCCGCCATGAGGAAGGAGATCGATAATTTGAGGTACTGGTTCTGATTTGGCAGTGCTTGTTTTGTAGTAGAATTAGAATTTAGGAAGTGCTGAAGCTCGAGTTTTCAGGAACTCGTTGAGCGCTGTTGGAGCGGGAGCTTTTTCGAACGTTTCCCGCGAAATTTCGACTCGGTTGTTTTGGTTTTGAGCAATTTTTAATTTTTATTACGATTTTTCGACTTTTGTGCGAGTTTTATACATAATCCTATTGACTTTTTATCTATTTGAAAGAGTTAATTTAATCAAAATGTCGTTTCTTGAATGAAAAGTGTAAATTTTTTCCCTACATTTATGTATAAGTAACAAAACTTTTATTATTTGTTGAATTTATAGGTAATATATGTATATTAAAAAAATGTAATTGATGAAAAAATTGTCATGATGTTTTTGGTTCGAATATTATGAAAATTTAATAAGATTGAATTGAGTGATTATAAATTATAATAATCGGCTAAATTGAATGAAAATTGATTTTTTATTGATTATCATTTGTGCTATAAAAATGTAATTTCCATACAATCACAAACACATTTTGAAAAAATTAACATATATTTAGTTATACAATTATTCTTATATTCGCCAATATGCTATATCTGCAAATATTCTATTATCTAATTTTCCATCACTACAAAAAACCCAACAATCCATAAAATACCTTCCACACAATCAATATAATCCTTCATCAATATCAAAACAAAACACTCACAACATTATGAATTGTCGCTGATCAATAATATTGCCAATGCGTTAATCAATTTACCCCCCCTTCTTCCACTCCTAATATTTCCGTTTTAGCGATTTTCCATCAATATTGACAATATCATCGACCTATAGAGGGCACTTAGAGCGTCACAATTGAAAAAAAAAACTCGTTTCCGAATCGGAAGTGGGCATTTTCCACAAAGCGCACGCTACGTCCGTCATTTCGAAAAATATGGTTTTACGAAAAATAACCGCATGCGTTTGTATTGTATTCGTTGTATTTGTATGTATTATAATTGTATTGCATTTTTTCTGTGTGGGCTTGTGTTGGTTTCTTTCGAAACGAACGAGCAGGTGTTCCTTTTCAACGTACGAATCCAGTCTCGGAACGAGGTGAGTTTTGTCTTTTTGATCAGATTGCTTTTTTGTTCGATTGTTTGTTAGTGGCAGAAGGTTGGTTATTAATCTGCTTATAATATTGTGTTAGTTAAGATATTTTTAAATTATTTAATCTTATGATCTGCAAAGATGCGGAACTGCTTCATAACACATACATTCTCTTGTACGTCGTCATATCTTTAAGTTAATGTGTATTACAATTTCCAATTTGAATTAAATATTTTAAAAATTTTATTGAGGAATTTCAGAGTAATTTAGATAATGGTATGAGTAAGATAATTCAATTTTAGAAATATTTAATTTCAAATTGAAATTATCAAATTTAAATTGGAAACTTATACTATTATGAAGCGATATAAAATATTCAATTTAGCCAAAAAAATGGCTAATTACATACTGCATAAAATTATAATTTTGAAAGTGAAGACATAATTAAAATATGAATTCACTAGACTATCAGCGAAATTACAATTTCAAAATAATATTTATGTTTTTGCAATAGCGAATTTTCACCCAATTGCACAAAGCTCCAAGTAATTATTTATTTTTTGTTATATCTATTACGATTGTGTATTGTTTCTCATTGATGTTGTTTTTCATCAATATTCTAAATATTGTAGAACAACAACGAAATAAACTAGTGGTATATAAAAAGCTGTTGATGCGCGCTTTCGGTATTTTATTGATGCGATATATTGACAACGATATTGATCGTGTAGGGGAGCACACACATCCTCGTTCATTCTCAATGGCAGCTTCTTATCATTTTAATAAGCGAATCAATCAGACTCACCTTGAATAATCATTTTTTGCGATTCTTTTAAAATAAATAAACGTTATGCGAAACTGTTGTTCCACGCACGAGGAAGAATGAACAGCGAATTGTTTAGAATTTGAAAAATTAGTTTCGGTGGACTAACCACGTTTCGATTTCGTTTCTAGCGTTTTATTCAATCTATTATATTATATAATATTGTGTATAGGGTGTCCCATTTGGTGGGTCGATTTCAATTTCAAAATCAAATTTATCGTCAGTCCTAAACAAATTCCAAAAAGGTTTCATGTACATACCTACATATGTATATCATATTCTGTGTATCCATTTATTTTAGATAAATAAAAAAAATATCAATTGTGTCTTTTTTCAGTACGATTTGCATCAATTACAAAATAAAACAAAAACTTTCTGATAATTTAAAATTTAAAGATTTTCAGATATGTTGAATAAAATATCGCCTGTAGCGCAATTTTTATGCTTACTTTTCAAAAGTCAATGTATGGAATGAAAAAAAAAAATGTATATATTTATCTACGTTTCTGATCATAATTGTTGCATATGAACGCATTGAGAGCCGACAATCATCTCATTGTTCGACTCTATTTTTGGCGCTTTTTTTTTTGTATTATAAAAATGACAATTAAATTCTGAGTGTTTTGACACCATTTTCATCAAAATACGATTTTCCAAACGGAAGTTAAAGGCTAAAAACAAAACCAATAGCCAAGTGTCCTACTTATATGTATATATATCCTCTATATGTATATATTTTTTTAATAATGTGTAGATCGAAAATTTTAGATTGCGGACAGAGTCGCGATGCGAGTTTCTCAGGCTCACGAATTAAAACAGGAAAAATGCAAATTCGAATTTTAGGTGTGTATGTGTGCTTACGCGCTCATTTTCGTATGTTATGGGAACTAATTCCAATAATTGTTCTTGTATTACATTTTCTATGCAATGTACAGGGCTGGATTTAGATATGCTTATAGGTCCTAGATCCTTCTATCGTTTTCCTATTTGAAAAAAATACATTTTCTATTATATGTACTACTTATCGAATTCGAATATCCTCGAAAAAACCTCGATCGGACACATTTAGAGGCGGGAGACAGGCAAAAAAATCACCCCCTAACGTGTTTCTCTTTCTAAATCGAATCGCACGATTAAAATTAACATATATGCCAAATCTTAGGCTTTCTACCAGCTCAAACAGTTAAGAAGCTGGACTAAAACAATGATCGACGATGATTCCGAGAATCGCATCTATGATCATTCGCCGACTCGTGGGACAGAGTGCGATCGAAATTTCCACAAATCGACCGAACTGATAATTTTCGAATCTTTTTTTCCCGCTCGATCAATCCCCATACATTTTCATAGCACGTGTACGCTTCAGTGATCGAGAATGCAAAAGTGGTTCTCAGGATTCGCGTGGGTAAAATAAACAATTATACGCGTGTGTGCATTTTTCCACATTCAAAACTCGAATTCTTTGTGTGTGTGTGTGTTGTTGATTTCCGCGAATTTTTCAAAAATCCACACCGACTAGTTGTCAACGTATGTGTACTATCCGAGAAATAAATAATGAATACTTGCAAAATATACATTAAAACACTCATATAAATGAAGGATGAAATTGCTATGTACCTGCCTACTTATTACGTTTAACTAGTAGCCCACGAAAGATATCTGATAATAGGTCTATTATTCCTTCGAATATCAAAATTTATCATCTTGCATTCAAACTTATTTGCTTATGAATACATACACTGAAATAGCAGATTGATTTGAGAGACATGTGTGTGTTAAAAATCAATTTCCTTGTTGCAGAGAAGAGTTGAAAGCATGCACTTCGTGCAACGAGAAGAGGAACTCTCAACTGACGCTGGAATGGGCTATGGATACAGTGGCTGAATTGAGAAAAGAAATGCGAGAATTGGAAGCCGCTACTAATGCCAGTGGATGGCAACAAGAGCTTCGAAACGAGGTCGCTACTATCCTCGTAGAAGCCGAAGGTGTCACCAAATTGGCTGCTGCTGATGGTGCTCGTCTCGCAGCAGGAGAAGCCCGAGATGCGGAACTGATGCTGGATATCAGACAAGTTCGAGATATAGCCTCCGTTGCGAAAACTGCATGCGACGCTGTTAAAAACGATGTAATTATTAATGTATCTCTTATTATGGTCCAGATATTATTTTTTTACGTGCATATATTATTGTTTCCATTTCGATTTCAGGTTGAAAAGATGCAGAAGAATCTGAAAACTCAGTACAAAGTGTTGAACAAAAAAATCAACTTGCAAGCTAGGGATGACTTTCCAATGCTGAAAAATGACGTTATGGACAATGGTCGCGATAGTCAGCACGTACGTCATTCGTCTCGAAGACAAATCGAAGATTTAAAACGAGCTCATCACAACATATACGTGATGCATAGACAGATGAAAGCACACATGAAGGAATTGCAAAAGAGTGTCGATTCTCTCCAAGAAGAGAGAAATTTGCAAAGTGACGAAAAGATTAGGCAACTGATCGAAACCCACGAGAAGCACTCGGAGTCTATAAAAAACATAAGCACCGAGGTAGCCAACTTCAACAAACTGCACGTTTCCATGCTGGAACTGCTGGAGAACATGGAGACGCTAGAGAACAAAGTCGATAAAACCGTACCCGATTTCAGAAAGGAAATATCCAAGTTGGACCTCGATGTAGCCCAGATTCGTTCCTACAACAGCTATCTGAAGGACGATCAAGAGAATATACACCGTTCGATGAAGGCCGTGGTAGTCAGCGTATCTAATCTCATGGATAAAGTCAACAACGATCATTCCACGCTGGAAACTTTGAACTCCACGTGCGGAAAACTGGAAAGGATTCTTCACAAAGATACAGAGATCGGATCTGAGGTAACACAAGTGCAAAATAATTGAAAATACACATCTCTAAATTTATATTAATTGATCGAAATTTGCAGAAATTTGAAAATCGTACGAATAATTGCAGCTTGGAATTATTGGCATCGCTGAGGAAAGAAAATGGAGCTTCAATATTGACAGAGTGCGAAGGGGAATGGATACTCACACAGAAGAGAACGAACGGAAGCCTGGACTTCAACCGGAAATATGAAGAGTATGCGGCAGGATTCGGAGATCCATCGTCTGAGTTTTGGATAGGAAATGAAGCCCTGCACCACCTGACCAAAGACAACTGCACATCACTCCGAATAAAAATGTTGGACATAAATGGAAAAATGTGGCAAGCGGACTATTCGCATTTCAGCGTGGGACCTTCGGACTCTGGATATAGATTGTGGCTTTCTGGATATTCTGGAAATGCCGGTGATGCCATGGCATATCACCGCGACATGGAATTTTCGGCTGTGGACAGGGACAGAGACACCTCCAGCCGCCATTGTGCAGCCACTTACCAGGGTGGATGGTGGTTCTCACACTGTCAGCATGCCAACCTCAACGGTAAATATCTATTAGGGTTGACCTGGTTCAACAAATCTCAAAACGAGTGGATCGCCGTATCCTCCAGTAGGATGCTCGTACGTAAAAGGTCGAGCTGCTGAACCACATATTGTAGAGGAAACTTGTCTCACTGGGATAATGCATTACAAATGTATCCAACAGTAGTTGATTTCTACTGCAGTGTCATGAAGGTGCCATGTGGATTTTGAATGTTTCAAAATTATGCATTTTAAATGTATTACAATATTTAATAACACTTAATTTTTCGGAGGGTATTTTTGAAACAGACCATTGGCATAACACTTGACCTGATCTGAAACATAACCCATCCCATCCTAACCTAATCTACAGAGTGTCACATTATTGGTTTACTCCACGAGTTCCATTTGAAGTGCTTTGATGTGACTAGCGAGCTGCAGAGACTGCATTCTAAGATGTATTATTTTAGTAAACAAAGTTATCTTTCTACATATTTTTCAACGTTCAAAAGGCCAAATACACACTACAGATTTAAAGTGAAATTAAAAAAGCAAATGTAAGTTATATAAAGGCTAGAATGTCTACTTTTTAAATGAATATGAATAGAAATGTGCTTGTTACCTGTGACTTCGAAAAATGATTCTATGTATCTTCAGTGTTATTTAGCTCATATTTGCTGGTTTTCACTTGACTGCGGTGCTGATAAAATTGGTAGTGTGTATTTGACCCAAACATTACTCTGAAACAATTACCATTTTGTTGTATGTATACCAAAGAAAGCGATAAAATTATGTTTTTTATGCATTTTCACTGTTTTGCGATTGCTAAGTTTCTATATTGTATGTGTATGAATGATATTCTCAAAAGTAATTTATTGTATGCAGATTTAGTTTTTACTACTTGTTAACGATAATATACCATTTTAATTTTAACCAAAAAATATATTTAAAATATGACTAGATTGTGTTTTATGTTAGTGATAGAATAATTTACATGGTAATTTGATAAGACTGAAACAGCATAGGCATTCATACCATTTCTTTATAAATATTTCAGTTGATGTTACATATTTATAATGAACGGTATATGTGTCTACAATTATGATTATGGTCCTTGTTAGCATATTGAAAAAAATGAGCTCATCATTCACTTAGGTGCACATTGTTGCAGAGTAATATACTCGCATTATAAACTTTGAATATTGGGCACAAACGAAAAAAAAAAAACTATACAATTATTGACCTCTATTTCATATGAATGCCTATTTTTCTACAACTTTTTATTAAAAAAGTGAAAAGAAATATTTCATTATAGGGGGGTTGACTATATTGTTTTCATTTCCAACGATATGATTAACAATACAAAGTCAAATACATACAAACATTAAATGTCTCATAATAAAAAAACACTATTTATTGTTAGATCATTAATATAATGATGGGCACATGTGTATTTTTCGAGATTCGTCATCAAAATTGACAAAATATAAAAAAAATCTTATTTTCACTTAATTTGCTCACTTATGATCATTCTGTATCACATGTATGTGTACATATTTATATGTAAATAAATATTAAAACTGAAAATAAAAATATTTTGATTTACATCCTAAAAATTTCAAATAGGAATTAATATGAACAACATAATATTTTTGATAATTTTATTTTCAAATATGTATTAAAAATATACAATAACTTTAATCTCTTGCCTCTGAAACTTCTAAACAAAGAACAATTATTTAATTATCAAAATGCATATTGTTAAGCTAGGTTTGCCATTTCTTTGATTTCCAAACTAAGGAAGTAGCTGTATTTTTTGCCAACCCAGTACATATTTAGTTTTTTCAAACAGGTTACAAAACTTTTCATTAAACATAAGGTATTTTCTAACCAATGAATATTGTTTTTTTTTTCGGAACAAAGTCAAATTAGACATGGCAACCCTAAGTTTAGCGCATTACATAGTAATAAATTAAAATAAATACATATGTTCAGAAAATAAATACGCATAGCAAAAAAACGCAAATTGTGAAATGTAAATGCATGTAATGCTCAGACTAACGCAAAAATGAAAATAGATTGGATAATAAATATAAAAAATATACAACTAACGTCATGTTATGTCCACTTAACATTATATACAAATAATTTCATTTACGACCAGAAACTATTAATTAATTCATTGAACAATATATAATTGAGCCACCACATGTGCACAAAGTGACTAGTCCAATTTTTTAAAGAAAAAAAATAATGTCAAAGTACTTGGTATAATCATGACATTTTATCTACCTGTTATAACTTTCTAGAATAATAAAGATTAATACTAGTAAATGATTTATTTTCCGGTTACCATGATATAAATGATTCATTTTAAAATTTATTTTCAAAAATCCTATATGCTAATGTAAGCTGATCACATCTGTAGATTATTAACGAAATTTATATTTTGATTATGAAAATTTAAAAGACATCAGACACGTTAAATTGAGTTTCACAACATTATGTTTTATGGGGTTAGTCATTTTGTGCACTGAACAGCTCAATTATGCCCAATATTATTATAATAGTAAACTAATAAAAAAAAAAAAAAAAAATCAATTACAAAACAAAAAACATATAACAAACTTTTTGTACAATTTAAAAAAAAAAAATCAACATTTTGCTTTTATGTTCAACAGAATTACGAAAAAAATTAAATGTGAAACTCTCAATACTTTAAAATGAAAAAAAAATTGTTATACCGATGATACAACCAGTGTTATAGTCGAGCCGGAGCGCGCTCTGGCGTGAAAATTTCAAATATCAAAATAGTGTCAAAGTTTCAAATGTATTCAATTAGACAAATCTAGATAAATGCAATAAAATCTCAACAATTTGATACCCATAATGAATTTTGCAACAACTTAAACCGTCTTTCTCTTATTTCCATATAACAAAATTCATTGCCGGTATTCTTTGATGAGCAAATATTTTTTTTCATAAGAATTGTGAATATGGTCTCCATAAGGATATGCAGGAAAAAATCGATTATCACGTCTCACAATCAGTTCATTAATGGTTTGGTCATTAGAGTAATTAAATTGAGCCAAAATCAGTTATGTAAAAATATGTGTATATTATAAAATCATGATAAAATTTTGTAAAAAAAAAATATGGGGGGAGGGGGGTAAAATAAAGCGCTCCAGCACCTCAAAATTTACCACTACACCACTGGACACAACAATGAGAAAAGTTTCAATGGATTGATAAATATTAATCATTAATCTTAATACATATAAATAAAATGACTCTTTATAAAAAAAAACTAAAATTTTTGATCGTTGATCAATCATAAACGTGAAAATATTCACTGGTTGTAAATGACAATGGGCAAATTTCCATGGATTTTGGTCCAAGAGCCAAGAGTCCTGAGCCAACCTGAATAATTCGAAATCGCTAGGACAGATTTTGTTAAAATTTTGCTTGATTAATGACTACATGATACTCTTATCATTTAGAATTTGTCTCATCGATGGCGGCTCTTGGACCACTTTTGCCCACCATCCTTTGTGACAATTATCCATAAAGGTTCAGAATGGTCATTCTTATATAAAAGATGTAGAGGCCAACTACGGTATGCGCAGTGACGGCAATTTAGAGAAAAACGCGCTCAAAGTTGAGTATCTATCTACATGTATTAGAAAAAGAATAAGTGATTTAATGACATACAGGGTAGGATCAAAAGAAAACGCTAAAATTTTTATTGTGAATAAAGTATTAAGGTTACATTAAATATGAATTAATATTCTTCAAAGTACTCTACTTGACTAACTACACTCTTATCCCAACGATGCTGCCATGATTGGAAACCTTTATGGAACCCTTCTTTCAGAAAGGCCTTTAGCTGTCTTGTCGTAGCTCTTATATTATTGGAAATGGTGTCAAAATGTTCTCCTTTCAGCACGAATTCGATTTTTGGAAAGATCCAGAAGTCACATGGTGCTAAATCTGGTGAATAAGGTGGATGTGGACAAACAGGAATATTTTTTTCAGCCAAATATTCACGAATCAGAAGCGACATGATCACTACGAATACGCATGACAAGACGCCTAAAAGCCCTCCCGAAAGAAGGATTCCAGAAATATTTCCAATCATGACAGCATCGTTGAGATAAGTGTATAGCTAGTCAAGGAAAATACTTTCAAGAATATTAATTCATATTTAATGTAACCTTAATACTTTGTTCACAATAAAGATTTTATCGTTACCTTTTGATCATACCCTGTATCTTGGCACAGGCTTCAAAATTGTTTATATTCTTTTGCCATTAACATGAACATGTTTAAACACAATTTCTGCACTTAATTGCAATATTGCAATAACTGCATCTTAATTCAGTTCAAAAAAAATTTCTTACCGCGGTTGGCTTCTAGAATTATCGTATTATTTTAAACTTTACCAAAAGAATCATGAGCATAGATTTTTCTCTTATATCCTTTTTTGTTATAAAATGAACGCAAGACGAAAATTAAAACTAAAATGCAATAAATATACAATATGAAAAGAATTGCCATATAAGAATTGGCTGCAACGGAAAAAGCAGCTGGCTGATGGATCACAGTTCCCATTGAATTGATTTGCTCCTCAGAATACATGAACTTCAGATATGCCAAGACCTGCTCGAAATTCCAGTTACCGAATGCATCACGACATTTTACACAGTCCTTGGAGGTGGGAAACTGCTTTTTAGGAAACTGAGGATCTTCTGTGGCATCTCCAGCCAAGCGATAGTTTACCTCGTTGTGGGCTATCCAAAGCCATATGATTGCTCCATCGTTTTCAGCAACAGACTTCATCTTCTTTTCGAGTGCCATAGCTTGAAAGTGCTCTGAACAATCGGCACACCCGAAGAAGTGCTTAACATAGCCATGCATGGCGTTCAAAACTTCCAAGGCATCAGAGGATTTTTTTTCAGCTGCACTGACAGTGAGCGTGTGGAAGATTAACCACAAGCTGCAAGTGAATCCTCGATAATTCGCATTGCTGCCTTTGCAGCCAATCCAATCTAACGAAGTCGAAAATACTGGACTTTGATGCTTTTCCAGGCTGATGACACGTTCAGATAGTTGTTTTCCAAGTAATTCACCTTGGTTGTTTTCGACTTCTTCAAGAATATTGCTCACAAATGCTTTTCCATTTGATTTGAAAGGGAAATATTTAACAATGACTCTAAGGTAATTTTTAAGAGAGATGAGTGCTTCTCCCGAGATGATTTTAAGTCTAGGTATTTCATGGACTAATGTGTATCTTAATCCGTTTTCTAGATCAGCTTGAAACACTGTATTTCCAACTAAATTGGTTATGAAATTATCATTTGTGATGTTGGATGCTATAAAGGATTTTGATGTAGACGAAGCTTCTATAAATAACGATTCGTAATAATATTTTGGAATGTCAATTTTTCTACTATACAAATATTTGAGAACTGCATCTTTCAAACTGGTTCTCGCTGTCTCAACAGATATTAATCGAGGTGTATAAGAAAACCTATCAACGGCAAACAAAGTTGGGAAAAATTTAACAGACAAGATTTTATGCAAATTATTATTATTTGTGAGGCGAAAAATCCTGATATTAGTCGCGTTGCTAATATCTAATATGATTTGACTACCGATTGTAGAATTGACCGATTCGAAAATAAGAAAAACCACCTCAACTTGTGATGGAATATCATTCCAGACCTCAGCAGCATTTGTAAAATTATAAATGGACAAATCAGGCCACATTTTTCCACGACCAGATACTTGCTCAGAATGGATATGAAATAGCAGAAGTTCCATGAGTTCGAATGATGTCTCTCCTTTTTTTAAAGGCTGACCAATGTTTCCAGGCCCTTCTTCAAACTTTTCATGGAAAAACTTGATTGTAGGATATGCCAAAATTTCCATATCGCGACAGACATCATTGTTACGGTCATCAGCACAGTCAATCGCTCCTATTTTGACTACATTTCCCCAATTGTTTACAGAAGAAGCGAATTCAACCCAGGTTGGAGCAAACTTCTTACAATGACCACACCAACTGTTGTAGAACTCTATCAACCATGCGTGAGGTTTATTATACACCAAATCTTTGAAATTATCCTTGGTTAATATTTCCAGCTTGTCGTTTTCGGTGTACAGACCCTGGGTGGACATGGAGTTCTTGTACTTCATCTCCTGAAAAATTCCAATGCCTGCCGAACTGACTCCAGCCACGCAGTAGAGCAGCATCAGCCACGGAAACCTGATGATCATGATTCTGCAATATTACGTGTATTCTTTGGAGAACTTGTGAACGATCATGTCTAGTGCAATATGTGGATATGAAAACCGCACTGGAATGAATCGAACGAGCAGCTGTTGGGTTACTGCAACGGAATGAGGTAAATGTACAGTGTTTGGGTTATACTGCAATGCGCCAGAACTTTCGCCGCACCAGAGTTGAGTAATCAGGTAAAAGTTGAAAATATAATGACTCCGAAGAGAAGTCGACAAGACCTTCCTGCATGACGTTCAGCTGTCAACTGAAAGTTTCACGTCAACAGTACGAAAGCTGACCATCAATGATTATACACAAAAAAAAAACATTTGAAATTTTTGATACGATAGAGAGGGAGACTTCGTATTGATAGAAAATAACGAAAAGCTTTTGGTTTTACTAAATAGGGAGTGGGAAACTCGATAACCCCCTCCCCCATTCCAGAAAAACCAAAAATGATATATTATTTTCTATTGTCAGCAATGGTAATATATGAAAATATAATGGTGAATGGCTACAATGGTATCTTTCAGATTTGGAAGATCATCAAAAAGCAGACAATTTAATTTTCATCCATATTGAAAAATAAGAACACGCCAGTTTTCATTTCAACTAAAACTAGTCTCCTCGGCCAATCGAACCTATTTCTCGAAATCAATCAAAATTATTTGGACCAAACGCCGCTCCACGCTTTGCGCACGCGCATTTGACGTCTATTCGACGGAACTGTCAAATGTCATTTATGTAATTTTGACAGTTAACATGTTGGCTAGGAGCGCGTTTAGGACCTGTCGTTCAGCATCTTCTCTGATCCAGAGGTGCTCCAACATCCGTTTACCTTCCTCCGCACGCACTCTTCGCACTCTAACCACACTCGCGAATGCTGGTGCACTTTTTGCCGGTCGAGGTTATGTTCGGTCGATCTGTTTTGCTTTGTGTCGCGCGTTATTTGCTGTTTGGCCAGTTGCGTTTCCCATATGATCAATATGCGTTTGTTATTGTAACAGTGATTTTAAACGAAAAACAGAAAAAAAAAGAGTTTGTCATTTAAGCTTTGTTGAAAAATTAAGTTCAAAATGTCTAAAAATGTCAAATGTTGAAAATTACAATTATTTCAACTATAAATTAACATTAAATATCCATTTTGTGTTTATAAAAAAACTTTTGATTCCATTCAAATTCTGTTTTTGTATGATTCTGTAGAGATATGCAGAATAGCTGTTAGTTATTTATATTAATAAAAATATGCTCTGGCATAATTATTTTTTGAAAAAGTGTGTATTTAGTGTTCAATGGTGAATGATTAAGTTGGACCATCTCTAGTTCGAAATCGCACGACCACACGAGGAAACTTCCCCTACTATACTTTATACAAAACGGGTCTTGTAAATTTCGTTTTATTTTTTCATTTTCAAAGTAAATTTATGTCTTGAATCTCAAATACCGCACATGCTTTCGTTTTGCTTTAGATTTCGCTCTAAGTTCAAATAAATGGTCAATGTTAATTACACTTTCAATTATCTGTGCTAATGATGGGGAGAATGAACACGGATAACCGAATAACACTGATAATGTGATTCATCAAATTCAAATTTCCATTTTATTTTCTAATATATTATCATATATACATACAACTCAAATTAGTTTAAACATCTTTTACCTATAAATTGATATTAATCAATCTATCATTCATCACATTATTTTTTCGTCTTCTGATCAAATTTAGTTTTCAGTATTTTAGAAAACAACCAAATTATGCGTTCTTTATTTACTTTTCGATTTACACGGTTTTACGTACAAAATATACAATATCGATTAACCTATCTACCATGTAAATCGAGGGGTAGGTGTGTTATATTTGTATTAATTTGAAAAATCTTTGAGCGCTTATTATTCTCATCAATGTTTATTGTTTTATGTTTATAATTGAATACAGTTAGTCCTCGATTCACGACCGAGCCGAACTTTGGTTGCAATTAGAATCCGTCGTTAATCGAGGTTACCCCTTTTTTAATTAATTCAATATGTAATTCGAAATAATACATATCAAGATTAAATAAAAAATAAACATCTAAATTTTCCGTATTTATTATAGATCGAATTATTTTTCTATAACTATTTTCTTCAAATTTCATTTTATTAATATAATAATTCAAATGAAAGTGTATGTATTTTATATAAATAAAATTATATGAATAAAATCCATTTCTTCATTTTCAATTTAAGATTTATCAACCATTTTTAAAAAATGAACAATTAAACAAATATTTTCTGGTCATAAGTGCGAATTGTCGCAATTTGAACCATCGTAAGTCGAGGACTACCTGTAATTTGGATACTTTCCTATTTTACATAAGCCATTGTCTTTAATTTGGTATATGAAAAAAAGGTCTTGTCACGTGAAGTCTCTGATGTTATCCAAATTTCTCATCATGGATACATAGATTAATTGAGGACTGAAAAGTACTATGGACACAAGTTATTTTTTTATCGAAATTAAGTTAAGTACAGAAAATCGTTCTATACATTACACAGAACCACTATCTGTACTAAACTCAATCTCTAAAAAAAAGTTTTGTATCCTTAGCACTTTTCAGTCATCAATTAGTGTATGATTGTGGCTGTTCTCAAATATGATTGATCCAATAATTGTTATAATCCATATATGCAATTTAATTATGTCTAAATTCACATTCGTCCCTTGTAGGAATATAGCATGCAGCCAAATATTATTAGAAAAAAACAATATAAAAGGAAAAGAAAGTAAGCTGAAAGGATATGCCATGAAAAGCTATATGAATTACATGCAACATTATGAAGAGAAGCTTGAGAAACGATTTCCTTCTGCCATGCATGTATATCGAATATTCAGTGATGGGATCAAAACCTTCTACAAAGATCTGAAGGCATTTTTCAAAATCAGATACGTTCTCCTAGGAAATAATGAAGAGCTAAGCACATTGACAAGAAGTGAAATTGAACTGTACTATCAAATGCCAAAAGACATGTTGAAAGTCGCACCAGTTATCTTGCTGTCTGCGTTACCGTTAGCAAACTATATTGTTTTCCCTGTAGCGTATGTAATCCTTAATTATCCAATTACATATAGTTTTGACATATCTTATACTTTTTGTTTTATCCACAGTTACATGTATCCTCAAAAATTTTTAACATCACATTTTTGGACCAGAGAACAAAAGAATAAATTTTATTCTTCTGCATTAAAACAAAGACTTCTGTATAATAGTACGACTTTGAAATTTCTTATACAATACAGGGATGTGATCACAGATAAAAATGTTCAAAATGAGTGGAATGAAGTTTTAAATATGCTATCAAATGGCACTCATCCGTCTGTAGAACAATTAATTGAATGCAAACAGTTGTTTGTATCAGGACCATATTGTTTGGATAATTTACATTTCGGACATACCGTGAGTAATGTTTTTGAAATAAATAATGAGATGGTAGATTTTATACTTAAAAGTCTAGTTTTTTAATTGGCAGTTAGTAGTTACTAGCAATTACAGCTTGAATTAATTTTATTATAGAATTTAAACAACTACAGGTGTACAAGTACGTTCAAATATTTGACACCTTGAATTGCATTTACAGTGACTAGAAACATGATAGAAAAATAAGACATGCACCATTTGATATAAAATTGTCGGGAAATTTTCATTTCTATCCCCTCCACCATGTGAGAACGCCTCTTTACCTCCTCTACTGTCGCCAAACGCTTTGTAATTCCATTCCCTGCCTTCACTTATCAACATATGGATAATCTTAAAACCTGAACCTTTGGAAATAATTAATCTACCGTCATAAAATGTGCCGAATTCTCTATAATCTATCCTCAGTATTGAAAACTAATGTGGGAGTTGCTTTGTACGATTCATTTGTTCAAGATAATCCAAGATATTCATTCAAGATAAGACATGTCTGAAAAATTTATGAATATATTATGATTCTTTATCCTAACCAAATAATGCTCATTCATCCTCTTTTGTCATCCCAAGAAAGATGCATTTTAGCAAAAGCAGGTCCTGCGGTATTCAATGGCAAAGATAGATGAAAACAAAGATAACACGAACTGTATATGTAAGGGAATGATATTACATTATCAGACGCTGCAGAGGGATAAAGGGGCGTTCCTTTATGATGGGAGTGGCTAAACAATGATAATTTCCCAACAATTTTAAATCAAATGGTGCAATTCTCGTTTTTCTATCATGTTTTTAGCTGCTGTAAATGCAATTCAATGTGTCAAATCTTTAAACATACGCCTGTATAACCAATGGTTACTGTTAACTTAGACCATAGCATTAAGTAAAAAATCTAACAAACACCTTTTTAAAATAGTTATTAATTTCAAATTTTTCATTGATTCCAGAACAGTCTCTTACATGCCCACGGCCTAACATCACATTTTTCACGGAAGCAAAGTTTAATTCAGAGAGCTTTCATAATTAAAGAAATGGATATGGCCATAATTCGAGAAGGTGGCATACTCTATTTGGAAACAAACACATTAAAAAAACTGTGCACAATTCGAGGGTTGTACCCGGTGGACTTAAGCAACGACGAAATGGTGAACTGGCTTCAAAAGTGGATATTACTTTCTAAAAATATTGAAAAAGAGTCATTTTCTTTGTTGTTGCACGCCTCGCTCCTTATCGGTATCAATCACTCGAATAATGTTAAATTGTTGCAACAAAACTAAATTGTGATTCTTTATTATACTTGTAAGAAATTACTAGTCAATGCATACATACATACGACAACTGTTTGTCCTGAATTTTGGATAGGATATTCATTTCAGATTTTCCAGGATAAAACTAGTTTTGAACAATGTGCTCCATGCGAATATGTCTCATTTGATTTGTGAAATTGTTGGTCAACCTATGTATGAAAGAAATGTTTTGAAAAATTAAATACATCAAAATATTTATTATAAAATATTATTTATTTTTTTTTTACATAAAATATCAAATGTTTTACAAAAGACTTGTTTTTTTTTCATTCAAAACTTACAGTACTAGCTTCTCGATGTTTCTTTCAATTGCCTGTGAATATGTTTAAATACAATATACTCAATCTAATAAAAACAATAATCTCCTCATTCACGCGATAAATATGTTCCTCTAAAAAATTTTGAGATTCTATAGATGCAAATTCAAAAAATAGGTTCCATTATGTAGGGTGGAGCAGTCAGTTATTACTACTTTAAAGATACCTTTAATGTAGAAAATAAAATACAGTGTTTCGATATTGAATTAATTATATGTCAAATTTTCGTAATTATATATATCCTTCATTTTTTGAAAATTGACTATTATTATCAACATTTTTAATGGAATTTCTTCACAAATTAGCACACTTAAGTTAGATTTAATTAATTATTTAATATTTAATTTATATATCACAAACATAAGAGGAAGGTACCCGAATATCGGATTTTGAACTTTGAAATGTATTTTTGAATACATATTTAAAGCTATTTTGTACTTACATACTTAAAGCTTAATTCAATCTTTGGTCACACTATTCATATCTCAACTTTTTGTCTTATATAGAGTACCTATATGTGTATAGATAACCTATAATATTAACCCTATTAACTAGATAACCGAGAAGAAGAGAGTATACATTGGTAAGTATGAAAAACAAGCTTTCAAAAAATTCTTAAATTACGGAATACTGTGAACTAAATGCTGTAGTCCAGACTTTTTGGGTTTTTTTCTAATCGGTCCTTATTCAATTGATTGAAAATATTCTAGCAAATGGTCAATCTGAAATAGAACATACAGAAATGAAAATAAGCAATTTAAAAAAATTGGATAGTGTAAGAGTGAAATAATTTTTTGTACATTGAACTCTAATTCGACCTCAAACATTCCATTTGTTGGTGTTCCATCAATATACCAATTAATGGGCTGCAATAACTTCACCAATAAAAAACCTTCTATGAAGGAATTCACCATAATCCTGAAATCAAAGGAGCATTCGAGACACAGTTATTATTTTCAAATTAACATTAGTTCACAAGTGAACGGGTGCTTTAATACCTATCAAACTCTATAAAAAAAGGATTTAAGAGACAAATTCTTTTATGAATGACTTACATGAAGTTGAAAATAACAGTCCACAGTTACGGGCAATTATAAATATACATGCTATGGACATGTTTGAAGTATGCAAATTCATTATCTAGGGCAAAGGACCCAGTACATGACATTTATGGAATAGTTAATTATACAAAAATGTGGTATTTAGCTATTTTTAGAATACATCATGGAAACTAACCCAGCCTTCAGCTGTTATTTATCATAGGCTATTTAGTTGTAGACAAATTTGATGTGTTATCTTGTGCGAAAAATCACCAATCTCCAAATTCAGACAACTGAGTAATAAATATGTCAATTTTTTTCGCCATTCCCATAGAAATTCTACCTGCTATTGTGTCAAATTTTGCTTGAAAACAATCTTTTATGCAAATGCACGTGGTTTTCGAACTCGTCAAATACCAGCAATAAATTTTGCTTTTATTGCATTTGTCTAGATTTGTCGAATTGAATTAGTTTGAAACTTTGATACTATTTTGAAATTAGAAATTTTCAGGCCGGAGCTTGTTCCACCTCGACTACAAAAGTGATTGCAATAGATTTAAGTGCTTTCAATTTGTGTATAATGAATTTACCAGTTTAATGATTGAAGAAATATTCTATTGTGTTCTAACAGAGTGAAATGTCTCATTGAGGTTTTGCAACTCAGCAGGTGTCGAAAAATTTTCAACTTTCTTCACTATGCAGTAAATCTACTGAAGGATTGTTCCGGATGCATCTAGTTGCTCTCATAGCCACAGCACATACATTCTGAAGATTGGATCAATCCTATTAAATCACCGCCTAAAGTGTCGAATACCACATATACAGATGTACAGATATAAAATATAATGTGCAAATTGCAAAAATTTCAAGTTGAATCAGTCATGATATACCTATCACGCTAGTGGAATCAGCTCACATACCTTAAAAATTAGGATAATGAGGAGTCAGGATTTGTCAAATTCGGATAAATTGCACACCCATAAAACTCAGCAGCGCGCAAGATACAGAAGAATGATCATATATCGCAATTCGCAATGTACACATGTGATATATAGGTTAGGAACAAATAGACATTTCAATTACATTGCAGATTTTTTACAGGTTATGTGAAAAGCACCCGCATGAATTTAGATAATCGCAATAAGCTTCATATATAGTTCTAAGTGATCACTTACGTGAATTTAAATAGAGTAGGTTCTTCATTAACAATTTTGATCGCCATTTTCGAAACTTCGAGACTCCTCTGAAGAAGCAACGCTAGCGGTGGTTCAACGAAGAAAGAAAATAGCGCGAAAGGGCGTAGTGTCGCAATGAACACCACGTTTCTTCCGCATATACTGCCAACCTACATATTCATTAAGTATTGCATTTCGAGATGGCAATAGCGACATTTTCATTTATTAAATTCAACATATTGAAATTTTCATTAAAGCTTCTTTATATTTGACCGCCGGAATATACACGGTTTGATCAATTGAAAAGGTCTCGGATCTTATTGCGAATAAAGTATAATATGTTCACATCAAGTTTGACTTATTCTCTTTCAAGATACTTTGTCTAGTAATTCACCAAATTTCACAATTCTATGATTGGAAGCATTTCTGGAAGGCTTTTTTCAGAAGATCCTTCATCTTCTACGTTGTGACTATTTTAATGTGAGAAATTTTATCAAAAAGTGTTTCTTTTGGCATAATTTTTATTTATGACGAGAGCTAGAAGTCACATAATGCTAAATCCAAAGAATAAATGCTATGTGGATAGGCCAAAATCGTTTTATTTTTGCTGAAACTTACTATTACTATTATCTTAAATTCAGCTTAAGCTTAGACTTATTATATTTATCAAAATACAAATTTTCGAAAAAGGAGTTAAATGTTAAAAGCCAAGCATTCTCGTAATTCCGTGTGTCCCTTAAAAAAATGTAGCGAAATTTTAAATCAATCTGGAAATTACAAAATTAAATCATATGCGATTTTCACTAAAACTATTTAAATAAAACTTGCAGCTAACTGATTAAGGACTGTCCCTTTTTCCATCAAAGACCGCCTCCTTTTCTATCAAGGACTGCCCCCTCTTTAGTCAAAAACTGCCCTTTTTTTTCTATCAAAGACTGCCCCCTTTGTCGGTCTAGGTCTGCCTCCTTTATTGGCCGAAGACTCCCTTATATACATACCTTCCTATATTTAGGGCGTGCTAGACCCGCCCCGCAAACCAAATCATCGGGGTAAAAATTATTATTTGAACTATTTAAAATGTTTTTAGAATATGAATTTTTAAGAATTCATAGAAATTACGTAAAAAAAAAATTGTCTGCGTCACTTACAAGCTTTGATCAAATGTAAGCGTCTCTGATTTATTTTCTCTGGAAATACTGAGGTCATATCCATTTAAAGTATCATAATTAATAGTCTAATTCACTGAGATAGTTAGTGCAAAGTTTGAATAAGTTAAAAATTTTTATTCGATTTCTAGAACTGTAAAAGTAAGACTGTGTTTGTAGCATCTGTCGCGAAATATAAATTTCTTGGTGCAAATTTGAGCTTTTTAGCCAAAACCAAAACTGGAAATGAATATTAGGAATTTAACTATAATTCGTAGATTCCAATGCAGAGTTTTCATCAAAAAATATAATATTTTTTAATACTCGTCTTAAGAATTCATATCGCCTAAAGTTAAATAATAGGGTCCTTTTCTTTATTTTTATTTATATAATTACAGTTCATTCCAAAGATTATTTAAGTTTTTCAAAGTATTTGCAAAATGATGTGAGAAGAAAATATAAGAATATAGGAAGATGACTTTTTTCGTTCACTGCGTCAACGCACCACGCTTAGTGTTTCTTCTCGAGAATAATTTCTTGAGAAATTCTTGAAAAATCTGCCAAATCGAGAATTCTCATTTCTCGAGAAATTTCTCATATCGATTTTTACTTCATAAAATAAAAATTTTACGGATACTTTTGATATATTTGTAAGTACTTTCATTAAGACACTCTAACTGCATAAAAGGCAATTTCAATAGGGTGGCGCACAACGAAAAAAAATTTGCCGCAGTAATAAAATTGACTAATTTTTTTTCTAATAATGCAAGACGCCGATTTTGAATACCGTTTTTGTTTCTCAGAAATAATTTATTTAATAATAAATACTTTCTACGAAGGTTATTTATGACATCCATATTCCGTAAACAGATATATTATCTTTTGCGAATTATGCCGTCGATTTGTGATGGTTTAAAATTAGAAATGATAATATTTCGGAAAATTCCAAGGATCGGCGAGTTCTTTTTTGAATTAAGTTTTAGTTAGTATTAATTAGTATTTTTTTAGTTATTATATGAATGTGTTATGTAACGTAAATAAATAATTTTTAATATTTTATTATTTTTGAATTGTTTTTTTTTTTTATTTCTCGAGACTCGTGAGAAGTTAAATCGAGAATTCTCAGTTTTCAAGAAAAAGAAATCATCGAGAAATCAGAAACACTAACCACGTTGCATATCGTTTTAAATTCTCGAGGTTTCAGCAAAAAAAAAAATAAATTTTTATCCAAATATCATCTATTCTTTCAATTTTGCATTAAGTGACTTCTAGTTTCAATTTAAAACAAAAATAATATGCCAAAAAAAAAAAAAATGGGATTTCTGGCATTAAAAGAGCCACGATAGAGAAGCTGAAGAACTTTCTGAAAAAAGCCACCCAGAAATGCTTCCAATCATAGAATCATCGTGAAAATTTGCATATTACTAGACAAAGAGAGTATCTTGAAGGAAACCTAAACGAATTTGATGTAAACATACACATCTTTTTATTCGATTTATAGAAATGAAAAAGTAAGACTATGTTTGTAGCGTCTGTCGCAAAATAAAAATTCCTTGTTGCAAATTTGGTCTTTTTAGTCAAAATCAAAACTGAAAATGAACGTTACGGCGTGTCCAGACTAGGGCCGGCGGCTTCCAGCGGCAAAATACAAAATATGCCATATATTTTATATCTTCATACATTATCACTTCATTTTCATTTAATTCAAGTAAAATAAGATTTCAATTGGAATAGATTGAGATAAAATATAAAATGAATAAAGATAAAAAATATATGACATGTTTTGTATTTTGCCGCTGGAAGCCGCCGGCCCTAGTCTGGACACGCCGTTAGGAATGTAACTATGATTCATAGATTCTAATGCAGAGTTTTCATTATTTTTTTTTTCTATTCGTCCTAAAAAGCCATATCGGTCAAAGTTAAGTATTAGGGTCTTTTTCTTTATTTTTCATTGTAATAAATACCTTATACATATAATCATAGTTAATTCCAAAGATCAAATCGTAAATTTTGAACATTACTTAAGTTTTTCAAAGTATTTGCAAAATGATGTGAGAAGGAAATATAAAAATATAGGCAGATGATTTTCTTCATTCAATGCGGCTGATTCAACCATGCTGAATATCTCTTTAAATTTTCAAGGTTTCAATTAAAAAAAAAAATTTTTTTTTTGCTATCCAAATTTCATTTATTCTTTGAATTCACCATTGAGTGACTTCAAGCATCCGTTTGAAATAAAAAAATATACCAAAAGAAATATTTTTTGCTAGGATTTCTGGCATTAAAAGAGCTACGACAGAGAAGCTGAAGAACCTTTTGAAAAAAGCCATCCAGAAATGCTTCCAATCATAGAATCATCGTGAAAATTAGCATATTACTAGACAAAGAGAGTATCTTTAAGGAGATTTAAACAAATTCGATGAAAACATATCAATAAGACCAGAGACCTTATCCTAAGACGGGGTTTACCAACCCCGTCCCGTTTACCAAATTTTGGACCTTAAGAATTATATTTTTTTGTGTGTTTAATGAAATACAAATTTTGTGTAGTGAAACATTAATACACACAAAAAAAATCATACAAGTATGAATCTTCTTGTTTTACTCAAATAAAAAAAATCGAATGATTTAAAAAATGTTTAAAAATTTTCGCCTGCGGCGCATTGTGTTTTAGTTTAATAAATTAAATATGAATCATACAAGTATAAATCTTTTTGTTCACTCAAATAAAAAAAAAATCGATTGATTTAAAAAATGTCTAAAAATTTTCGCCTGCGGCGCATTGTGTTTTAGTTTAATAAATTAAATATGAATCATACAAGTATAAATCTTTTTTTTCACTCAAATAAAAAAAAAACGATTGATATAAAAAATGTCTAAAAATTTTCGCCTGCGGCGCATTGTGTTTTAGTTTAATAAATTAAATATGAATCATACAAGTATAAATCTTCTTGTTCACTCAAATAAAAAAAAATCGATTGATATAAAAAATGTCTAAAAATTTCGCCTGCGGCGCATTGTGTTTTAGTTTAGTAGATTAAATATGAATTTTAAAAAACTTTTTTAACTATGATTATTACTTCCACTAAGAATAAAGGGATCATTTTCTAAGTTTAAGAATTTAAATATTTTGATCTTTAAGGTGTCAATTTTGCATAGGGATTTGAATTGTCAGACGTCTCCAAAAATTGTGAATATAACAAACATCTATATTTCGAAAATTTTATTATCTGAAGGGATATTTTGAAGATTTTCAAAAATTATGAAAAAATTTTAGCCTGCGGCGCTATTTTTAGTTTTTTCATATACATATAATAAAAATATGTTAGAAGGGGAGTGTAATTTATCGTTTTCGTTTTTTTTTTGGGGGGGGGGCAAAAATAGGTGGCACCCGCCACCCTACCGATATTTCAGAATGCGCTCTAGAGTACAAAAAGGTTGGTAACCCCTGTCCTAAGAGTATAAAGAGTCGCTATACCAAGCGCGCGGTGAAGCCGAGAACGAAGACACGTCTCATACAAAATGCGGGATTTTTGTCTTACGATTTTTATACGATTACGATATCTTAGAATATTACATTTGTTCTGAAATTTTTTACACTGACACATTGAGAGTATGAGATAGCTACAAACTAAATAGATTTTCAAAATTGTTTATATTATTTTTTTATAGAATATTTAAAGTTTAAATTGCTCCAGATTAAAAACTACGCAAGATATTTTTTTTTTCTTAATTTTGTATGAAAATGTAACTTATTGTCTACAACTTTGCCGCTTACAGTTTGATCTTGCCTTAAAAATATTTTTTTTTCTCGCTGAGCGAAAATTTCAAGTTTGATATGGAAGAATGCAACTTTGAATATTTTTTAACAGCGTAATATGTACAATTTTAACATTCTGTTAGGCCTGTAACTATCTCATGTTCTTAATGTGCAAGTGTAAAAATTTTCAGAACAATTGGAATATTCTAAGATATAAAAATCGTAATTTATTTGAAAAGTGCGCTCTGGCGAATCTCGCCGCGTTTAGTGATGTTAGTCCAACAAAAATGGCGCTTTCAACTTCAGAATGATATACGAAGATCTATGCAGAGTAGAATACATTGCGACTCTTATACTCTGTGACCTTATATTTTGATCAAACCGTGTGTTAGTTTATTCGTTATAAAACCAAAGACCCTTTTATTTGATCAAACCTCGTATTGTTTCATTCGAGAACGCTGAAGATAAGCGCAGCTTTCTATAGCGAGTGGGCTCCCCCTCAATAAGAAAATTTGATTTTTTTTTTTTGAACAATGCTTATATCAAGTAAACCTAAAATTTCCGAGTATTATGACTATTTTTTTATTACAAAAATTGATTTTCCAAATGAAAGTAAAAGATAAAAAACAAAAGGGGGATCAAGTCTCCACACCATCCCTTAAATTTTTCTAGTAACTGTAGCTCTGGTCGACATATCGATTGTTATTGCTAGAAAATCTAACCTTTCTTGTTTTATGTCACGTTGACGTTTCTGTGCCGAAAGTGCTCGTGTACAATTTTTTTTTATTCGTAACGTAAGACATTTTCCTCGTTATTTTTTACTAATTTCCGTCGTTTTTCATGTATTTCCATTGATTTATGTATAACTCTCACCATACAATTTGAATTTATTCATTTTACATATATCCATCTGTCAATTTATGTGATGGTTACAACACATTATTTCGATTCACATTCACTAGTATTCCAAAAAATATGTTTAACGAATTTCAAAATAACATATATCCGAATTATGAACATTCATAGATTTTGTGTATCATTTCAAAGATCATGTGACAAACGTTATGTAAAATGTCATAAAAAAAGTATATCATGATAATTATGATCTTTTATTACATGTAAGTTATATTATTTAGAAATTAGGTTAGATAAGTGATTTTTTATTTTGTTTGAATTAATGTTAAATTGAGATAAGGATTAGTTATTAAATGGTTGCAATATCGTCGTTGGTTTGGTACAGTTGTTAACTCATTACAGTTTAACTGGTTTTAAAGCAGCTGTTTATTTTCTTTCCTTATTTGCAAAAGGTCTCTTACTCTCATAGTCGACGATGAGTTCAAAGTTCATAACTGAACTAATTTGATAACGATATTGTAATTCTTATTAGATGTGTTAGATACAATTAAATTAATATGACTGGAGAGTTGGTATTTTCAGTTTTATATTCTTTTAAATATGTTATTATTTCTTTTATAATTCGATACATTGTATTGATTTGTAAACATGATTCGCAAAGACTTTTTTTTCATATTTTGTTTATATTTCGTTAATATATGCGATCTGGCAAAATATAGTTTGATCTGATTGTTAACTGTTGTAATTATGTTGTGTAGATTGTTTTAAATATTATATTTGCCATAGCTGGGCAATAAGAATATCCTTATGTGAAATTTCGAAATAATAAATCTCATATATTGAACAATGTAATGATGCCAAATCGTTCCCAGATGTGCACATCATAACCCTGGGTAGTTTTACTGCTGCGAAAGTTTTAAGCTACTAAAAAATCAATAAGTAACATGCATTCCTTTTTCTTTTACATATAAGATAATAATTTATAAAAAAAGCAGCAGAATCTTGATTGTTTCAATCATAACTCTCAATTTAGTGAAATCAGAGAACTTTTATTTTATGTAATCATTTACTTTGCAGAAGGCAGATTATGCTTTCATTTAGTGGAATTACTGACCTTAATAACTTTCTTCAATTGCTCATTCTCGTTTTTGTATATAACTTATCAGATATTGAACAAAACCACACTTTACTTTCAGATCTTAGAACTATCATTTTAAAATGGACCAAGGAATCGTCGGTCCACTTGTGGCCGCTATTGATGAAGGCACATCCAGTGCCAGATTCATAATATTCAAACTTGGGTCTTCTGAAGTAGTTGCTTCACACCAAATAGCTTTGAATTACATCACACCCAAAGAAGGATGGCTAGAGCAAGATCCTGTGCAGATAATGAACGTTGTATACGAATGTATAAACGTCAGCATCAAGAAACTGGAACAATCTGGAGGCAAAGTTTCCGTATGTTGTTTTATTATTTGTCTATTGATCCGATTATTGTTTAGGCAACTTTTTAACTAAAGTATGATTCAAGGATATAATTGCTATCGGAATAACTAACCAGCGCGAAACTACCGTTGTTTGGGATAAAAATACAGGAAAACCATTGTATAATGCTATATTATGGTCTGATATGAGAACAGTTACCACCGTGAATACTTTGATTGAGACTATGCCAAATAATGTTAGTCAAGACACCTTAAGGGTGAGTTTCAATTCATATTTTTTCATAAAGGATATGGACTTAAATATCAAAAATTCAAAATTTATCATATTAAATAAATCTGGTGACCTGAGCTTTGACCGATTCGTTTATATTTTCAGGAAATATGTGGTTTACCTTTAATCACATATTTCAGTGCTGTGAAAATAAGATGGTTAATGGATAACAATGAAGAAATCAAAAAAGCTATTGATAACGATACCTGTTTATTCGGTAATATAGATTCGTGGATCATGTGGAACTTATTGAGTATAATTTCTTTATTTCTCATAAATTAAGCATTCAAACTAGAATTTGATATAAATGAGTTATTTCAGATGTGCATGTAACGGACGTAAGCAATGCTTCCCGCACGATGCTGATGAACATTCGCACTTTAAAATGGGACGAATATATGTTAAACTTTTTCAAAATTCCTCAATCAATGCTCCCTGAAATAAAATCTAGTGCAGAGGTATTATATATTATTTTTTTTTTTTTTCATTATTTTGAAATTTATTTGTTTAATATAATATTATATTTGCGATTTTCGTATTGAATAAATATGACTATTTCTATGTATTTTTTTTTTCAATTGAATTTTGGTGCGTATTCATATTTTGTCTGTATTTGCGCAATGTTGATATTAAATGTTTGGATTTTTTCACGTTAATGTAACTTTTTCACAGATTTATGGACACATCAAGCAAGGACCATTAAAAGGTATACCAATATCGGGATGTTTAGGAGACCAACAGGCAGCTTTAGTCGGTCAACGTTGCCTACGCGAAGGAGATGCAAAATCAACCTATGGTACAGGATGCTTCATTTTATACAATACTGGAGTCATTCCTTATTTTAGTTCTCATGGATTACTCACAACTGTTGCATACCAAATTGGTCCCGATTCTAAACCCTTCTATGCCTTGGAAGGATCTGTAAGTTTTTTTTAAAAGGGTGTGCCCAAACAGATTAAGTAGTTCGAACTAGTAAATATTTCAGATGTGTTGGAATTAGTTTGGTGTGTATAATCTCATATGCTCCATTTATTCCTTCCATCTTCAAAATTACGAAATTGTGCTTGATCTGCCTAGTTACACCTTGAACTAATCATGATTGTATTATACAAATCAGATTTCATCAAGTTTTCATTTACAGGCGGCAGTTGCTGGATCTGCTTTCAATTGGCTGCGAGACAATCTTGAAATAATAGCAGATGCTGCTGAAACCCAGGTGATGGCTGAAAATGTTTCTGAAAAGGGGAGCGTTGTATTCGTGCCTGCTTTCAGTGGTCTTTTCGCTCCGTATTGGGCACACGATGCCAGAGGGTATATTATCAAATGAAATATTTAGTAAGTTTTATGTTATTTCTCTGAAAAAATAAAATGATTTTAGTGTGATTTGCGGTATGGACAAAGATACAGAATCGGGTCACATTGTAAAGGCAGCAATGGAAGCCGTTTGCTTCCAAGTTAAAGACATCATATTGGCTATGAATAAAGACTGCGGAATCCAAGTTCGCAATTTGAAAGTATGTTCAAATTTCTTGAATTCTTTAAAATTGAATAGAAATATAGTGTAAGTAGACATAAAATAATAGAAAGCAATAAAAATTATTTTACAAGCATGAAAGCATTTTATGTTTTTGTTGCTATTCATTATTCAGTGTTGCACTTACACCTTATTCACATTGGTGCATATATCGAGTTTTGACAAAATCAATGATCGATATTCAGAACTTTAATATGAAATTTTTTTAAGTTCTTGAAATCATCATGGATTGTCTTACAGGTTGATGGTGGAATGACCGACAATAGCTTGCTGATGCAGATGCAAGCGAATCTGGGCGGTTTCAATGTGATTAAAGCTGGACTCGCTCAGAGCACTGCCTTCGGAGCTGCATTGGTCGCCCAGTGGGGTGTCGGCAAAGGAAATGAGAAGAGCGAACTCATAGTTCAAGAAGGCGAAACATTTGTGCCAAAGATTACTAGACAAATAAGAGAGTCAAAATATTCTGATTGGAAGCTAGCAGTTTCGAAATCACAAAAGTGGATCAATGAGAATTGAATGTTCCTTTTGAATTTTGTTACATTTTTATGATACTTCTTATACTGTATATATTTTTTCGCATCTGATGGTGAAATAGGTGGATTACACACAAAAATTTGTGTTTGTTATACATGTTTCAGTTGGTTTATGACAGCTGTGAAATTGTGAATTCTTGACTTATTTGGATGCGCGATTTTTGCCAGGAACAAATGGAAAATAAGTATTTTTACCTTGGAAATTAAGATAGGGATGTTAAAACATTGTTTTAAATATCATTATTCAATATCTGCTTTGAAAATAATTTCAATGTAGGATGGTTTTCAGACAAAGTGCTTTTCATTCAGTCTCAAATTCACTACTGTAATGATTTCACTGCAGCATGTATAATATTATTCATAAAATACCATTTTTGATATAGACTTAAGGCACATGTTACTTATTCATTCCTTACTATCTACTTAATTAGTGTAGTTCGAAATCTTGTCTAATATTCTATTGGATATCGAAAAAAATGTCATTTTTGAAAGGTACACAAATTATTGAACAATGACTATATTTTTGGATTTATATTTTTATCAAATTTACATAATGAAATCAATGTTCTGAAACATTTTATATAAAAAATTCCAAATATATTTTAAATATATACAGTGAAATTAAATTTAAGCACCCCGATTATCTTTTTTTTTTTAAATCTATGTACATTTAAAACGGGGCTTCACTCTATATAGGTATTTCTTTTTTTTTTTGACATATATATACATTCACAAATGTTAATTTTAACTGAATTTGGTGGTTTAGAAATGTTGATAAAATTATTTTTTATTAAATTTATATTTTTATGTTTTGAACTTGTACTACTTCAAATGAGGATGTAAACACAATTTTTATATTGTTAAATGAATAAATTTATGTTTTATTTATTTATTTTTATTATTATTAATCTATAATTCCACATCTTCACCCTATTTGTAATGTAAATATATGAGACATTCAGAGTTAAATGTTATTGTTTCTGCATTTTGGGAAAAAATGAGATTCAAATCACTAAAATCAAATGTTGAAGCACATGGTATAGGTAATCTTAATTTTCAATGAGAGATAACTTTCGTGAGTATAATAATGATGAATACTGTTGAATGACGAAATTCGGTTGGCCACCAGATAATAAGTAATATTGACAAAACAATTCGATATGAAGCTTTCTTAAAGCGCGCACTACAAAAACATTATTAAAATTTTAAGAAATGTGCAAATATGTATATACTTTTTCTTTCTAAAATGTCACACACAGTTGATACATATTTTTTTCTTTGTTAATAGGTATATCTTCCAAGCACTCCACCATGTGCACCATGAAAAAACACTTTTGTGTATTTCCATGGATATTTCGAAAAGTATTGCATCAAGTCTAAAGATTATATTTTTTATAGCAACTAGCATGTATATTTTAAATTCGGCATATAAATCATCTCGGAATTTCTTTCGATAGCGAAATAATGAATATTTGAAAATCAAATTTCTTTAAACTGGCACAGACGGGGTGCTCGGCCCCAAGTTGAATTTTTGCCCTATACATTAGATTGACATTGAAAAATTTTCAATAATTTCTTCCCTATTCACTCCAGTGTCCCTATTAAAACCTGAGTTTTCATTTCGATTCAAATAAATGTTTTTGTCGCCTTGGTCCGAAGGGGTGACTTGATCCCAGACTGCTCTACTTTTTCGTTTTAACCCGACCTTTTCTTATCGGGTTTTGGTTTCCAAGTTGCGCTGATTGCAAAACAATAAAAATAAAACGAAAACAAACAAAACTTAACAAGAATAAGTAGAATTCATTTTATAGCTCATCAATCATAGCATCATACATATAGATTTCATCGATCTTCCATCCCTAGTCGTTTTTTTTCACTTCACTTTCACTCCACTGCATTTTCTCCTTATAGCTACATTTCCTTCTTTCATTCTCTAGCAAGTTAAACTCAATTAACAAGTGCAAGATGGACTTTCGATAATTTTAAATCGATGGAGGTAAAATCAGTAGCCGTCATGTCCAATAGGCTGATTTCGAATTTAGTCGATGTTTTTATTTCCTTGAAAAAACGTAAATTCATCAATTTCATTTCACATCACACAACGCATCTCTAGTTTTTTATTAATTTTCTCATACAATATAATATGAGGCTAATGGTAAGGCACATTTTTGGAAAGTTCAAAACATAAACAATAAGAATAAAAATATTTTAGATTTCTGTGAAAATCTTGAATTTTTCAAAATGGGTGAAGTAAAATTAATTTAGTTTATTTCTCAACTTAAAAATATCATAAAAGTATAATTTTGGTGTATTTTTAATACTGAAAAATTCAATGAAAATAAAATATGTGTGCAAAATTAAAGGAGTTCCTTCAAAAAAAGCTCAATAAGAGCACAACTCATCCGCATATTGTAGTTCGTTTTTTTCGTAGTTAACGAGCATTTGAAATAAATATTAATTTGATATTTTTATTTTGGATAATAGAACATGTGCCGAAATATATTATCGAATCACTAAGCCTCCTCATATTACATGTAGCCATATTCTCAACTTTGAGCGCGCTTTTCTCGAAATTACCGCGAAGCCATGTGAACCACTTGGCCTTTTCAGTCGTCAAATAGTCTGCAGGTCTCTTGACGAGCTCACAAAAAAAAAACAGACCCAAAAATGCATTCAAATAGAACCTTAGGAACACTTAAATTCACACGCTTTTTAATGAAAATCATAAACAACCCTCATTAAAATTCGTAACGAACTTTTTTTTTTAATAATTCACTGGTCGTTCTTACCGCTTTTAGTTTCGATTCAATCGAATCACTAATCTATTTAGGACTCGTAGCCGCATTGTTTACAAAAATATTTACAAAAATTCCACGAAGCTCATACGAATAAATTGTACGAATAGCGGGGTTCCACTGCACATACGACGACGAAACAGACAATTTTGAGTTTTTTTTCAAATTCGATTCAAGTACAGAAATCATTTCAATAACATATTCATAAATTCATGGAAAAAGATATAAACAAGTACTGACAACAAGATACCTACACAATCAATTCCCTCGACAATACATGCAGCTACACTTTTTTCGATCGAAATCTCCGCCAGTATTACTTGCTCCCCTTGGCCTATTTCATCTTCAGACAGGAAAAGGGCAAATCCCGATCCTTCCTGTCGAGAGCCCAACGACAGGTGGCAGCACCGAAACGGTGCAAAATCGAAGCCTCTCTTCCTCGGCGCGGCTGAAACCGATTACAAGCACCGAGCCAAAATAGGCCTTAATACAGCCTACCGCAAGAGATACAGTGGAATACCGATGTTGAGGATCGTCACCTCACCGGCGAACGGTCATCAGCGACCTCGCGGCTCGCGAACAGGGCTGCCTCGATGTTCAGTCAGGTCTTCGTCGAAGTCGAGGATGTGGAGAGGATGCGTTTTAGAGCTGGTGGCGTCCGAAGATGATTCGGTTCGATTTGGTGTCTGTGTTAGATTGAGTTGAATCTGTTTGGAATGTCGCGCGTGTTTCGAGTATGAAAGCTTGAAGTTATTTGTGCTGCAGGAATTGGAAGGTATTGTCTTTTTTTATTGGTTTGCTTCAGCTCCGCTTTGATCGTATGCGGTTTTAAGATGTTTTGTTCGAATTGTGTGAGAATTGTATGAGATTCTTATGATACTGCGCAGTTATAGTAAAAAAGCTTTGGCACGATACAGACGTTGCCAAAATGAATGAAGATGACGTTTCCTAATATGTTGAATCTGATATGAATCATATACGAATCATATGCAAATCATAAACGAATCACATACGAGTCGAAGCAGAATAATTCGAGAAGACATTTTCTCTTGATACTTGATACTTAAATCAGAATTTTTAACTCCAAATAATGATCCTGAACGAACGGCATTTCGAGCTACTTTACTTCAAATCTACACAGCCTTATAAATAGTTCCAATAAGAATCATCTAACTATATAATAGCGCTATTCTTTATGTGTCTGCTGTGTGTGTACATGTAACGCTCCAAAACTGCGTCGATACATTCAACGGGTTGATCGCCAGTACAAGATAATCTTACAGGCAAACCCATCTAGTTAGGACCTAATTGGTTTATCTAACTATGAGCACTACATTTACGACGACTGAAAAGGCCAAAGGGTACAAGTAACAAGAGAAAAGCTCGATCAAAGTCGACCATGTACCTACATGTATTAGGAGGATTCGATGATATATTTCGGCACACGTTCCGAATTCGTTTATATCCTTTCGTCACCAAATAAATAAGCGACTCAATTTCGGCAGAAATATCACTTGTACCCCTCGGTCATATAATATGCAATAATGACGCATGTAAAAATCACAATTTTCGTCATCACCGCGTATCACAAATCCACCGAACTTCGACCTGCGACACCGAAAAACCTCCAAAGTGCGTCTCCAGTCAAAACAACCTCTGCACCAGTGTTGTAGTCGAGGGGGAGCGCACGGGAACGCGCTCCCTTACCTCTTTCGGGCCGTAGGAGCGCGCTCCCCCTTGAAATTTTCAAATAATCGAAATAGCATCAAAGTTTCAAACGTATCCATATGCAAAATACGCAGGTACAAAAAAAAATCGTAGAAAAAATATATGGGGGGGGGCGGGTGGGGGGTGGTGAAAATCAAGCGCTCCCCCACCTCAAAATTTACCACTACACCACTGCTCTGCACTCACACTGCATTTATACGAACTCCCATCGAATTTCCGACGGATTCATGCGACTTCGGCTCAACGTTCTCTCATGCAGACGATGGAAACCGTCGATCGGAAACTGGTTTCCGTCGTCAATCCGGCCAACCGGCAGCCCTATCCTCAGGTGGGGGACATTCTCGGTTTCGGTTGCCGTCGCTGGCACTTCTTGTAGTCGTTGTCCGCGTGGCTTTGCCAGCGCCAGTGCCCGAGTGCTAGCGCCAGGTCCTCGGCGGCCAGCTGTTGGCAGCCTCTCGTCTCCGAACAGATCTGGTCGGCATCAGCATCGTCAGCGTCGTCGTCGCCGCGGAGGGCAGCCATGACCGTTTCGTACACGAGCGAAGTGCCCAACGGGAGCAACTTCGGCTGCTTCTGGCCCATACTCAGCAAGTGAGTGCTTTCCCGCCCGAATTCGAAGTTTCAGCCCGTCGGAGATGGCCGACCTTTTTTTTTTTTATCCATCCGGAGATCTTTTCGATGGATTTTTATTAATTAGATTAGTGAAAATTCAAGTTGGCCGCGCGACGTTTTCGTGCCGTTCGAGTCCTTGTTTCGTTTGTGTTCGATCATATGTTCGAATCTCGGATGATGTTTGTGTTGGAGGGACGTTTTCGGGATTTTCTGGTCGATTTCGTTGGAATGGGCGTCGGGAGTTCCTTCTGATGATGAGGAACGAGATTGGATGGAAGATGAATTTGAATAGTTTTATTTTTTCAATTCGATTTGCTTTTTTTATTAGTTTGTGTGTAATTGAAATCGGTACTTTCTTATTTCATAAGCGACATTGTATTGAATTGTTTCAACTCCGATTCCGACTCAAGTATGGAAAAAAAGTTGTTTTAAATGAAAAATCTCTAAACTAACATATATTCAACTCATATAGTGATATAAAGATTAATTTGTTTACAATTTTGGATATTAATTGACGACTGAATTTCACTAAAGGCACAAACGACCTTTTTTATCGATATTGAGTTAAATGCAGAAAATTATTCTATATTATATGATACAGAACCATTAATATTGATAAAAAAAGGTCACTTGTGCCCTATATGAAATACAGTCGTCAATTAGATCGATATCCTTAAAATATTTGATTATTAATTCGAAAAGTGAAAAGTGTATTGATTTTCTGATATTTCTTTCATTCACTTTGAATTCGTTAATCGTTCCGATAAGCTTATGTATGGTCAAAAATATTGTCAATATTTCGCTTCAATATTAACGCTCATTCAAAAAAGTGAATCGATAGATCAACATAAAAGCTCATGTTCAAAAGTGTTCAATTTAATAATTTAATTTCATAATTGTTATCGAAAAGAGCGTTTAACTCGTTTAGACCCGAATCATTTTGAAAGGTAAAAAAAGAACATTTTATAAGCGATCATTGGTAACAGGAAAATCATAAAAACTCGTTTATGAAAACAAAAAATATTATGAAGTATTAACTACTCAAATTTTTCGATTTATCTTCTTGAAAATGGCACTAGAATATATTGGTTCAAATAAAAATATTATGATGTGTTTAATTCTGCACACTAACATATGCATGTTACGAAAAATTGAAACTTTCAATTATTCGATAGTGAAAAAATCAAATATTTTGATCATATAATGATATTCATTAAAAATCAGATGTTTTTGTCCTAATTTGGCCCAATTTCTATCCCAATTCGACATAAAAAATTCTAAGCTCGATGAAATGATTTTCATCAAACAAAATAATCTCTAATTTATCACAATGTTTGTCAATATCATAACAAAGATTCGTTATTATACAATTGTTCATATATAAAATAGGAAAAATTCGAAAATTAAACCATGCTTTATTTCGAAATTTTCGAAAAAATATCGCATTTGAATGCATTAATTTTTATAAATATTACAATATTTCTACCCGGTTTCGATTGATGGACGAAAAATATTCAATATATGTACATACATAAGTACATATAATGAGTTTTTTCAATGTCCACACACTTGTCTACTCCAGAAGGCTTCGTATTCAGATTAGAAAACTCGTAAATGAGTTTTTTCGAATCACGATCGAACGTTAGACTAATAAACATATTCACGCGATTTGAAAACATTCTACACAACAATAAACCGTTGCAATGTTCGATGCACATTTTCTTCATATGTAAGTTAAATCTGAAGATTTTTTCGTTTGTATTCATGAAATGTATGAAAGTAAATGAAAACAAATGTATGTATGTATGTATTTTACCTATAGACTCCAAAACGGTCGATCCGTTCACCACGAAACTTTTAGGGATTATTGTCTGAATGTATAGGAAGGTTTATGAATCATAAAAATTTAATTTTGAGAAAAAAAAAATTCGCAAATTTGGACATTGCAAGGGAGGGACCCTTAGACATAACAGTCAACATACGCAACGGGATTTACTAAGAATCCTAAACGGCTGATCCGTTTGTCGTGAATCTTTCAGGAATTATTGTCCGTGTAAATAGAAAGGTTTTTGCATCATTACATTTTAATTTATATAAAAAAATCTCATATTTTGAAATACATACAAAAAGGGGGCACAATATACGACAGATCACAATCAGCTTGAAATTCAGTCTCGAGCAACGCCAGATCGCTTAGATTACAAAACAGTTTATTTTTTCACTAAAATTGTAGCGGGAACAGAAATTGAATCGGGAACGTGATAGGGAACTGGAAATACTATACCACAATTCACAATCGGCTTAAAGTCTAAATATTATCGAACAACGCCGGATGAGAGAAAATAGTAAGTAGTAAGTAGTAATAGCTAGTAGTAAATAAAATTTATTTATACAGGTTATTCCCCTGGAATCTGCCAACTTCTAAGCGGATTTAAAGTGACTTAGAATCAAGCTAGGGAATTGAGAGTGCTACCATTTGTCTTAAAATCAGCTGCAATTTTAATTTTAATTTTACCTCTTCCCCCTTCTGCCATAGTCAAATACAGCGTACTTCCGTTCACTAGTTCATACAGTTCAGATAAATTATTTTTTTTAACTATCAAATTTCCATCTTTTTTTTAATCAATTTATCTTTCGACAGACATATTGCGAATCATTTAGTCACTAATAACTTATTAATTGTTATTATTATTATTATGTAAAATCAATAACGAATTCAATTGAATCTTGTTTGACTTATCATCTAAAACGAACCTAGAATACATAAAAATCGATAAATACAGTTTATTAAGTTCACTGACCATCTAAATAATCCTATTAATTTCACTTAAATCCTTTTAAACAAGCAGTATTAAACAAAAACTGATATGTTTCGAACTCGGATTTTTGTGTCCAGACTTTCCGGGAATCCATTATTTTCACAGTACAGATTTCCAAAAATTTCCAAAAGCTGTCTCGAGTTTTGTACAAGTCAGTGAACGGAAGTACACTATTCGACGATGACAGAGGGGGGAAGAGGTAAAATTTGAGGGGGGGAGGGTTAAAAATGAAGAAAAAAAAGAAATTCAGCCGATTTGAAGACGAATGGTACAACTCTCGCTTCTCTATCTTGATTCTAAGTCACTTTAAATCCGCTTAGAAGTTGGCGAATTCCCGGGAAACATTCTGTATTAAGCTACGAATGTATTCAGTTCACATGACATCAAGAAATTTATTAAAATGTTCTCTGAAATAAATGATTTATTACTCGGTTGCCTATAGAATTTTGTCTTAATGTAAATAGTATTCGTTTTCCAGGAAAGATATTTCACACATGAAAAAATTACAATAAATACATCTACCAAGTAATTTGACATGTAATCTAATAAAATATTTTATCGATAACAATTAATTGGTTAAATTGATTTTGTTTAACATGTTATCAATTTAAATTTGTACATGAAAATTATAAGTTTCACAATCAGTAAAATTTATCGATCGCGGATAAAATCAACAAAATCCTTATTCATGCTATTAAATGAATAATTTTATTTATAAGTAATGTACGTCATTTTATAATTATTTTTGTATTATGGACATTATATATTTTTTAAATTGCACTGAATGAACAAAGTTACACATGTGCATCAACAATTATTGACACTGAAATAAAAGAATCGATAACATTAACACCATAAATTTCTACAGCAGCTTTTGTTTAATATTTGAATACTAAGTGTTCGAATTACAACACAAAAGAATATGCTGTCGATTAGTTTATTTTATTTACATTGCATTTTATGATACACAACAGTGGTTCTCAGCCGTTGTTCCACGATCCACGAAAAATTGTGAAAGCAGAAAAAGTCATCGGAAAAATAGACTCAAATTGTTTTCAATTTGGTACGTCTAATATTTTCGATATCTAGTGATGTGTGTTGAAAATTTTTGGCCTGCGGCGCATTATATTTTACTTTAATATATTGAATATGAATTTAATATAAAACTCTTCGACTGTCAAAAGAATCATTTTGAAGTTTACTTTAAATGTTTTCATTTTATATGCCGATTTCGAATATGGGTTAGATATGTAGGACACCTCGTAACTAGTAAATATTGTCAACAATTACAACTTTGAAATTCTTATTTTTTCACAATTTTCGAAATAATTAGATGAATCAATATTATCGAAAAAAAATTCGCCTGCAGAAGATTTTCAGAAGCTATAGAATTATTTTTGATTTATCGTATACATATGTACATATAATAAAAATATGGAGGGGTAGGTGCATAAAAATTTTACTCGAGGCCGAGTCTAGACCCACTACTGGGTCCATTTTTCACCGCGGTCAAAAATGCAGCTCGACTTGGAAAAGGTTAAGAACCTCTGCCGCATATGCTGACACCCGAGAATACTTTTTAACCCTACCATATCGCCATCGTACTGAATCGACAAGATTGTTTTCGCCATTCAATAAGTGCATCGATAAATCATCGTTCAGTTGTGGGCAGCTAGTCGTCGACATACCATGTGCTTCCTGAAGAGTTTCATCAGCGGGATGTTCAGGAGGCTATTCGGCGGCTGTGGACAGCAGGAGGCGAAGCCTGAACAGAAGAGGGCCCGACGCAGCAGACACCGGCGCCGCAACAGCGTGGACTTCGGATACCCGACCACGGTCTACAGAAGGGAACATGAGCTCCTGGACGAGGCCAGACTTCCCGACAGGGCGCCCAGGAGGATCATGGTCGAGGCCATGGTGCATAACGATCAGGAGGGGCGTTCTTCATCGGCCCGGACCGATAACCCGATGATGAGAAGAGACGAGGTCGATTCGAGAGGAAGGGCTGTCAGATTCAGCGACCGCCCTTCGGTCCACGAGTTCAACCCGCTGAAAAGATCGAGGACTTCGAATTCCGAAGGTACTTCGATGAACTTGTGCAAATCCGAGCCGACATACTCCTCCAGTCAGTACGTGGAAAGTTCTGAAGACGAAGTGGATCCCGATGACTCGTACGCGGAAACGCAGATGGACTGGTTGAATAATTTCGAAGACCAGATCGACCAAATGGAGATAATGAGGATGATGACGGAACCGTCGCGTTCTCGCAGACTTCTCGCCAGGAAGAACTCGCTTCGTCGATTGAGGGAAACAAAGATCGATGTGGGCGTCGAACAAAAGAGCGCCGCGGGAAATCCGGTTAAACTGAAAAGGAATCTGAACCAATCGACTATCGAATCCAATAGGATTCAGCTGGAGAACGACCAAAGAATGAATCTATTCTCTCAAGAGGAACCGCGAAGTTGGAACGAAGGCTACGAAGATCCCGTGCAAAAGAAAATATCGGAAATCGTTGACAAGGGCGCGGCTCCAAATTCGAGCCGAGGAGTTGAAGCCGCGGGCGAAAAAAACCATTCGCAAAATGATTCGGAACTATTCAAAAGGCGCATATACATTCCCGACGACGATTCGAAGGTTCCTAGTTGGGACGCGTCTTCGTATTTGCGAAAAGTTCATGGCGAACCTTCGAATTCCGAAGGTGCAGGAGATTCGAACAAGAAAGTTAACGAGCCTCCGATCAGGTATGGACCTTACATGAATATACCGCTCGGTCCGAAAACTAAATGGATGCTTGAAGCTGCTCAAAAGCACAACGACGATAAAGCGAAAGCAATTGCTGGAACATCGAAAAGTGGATCGTTCCTCGAAGATGGTCGAAGGTCCGAAAATCGCAACAGTTTGCAACCTATTCCTGAAATACCAGTCAGGTATGGACCTTACATGAATATCCCGCTCGGTCCGAAAAGTAAATCGATGCTGGAAAGTATTGAAAGTGGAAAGGAGTTTAATAAAAGTGTCGACTACATTCCTGCAAAACCGCCTAGGCATCGATCTTACGAAAACTTGCTGATAAATCCGAAAAGCAAATCGACATATAAAGTTGGAGAATGCGAACGCAAAACGAATTTGCCAGGTTTTAAGCTGTATGAAAATGAAGACGATTCGAGCAATCTGTTGAGCACTTCTTCGGATTCTTGCGATTCCGGATTACACATAAGAATTCAGGCTTATAATAATTATTTGAAAAATAAAGAATCTGGACGCGGAAATGTATCTAAAGACGTCGAAAAACCAGATTATGCTCAGCCATCTACAAGTTATAAAAAGTCCAAGAAGACAAAGCCGATCAAGCAGAGTTTTAATTTTAACGTTTCGCTGTATCCTAAGAGCATTTTAAAATCCAAGAATATTGACACAGATGAGAATGATCAACCATCTCCGAAACAGAAACCATCATACCGAAATTCGAGCAATGAAACCGCTTCTGTTCTGAAAAAATCAATTGAAAATAGTCATTACATGAACATTCCCCGGGGACTTAGAAATCTATTAAAACGTCAGAGGATTAAGTATCACGATAAAAACAATTCAAATGAAATTGAAAATTCTACGAGTAGCCCAGCTACAAATGCCAAATCAGAATTTTATTTAAATAAATCTATCGAGCGCGAATCTTACGTGAGACCTAAGATTCAAGCTAAAAAATTCTCAAAGTTTCAAAATAAAGGATTCGACCGCAATAATAAATCAAAAGAAGTCAAATGTGCTTCAATATCACCTACCGAAATCAGTCCTTATGTAAGCATTCAAGAAATTCATAAGAGGAAAAGAGAAAATCGCGAAAGAGCGAATAAAAAGAGATATCCATACTATGGTCCAAGTAAAAAGATTAATCCATCTTCTGAAATGTCGATCGATCCAAAAACTATCGAAAACGAGGATATAGATCAATCCACTTCAGTAAATATAAATAGGAGAAACAATTCAGAAACATTGGAAGCAACTGATCCATCTACAAGTGGTGAAAATAAAAGCACCACGGAATCAGAAGTGTGTAGTTTAAACACTGATCTTTCTACCCCTAAAGATTCAAACGATGATTTGAATGGATATGTCGATATAGAAATGAATAAAACCACCACGGAATCAAAAGTGTGTAGTTTAAACACTGATCTTTCTACCCCTAAAGATTCAAACGATGATTTGAATGGATATGTCGATATAGAAATGAATAAAACTCCAGACATAACCGATAATGTTGAAGAAAATAACGACAATGAAGATAAGGATATTTCGGAAATAACCAATGGGTTATCCGTGACTAAGCTGTGAAAAAGAATTCGCAGGTCAAAAATGAAATACTATTTGGAATGAGTTTTTCTTCTAAGGAAAAAAACTGGAATGTAAAAATTTGGTACCAAAGAATCGACAAAAAATACTAATATAATTATATAAATAGATATATTTCAAAATAAGTCAATTTCGAAACAAAAAGTCTGAACGTGTGAATTTTAGTCGAGGCAAGCAAACGATTGAAAATATGAATATGGCTTACGTTGATTTAAATGGAAAAAAAATCTGCTGCTAGGTGCATTTATGAAACCTCAATTTCCATCGAAAATTTCAAATGTGAAAAATTAATACAAAGTTAATAAGTTACAAATATTTCGGAAATTAAATGAAATAAGGTTGTGCCGTTATTCTTATTTTCGTGTATTTTTTTGTTATTTAAATATGTCCTTCGGGATTCGTGATGTAAAAATGGTGATAAATCTCACATATATATGTTAGTGCTCTCTAATATCTTAAAGATAAATATTTAGATTAGTCGTTTATCGAGTGTGAAATCATCATCTTCTGTAAAATTTAATGTGAACGTAATAATCAAATTTTATTGCGAATCTAACCTCAATTTTCAGATATTTTATTGTATTTGTTTTACTATTTCTAATTAAATTTTCAACAATTAAGTTAACATTTACGAAAAATTGTAAAATTCGATGTTTATGAGAAATACTATTTTTTTTACATTTTTGATACGTACACATTTTTCTATTTTTTATTTAAAATAATTTTAACGAAGAAACAATTCATTTATAAAAGTATCAAATCATACCAAAAATACCATAATAGATATGCCATATTGTCCCAAAGATGAAATGTACAATTTAGTCTTTTATCCGAGATATTTCGGGTTAAGAAATCCTCGTCCTAGTAACAATCGCCAAATAAAAATTTGTACAATTAATTTAATACGATTACCTCAATATTATTTTGTAATATTTTTTTTTCAAATGGTATTATTTTGTATTTCGTTTAATTAAACTAATGTTACCATTTATGCATTTCATTATCGTACATTTTGAATGAAGCTCAACCATGTATGTGTTCCAATTTGAAATTTTAAATAAGCCATTCCAGCATTTATATTATTAAGATTTACTAATTATGTAATTATCATTAAGCAAATTTGTTCAATGTTCATGACAAAAATTGGTCTCAAATGTTTTGTGCAAGTCGTGAAAATAATTTTGTAGCGTGTTTTTATCAAAATAAATAAAGTCTAATAAAATGAAAGCACTTTTTATCACACACTAAGCCTTATTACCCTATGAAAATAAGCCTATCAAGATTGTTTAACATGAATAATTTTTTTTCAATGAATTTGACATGAAACATTATTCACACTCAACCAGAACGTTTAGAGTTCCGGGAGTTTTTTCATCGAAATCTTCGAAAACACCACAGAGTCCCGAGACTTAAGTCCCGGGAAATCTCGACACAGAATCCCCGATGGCTATGGTGTTCTTGTATGACACAGATTGGTCTATTTGTACCGAGGAAAGGAAGAGAAAGCGATCGTACCAAGTCGAGATGTGTACATACACACATATGTATATCTAATCAATCTAAATATAACATATGCATTATTCGCTCCAATCGTAATCTAATAGTTTTCAATCGATCTGAGATTTTTTTCAATTTGTGCAAAATTTTGGTTTAATTGTGATTGCCTAAGTAATTTTGATTATTCTGCAGTGATCGATCATTCTAATCGATTCTTTTCATGAACTGAAAAAATATAGATACAATACTTTTTTAATTAGAGCTTTACAGTGAATTTAAATTCATAATATTTGCAATAATTTCTCATTATAACAATTCCAATTTTTAAGATATAAAGCTATTTTTCATAAGAAAAAATGCTCATATAAGTCAGTGAAATCACTAATATACATACTATGTGACACGATCTCATTACAAAATATAATCTTATTTTTAATAATGTGGTATTTTAATACATTTTAAATACCTCAAGTACAGCCTGGTAATAGCAATATAATCTTTTGAACTTCACGATTTTTAACATGATACGATAACTTTTCATATAGGATACAAGTGTACTGAAAACACACTTAATATTTTTTATTGATAAATCATAATGTTGAGGTCGAAGATTGCGAACTAATTATTATACTATTGATTTATAAATTGCAAATACAATAATAGTTGTGCAAATGTGATAAATAATGTCTTTATGATTTCAAAACATGATATTTGACGCACTTACTTATCGAATGATTTTCATTTGACTTTTCATTGAACCTTAACACCAAGAAATCGATAGCTTGCGCTTTTTTGTGATATTCGTTCGTTGCATCAAGTCTATATTGCAGTTTAGTCGAAATTTTCGATTTTATTGTGAGAAATATAGTTACATAGCAAGATTCGTACGCCTTTATTTTTTCCATGTCAAGTTAACGATTCGTTTTTTAAAGATTTTTTATTTGATTCGAATCTGATTTTGAATAGCTTTAATATTTTTATCACCCATAAATTAATTTTTCGTACGACCATGCTTAAAATGAATCGAAAATTCGTAAATAATCACAATATTATATTTACGTATTACTTCCCGTAAATTCAACTCTATTGCTAAAAATATTTAATCTTCCTGAAATTTGGACTTATTTATGTAATACGATTTTTATCAATCGAATAAAATACTTGTATTGAATTCATTTTGATTTTGATATTCGGTCAACTCGACAGATCATGTAATTAGTCACTTATTGTTGATAAAATGTTCAAAGCGAATTATAAAATCTGATGAAGCAGCAACCTTAAACGCACACTCTCGAAAGTTTCAATGCCAAAGGATCAGCCGTTGAGGAATCAATGAATAAAATACAGACACGCATTCAATTTTATTTATATTTTTTAATACATATATTGAATGGATTGACTGAAAATGTTGAGAGCCTTCGGTGAAGGCCGGCTGGGGTACGAAACTTAGGCACGTCATCGAGTTCGTTGAACTGTCAGTTGTGGGTCCAGTTTAACTCGAACTGCTCTCGACAAATCGTCAGATTCATCATCTTCCTGTGGTCATTTCGTCTGAAAAATATCAGCCCCTCGTTCTTTACAGTTTTTCGATTGAAATGTGCTGAAAAAAATTGGAAATCGAAAGAATTTCAAGGTTCGATTTTGATGTGTTGCGAAAATGTCTGATATTCTTCTTACGTTTTTGTTATTAGTTCCATTAAATCTAGTATATTTTCCGTTATGAGCATATTTTTTAATACATGCACATATGTAGTTTCAGTATACATTTAATATCATTTTTTTTTATTTTCTCATACTCATTTATAGTTCGACATTTAAGCAAGTGTAAAATTCAACCCAACGTAATGTTCAACCTATCGACCCTAATCTTAATGTAGACCGATATTTTTTTGATTATTTGAATATTTGAATAAATTTTGTAATAAATTTAACAAATACAAAATAGAGTATTTATTCCGGATGATTTACGGGATCGTCGATTGAATGCGAAACGTGATTCACGTGTGTTTTCACGTGATTATGATAAAAACGTAAATTATCCGTAATAGGGAAAATCGCACGAACAATGAATCTAAGCGTACAATCGTAATATGCATACGTTAACATCAATTGCGTGCTAAATACACAAATAGTCGGTCGAAAATTAATGATCCATGACTGTTAGGAGCTGATAAACGATCTGTAACACTAGGAGATGAATGTTAGGAAATGTTTATCGATTCTGGATCAAAATTCAAACATGTCCAAGATTATGATAGAAGCCTGGGCTTAAGAATTGAAAAAAAAAGAACCTATCGTTTGTTTATATCTTTGTATCGATTTAAAATAATATTATGAAACTAAATGATTATTTTATAAAATTTTATTCAGTGTATAAAAACATTAACTCAGTTGAAGATAATAACTTCTTTTTAAGATGTTTATCTCAATTATTATTTTAAAGTATGAACAAATATGATTTAGAACTACGTCATAGTAACGATCTCAAATTTCCTGTTTAATTCTATTCAAGGTATGTATGGCAAAACATATTATTTTATTAGCTTATTTATTTAACGTGTTATAATAAAATATCAATAGACATTGGTTAGAATAAGGTTATAGGATTGATATAATATAACTTATATAGCTTGTCGAGTGTAAACAGTTTTCCGTTATGAAAACAATTAAGCGAAGATCAATATAAAATTTCCGTTATAGCCCGATGAGTATTATTGTTCCTAATGTTATACAATTTTATCAACAATACGACTTTACAAATCCATATACATATAATATTTAAGTTAGATTCAAGATTATTTTCATTTTATTAAAAAAAATCTTTCATTGAATAAGATTGTGCATACCGATCTTGTAAGGTGATTTAGTCAAGATGTGACAATGGCGCATATCAAATAAGAAAGTACCGATGAAAATATCCTAAAATATAGCCAAAAATTCACTTTTTATTCGATGAAATTAATTCAAAGTTTTCGGAAACAGTATTCGTGTACGCATCTGACGTTAATTTCGTAATAATTTTGCCGGTTGCATTCAACCGCGGAAACGTTTGGATTTTTTTCACTCGAATTCTTCGTTCGATCTATTATTATTAGCAATGGCGATTTTCATACTTCCGGTCGATTGTTCGGTTCCGGTGTGTATGTGTTTTTTTTTTCATGCGCTGTAATTGGTATGTGATGTGCGATTTACGGACGTTAATTAAAACGTGTTCGCTCTGTGCATTTTTTTGTTCGAAAACACAATAAAGTATGGTTAATTTGGCTTAATTAATAGGAAATATCATTCGAAAGGATGAAAAATTAATTTGGAGTGAATGAGAACGCATTCGAAACCTACTTAATATAAGTTCAATTCGTGGTTCTTTCGTTACAACGTATTATATTCAACGATTTTAGTTTGATTTTGTCAAATTGTGAAAAGTTTTATAATAATTGCAAATTAAATAAAAAAAAATCATCATTTCAATATACTCCATTGTCTAATCGTGATTAGATATGTTTTATGTTTCCAAGAATACAGGTGCTCAGAAACTTAAATAGATATTGTGGACAATGGCAGTTGACTATTTCATGACTTCTCGAACATTAAATTATTATTCTCAGTGAATGAAACGTTAAATCGATTTAATTCCTATAAAATCAACAAATAAATCTATCGAAAATCGAATTTAGAAGAAATATCGTTGTGTATTTGACGAAAAAATCGTTTCCGACTTATCAGTGCTCGACTCTCGCTTTAATTACATAAAAACTAATTGCTGAAACAATTTCGTTTTTTTAATTGCCACTGAACGCGAGTAAATATTATGAATACATACATATAACTGTGTTGTTGATCGCAATAGTAAAAGTTAAATTACAAACGTTAATATCGAACGACAATATCGATAAAATCTTGATTAAATCGTATTCACCTTCAACGTTGAAAATATCATATTGGGATTTATTTACATGAATTTCCGAGTCAAGAAGAGCTTCAATATTTTAAAATTATCATATTTTAAGACTGAAAATAAAAAAAAAAATTCAGAAAATTACATAATCATTACGATATTAATGGGTTTCTATACAATTTTTTCAGAAATATCGACGAGCGGTTAGTCTTTAAAAACGAAACCCGATCGTATCTCAAAATATTATATGATCCAGAACCGAGTTGTTAAGATGGAAACGCTCATTATTGTCGATCATAACATTAAAACAGTGTAAGAACAGTGGGAATGTTTACAGCATGTTCGCGTCAAAATATGAATTACAGTCATTTTCACTTTCTGCTACGAAACGAGTCGGTTTCGATACTATATTGCATACAGACAATATCTGTATATATTCATTTGTGGAAATCGAAGCGGCGAAAGCTATTTTCACAATCAAAATTGACAATGCGGATTCTGTGTGTAAATCGCGTTATTTCTTTGAGGAAAAGTTCGATTAATATTCAGGCAGTACATTGTAATTGCTTCATATTTCAAAAATGAAACTTGGTTACGAATTCAAAAAAGGTACTTTAAAATAGATATATTTTTTTATAGTAATTTGACGGTAACCTCATAAAAATATTCATCATCGAAGCTTAAAATTCTTTACCGGAAGATTTACCATCACTATAATATGTTTAGAATTCACAATTAAACGAGCTTATCATCGTCGTGATTTTCTTCTTCGATATAATAAGCGTGTAATTAATACTTTATAAAAGAACTATAATATATATGGCTGTGTTAAGGTCATAAGTTAGCGCCAACGAATCGTGTTTTTATAGATACTATATTTTTTCCATGAAAAAATTCCCATCGAAAGAAACATTTCTTGTTACTGATTTGATAATAAATTATTGAAAGTCAAATTACGAATAGGGAATTCAGGTCTTTCATGCTATTGCAAGATACTTGATGAAAAAAATTACAATATACGAAATATTTTAGTTTGATAAAACAGCGAGAACATACAATATTTTCATTAAATATGCATGTTCAATTGAATATGAATTTCATAAAAAATAAACAATTGAAGAAAAATGGTCCGAAACTAGCTGAATGTCCTTCGATCGGTTACAGGAAATCAGAGTTGCAAAGAAATAAAAACACGAATGCATCGGAAATACACCTTCAGGTTATATCCAAGGTCGGAGACTTCATCATCGGTTATTTCTTCGATTCTATTAATTTCCTATTTTCTTTTTACCATTTACAGAGTCAACTCGTCACTGTTACCATTATTTGAGAATCTAACAGAATTGTGCAAATTTTCTCATAAAAAATGCACCTATTTAATTTGGCCACACCAACGAATCTCTGTTATTGAATGTCGGTCTAGTTGAATTAAGTCATGTTACACAGAATTGAATTTTATTGGATAGGGATATGCTTTTGTACAATTCAGATTTTATTTTGAGTTTATCAATTTCGAAAGCGGATTTTCTTGAAAATCGAAAAACGATATTTTCATGTCGTGTCGCATGTGCAAGATGTATCAAACTCGAACGATATTTCCCGATTGCATCACATGCGATCTTCACTCGGATCACAATCGATCGACGAGACACAATGGACGATTATTTTGTTACTTATTTAATCATAATAATTAAAACAAAGGTCGGAAAAACAGGCAATTAAATGTTGTACATGTACATTATATGCGAGAAGCGCAACTAGGATTGTCTATCTCGGCGAGGATCGTTCTGATAGTTGGCAATCAATATTCGATTAATCTGACAAAATTTTTATATTTATCGAGTCTGAAGGAATATCTGACTCCAACGAAATCATTATATGATAGAATTAGATCATTTTCTTATTCTGCATACAATTACTAGTCAATTGTATACTGATTGGAGAATTAACACTCATATTGTATAGTGTATTATGCGAATATCAAATATTGAATATGACAATGTCATATTCGTAACTGTAGAGCGAAGATAAATTTGAACGAGATTTCCGTGCATTGTTCTCGAATTGAAAGCATAACTTCACAGCTGCATTTGCAGCGGACAAAATGCACAGCAAGTCAAGAAAGCGAATATTTATTATTAACGAAGCTATTGTACATTTTCCGAATCAATTCTCAGAATATCGTATTCACAATATTTTTTTCTGATGTGATCGATTTGCTGTATAAAATTTCATTTTTTTAACTATGTGATTGTATTTTTTTTGTAAACATATCTGGGGAAAAAAAAATATGTACATATTCAATAAAGTATCAATTTCACTAAATATATGAATAAAAATGTAAAAACAAATGGATTTTATTCAGACGTGAGAACGTTCAAATTCCTTTATGCAATGAGATTGCAATGAATTTTTCAAAAAAATCATCCGATTTTATTTGCTTTTTGTTGATTCCAGACTCATTTTCTCAAAATTTAATTAATTTATAATATACGTTTAATTTTCGCCAAATTTAAGCAATTTGAATCACTTAGGACCAAAATAAGTAAGGTTATCATTTAGTAGAAATGAATTTTCGGCAACCGTAGTTACTATTCGCGATCGAAAGCGACTGATTTTTCTTCGATTTTCCTCAACTTTCATCCAATATAAGTTGAATTTTCACCAAATTTAAGTAACTTGAGTCACATTGAGCAAACATAAGTAAGATTATCACTTAGTCGAAATAAATTTTCATCAACCGTAGTCACGATTGGCGATTGTCATTGATCGAGAGCAACCGGAAAACGTCCGGTTTTCCTTGGCTTCCATAGATTCTAGGCCCAATTTTCCCCAAATTTAGGCCAGTTACATCACACTGGGCTACAGTCGATTCGAATATAATACAATATATAATAATATGATTAATAATGGCCACACGACCGGCTGTCCGTTTCTGGACCGGTTTGCACTGAGGTTGACGACTCTACTTGCGCCTATGTATTATGCTATATTATATTTATGTATTTATATATTGTAGGTATTTCTCTTCTTCCTTCTTCAAGCGCATGCAGATAGATCGACCTTCACGATTTGTGTAGAGGTTGTGCGGTCCCGTTTCTTTTTAGTCGTACTGGTCGAAAGTTTAAGAAAAATTACCAATTCATGCCAAAATTCGATTATCAATTGTCATAAATGAGTGATATTATATAAAAATTCAAATCAGTGATCGATAAAATTGCATTGACATTGATATAATTCTTCAATATTGTCAAAAAATCATATTTTATGCCAATACCAATAGGAAACTTAGATGTACTTTTAAATGATCAATATCACATTGATATATTGTTAATATTATAATTCGTATATTAAATGTTGATTAATAGACGTGTGTTGTTAAATTATTCAATTTTTTTCGCGAATGAGAGTTTTTTGCGATTCGATGGTATGCAACATTTCTTTTACCTTTTGTGCATGAAGTTTCGCTTCTAGGATATTGTTTTTTCACACAACGAATTCAGGTTTCATGAGTTCGTTTTGTTCGTTTAGAAAAATCAAAAAAGTATACACAAGTGTATATAAAAAGTGCGATGGTCAGCGAGACCTCAGCAAAATATCGTTTGATCATTTTTGATCAAACTCGTTTCGCGAACCTTTTGCTTTTCGGTGTGAATTGATCGATCGATTCGGAGAAAATATGTTACTTTCAGAAAATACGTTAAGCGCCTCCTACATTATCAATAATATCGTCAATAATACTCATCAATATTCATTCTATAAAATTACTAAAGGAAACATTGTCAATACCTTCCAAATGTTCGATTGATTCAATATTAGCGTAAAATATAATTTACTATTAACGTTGATAGAAAAAAATAGGTCTGAGCTCTTCTCATAAACAGCTGAAATTTAAGAAATATTGACAGTAAAACTTATAAACATTCAAATAATTCTTCAATATTGATAATAAAAATATGTTTTCAATCAATAGGATTCTTTAATGTGCTCTTAGATAATTAATATTCTACTGTCAACACTGAAGTGACACATTAACAATATTATTGATCGTGCAGGTGGCATTTCACAATTCTCGTTGTTCAATCATTACGCAAAAGGAAAACAGTTATTTTATTAATACATACACATGCTGAAATATTGAAAAATAACGGCCTTTCGATCGAATATAAAATAAAAAGTTCTAATTTTGAATAAGCAATATCAAACACATAAGGGAAAAGGTTTGAATATAAAATCACATGAAATAAAAATTAACTAAAATTTTGTAAAAAAAAAGGATTGTATCCTAATTTTCAACTTCAGAGCTATTCATTCTCAAAGCATTGTTGATTGATTAAAATAAAAAATTAGAATAGAATAATGTAGAATTAAGCCAGTTAGATAAGTTGACATAGAGTAGTGTGCATATAACATGCGGAATGGTGGGTTCCCCTTCGTAATTTTCCCTAAAAACATCGAATATAACCTTATGTGGAAATCGCACTATAGGAGAGATTGTTATATCCGAAACGTAAAAAGGGCCTCATTTCCTCAAATCGAGTTTCGGTCCGCATTTTTACGTCACAAGTCCGTCTTTTTCGTCACAGAAACAACTCTCACGTCACTGATGACGTAGAAGCCTTGAACTTGGCGGACCGACGACGAGTCCACAGTCTCTCAAACTTTTCCTCTTCCTCCACAACTGAAAAACCTTTATGAGCGATTGCAGCATGAGACTGAATTGATTCTCAAATGTGTCGAAACACATTGTGTGATTATCAAGACCGGATTCAGATGGAGAGAGGTTCTAGATTCATATAATATAATTTCTAGTGTTGAGGCCCTTATAAATTTCCTAGTACTAAGCTAAAGTTAGTATAGTTAAATTCGGCCATGGTTATTCCTTGTTGAGTTGTTTTTCCTGTGCTAGATTTAGATGAAAAGAGGCCTTAGGCTATCCCACCCACTAAGTAAATTTACTCTATTTTTTTTTATCAATTTATTGAATTATAAATAATGTCTAATTTAGGATGATAGTTATTGCTTCAATACCCACACTTTGTGTCTACTAGTATCGAGGTCCTTTTAAATTTCGAGGTCTCAAGTTAACATCTATTAAGCACATAGTTATTATAAAAATAAGGACTAGATTTTGACTAAAATAGACTATCAAAACTCACACTTTTGTATATGAATTAATCGAATTATAAGTCGTAGCCATTGCCTTAATACTTCGAAATCCTTTCAACACAAACAAATGTGATTCTAACAATCAAATTTTGATATATCATACCATGATATTGGATTCGGATGAAAACTGCCACAAGACCATTCAATACTGCATTTTTTACAACGACTCATCAAAATCTAGTATAATATCGATTGCTCCGATTCCTGAACCATTTCGATCTATAAAACCTATACGGACCGATTCGTTTAGCGTTGAGGTACTACACCACGTTGAGGTGTTGTGTCTCGTTGATGTGTTACACCATGTTGAGGTGTTACACCATAGCAATGAGGTACAATGTCTCGATATCGCATTGTATTGTCTGGTGCGTGACACGGTTACGTTCGGGTATTTGGCACGAGCCGTTTGGATTTCGATTTTTTGTGATTTTCAGATGGAAAATATTTCAAAATTTGAGTAAATCATATAGGAACTTCATGAGGATTATAAATTATAAATTTTCAGAGGTGTTTCAGTGTAAGTGTTAAGAAAAATAATGTTTCATTTGTTTCAATGAATAAAATTTTCAATTGGATCTTGAGTAGGATTGATTTGTATGCCATAACATTTTCTTGTATTAAATGTATGTATGAATGGAGAAATTGTTATTCTTGAAGCATATATTGTAAATTTTCCGAAAATGCACAATTTTCCTTATTTTCAAGAATATTTTATATACATTTGAATGATATTGAATATTAGAGGCTTGACGACAGAGCTGTTCAGATTTGATAAAAAAAAATCAAGATTTTTTTAAAACTCTCAAATGTGCTAGATTATTTACATTTCAATAATTAACAAGAAAATCTAATCATGTTTAATAATGAAATTGAATAAATAGAAATGATATGACAAATTTAGTCAAATTGCACAATCTCTCATAACTTTCATACAATAATTTCTAATAGACGCAAAAATACTTATGTATGCATGTATTATATTTGGTTTCTTCGTTAATTATTAATATTTTTTTTAATTAACAATCTAATCTATTAATATTATTTTTAGACACATTATATTGCTTTACACAAATCGATAAATAAATTTTCATACAATGCCAATCTTCACGCTGCGAGTCTTGCAGTTGCATAAAACCGTTTTTTTATCATAAAATAGAGAATAATCGGCAAAAAACGGTTAGCACAATTCTCAGCGTTTAGAAAATTTCATTAATTTATTTTAATCCGACTGTTAGAATGTTTCTTACGTGCATAGAGCCTCTGGCTAAGAAACGGCCTTGTCAAGAAGACGGGAAACGAACGATTCGATTGTGTGCATTCGAAATGCATTTTGTATGAAGCCCGTCGCATATCAACGGACTCCTGGTTAGATTCGAGTTCTAAGAATCAATATAACGTTGAATTGACTATAATTTCTATTCCAAACGACCGGCCAGTTCATGAATAGTCGTCGCGTAAAGTCAGACACATCACAAAAGTCGAATACGACTAATTTATCAGATATTTTTACGACTATTATAATATGACTCGAGATCGTTTTAGTTTTATGCACGTTTGAATCGTCAATCTTTTTTAGAAGATGAAGAATATAACACTAACTTTCCCCGAATTCGTTCAGATGTCAGAGCGTTTTACGTACAGCGAAGCATTTTTCTTATACCAAAATTGTACGTATATCAAATTTATCGGGATTTCGCTGTATTTAAATTTCGAATCGTCCAAAGAATCGAGCTAAGTCTAATACTCCGCCGGTTCGCATGTGAGCGAACTCGTTTTTTTTTGTTCATTGTTTGGCGAAAGCTCATTTGTACCCAATGCACGATTCGTCTACCTATCGAATCGATCTTCCTTCACTAACGGTCGCCACCGAGAAAGTTCTTGTCATTTTAAAATTGCAAAAGAGTCCGAAGCGACGTCTTTGTGACGCCGCCGACGAAGCCATGATAGTCGATTGTTCGAAAAAATTGCATATTTATATTCCAAATCCAAATATTTCGATCGTCAGTTAACGATTGATCCTTTAATTAGTAGTTATTCATAAGTAGAATTCGATAGAATCGAAAAAATACAGGACCTAAGTCACGATTGAGAGAAGACTCATAGGTTCAATCTTTTGCAGTCGATTAATGATAATTTTTCGATTTGTATAGAATGAAAACTTTAATATATCTTAATGTACAATTAGATAAGAAATCGATTAAAAGAACGACCCAATCATTAATTAGTCGTCAATTAGAAGTAACTATTAGTTATAGCTGTCAAACTCTATAGAGATAAAATCTTTGAATATAGTCGAGTATTGTAACGATCGATTAAAGTATTGGCTCAAAATTGAATAATTTTCTTTGAAACTTTACAAAAATCACTTGGAATCAATCAACTAAATATTAACAAATCCAATAATACGATCAATATTAATAAAATAACGAATATTAAACACTTTCCTACATCACACGCACCAATATCATACCTCAACTAAACACCCATCCCATCTAAATACAATCCCAAATCCGACAACGAAAATCACATTTCAACCCAAAACATCCAACGAAACTCGACTTTTACAACATTTCTGATTTTCCGAAAAGTGCCAAACATAAAAAAAACACCTAAACACGTGGTCTACGTATGAAATGACGTATAGTCTCCGATCTGTATGACGTAGCACCTATGACGGGCACCTAATCATAATGCACTGGTTCTATGCATTAATCGACCCGATGGAATCTCGCTTCGTGGCACGCACCTCCTGTCACCAACTTGTGACTAACTGCCATAAATTATCTTCGGATAAATATTTAAGTGTTTTCTACACGTGCGATTCAATAATCTCGTGTGATTTCGACGTAGATATTCTTGAACTTAACGTAACTCAACTTAAACTTAACGTAAATGTTAAACTTATGGGAGAATGTTGTGTTTTAGATTGATTTCTTCACGCTTGACTTCTTGTTGCGATTCAATAATCTCGTGTGATTTCGACGTAGATATTCTTGAACTTAACGTAACTCAACTTAAACTTAACGTAAATGTTAAACTTATGGGAGAATATTGTGTTTTGGTTAGATTTTTTCCCGTTCGACTTCTTGTTGCGATTCAATAATCTCGTGTGATTTCGACGTAGATGTTATTCTTAAACTAAACGTAACGTAACTTAACTTTAACTTAATCTTAACGTAAATGTTGAACTTATGGGAGAATGTTGGGTTTTGGATTGATTTTTTCACGTTCGACTTCTTGTTTCGTTCCAGTTAAAAAGTGTGGAAATTCAATTGATTAGGTTATTTGTTTGAGTTAACGAATTCATGCTTGATTAAGCACAATTGATAAATGTAGATAGTAGTATAATCATTGTGTAATTAGTAATAATGAAAAAAAATTTGAAATAAAAACTCTTCTTTCATTGTAAATATGAACAATATTAAACTTTTATAGTTCGAAATTTAAACCTGCCATCATTTTTTTTTATAATAATTGGACTATATTCTATGCTCTGGATACAAAAATTTCACTATGATTTTCCTATGCTCTAATTCTAAACGTCAAATGTATTGAAATTTAATCACTTTCGCTGAATGTGTGGGCTTAAAAATCTTCCTACATTCAATTTTCCAATGTTGATCTATCGTTGAATATTTAAATTTTAATTGTAACACATTTGAGCTTAACCCTGAACGATTTTAAAATACACAATAGACAGATTTTCATTCGAATATGATTCTTATATATTTTTTTTTAATTGTAGAAAAATCATAATCTCTGATTTGCAATAATGTATCTATGTCTACACAATAATTAAGTTGTAAAAACGCAAAACATAAACACAATAGAATTGTTTAACTTTATAGCATATCATCGATCATTTTATTCTCAGCTTGAGGCTTTCATACGCATAATTTTCCATATAACCTGCGCTTTATTGGTATATTAACACGAAGACATACAAAAGGAAGGTCCTATGAATTGTCATTCGTGTCGAATTGTCCTTATTTGTTTTCAGAAACCATCGATGATAGTAATGATGTTTATGTACATACATACGTTTTACGACAATCGAACAGTGCTAAGTGACAAAATTGAATCCAAATGCGCGTTTAGTCTTTATGAATTTTGATCGAAAGGTCGATTATGATTATTGATTAATCAATAATTACTGTGAATAGTTGGGAATTATGTGAGATTCGAAACGATTCACAGATTTATATATGAAAATATTTTGAGCAGATCGCGTGATTTATGGGTGTGGTGACGATTCGCCTTTGCGTGTCAAGGAAACTCGGTCAAATGTAAAATACAGGGTGTTTACAGGCAGATTTTACACTTCGAATCAAATTTGCGGTGACTAGAATCCCGGTAGCGATAGGATATATCTAAATGCTGTTTGATTTGAAATTGAATATGATTTTATTTTCTATATATGTATAATATTTACTTGACTTTTCCTCTTATTGCTATCGTTGGAATGCGATGTAATTTAATTAATTTTTATAACCTAACCTAACGATTATTCAACATAATATTATATTTAAGTATGGTTAATGTTATTAAAATGCACTTTTATCAAAATGTTTTCATTCGATATACTGGAGATTCGAAAATAATCAACTATCAGAATTTTCTCATAAAGAAAAATCTCTGGTTGCGTGTCTTTTTCAGATTTTTTTTTTTTAGAATTGTCAGTTAGTTGCACGCGAACGTTTTTAGATTTTCATCAGATTGTTGTTTGCAAATTAACGTAAATATTTAACGATTATTATTGACCTATGCGTATTTTTCGAATCGTTTAACATCATTCAAGATCTTCAAATTTTGTGTGATATTTTGAATTCTAATTCGAAATATACTCATCACAGCAATAGAATCATTTTTACTAAAAAATAACAAATGTCTGATGAGTTTTTAATTTGATTACATTTTTTTATGAAGAAACAATTCTTCGTACGAATTTAAAATCACGTTTGTGCGTAAACGATATATTAATAACGTAATCTATTTTTTTATGAATTAATTTTCTCGTACTTGGAAATTATTACATCATTTTATCTTCGGTTCAAACCTGTAACTAAAGTGTTGTTCACACACATACATATTTTTGATGATAATTTTTGCGAATCATTCTTCAGTGTAATGACACTAATTCGAGTCGAGGTCTTTCTCGGTTTCGATTCTTCGAATCGTCTTTCTTTCTAACTGCAATCCTTTACACTGAAATATTCAATTCATATATATTTAACTTGCATATGAACGAATTATTTTAATGACTACACTCTTATAATAAAACATATTTGTATTCGTGAAGCTATAATACCTTTTTAGAAATGGTCTATTAACTGAGATTTCTGTTTTATGTGATACTACTTTCGCATTTACAATTTCAACCTCAATCTTCGCAGATTTTATATCCTCGTTAAAGGTAATATACTGAAATTTTGTTCTAATTAAATTTATGACTAAATATTTTCTCAAAGACCTAACGAAACTCGTTTGTTTATAAAGATCTACATCAAACACTCGAATGGTAACATTGTCATTATCCAAACATAATTTCTTAGGGTTAATTTCAATTCCAAATGCAACAACAATAGCCAAAATTGTCGTATCATCGTCTATGCAATTCGATTCTAAGTACTGCAATAGTTCATAAGAACATACTTATTCATAATTTCGGCGAACATTCGGCTGTGTATGAAACGTTTGCTGAAAAAACTGAAATTGAACAAGTGTTGGAAGCACCTGATTTCTTTCAGACGTCACACCGTTACAAAATAATCGTTATACAATATGAAGAATGTACAATACATGGAGCGTATTGTTGACACGTTCATTGATGAGTGTCAAAATGAATAACGAATGTTGACTGTACGATTTGAATTCATAGAAACTCAAATTCGAAAGGCAAATTTTTATATTACGAACGTTTAAATTCATTACGAAGAATTCATTTAATATTTTTTCAAATTATTTGATTTGAAATTTTATACGTTGTTCATTTTTTTTCTCAGTGATATCCGGATCGTTTTTAGAATGTAGTATGTTTTTCCTCGTATTGTGAAATATGTAATATTTACAGTGATATCATGATTTATTCGATGTTTCAATTTAATTTTTACTTATTTAAGAATTCTCTAGTGAGATTACATTTTGCGACTTTTAAATAAAAACTGAAAATTGGTTAAGAATTGAGAGTTCCATCGTCATATACGATTAAATATTATTTGGTGAGGCTATTTAAGAGATCAATTTAAAAAAAATAACTTTTTTATTGATGACTTTTCGAAACTACTTATTAAGTAAAAATTTGGTACGTATATATTTCATTTAAAACCATTTTTTCAACCGTATCAAAGAAATTTTCTAAACTTCTCAGTATGAAAGCAATTTATTCTCATCATTGTCCTAATTTAGAAAAAATGTCATCTTAACTTATCGTAAGTCTAACCTATGTATCTTTAATATATGCATACAAGATATTCGAGTTACAATTTCCATTTCAAGTTTGATCATTTTCATGAAAATATTGCGAGAAAAAACAATTGAATTTGAAATTCAAAATAATTAATTTTGAATGAAAATTATTTAACTTGAAATAATAAGTCTATACATATACTCATTATTTTATTTACGAACTGTCAAAAACCCGAATGTTCGTAAATGGACGAATGAATATATAAATTGAAATTTATTTAATACATGACGACGATAGAGTAGAAAAATCAAAATGTTGATCTGTGATATGATTTGTGATATGTGTGATTTGATTTGTGATATGTATAAAACTTCAATTATAAATTATTAATCATTTTTTCAAATTATTTCAGATGGAGAGGAAGCGTGTACAAGTTGGTATGGAGAGAGTTGCTCGCATACCTGACCCTATATTATTTAATCAATTTCATATATCGATACGCTCTCAACGACTATCAACAAGGGTATGTCAACTATGTTTAACAATACTATATGACAACTGAAAAGACCAAAGGTACAAGTGAAATTGTAGTCGAAATTGAGTTATTAAAAGGATATAAACGAACTTGGAACGTGTACCGAGAAACATCATCAAATCACTCAACCTCTACCTAATACATGTAGGTGCTTCGAGCGCACTTTTTTCGAAGTTACTAGTACCCTTTGGCCTTTTCAGTCGTCGTATATTAATTTATAACGAAATTGAAATAAAAATACATCAGTTTAAGCTTATTTTTCGAGCCAAACAAACGCTAATTGTTACAGTCGACACGTTCAAACGAACGTTTATATAACGTAACGACACAATGGCGTATCATCGGCGCGTTAACGACTCGTCGTAATTGTGTTGCCTTTTTCAATTTGGCCTTTTTTCATTGGCTGTTATTTTTTTCTTTTTTCTTTTTTTGTTATTTTTGGATTTCGAGTTTGCGGAAAATACAGCCGATCTCGAATAGCTCATGCTAATTTTCGCAAAACGGCGCGAATAACGGATATCGGTCGACGTGTTCGTTTAGGTGCTGCAATTTTCGACGATTAAGCTTATCCGGTGCAATTTTGACGTTTTTTTTCCGATCTGAACTAATATGGAAAAATTATCTATTTAACGTGATTATATAGCGCGTTGAATATCGATAGACGCTCGGTTGGAATAGAGTTGTGTTAATGAAATCAATTGCAGATACTTTGATTCGTTTTAAAATGGGATTATAGTTACCAAAATGAAAAAATATTGTATTTTGGAATGATTTTGTGATAATAAATTGATTAGAAAATTTATTGAATTCATAAAAACGTATCTATAGTTAATGTATAGGATCGATGTAATATTTAGAGGCAATATTTCAATAGTAAGTTCGCAGTTTTAACAGTTAGTCGTAAATTTTGCTTCTATTGACATTTATAGCTAACTGTTATACAGTTAACCGATGATTGAAATATCATATCTAAGTATTTATATTTTACGTTGATTAATAGACTTTGATGATAAATTCTATTATAGATTCTATAAATAGTAATAATTTCAAAATGTGCGAATAATGTTGTGGAATTGTGTTAATTGAAATTTAAAACATTGCCAAATAAATATGCACACAGATTAGCATCAGAGTATCAATACTTGATTACTTTTAGTATGTTATATTTTGAAATAATAAATGCAACATGAATTTAATCGAAATTTTAAGTAAACATACGAATCTATTCAAGCAATGATTGAAACAAAACATTTGAATTGATATAAGAATACAAAAAATGTGAATATACATCATTAAAATTTTACGTCAACCTTTAAGAATGGATTCATATTTAATTCATATAATCTTCATCTTTAAAATTTATACGATTTTTTCAAATGAAAAAATAATAATTTCTCCACATAATAAACTATGTACGTATCATTGTTTTCTTTTACGGTTTCGACTAAAACGGCATTGAATATTTACTCAAGCCTTTCGAACGAACACCTGATCGTATATACGTACGTACCTATATATTTTCCGATGGTAAAACTCATGGTTCAACGACCATCGTAAACTTGAACTTCTCAAACAGCTGATTTTCACATCGGCACGTGAATAATTATACTTCGCTGAAATTCGTCGAGAATAACGAATCGACGAATCGAAAATTCAATTATATTCGAATAAAACGAGCGATTAGTCACGATTTAGTTATTCATTCGTGTGTAAATACCGAATATTATATTGTACATGATATATGTGTATGTGTGAAAAAAATGAAATGTTTCTTTATGAAACGAAGTCGAAACGAATCCAATCGCATACGAAAAGTGAGTTGCAAAAACAAAACCATTCAGAATTACACCTCGCAAAAAACCAAGAAGAACTAATGATATGTTGCATGCATAATTCGCAAATAAATACACATATAAGTATAATATGTACTTGTTCATCGTCGTGATAGTGGTTTAAGTCGGTTTTCTTTCGTTTTGAGATATTTAATTAGACTATATTAGACATTTTGTTAAAAGTGAAAACAAAACATTGAATGAAATTCTTTCGGTTCTACGAAATTTTTGAGATTAAAATATAAGTTTTCAACTTCACGTATAATAATTTTCATTTTGAGTTTTTTTTAATTATAAATAAAATTAATCGAACCATTTTAGGATGATTCCGATTATGGAAGTCTGTATAACAATTTGAGTCACTCATTTTTTCAATTATTGACTTATATCACTATCATAATCGCAAGAATGCACATACAAATGTATATATTTGATATTTCGATAATAATGAGGATTTAAGTTTCAAAACACAGTTATTTTCACAGAATGAATTTCAGAAATAAAAAACAAATAGCACACCGCTTTTTTGCATTTTCGGCAAATTTTCCCATCAATATTTAATCCATTCTCAACGAAAATCTCTTAAATACAATATCGCATATTAAACACCCCCTACAAGATCAATAATACATATTGACGCACATCCAAGCTTTCGACACACACATAGACATATTGACGAAATTATTGACCGTGTAGGGGGCACTTTGTACACATGGCATTGTATTGTAAAATGCAATACAAGACGTGTATGAATATTTTGAAGAACCGGCCCCCATAAACCAGTCCTGTTGGCTTGCGGTTGTGGGCAACACATTGACTGATTGATGTAACAAATGTTTCAATTACACGGCAAACTTGGCAGATGGAACGCGACAAAAAATCACATGTATATCTGAAATTACAATTGCCTCAAATTCACGTCGGAAAATTCGATCGAAATGTAAATGTTGAAGTGAAACCGTAATCGGCGGTGAATCCGCAATTTTGAGAGTTGAATCATACGATGGTTTCGCTGGGTGAAATTATTGCGTTATTGATTTTGATGGTGATGAATAGATTGGTTATTGGAATTCAATAAAATTAAAGGGATTTTAAAATTGGAAAAAAATCGTATTCTAAGTTAATCCAATCTAATTGAATGTTCGCAGAGTTATGAAAAAGTATAATTTTTACTCTTGACTCGACAAATTGACATGAATTCACTGAAAAGTCAGTTGATTAATGATTTCATTGTAAGATTTAAATTGAATTATTGGAAATATGATTAATTGATTGATTTTTTTTTCATTTATATCCTCAATATTTGGTACAATATTAATACATAACCAAACTGATGGTTTGGAGGCATCATAGCGATATATTGACAATATTATTATTCATATATGGGGTATTTACGATTGTTTATTTATCGCATCATTCTCAAGGTATTTTGTTTTTTCTCAGTGTCTGTTTTTACGCTAAAACCGAATTTATAATCATCGTATACCACATTGAATGTTCGAATATTTAATACAGATTATACACGATATAGGTTTATTTTTTCGTTTATTTGAAAAGCAATATTAAACATTGTTAATTTAGGTGTTTTCTTGAATAATTAAGAACGATGGCGAAAATATATCTAGTGTATCATTTGGTTCCAAAAAATGTGTTTCAAACAGCATATAAACTTCGTATGATTGAGTTTATTTTGATATTTTGAAAAAATAAATTGGAATAGATTCGCTTAAATAAAGTTAACTTATAACCGTTACTTCTAAACATCACGTTCTTCAAATGATGAGTAAAATAGATCTATAGATCATATTACACGATTAGATCCACATGTCTCAAAAAACAGTCTCGATCTCGATCTCGAAGAGAAAAACTGCCATATATTTTTTTTATAGGTGTACCGTTATCCATCGTCAGGTGATTTTTTTTCCAACGACAAACATATCATAAAAATCAATAAACATGCAGTATCATTAAATTTTATTCGGTTGATCTGAAACGTTCCGATTAAATTTTATAGCTTTGCTTTAAGATTTTCTAGCGTGAAATCAGAAAATAATGCAGTATAAATGTAAAGTCAATATAATGATTAGAGTTTTTACGATGTATTGAAATAATATAGTTCAGTGGAAAATATGTATTTAAATTCTTTTCTTACGTGTCCGAGTGTTAATTTCTAAATGTTCAATTTTATTTCGAACTTCGATTTGATGTAAAATAAAAATTTTATAGTTCATTGTTTTAATGAAAATGAGTCATTTTAAAATTACGCATGATTCAGCTGAATTAGACACAGTTGAAATTCCATTTAAACGTACATCGATTTTCAAAATGTTTAAATTTCGATATCACAATTATTTATATAAGCAAATCGGGCTCACGGTAGCAGGATCTTTGGTAGCATTTCACCATATAGCAACAAGAAGGAAAATTATCGTTCAATTTCGAAAACAAGTCTCATAACACAAACAAGATGACAAATTTTGAGAATTTCCAACGAAGAGAAATAATGAAAGCATTGAAAAGATCGTTTTCCTTCAGCGGATCGTACGATTTCTCTTTATGCTTGAAACAATCGATTGAGTCATTTGAAATTCTTCTAGAAATAACCGATCGGATTGAAAATCACATTACCGTTCATATGAATTTTGAAACAAATACTTAAAAATTGCACGAATTTTGTTCTAAATGAAAATAACTCCATCAACAATAACCGATCGATCAGAATTCATTTCGATTTGACCATTGAAACCTTAGACAGAGATTTGGATTACAGATTTTCTTTTGATACAGCCTTTAATTAATGAATGTTTTTTTTCAATTTTCAGAGTTTTCGTGAATATATTAGCCTATTGCAATTCACAGAGCGAAAGCATACCCATGTCCTTCGCCCTCAGTTTCTACGTAGCTTTCATTGTGAAGAGATGGTGGGAACAGTACAAGTTGCTCCCTTGGCCAGACAACCTAGCACTGTACGTCAGTGCCGCAATTCCTGGAACGGTAATATCACCATTTTATAACATAATTTTCAATTTGAAACCAATTTCGTATCATAACAATACCATGACAAAATAACCCCACCGATAACCGAGGCAAAGTTCATCGATTCAGATTCGCATTCCGAATCGTCCACGTTCCGTCACGACAATATAAACTTTTAAGACGAGATGGATGTCGATCTTTTTTCATCAAACGTTAAAATTTCGGTCAAATTGACGTACGATATAATAAGATACATCCTTCGAAGGTTTCACCGTCGTGGAACCAGTTTCTCGATCTGACTCTTGAGTCTCGTACGACATTCTTACGTCTTCACTGACGCGATCGTCGAATACGAGTGTTATATAGCCATAATCTTAAATATGTACAGGTTGATTGAAAATCGATTATCGATTCGGTGAATCAGAAGCGATGTCGCATATTTGGAACGAACGATCGATTCGAATTATGGGCTATTTATTGAGTCTCGTCGATAAAAATTTGTATCTGTATCGAATGATTGGGTATAAGAATCAGTTAGATCGTTGCTGATTTATTTATGAATTAGGTTAGGTTTGAGTGAGTTGGTTTTGTTCTACTTTTAAGTGTGGAAATGTGTGAAAATTCGATTCTGAATTGATATCTGATAATGGGATCGATAATCAATCGATTTATTCTTATTCTGAAAAATTCAATTTGATCTTTAGGTTTCTTTCTTTCTTTAGGATTCAATTTTCAATAAAACTTTCCAAGTTATGAAAAACTACATTACAGTAATTATAAAGTAGCGCAGATTTCGAAAAATGCACTAACAGTGGAAAATTATCATATTATAAGATTATTTAAAAACGACCTCATATTTGCATTTGAATTATCTATAACTTTGTTATTATGATGATTGAATGTGAAACGTTATAAACACGTGTAAAATTTTTAATATAAAATGACTTAATCTGACCTGAATAATATTATGATTTATAAAACGACCTACTGAACTTATCTAAGCTCTCATTGTCACTAACTTTGTAGTTGCACTGATTAAGTGTGAAAAATTCTAAACGCGTGTGAAATTTTTAATAAAATTGATTCAACCTAACGTGACCTATGATATTTTATGATTAATTAAAATTTTATTGTCTACAGATATAGTCATTACACGTTCATGCAAATAAATATCGCTTATTTGATCGACTCAAGTGAATTATTTTGTATTGTATGGCGATACATAAAATTTTTAACCACACAATAACATTTTATTGGCTTTTAAAAAGAGATAAACCTATCAAAATAACGCGATTGAAAAAAAATAAGATTGGCAAATATATTCAAGGAAACCATCTATATGGCTAATAATTTTCGGAAAGTTATACGCTATTTTTACATACGTAAGAGGAAGTCATTCAAAAATCATCGTATTCATTAACCGCTATCATTCGAACGATGATAAATATTTGCAAAATCGTGCGACTTGAGTCGATATAAACAACGTAATAAAATTCAATAAACATTTTGAGACTGTTTTTTGTGAATTTTCGTATTGACCTTAGTATGGAACAGGTTACCCAATATTATATAAAGACGCATTTGAAACGATTACATATTTATATATGTACATACATACAATTTGACATACGACTTTGTGAATTCAATGAATTCAACGAATGCAATTCCGAATGGAAAATTTGAATCGATTTTCGCAATTTCACTGTCAATGTTGCGCTCAGAACCGAATCATTAGCGAAGTGGCAATTTAGAAATATTATATTCATGAACCGAGATAACGTTTTGCATAGTTTCGAAACTCGAACGCGATAAAGCCGTGGTGCAACAATGTGGAAGTGCTCGGCAACCGATGACCCGCGAATCTTTTATTGATCCCTTTTGATTTTTTTGCATAAAATTTCAATTTACAAATACTTAATTATTATAATAAAAAATTGTATCGGTATACATTAACTAATGAATGCATATTCTAAACTAAATTAACATTTTGATTTATTCACTGATAATCGTGTTCATTAATAATTCCATGTATGCTATTAATTGGTCATTTAAACGGCGAATACGCTTACTAGAATATTTATGTGTATTTTGTACTTTAGACTATCATAGAAACGCATGAAATGCTGTTTTGAAAAATAATTGAGTAACAATGCACATAATAAAAGCAGTTAAAATATTAATTGGCCCGAAAATCGTTTCAAAAGTCGCATTTTAAATATTTCAAACAGCAGGTGAAAAAGGTTGCCTAGCTCTGAAATGTGGATAAAACGAAAACTATTGATAGACCGATGCTGTCGAATCACAAAGAAGTTATTAACAATCATCTTCGTTTTGCGAATGTCAAAAGTCAATTATTCACTTTTGCAATATCCGCAATAAACAATAAAAGCATCGCGAAATATAAGTGTGAAAAAATAAACAGCTAAAAACGAAATAAGCCAAGAATGTGCGATTGAGCGATTCATTCAATCTGTTTAATGATAACTTATCACATCGTTAAATATGTGCCTACATAAAATGCATGATTTACACATCGAATCGGAATGTTCATTGATGACTTATTTTCGTCTGCAACTATTCATCCGATGCCTTTTAATTTTATCTTTTCATGTACATTATCATTCCTTTATTTTTCATTATCGTTTGAAGCGTTCTCCTCCCATAGAATTGGATAGTATTGAAATGCACAATGTAAACAAATGGAACCACAATTACAGATCATTGACCGCGTATTCAAATTACATTTTTAAAAACATCCTTTACATATATCTATGATCTGATTGCTGATTTTATGATCTAAATTTCGAATGGAAGATCTATCACTTTTTAATCGTATTGCAAGTCCATTTTAGAAAAATTTCCGGTGATTGCGAAGTATTTTAAATATTATTCAATATACTTTCCGATAGTTTATATTTCAGTAAAAATAAAATGAAAACACGTATTTTTATAAGTTAATTTTATTGAATTTTGTCTCAATTCATGCATTACAATTTTTGGAATCGAATTACAATTACGAAACACAACGTTGCAATAAAATATTGTACGAGTCTATGTCACGTTTTACGAACTTTTCTCGTATTCAAAAGTATAAATTGTATCGATAAACATCAAATATTGATAAACGAACTCCCATAAAACACAAAAACGCTTCTTTGAAATTTAAAAAAGCTATAAATAATTAAAAAAAAAAAAAATTGAACTCCACTCGACATCGCAATGGAAACGATCGAAGAAATTCGAACGGACATGGATTTTTTTACGATTTCAGACGATTTCAAAACGTCTCTTACGAGGAAAAGAATCGGCTCAGTTTCAAATCTAAGCATTCGTGTGATTGATTCGTGAAATTCGCCATCGATGTTACATTAGTAGGAATTCGACCTCAGATTCTCGCATAATAACTTTCGTGTACGTGCAAACGAGTACATGCCGCAAGGCTGTGCTCATTTTTTCGATTTTTTATGTATCAATTGTATCGGCATGTGATTTTTTAACAACATCTTCTACTGTGTATCGCATACCTCGATAGATTTCCCCGAATGAAAATTCAATGGCTGAAACAAACGTCGTTCCTGATCAGGTTTTGCAGATTCCTTATCGATCGTTTCGGGAAAATGACACTTCGAATTTGAAAAATGCGATTAATTTTATATATTTATCATTATTTTCTTTTAATTTTTTCAATTGATCGTTCATTTTGATGTTAAAAAAAACTGTTAGAGCTATGAACTCTTATGAGTAATCAGCGCACGAACGATGATATGAAAATTGATCTAATTCAATCGACACAAACAAAACTAAAGATCCATTTTAAGTTAAAACTTTTTCTTCTAATTGAATGGTTCAATAATATAAAAAAAGATCAACCCGTCTTATCAATATAGCAAAACGACACGTTACTCTCATCAGTATCTGATAAGACTCAAACCTAGCATCACGAAGACACTAAAGTCCAATACGGCATGCACAAATACTCTATTCATCTACTAAACTATTAACTAGTTTTGCATGTTATCCTGTAAACTACACTTCATGAGTATATAAACGAAAGTAAACTCTCTATTCATTATTCAAATTTTAATATCGTTCGCACGTGCAATGGATGCTGATTTGAATTTCGTTCTAACCCAGCTTCGGCGACATCACATATTACATACGTATGTATATTAAACGTGCACATAAAACGAGATATGTTCCGGGAAATGTTATTTTGTTGAAGAGCAACAGAGCGGTAAAAAAATCGAATCGGATTTGACACACCTAGTGTCTGATTCACCGTCGTTTTCATTGTTTGAATTGAAAAAAAAGCGCATACATACAATTTTTCACGAAAAATCTCAAATTTTCAATGTAATTAAGCACTAAGTCGTAGTTGATGTTTTTTTAAAAAATCCGTTTTGAAGTTAAAATTTAGAATATTGGTTGAAATGAAATTGCCGATTTGATATCGAATCTAAAATGATCTTCTATTGGGAATTAATTTATTGATTCATTTGATACATAAACGATTTTATAATTAGCTTAAGTAAAAATTAAAAAATATATTTTATCTTAAATTGAACTTTTTTTTTTGTATTTACTCAAAATTATGTCTTATAAAGATATACCACACTTTCAAAGCTTTCGAAACAAGGAAATAATGATATATGTCTGAATATTATGATTTTTGAAAGAAATCAGCGACACCTACACCCTTAATTATCAAGAAAAATTCAGTTAAAAATCGAAAATCGTATTAAAGAATCCATTTGAATCCAAGTGCAGTTAGAAGATGAACGAAACTTATCTGTTTGTTTATGTGAAATGGTGAAAATTGACATAGTTAGTGGGTCGTTGCGAGTATGGTGCGGAATCCATTTGTGCCACTTTATCTAATATCGATCGTTGCAAATTTGATTCGTGTGCGAATTAGAAGGTTGTGTCTGTTTATATTGCCACGTGCTACGACGAAAGGTATTAATTAATATGGATTGAGCTCATTTAAATTACATTATTGTACGTGCGAGTCCATGATTACGATAGTGGTTCAAGTCGAGGTATCGAAATAAATTTTACTATGTGAAAATCTAGTAGTGTTTAAAATGTGGATCGTTTTTGTATTTGATATAATAATACCTAAATAAAGTCAATCACTTTAAATTGAATGCCTTAGAACGATAGAATCATTACTTGGAACGTGATTGGATATATCGATTTTTGATTTTGTTTATTTAACGTGCAGTACGTTTGTATTTTTTCAAGAATTGTATTTTTTTATAACCAGTACCGTGCAGATTACATCTCATAGATAAACACGATGTTTTAATACGCAGAAGTGTTTTATTTCATCTTAAATACAATGTATATTTTAATATTAACTTAAATAAAATACAGTCGATTATTAATGAGTTTCGCAATAAGTACTTCTTCGAATCAATCTAATCGCAATCACGTGTATGAAATTCATTATGTGTGTATTTATTTTTTCATTTACTTTCGATAGAACCTGAAGAAAATGGTTTCGAAACGGCGAAAGTTTCGCCGCGAAGATTACGAATTTGTAATTTCAATCATGTCTTTGTTGGAAAGAGCTAACATGTCAATTTGCAAATTATGTTTGCTAAATTAATTCACGCGCCGTTATGTATAAACTGCTCGAGAATTTCAATCGATTATTGATCTCTAAACTCGATGAATTAACAAACATTCGAACGGGATTAAATGTCCCCAAACAATCGATAATAATGACTGAATACATTGATCATCTTTGTAAGACCTCTATATGTATTTCATACTTTTTTTTCAATATCAATTCTGAAAAATCAGAATTCAATCGGAAAACATTTCGAAATACACTAAATAGCTTCGAATATGCAACATTTTTTTTATCTAATTTATTATCATTGGTAATATTGATGCCTACTTCCAATATTGAAACGAAATATCGTTTTAACAAAAAACGAAATTCGTCAATTTATCAACAATTCAAATTTCGAATTATATTTGACAGTTACAAACTCGATTTTACTAACTGTGTAATAATTTTCATTAATATGGCACATTAATTTATATTTTCTAAATAGGAATTCTAATGCGTAGTTAATCAATAAAGATAATATCGCTCATTAGCTGTTGTTTTGATAAAATATTGTATTACAAGCAAATTTGATCGATAAGTATCTAGACACGAATTTAACCGGTTCTCTTGAGGTAAATCATGCGAAAACTCATCGACTTAATTTTTTTTTCTCAGATTACTATGTTATATGTGCTATGAATGACAATTGTGAGCATAATTATGGCTGTAGCATAAGTCGTGTTTATTTCGTTTCGGTGTATTTCAACGTTTTGAGTTGGACTTTGACAAACGTGCCATCAAAAGTGAAAACAATATTAAGATAATTCTTTAAATTCTACAAAATTTTCGGAAATTAATATATATTGGGGATATTAAAATATGAACGATAAGCTCATTTATTTTTGAATTTCTTCACTTAGATCACTATCATAATGACGTGCGCAATTATTCTCGTCTTCTCGGTATGTAATTTTGAAATGAACGAAACGAACTTTGAGCTATCGAATAGCAAGGTTTTTAGGATAAAAACTATTTTTTTCGCGTGTGAATCACGTCGATGAAAAAAATACTAGTTATTTTCGAACGTGTCAATTTTCTTTAGGTCAACATCCATTGAAAACGTCATAATGATTATTGTGATAATAGTATCGTGTCAACATTGCATTAGTGCTTCTGAATGTATCCGTATTGTATGATACTTCTTTGTTAACCGTTGCCAGTAATTAAACCATAATATTAATTAAATAATACAATTGTTCAAAGTCAAAATCATTTCCTAGTTCAGCAAAATCAGAATGTTTCACTGAAATCGGAAGTACTTCGAAGCTAATAGTTTTAACCCATATATATCCAATAGTATGCCTAATTTTAAACATATTTAGTGAATATTTCTTTTGGCTCACATTATCAAACTATCGTGATTTTGAAGATATTCTTTATTTCCACTTTCAGGATGAGACGGCGAGGCTGATGAGACGCAACATAGTCAGATACTCCATCCTAGCCTTCGTCATAACCCTGCAAAGGGTTTCCCTGAGGGTGAAAAAGAGGTTTCCAACTATGCAGCACATCGTGGACTCGGGTGAGACAGCATTACAGCTTCTTTTGGTATTGACCGTATTTGAAAATACATATTAAGAAAAAAAAAACGATTGAAAATTATCGTTAGATCGTTCTTTTGTGCGCCGTACTAAAGTTCTATCTGTGTTTATATGCCTTTAACGATCGATCATTCAAGCGTATAGTTTTTTTTTTGTCTTTGATATTTATCGATTATATGAAAATATTCGATTGGTGTTTTTTTTGGTGTTTTCGTGTGATGAACTCATCGATCTATCGACCGGTCGGAAAACGCACTTTCAATTTGATCAGTTTTGAAAAAATGTTATTATCGGATTTATAGCCGCAGAGAAACACGTTGTGCTATACGAGAAATGAGTTAAATAGTACATTTTGACTATAGATCAAGTTAAAAAATAATATAATGATGATCAGTTACTTGGATGATCGATTTCACTGTTCGCTTTGTTTTTAATTTTCTTAAAAATGCGTTTTTTATTCTTGTATTTTAGATTTTTTTGTGATTGTTTTTGCATACATGCGATGTCGATTTTGATGCTGTGCTAACAAATGTGCGTTTGTTTAATGATTTTTTCGTTCATTTTCCATGTCAGATGTTAAATCGCACAACAAAAACATAATTGTAGTGTAGATATGTACGTAATCAAAATGTATTTAGTTCTGAGCTAGTATTATATAATATAATATTTTAGAGTTAAGACGCACTATTATCCTTTGTGAACAACAAATAATTCATAAACATTTTTTTTATAACTCATGTATTACATACAACCAGGAAAACTCATTTATATTTTTCCAACGAACATAAATATTATATAGTGAAATAATTGATGATTTGAAATTCTAAAATGAACAATAAATCATCAATAGAAACTAGAGTTTCTAATTATATCATAGGACATTTTATAAGAACCGGGATTATCTGCGATACGAACCCGAAATCTCGATACAGACTATTTTATTAAGATTGATTATAACTGTATCCCGATATGACTTGGTATATTATTAGACTATTCTATGTTTCTTTTCATGACTTTTATTACACGATACATTTAATCAATATTAATTAGAATTGCAATTACGACGTATGGAAAGTCCGAAAATCAAATTCTCTTGGAAGAAGCACTTTTGATCAAAATCATATTCTGACAATTTTATCAAAATACCGACCGTTCAAGATTCTTTCGACATTTGCAATTCGATATTCAATAATAGCGTAATATCGTATATTGCGACAATTATCGCCTTATAATCAATCGATCCGCTCGAGCAGAGCGAGCCTTGAAAAAGCCTGTATATTAACGATACGTCCGATTCGATCATTTGCACTTTGAACTATATCAATATTTACAGAGAACACATAGATATAATAAAAAACAAAGAACCGCACATAGAAAACGCATCTTTCGACGTCGAATGCGTTTTTCGCCGGTCGCTTTGAATTTCCTCAGATGCATCCAACGGTCGTGTGGACATTCGAGAAACTCTCTCACAATATATCCGCATAATGGCTACATAAACTAGATAGATAAGCAAGGATAAACCAGAGAATGTGGTCAAACTCGACCGAGTGCTAAATCAGCGACGCCAATACTATTCCTAGACGCTTCTCAAACGTTCAGAGAAATTTCACCGAGCTATTCATAGATCGACTATCTATCGATCGGTTTAATTGTGTATGTAGGTTGTGAGCGAATTCGTTATTTATAAGTGTATGTTTTCGATAGATAGTAATCGTCTGTTAGAATTTGTAGAATCGTGTGTGAAATTGAAATTTGATTATTTCAATGTTAATTCTGAAGTTATGTCTTTTGTAATATTTCGAAAAATGTAAAACGATAATCGTAAAGTCACAATGATTTTCAGGACAATGAAAAAAAAATCAACTTTAATTATCGTTTCTAAGAACGTACAGAAGCAATGAAACTTAAGTATTATAAATATTTTGTTAAGAATTGATAGCTTTTAGATCAATTAGATTAATTTCGATATATTGTAATGACCAATTTTTCACATTTATTCTACCAAAAAGTTTCGATTCCCGAAAATTTCTCATCACATCTCTCAAGACTTCAATCCCAGAAAATCTTGAAACAGAATACCCGTTACTAGCTCATCAGGATATAATAAAAAAGGCGGAACTGATTCGAATGCACTTTTTCAGTGCTATCAACTATTCAAGGTTAGAAAGAATAACGTGTAATACGCATACATTTTCGAAATGTTTACCGAAAAAAAATGATAATAAAAACGTCGACACGAAACCATTATTCAAGTGATTTCCGAACGATTAACCCTTTCACTGTTCGAACCAGTTAGTCCACCGCATAAACTAAAATGCACTTTAACTACGCTAATTTAAACCAACGATCTTCTCGGGCTTAAAATTCGAAATCGTTAAAATTCCACATCGATCTATCGATCGATAGATAGATATTTGTAGGAATCTATTGCGAAAGAACGATCGAAGAAAACTCTCGAAGAAAACAGTTTAAATCAGATGAAATTTTCCTCAATTTCCTTCGATGATTCGATTAGTTTCTTTTTTTCGAATATCGAACATTTCGCAAGTCTCTAAATATTTTTAACGAGTCTAGTGGACCTTTGTTAAGGTCAACGTTTGAAAGTCAATCGTTTTACATACACACGAGGTTGACAATTGAAGGTCTCGTTGGTACGTTTTTTCGATCCGTATAAGAGATTATCGAAATTTGAAAACAGTCAAATTTCTAATCGATACATTCTCGATGTGAAAAAATTTATATCTTCCTTGAAAAAAAAAACACTTTCATAATATTATTTGAACTTTTACTTCCCTAGAAATACATAAATTTTCAAGGGAAACCTTACAGAATCGCTATGAACTTTTCAATTCGAAATTTTCCGTAATCATTTACGAAAATTATATTTATCAAACAGCGATGTTAAAAAAAAATTAAATTAATGCGATTTCACTCACAAGTCTCTCAATAACAAACACACCTGATACACTTATCGGCCAATAATCGTAAACACGAATTATATCGACGCTATGTGCACAAATGTTCAAACAGACGAAAAGGCGGGAAAAACTCGTGGGCGCGGAAACTTTTCGTCGCATTTGAATTAGTTCGCGATTCGCGGTTTCGAAACGTCGAACACATGTCGACGAAGATTATTGTGTGCAAATATTTGTCGATGTTATTTTTCGAGATGTCGAACGCTTTTTAGGTGTTTGGCTAATTTCGGCCAATTGTCAATTGGGCTAGTTTCGAATAATTAGTTCGCGTTTTACTCGAAAATCGGTAATGAAACCGAAAATCGTGCATACAAGTAGAATTTTAATTATAATTTTGAATAGATGGAATGACGGAGAGAATTGAGGGAATGCTTCTATGAAAATAACGATAGATTAGAAGCACATAATTTGCGCATCTAATAATGTGGATCTCAATGAGATTTTTGCTCGGAATGATTTATAATGCTTAATTTCAAAATAATGCAGCGTTAAGCGATTTGAAATTTGTACACTCTTTTGACACAGTGCGGTGAAGTTTCTCTCACATTTGAACTGAGATGTTTCTGCAAGATGATTTCTGAAATTTCGAATTGCATAAAATATTTTCATTTCGTTTAAAAACAATCTTCTCTGATTCATACTTTATATTTTTTAAAACTTTTTATTTAACTTGTTATTCTATTTCTAAAAATTAGTAAAAATGCATATGCGATTATTTTGCTTTCAGTCGAATTATCATTTTACATAATTTTTCCCTTCATTGCTCAGCTGTATGATTTATGATAAATATTAGGTGGTTTATTAGTGGCTCTGAATTTAATTTCTCAATTCAAAATTGAATCGATCATGCTTTTGAAGCTAAAAAAATATTGAAATGTAATTCTCTTTCAATCTATCCCAAATATATATTTATCATATTTTAATAATAAAATATGTTTCTGCCACATATACATGAATCTCAAACTCAACAACACATCATTATCAGCAAAAATGCATTAATTTGGGATTGGAATTGATTAAAAACAAGTAGAATAATTAAATCTGATTTGTTTGTTGAGAGATCATGAGTATTTTCGAAAATTCTTTTCAATTGGATTTTTTTCAATCATCAGTGAGCAATTAACCAGTCAGTTTGAGATGGAAAATACATTCTACAAATTGTCAAAATGCTATCTGATGATTGTCATTACGCATTAATCTAGCGATTTTGCAAATGTGAATGCGAATTTCCAGTTTCAATTTAAATTAATATTGTTTAATGTCCTGATAACTCGAGTTATCCTAAAAATTTACTTCTTCCGAAATTTCAAAAAAAACTAAAACCAATCAAGACACCTAAAATCTATTTCAAATGATCTCATATCAATTTCGCTCAATAGAACAAAGCAACAATAAGCGATTATATTATTAGTTTTAAAATTATTTTTCACACTGTATCTGTAGATATCGATCTGTATTTTGATGCGCGGCGTAATTTTCAGGCATAATGTTGGAGAGCGAACGCCAAGTGTTCGAGAAGATGGACGCCAAGAGCAACATGTCCAAATATTGGATGCCCCTGGTCTGGGCGACGAACATCATCAACAGGGCGAGGAAGGACGGCCAGATCACCAACGACCACATCGTGCAGACGATGCTCGTCGAGCTGGTGGACATCAGGAAGAAGCTGGGGGCCCTCATCGGATACGACACCGTCTGCGTGCCGCTCGTCTACACCCAGGTGATTAATCAGACCGTTCTGTTGTCCTTTGAACTGCTGAACTGTTAAAAGAATGGCGAATAAAATCGGAGATTCATTGAAGGCTCTTGGGGCAGATTCGTCTCGGATCTCTGCTCCGTGTCGTCGTCTATCATGACGAACGTTCGTCGGCGGTTTGTTGCAATTGCAAAATGGAAACATAATTGCAAGAGGCACTCATAATGACTGTCTGCGGCAATGTGTCTTATGTACGACTTCGTTGTTCGCTCCGCTTTAGGTTACCCAATACATTCGCAACGATGCGACTTTAGTTTATTATATGTACGTACGTTTTCTCTGAGCGAAGTCGAATTTTTCTTTCTCGCTGTTCGATTGGGGTGTTTTCGATATGTTCAATTACTTATCATGATTTTATCTATTATATCCAGTTCACCATAGATGTACAATATTGTGCTTTTTATAGAAGAAGTTTATGTATTATATAATACGTATATTGTCAACGATCGTTCTGGATAAATTAGTTCTATAGATTTAGATCTGTTAGTGTTGTTTTTATTGGATTTTATTTTCAGATTCAGATTTAGATTTTTCAGCATCTCTACTGATAAAATTTCAGAATCATATAATTCTAGATTTTCCAATTTTTTGTTCTGAAGTATAATACTTCAGCGACCCGGAAATTTTATGGGAAACTTTCACTAGTTATGTCACAAGGACTTCATTCCATTTTTTTCAAAAAAAAAGCTGAGCTGAAATATCGAGAAAAGGGGTAGTTTTCCTCCCCAGCTCACTCCGGAAGACATCTTCGGGATCCTCCCAGGAGTTTTTTTCGATGGAAGAACTGTCGATGACCACCGAATGTATCGAAACGATGCGATTTGAGGTCATTTCTAACTGCGTGCGTACCAAGAAGCGACCCCGACCTCTTTGTTGTCGGCGAAATATTTTTGTATTGGAAAAACGAAAGTGGCCCGAGGCGCAATTTTCAAGGGTCGAGGCTTTCAAAGTGCCTTCCTATCCCGAAATGATAATCACGGGCTGTTTATTGATTTTTTTTTCATATTACAGTCCAGGATCAAAATCCGACAGACTAAACTGAAACCAAGACCAATAGAGATGAACGTATACAGTGTGACACTTGCTATTCATTCTAGGAAACGGTGCGAATAGCGTATTGTTCGAATGGCAGAGTATTTTTTAGCATACATAATGATGTAAATTGGATTGATTCGTTCCGTAATCATAGATAATAGCTCATAGAAATCATTAAAAAACAATGAAACAATACTGAATATGAAGATTTTTCCTACGATTTTCAGAAATCTGAGTTTTACTTTCAAACAATTCATTCGACGAATTCGTTTTTAAGTATAATTGTCGTTTTCATCAATTTTCTTTTAGGCTTAATCGGCAAGATAATTCTGATAGTGCGACACTCTTTATTTTACTTTTTCTGAGAATTTTAAGTTGAAACAACGTGTGAAAACAACGATGAGTGAAATAATCATGTGGAAATTTTCATTGAGATAATATCGATTGTTTATTGTATGATGATCATTGACAATGTATAGGGTTATGGTCATTGCTTCCATTTCAAACTTCCAAAATTTCATTCGAAAACACTTTTTTATGAAATTTAATCAGTTCAACAATTAATGTAATAATTGAACTTGAAAAAAAATTTTTTTCACTAATTTGAAATTATTTCTCAAATGGATTACCGAGCCAAATTTTCGAAAAGGGGCAACGCTCTTCCTCTCATTTCACCCCGAATCATGTCCTTATATAGTTCTTCAAAAGGCCGTTTCGAAAGTCGAACAATGCGTTTTGTGGAAGTTGAAAAATCGTCTCGATTCGCGACGCTTGATACTCGAATTTTCAACCTCTTTTCAACTTCGAGTCATACGACAAATATTTAAATGAATTAATTATTTTCGAAGTACAAAAGCGATTCGGCCTCGTCACACATACGTATGTAGGTACGTCTGTCTCTCGACAAATGCGAATAAGTCTGTGTTGAAATCGAAAATAATCATAATTAATCGAACAATTGTTAATTGAAGAAAAAAAGCGAATCATAAATCATGCACGTCAAACGAATCGAATGTGTTTGAAAACTTAACTCAATATGATTGATATTTTAACATTTTTTTCTAGTTACAACTGATTGTTACTTTTAACTGCTAACCGATGATTGAAACATCAGACCTCAATAAATTGATTTGTATCATATTAATCATTTGCTTTTATATCGTGTGCTCTATTCATTAACATATTCTGGTATATCTCACAAAATACAACCTGCAAGATTTCATTTAATTGATTTACCAAAATCGACTTTTTCTCCTTTTGAACTTTCAATAGACTTCTTTCAATGTGAAACCCAGAAATGGATAAAGAACAAACACTCAGCCTCACAATCGAAACTGAGCATAAAGTAGCAAAGAACTTTCATTAACATTTAATAAAAGAGTTGATGTTTTATTCATTTTGCTTTCAGGTCGTAACTCTAGGACTATACACTTATTTCCTAGCTGCTTTGTTGGGCAAACAAATGATACCACCGAGGGATGATAAGGCGAATCCAGACATGTACGTGCCGTTATTTGCTATGATGCAGGTACTATAAAATATTATTTATTCCATAGTCTTTTTAAGTTTTTAATAAGATCGTTCGCCTAAATAGAATCGTCGTCCAACGTCGGTCGTTAATGATGTTTGCTCATCATGTCATTAACTGCGTGTCGTAGTACGTTGAAACCGCACCGAAACATTTGTACAAACTCAAAATGCATACATAAATATATTAGTAGTTCACGTTGGAAATATAGAAAAAAATTACGATGTTGCTCACATTCTGTTCATATAATACGTATTTATTGAAAAATCGTTTTACATTTTCAAATATTTAACTATTTTCAGTTTAGCATGTATCTTGGGTGGTTGAAAGTTGCTGAAGTTCTAATCAACCCCTTCGGCGAAGACGATGACGATTTCGAGCTGAATTGGTTGATCGATAGACACGTGAAGGTATATGTTGAGATTTATTGTAGTAGTCTAAAATAGATTAGATTTTCAGATAAGACGGATAAACTTGAATCTAAACGTTTTCAGGCAGCTTATATGATCGTTGATGAGATGCATGAAGAGCATCCCGAATTGTTGCGCGATCAATATTGGGAAGACGTTGTTCCCAGAGATCTTCCCTACACTTTAGCAGCTGAACAATACAGAAGAGGTGAACCACCAGGGTCTGCAGATCATTACAAAGTTCCTCAATCTGAATCTGCCTATGCAAACTTGCCGACATCGGCGCGAAAATCTCACACAGACGACACTTATGCTGACTATGTAATAAGTATTTCTTATCTAGAAGACTTCAATTTGTTTCTCTTCACTGACCGATTCATGCATATTTTTAGGAAAGCGTCGATACTCCTCTGGTGGAAAGGCGCAAGAATTGGTTTCAGCGTCAAATATCTAGAATGGGCTCCATGAGATCAGTATCCACAGCATATTCGTCTAGTGGTGTTTTCACGAAAAATTCTCTGAACTCGGTAGTCTACTCGAATCCAGAAGCTGGAGATGTGACGTCTTCTCCCAACGGAACTCAAAATCAAGTCGGACATCAAAGGAAGACTTCCGTCAACGAAAGGGTACTCGGTGGTAAATCAGTACGAGGACATGCCAAACGACAAGGTAATCAATAAATAACTTCTAATCAACTAATCATGCTTTATTCTTGTGTTTTATGAATGCACATTAATAATTGATTTAATTTGAAATTTATATATATATTTGCTTAACTTAATTATCTTGATTATGCATTTCTGAAAATACTATAATTGGTCATTATGACGAATGGCACTTAAATAAATAAAAAAATTCTACTCTAACAACGTTGGCTAACAGTAACTAGTGAATAGTTAAATTTTGATTTTTTAAAATGATTTTCAGCCACTCAAAAGATGAACGGATCAGCAGTTCCTATCAATGTACGCAACAGACCCAGAATACCCACTCCGGACCGAGAGCAAATAGCCACCGCATTGAGCAACAATAACTCTGTCGGAGTGGCTCTGATGGCTCATCATTCTCTTCAAAGTGAGGTTCCTGTGCTTGGTGCCCTCGTCTTATCTCCAATACAAGAACTGGACGGAGGGTCTGTAAATAACACACTGAGTCCAGGGGCTCCAGGCACGGCAGCTTTAGCACAAGCTGTTCTTTCACCGGGATTGGGTCCCATATTGACTGCTCCAGCTACTCCTATGACATTTACACCGGTTGCCGTTTCTCAAATAATGTCTGGAACGTTAACCTCAACTGCTCAAATCACCAGCAACACATCTCCGTCTTCTAGTTCTCTCCAACCCTTAACCGTGACACCTGTGACTACGGTTACACAGCCTTCTATCACCTCATTAGTCAGGCTGTCTCCATCTTTAATCACTTCTAGAATGCCTGCGTTAGCTAATCTGGAAGTCTCAGCTCCTATAACAACCGTATCTTCTCTCTTGGCAGTCAAAGATACTGCTAAGGAAGCACTCGAAGAACCAGAAAATGGACCAATTGTTTCCATTTCTCCGATCATCACTGAAATAACTAATTTGAGCCCATGTACTACTGAATCTTCATCAACTCCTCAAATACCAACCATAGTAACCACTTCTTGTGCCGCTCAAGAAACTGAAAACGAAACCAGACCAAGCAGAAAACAGAGCACAAGCAAATTAGGCGAAGTGTATGTCTGACTGTTCATCTTTATAACATGAAACAGATAAAATGATTGAATTCTTAGGAAAAATTTTAAACTATATAATGTAATATATCGCTTTAGAATGCTCCGTGAGCGCAAAGTGAAATCCTACTATGTAGGCCAAACAAATATCATACATATATATATACATTTATAAAGGGTATATTTTGAATAATGGTGTTAATGAAACTATGTGAAATAGTATCGAAGTTACTTCGATCCAATTTTGAATTTTTTTATATTTAGAAAATTATTGAAAGTGCTTAGTGTGAATATACATATATAGATATATAATGCACATTGTCAACCATGCTTCATTGGAAAGATGTTTAGACAATGTTCGTGTTGTAAGTATAGACTTATCAAAGTTCCAAAATTTCAAACTTTTCACTTGTGATATTTGAATGTCAAAAACACTGTAATATTGGTATTCAAAATGATCTGCGGCCATTTGACTTAATTGATATGGATATTTCTAAGTTTTGTTATATTATTATTAAATATACCGTTGACAAAACTTCTTATTTATAAAGTTCCTTGTCAATGATTGTATAATTTTAACGATAAACGTGTCCAACGTTGTGTAAATGACTTAAGTCAAGAAAATGAAAATAGATAGTTTGTCGATCATTTTCATTCACATTTTTGTGAACTGTGTAACTCAAAATGAAAGAGAGATGACATTATATCATTGTCATAATGACAAGCATGAATGCGGTGTATAGGTTTTTCATTTAAGTTTAGTGTTTTTTTCTTCCTTATCTTTTTAAGATTGAAAAAAAATCATGAAGGCTTTTATTTTGATATGATGATTACATGCAAAATATATATTTTTTATAATTCATAGGTGAAAAGAAACCAATGATTTATTAGAATTATCAAAAGTAGCATAATAGATTGTTAAAAATATTTTTATATTAATTAGCAAATTTTTTATTTTATTTATACAAATATTGAGGATCTGATTAAGTCTGAAGAGGTGTGTGCTAGAATGAATATTAAATTTAATTGCTCAATAGTTCAATTCAATCAATTTTGACTTCATTCTGAAAATTAATGTGTTGGTAATATTTCAGTTATTAATTGAATTGATCAAATTTCATTTGCATTTAACTCACATACATAAAATCAAACAAAAAAAACGCCAGAATATTAATATTAAAAAATATTATACCTATGTAGTAACTATTTATTTGAAAGTTACTTATTCTCAAGTTTCAGGGGTGAAACTATAAAAACTATATATTAGTGAAAAGTATGTTATTGTTTTTCAAAGTATATGTAATCAGTATTTCTTTTTGAAAAATGTTGTATTTTAAAAAGTTTTTTTTTCATATTTATTGTATACATATGGTATAAATGATTAAGTCTATAAAAAAGTTATAGTTAATCGGTCCAAAAGATTATATTTTTTCCAATAAGTCAAGTATACTGTCGGCTATTACACTCTACATTAATACTTAAAATTATGTGTACAGTTTTATGACATTAATTGAATCAAAGCCATGACCGTGAAAGTCTATTTTGATGGTAAGAAACAAGTTTATATGTAAAAAACGTGTATATTACAAAAACCTCAAGTCTGTTGATTGGAAATACAGTTCTTTACTTCATCATTCTTTCAAAACAACATTCTATTGTAAACAACACTAATGATTCAGTCTCTAATTTTCATTTTGTTTTTTTCATTCATGATTTTCAAATTTGCCATAACAAATCAAATCCATTTCTTCAAACTCCATGTATGTAAGTAATGGCTAATTATATATTTCAGGTTAGAATTTATATTAAATGGTCATAATATTATAATAGTTTAGCAATTCCATTATTTCAATTTTATCCAATCAATTCTATGCAATCAATCAATTTTATCCAAAAAAAAAATCAAAACATTAATTTATATCATTCTGACCATTTTGTTTATAAATTCCGACCAAAATTGATTCTTACCAAATAATTTGTCGCCTAATGTAATTCACCCAAATACTAATGCCACTTTTAAATAATGTATAGTTCTTTTACTCACTTTTGTGAGAATTTTATGTATAAGATACTCCTACTTGGAGATATTATAAAAGTGATCAGAATGTGTCATATTTGTAAGATGTTAAGTAGGCTGATTGTCTTTAGACAATATCTAAACAACATGCTGCTCTCGTGAAGGCTTTGTGGATGCGATATTTAGAAGACCAATTTTTAGAGAATATCTCCGTCATAATCTAATCATCAATTGTGATTGTAACGCAATGGGATTCAAATGTATGAAATAATATGAATGATTGCATGATAGTAAAAACATTAAGTGCTGTAATTGTTCGTTTATTATTCTGATATTTTTTTATTTATGTGAACACTTAGGTAAATATAATATTTTTATAATAATTATAAGAGAATGTGATATATTTGTTTATAAACGTATAACGAATTTGAAATCATTTCTTGATTCTCGGATCATCTCAATTACTTTGCAATATTGAAAACTGTACCAGAGCAGACCAATCAATGTATAAATGTGATAAATCTTTTATATAATAAAATAGTTATGATGAAATACTTTAATATTTTCAAAGTTTTACAATTGCGAGCGTATCATTTGACCACGACTCCCTTATCATTCGCATCCCGATGGTTTCTAAATCAACCATTACACTTATCAAATGAAAAGCTATAAACCCCAGTCACCAATTATGTTACATAAAAAGTATATATAAGTATAGACATAAATAATGGCGAATCATGAAAACACAACTCTTAACAGTTCACTATAAATCGAGAGCATAATTTTATGGTACTTCTACAGTACCATATGCTGAAGCATTTTCTAGTATATCACTATAAGGGGACTCTATACTTTGACTTCCAATTTCTCATAAACTATTGATAGTCTCATTTTCGTTATCACTTCTTTTTATTATTATACTCACAAAATAGGTGACTGGGTTTGAAAATATCTCTTCATCAGTCGAATCCTTACATATATATGTACACATTTATTTTGATTTGAAAAAAGTCACAGGTAAAAAACGAATGGTAAGAATAAAATTTATTTGAAGATATAGGAAACATTGCATCGAGAAAAAATCTACAAAAATTAAAAATATGTTTATTAATTTTCAAAATCAATTCATGAATTGTATATCTTTAGTTATAAAATTAAGCTCAATCTTTTTTTTTTGGTTGTTTGAAAGTAAAATTAATTTTTTCATTTCTAATTTGACAAATTGTAATATGAATGAGTTGGAAAATTCTCAGTTTGTAGTGTCAATATTTCAAAATTTTATTAAAATTCTTTGTAATGAATCTGAATAAACAGATTTTTTTACATAAATATGAAACTAAATAATATTGACACATATTTTGAATATTACAATAGATATTACACATTTTCAATTATCCAATGTTATTTAAAAGTATTGACTTTGTATACAATGAATACATCGATACTATATAATTTTTATAAGTACACAAAATATCTTATACATGCTTAATTTAAGAAGAAAAAACTTAGTAAGTATATAATATAATATAAAATAAACTGAAATAAAAAACATTATTCAGTTGAAAAAAAACAGAAAAAAATCAAATTGTATACAGAATGAGCTTATAAATGCATTTATGACTTGTTATCATTTATAAATACCAGGAATTCAGAATTCTAGGCATTTTCAAAATTCAGAGACTTGAGACTTTTAATGGAAAAAAGATCTAATTTGGTATTACCTAACAAAATCTTTCAGAGAAAGTACAAAAGCAATGAAACTCTAATATAATATATGACTTCATACAATGAAAATTGACTGTTTTAAAGAGTGTCTAACATTAGAATATCAGTTTTGTAAAGGATTTTTCATCTTTATTAAATATAAAAGTCTCCAGTCCCAGGATTTTTGTAATCAAAATACTTAAGAAAAAGAAATAGCCGCAAAGTTCCATCATAGAATCACCTGTGAATACATAATGAACTTTCATCACCAAAAAATGTAAACATTATAAAGTGTAATTGACACGTATAGAAAAACTTCAAGTGCAAGGCAAAAAATCGTCATCGTTTAAATCAAGCAAACGGTTACTTTTTTTCAGATTTCAAAATGTTACTCATGTAAAGATTTAAGTAAGTATATCAAAGAATTTGTACATACAATATAAATTCTTAAGAAATTACAACACGTATAGTTCATAAAGGTTATGGCGAATTGGTTCAGTTCAAAGAGAATTTTACTTTGTTGTTAAGTAAAGTCAAAATAGCTTTTTATTTTTTTTAAGTATCATTTTCAGTAAATACAGGGCAACATTTATATTTCTATAAGATTACATTTTTTTTTTAATTTATACTATAATACTTCATTCATATATATAATATATTTAATAAAAATATGAGATAATTATATAATCTAGTAATATTTTCTTATTTAATAATGGGTACATTTACACTTGATTGTTTCATAAAATATAATATATTATATGTATATCGTATGCTGGTAAAATTCATGGAATAGTGCAAATATTTGGAAATACATTTAGCGGTTAATAATATATAATTCTCCATACTCTAATCGTAATCAACTGTTTATGGCACACTGCATAAAATTTAAATAGAATTTACACAAATTCAGAACAATATTTGTATATTTCTTTTAGAGAATTCATAAAGCATTTTTCTTAATGCCTTTATGTATGCTATATGTAAGGAATCACAGTGGACGATGATATCGAAATAATACTATCGAATAAATGTGTCCATTATTGTGACAATGGTTTAAGTTATGTACATATTTTATGTTTTAAGGTTGAAGTTTTCATATTAAATTGAATACATAATTTCAGATTACTTCTAGATTATTCATTTTTTTCAGGTTACCATGGATTGGGTTGGGTCAGGTTATCTTATAGATTATATCAAGTTTAGTAAGGTTGAATGTCATATCATTGATTAAATCCATAATACTTATCGTTGGAGTTGAAATGCTTTCCTTAAAAAAATGAAAGAAAATAATTGAACATGAAATTAAAAATATTTGACATACAATGTAAAACTTTTATATAATTGTTAGCTTATGAATTTATTAGTAATATTATTCAAAGTGAAAACAGCACACTAAATATAATCCTTTCAATTCTGTGGAATTTTTAAAGTTTGTTACATATCATATGACGGCTGAGAAGGCCAAGGGGTACAAGTGACTTTGCGGTCATTTCAAAAAACACACTAAAAGTTGATCATATCCCCACATGTTTTAGGAGGAAGTCGAGTGATTTAATGATATATCTCGGCACTCGTTCCAAATTCGTTTATATCCTTTTGCCATCAAATATATGAGAGTACATAAGAGTGATTTGTGTACATAACTCAATTTTGGCAAAAATATCACTTTTGCTCCTTCGCCTTTTCAGTCGTCATACATTTTATAACAACATAAGCAAAAATAAAATCATTATTTTCAATTTCAGGACTTAAACCACCAATAGAATTATGAGTATAAATACCTAACTGATTTGAAAATTTGGAAAACGGTTAGTGCATGTAACAGTAAAATTTTCATGAACCTTCAAAATTTTGATTATCAATAAGTTTGTGCATGTTTGTATGATGATGTGTACAGAATGGGTCAAAGAAAATTAAATGGGTACTGTACGAGTTCTTTCTGCTTTTCATTTTTCTTTTGGTTTAGTCGTAGCTGGTTGCTGCTGTGCCGGAGTGGCCGGTGTTGGTTCATCTAAGAACAGTGGATTTTTCACCTCCATTTCCCCAGTCTGTAATAAAACAGATAAAAAATTCACCTATGCATCTTCAATAATAATTTATTAAATTTGATTGAATTATAAAAAAAATACTCACGGTTGCGAATCCTGGACATTCATATACAGTATAGTCACCCTCGTCGTTCTCATCTTCAGATTCAGCATCTGATACAGATCCATTTCTTTCTGTTATTCCGCCACGGCTGTATATCACAAAACAAAATTGGGTTCAATAAAAGCTGGAAATTCTTTAACACGCATGATCATATAATACAAATATGTATAAATCGCAAGCAATTTTCAAACAATATGAAAACAGTTTTTCAGAATTGAATCATAAAAATTTCAAGATTAAAAAAATAAATAAAAATTATCGGTTTAATCGCAGCTGTTGCATCATATAATTTTACACAGCGGTATAAGAATATACTGATTATTTTTTTGACAAACAATCAGATATACTGAAAATCGCGCAGAATGTATTTTCGTGTTCAGGACAATCAGTTACTTCAACAAAATGAATGAATTCTTGTTAAAATTCTATTTTTTTAAGGGTTAGTCATTCATACCAGATGTAAACCCATTTTTTTCTCTATAATACAATCTATGATATATTTTTATACATGTGGAAAAACTGATTGAAACCATTAATTTTCTGGAAAATCTGATACAAATGATTACCCTATAATGGAATGGCTAACCTCTCCATGGCAATGATCTGCTGTTTCTGATGCTGATAATGATACATCTGAGCTGAATGTGCCAGCTGACGATCGCCAGATGGAGTAACGTCCATGTTGGGTCCGGTCACACCATATGCAGGATACTCCACATCCACCGCAGCCTTTGATTTCTTGCGCATCCTGATACATTCATCAAATTTGAGAATACACCATTTCTTTCAGTTATTTACTCACCACATAGTCAGATTTTTTATGTTATTGAAAAAAAACTTCTTGAAGTTGGGAAAAATTGTACATTTATGAAAAAATTATATTATAGTATGAACATTAAGTAAAATGTTCTCACCATATTATCCAAAAAATATAATTTTCAGTTGTATCTAGAGTATTTATTTTTGTGCCATTACAATTTCTTATTACAAAAATATGTAAAATGAGTTATTTGCATTGAATCAAATGGAAATATTGCTTTTTTAAATCTACAAATACTACAATCATATCAAAAGTGTACAATATTCCTTATATTTAAGAAGTTGTAAGGTACATGGGTCTAACTAGAAGAGTATATTGATATTTAATTTATACTATGTCTCCTTCTCAGGTAAACAAGGTCTTCTTCTAAATATGAACATCAAGAAACTGACTAAGAACAAAATTTCTTGTACGATACTCACGAATACCAGCCTATGGCAAACGCCGTGATAGCGACTGTGGCTGCAGCACCTATTCCAGCTATGCCCGCATACACATAAGCTTCAGTATCCTTATTATATTCGGAGTTCTTCAACGCCTGCTGAATTACATGCTGATGCCGAGAAGTCGTTGGAACTAGTGATGTTGGAATATCACGATCGATTTTGAATTTTCCGTTATTCTGACTTCTGAAACCAATTGCATAATTGTATAATCTATATAATAATGAAAAACTTAAAATGATTTTAAACAGTGTGATAGATCTATCAATTCAATGAACATAATACAGGATTTCCTCTTCAAATTTAATATTTCAAAAATTCAATCCACATATTTTGGTTAAATTGGTTAAATATTGAACATCAAATTAAAAATATGAATTTGAAATGGAAAATATTGATCTTGAAGTGGAAATCTTATATAACATTTAAGTATACTGATTTATTTTTCAACCTAATGGGCAAAATCGACTCTTGGGGTGCGTTTTCTTGTGTATATACGATTTTGTTGATTTTGGTAGCGGCCAGATTTGGGTTTTGTCTTTGCTGACGAGGTTCCTCAAACAAATTGTCGATCACCATGGAATCTAAATCTTGAGGAAGTTTCTCATCGTATTGGTTATTATAATGTTCTTCACTCACTTGCGGTTTAGGTGTAGTGACAGCTCTTTTTAGACCTGAAACCAAAATTCAATTGTTTAATAGCATCTTGATTGTAGTTTAATACTAATTAATTAATTAAGAAAATGGGAATTATCGACCAATTCTGCATCAATAATAATTAATCGTTAAGTAAAAGAAACCAATCTTGAAGTTAATTTATAAAATACTTGTACTTGAAATATGTATTTTCATTGAATTTACAAAGTTCAAACTTCCGACATCAAAATAAAAAAATCTAATTAAAATAAATGTAATAATTAATAAAACTTTCTGTTGTTTTATATTTATTTTAAGCTTTTCATTGTATACTGTAATTGTTGCACTGAGAAAAATAACTTTATATTTATGAGTTTATATTGCTTATAAAAACAGCACTTTTCAAGGTTTTGAATTCTTATGTGAATCCTCAGAGTTTTCTTTTCAAAATATGAAAAGTTGGAGTTAACGGAACAAGAGCAGACATTTAATTTCGTCTAAAAAATGGTTTAAGGCTTCCTAGAAACGTGTACCTGAAAGTTAAATCTTTAATGAAATACGGACTGAAAATTTATATAACTTATCTAATTAAATATTTTCATCTACATACTCAAATATACATGATATGAAAACAAAAATCGTTAAATATCGTGTAATTACTATGCAATTATACATCAAACTGTTATTTAATTGCTTTTACTGTGGAAAAACCGTGGATATTTAACGAACTACATATATTTTGCAAATTCATAACTATGTACCTATGAAAAAATAGACTGAATGACGCAAAAGAGATTGACGATAGTGTAACTAAGGCTACTGATCGATCCTTTATGGTAACGTCGGAAAATACAAAATAAAGGCATGTATTATATTATATTATATTAGTAATTGTTGACAGGTGTTATATATGTATTTTTTTTCGTAACCAGTCTCCGAAGGATAACAAAATCGATTTTCACCACATACGGTGTATTTTCGTGGCTTTGACGCAAAACAAACAATATAATAAAGCTAGGGATTCTAAAGTCACCACTTTTTCTAATTCCCGAGACTCGAGACTTGATAATCTCAAAGTTTTTATTCTCCCCGAGAATTTAGATGTTGTGTGAAAAAAATACGATTCGTTATTATCAACATTTCGTACATAAGTAAAGAAATTTCTATATCGTATTTGATTTTCGCACTGGCAATTTTGAAGATTCGAGAATATTGTTTTCGATACATAAAACGTAAAATATTCTTCGCACTTGTTTTATCAGACAATTTTAAATCCCAGGAATTTTTCGTCGAAAGTTATAGGATTCAAGAAAACAAACTAAAACTACAAAAGTCCCAGGAAGGCTCGATATAGAACTTTGATAACCACTATATAGTCAAATCGTTTTCTCGTAAGGTTTTCTTTCTTATTAACTACACAATATAGATAAAAAAGCGGAAGCTTTTAATATTGTAATTTTTGACAATATAAAAATAAGACTAATTCGTATATTTACCAAACTCTCCACAAATTCTTTTCATTTTATGTGAACATTCCGTACTTTCATTCCACAAACGTAATCATGTATTATTGTAAATGTTGTTACAAGCGAAGAATTTTTTAGGTATTTAATAAAACATTTCTTTACATATCTGAAATATGACTGAAAATTCATTGTATGAAAACAAGATTGAAATAAACTTTATAATGAAATAAATATTTTCTAATACTTAATCGAGAGCGAAATTTATAACACTCGAAAACAATATAAGAAAGAAATCAATTCTTTAAACACAAGTCCAAAATATTTGTTACATATTTTCCAAGAAATGTAATTATTCGAAAAATTTCAAACAACACAGTTGAAAAGGTGATTAATTGTCAATTTTCATCATTTCAATGGAGCTTTATAACTTCAATTTGCGATATTATACGGAGCAAAACAGCTTTTGAGTATCATAATTAGTTTCTCGTCAAAATCTGACACAAAAATTGAACGCCTATCAAATCAGTATAATATTAAAAACGATCGGTTTCAGTTTCCATGAAATATTTACTAATCGTTATTCCTTCATTAATACAATTTCAAACGCACCCATATTATTTCACGAACGGTTTGAAAAATATCGACATCGTACAAAATAAGCAGTGCATTGAATACAAAATATTGAAAGAAATATAATAAATCTACGCCACAAGATTAAATTACGATATAAGACTAACTTGCGGCAAAGAGGGTTAATACGAAAAGTTTCAGAAGTAAAAGCGATGAAGTCGACCGTCTGAAAAACCGCTGAAAGCAACTCAACGTTTCGCCTTTAACTTTACTTACTTATATCATATCACGTTCCATATAACTTTATCACAGCGGGAAGATGATTATCGTTTACTATAGGTTTTAAGATTTCTCATTTAAGTTTTTTCTTCGTCGAATTATGATCTACTTCTTTCAAAGTATCACATTTGAAAAAGCTTGATTTTCGACAATAAAATAAAAATGAACACTTTTCATAATAAACTGATACTTCGATTGAACTTTTCTTTTTACATAAGACACGACGTTTTTCTTTGGTCTTACTTTTGACTAAATATATATGCTCTCAAAAATTATTACTGAAATATTATATATTGCAAAACGACACTTTTTAACATTCTCTGCTAAATATTGTATTAAAAATTTTGAATTTATGCTGAGATATGTAGGTAGACTACTCTTTCAAAGCATTCTGAAAACGTGAATAACTCAGAATATCTGAATTGCGAAATATAGCTTACACCGTACAGCACTTGAAAGAAATGAGCGTTGTATTCAGGTTGCTTATGTTTAAATTTAGATCTAAGTACGTAGGAACTTCTCTGAAATGGAATAAAAGTGCATTTTTTCAAAGTTTAGAAGAAAAATATATTCATATATACAATTTGAAAAAAATCACACAAGCAACCCGACTATTTCACCGAACCGAGAAGAAGTTAGGAGTATTGAACTCCAAATCGGAAAACAACATAAAATATGCTATATAAGAGACTTAAATTGTTTGATTAATTTTTGAAACTGAAACATATCTACGTTCCTAGTTTAGTCAAAACGTAATATAATTAAAAATCAACTCACTGGCTTTATCCTTGTTAAAACTGGGCGTCGTACTAGTGAAGTATCTCGGATCAATCGGAGGCACAGCAAAAGGACTCTCCAGTTGAGCAAACTCCTCGGACAGATTGGGATTGAAGTAAAACTCCGGTTCCTCGGTGGCCACACCTTCGGGGGATCGCACCTCGTCTTTCAGCGACCCTTGCTTCAGAGGAGTCGGTCCATCGTCGTAGTCGAACTCTTCCGAGTTCAGCCGCTGATATCCCATGGGACTTCCGTCCAGCTGTTCGCCTTCAGGTTCGTACTGGACATTCGAGAATGCCTTAGGGTCGTAAGGGAGGAATTCTCCGGTCTTGAATATCTCTTTTAGCTCTTCGTAGAAGCTCTCGTCCGGGGGGTTGTTAAGTTCTGAAAGTGTAACGATAGATTGTAAAAGGCGGTTCTGATTGAAGGTTGTCGATAGATATCGTATCGGTAAATGAAAGCTAGAACGAGTTGTTGATGTTCACGTGAACAAAGGTACGATAAGGCGCGAGAAACTCTACGTATTGATTCTATAGGTGTGTAGAATCGTTTATGCCTGTAGTGATTTATTTTTCTTTCAATTCTTGAATTGTGTTCCGTGTAATATAATGAATAGATTCGAATCTAGTTCTAATGTGCTTAATAATCGAATCAGATCTGGAGCAAATGTCTTTGAGATATATTTTGCTTCGGATCAACATCTGATAGATTTAATAAGCATCACATACAAATCTAATTAAATGTACTTGTATGATATAGATCTGAATCAAAGTAAAAGAAAAAGGCGTTTGTTATAGATCTTTTGATTTGAAATCTCATTTAAATTTAGCATTTGGCATATTATTGTAGATCTCAATGTGTTTTTACATAATGAGGATAATAATTTAGGTTGAGAATATTATCTCTATTTTTTTTTATAAATTTGATATGAGTAATGAAAAAATACTTCATATTTCAAGAATCAAAATCACGAGATTCAAATTCATACTGAATCGTTTAACTCAATAATTATTTCGAAATAATATAACTATGATTTTACAATCCACATAGTGAACGCATTGCTCCATTTTACATACAATGCGAAAGCCTACGCAATAATATATAATATATATTCCATTATCGAAGCAGGACAATTACATCTCGTACATATAATACATAGTTCGGATTTCAATATTATCTGTACGATTGAAAATATGTACCTACGACTATATCGTATATCGAGCAATATGATAAATCTAACGGTTCATCGCATCATTTTGAAAAGTCTTCAAATATTCGAATAAGCATGAAACAAGAAACGCGTCGAATATCTTATAACGCTTACTGAACAAAGTGTCCTTTGACCTTTGTGTAATACAAAATAAATACTGAAGAAAAAAGAGAATTTGTACCGGAAAGATTTTCGCAGAACTTTCTTTCGTAAATAGACGTTTATTCTCTTAAAATGTGCCGAAAGCTCGAAAAGAATCACGAACGAATCGTTATTTTTGAGTTTTGTTTTATTTTCGTCACATGCGCTCGATTGTATGCAATTGTGTCGTCGTCAATGCAAAATGTCGAGCGATAGTCAAATGTACACAAATCGGAATGCAATGGTTTGATTACTTAAAGCATATTTTGAAATTATCAATGTGTAAATATGTTTCTTTGTAATATTTTGTATTTTACAAGGATGATTTTTCAAACCAATACAAACGCGCCTTTATAGTTTATCGGCATTGACTCAAATTAATACATTGAAGTTCCAATTGATTCATGAATCAATTGCAACGTTGATCAAGAAATAACTCGACAATGGAGTTTTAAGTTAATGGATTATATAAATTTTAAATTACAGTACATCATAAGTTGAAGACTGTCTGCATGCACAAAACAACTGTGCACTATCGATTCATTCTTTGAAAAAAAACAACACATTTTTCTTTGATGCGGGTGCTGCAAAAGACATTCTAATAACATTTTCCGTCCGTTGTATTATACTTATCAGTAGGGGAAAGTGTAGTACATAGAGCATATTTTATATTACGGTTCTTCAAATAATTATTGTGGTTGCGTCTAAAAAACATTCGATGAACCGCTTATTTTACAAAGTTGTACTCAACTGTCCTTGTAAATAAAACTGGTGCACGTTTTGTTTTACAGCGATAAAAGTTATTTTAGAATAATCGAAATAATTTTTTTGCATTGCATTTAAGTGAGATGTTTAATTAATGTGTACTCAAATATTATTTCATTATAGCTATATTCGTTATAGCAACGACCCGAATCATATTTATTTAAAACATGACTCAATTCAATATGAACTGAAACTTGACCTGATTCAATCTAATCTGAAACCAAACCCTAACCATTCAAATAAATAAAATGAAATTCGAATGTGAAAAATGGATCAAGATGCAAAAGTTTCCCCTGCTCGATTTTTACACTTAAACTATTCACTTTTGATTCGTTTGAACGTCGTTGAAACGATGGAAACTTTTTGAAAAAGTAACTGGCAATGACTCTTTTATCATTCATTTACAGCAATACGCTTTTGCATATCGTTTTATGTAATTTGAGGGAACGTCACGGACAGACTATTATACGGCGATGTTTTTTGCTAAAAGATCTCTTGTTCGTTCGTAAATCTGAAAAATGAACGATATATTTTCTCTGATTTAAATTATATAATAATTACTATTGAAAAGAATCTCAATTAACCAATTATACAATAATAAGTTGTGTGAATCTGTACTCCATAATATGCGTCGGTATATTAAACTTCAAGCTGAAATAATGAAATTGCTCTAATTCATATTTATCTGTCATTAAATATTCCTACGAAAAATATAAATATATTATATGGATCAAAGAAAATTTTAAAAGCGCTTCATTTTTTCTACTATAAATGTATACGAGGACTAATATGAACCTCGAAAACCTTTTTCAGCTGAAGGTCGAAATCAGCAAATTGCGACTCTTAAGATGAATATTTAGGTCAATTAATATTTCAATTACAACATAATTCATCCGAAAATAACTTTCTACAATAAATGTGATTTAATCGTAACAATATACTCAACATATTTAGACTCGATCTTTCAATAATAATTTGTTTAGCTTTTCGGCAACAAGTTAACTTTTTTTCAATAAAATTCGACAGATACTGACGTTAACGCATCTTTAACAAACAATCGATGAATTGGAGACTTATGTTAGTTCATCGGTAATATTTTTCGATTATTTTATGAAAATCTAATAGATATAACATCGAATTTGCAAATCAATACATTTAATTTGCCCGTATCTCGGTGGATAGAATAGAAATGAGTCGATCGCTGATTTCGAATTGATAACCCGCATCTACCACAAACACAATCCGAGATTTATCTGACGAATAATTTATCGATATATCTATCGAATTTAATGTCCGTTTTCAGCTGAACACAATCATCTAGTGGTTTAAATCGAAAATTGTGTTCAAATCGATCAAATTCCTCGAATAATTTTCGTTATATGAGTTCCAACAGTTTTCATTTCCTCATATACCTGTATATTAGTTAAATTGAAAATATAAAACGTACATTCGATTTGTTTCAATTTACGATTTGATTTTAATCGATATTATTCATTTTTCTTCAATTAACGAAGTTCCCCAATGGTTTAAGGTAACCGGTAAGCAAATTCTGTTCAACCGCAGATAATAAACTGACCGCACATTTAAACATATCACATTATATTTTAAGACGGCAATCAATCGACAACACTTAATATAAAGTAAAATACACACATGACAAATTTTCGAATTTAACAAAAAAAAAATAAAGTATCGATTTCACTTTAGATTTGAAAATATGATTCATTCCATTGTCATAATGATGTATAAAAATTCGGCGGCAAATTCAAACGTTTTATTTCATATTGAAACTATAGAATTTGTCGTGACTTTGGTATGTACGACTTATGCATCATTTTTTTGCAATTTCGTAATTCAGCTCATTTATTCGTCTTTCAAACATCTTATTTTTGATATAAACAAAATTTGTTTCCTAAAATATCATATTTTGATGAATCTTAATAAAATATATTGTTGCATTTCGACTTTGTGTCAGCACCTGTGAGATATTAAATTTCAAAGGCTTATTTTTAATTATGCAACATAGGTATCATGGTACTTATTCATCAAAATATATTCGGTTCTCATATATTCATCAAAATATTTTTTTGAAAAAATTGAATTTGAAGTAAATATATGATTGAATATAATAAATATGAATTTATGAATAAAACGTATCATAGAAAAAATAATTTTGTATCGATTAATGGAAATATATTTGAGTCAGGTCACCCATTATCCTTAAATTGGAGCCTTTTTGAATCATTTTAATAAAAACTGAAAATTGAACTCATCAGAACGTAACAGTTTATAATGAAAAATAGCATTTAAAACATTCATGCAATGCCAATCCTTATCTAACCTCAATGTGTAAACGTCGATTTTGAATGAATATTCAAATATGCATTATTTTCATAAAGATCAGATTAATAAACTATGTAATCTTCGATATAATCGATTAAAATATTTTTCGTGAAAAATAGATCGATTAGTTACGTATAGCTTAACTTTTTTTAATGAACGATTTCGCTTTGTCTAAATTTGATTTTTATTCATATTTTTATTAATTGATGATTTTCGATTAAATTGATTATTATTTAGGTCGTCATTAACGTATTTAATTGTTTACTTTTTTTCAAAAAACTTTTCGTGCGATTGTTGTTATCGATGTGCAACGGAAGTCAAATTGTTCGTAACCATATGTGACTATGTTAAAGTGATCGTATTGTATTTGTGACGTGTTCTTTTTAATTAACTTTAATTACTTCAATGCTTTATTATAAACAACGAGCATTCATACAATAATCGGTTTTTTTGAAAATTTAATGAAATGTTATTTAAGCGGCTCTTTCTTTATTGCGTTATCAGACTATACAATATTCCTGTGCAAATGATTATGATAGTAGTATAAGTTGAAACATTTTAAAAATAAGTAAGTTCATTTTTATTAGTTTATATCTTTATATTGTACTTAAGTATTATCCCTGAATGAATTAAACAAAAGAATTTAATTTAGTGTATTATTTGCACTCAACGAGGTCAAACATAAACCATTCATTGCATATTATAATTAAAATAATGAACATATTTTTATTATATCGAAGTTTAAATACAATGACTTATGTCATGTTTCTTTCATTCGAAATATTACATGCTTTAGGTTTTATTAAACACACTGTTATAAGTAAAAACAAAATGTTGAGTGAAATTCTTTTAAATCTACAAAATTTCAAATATGTAACATCAATTCAATATACTATGCAAACGATTAATAAATTTTAATGAAATTTGTTGACTTAAACCAGCGTCATCATCATGAATATGAAATCTGACGAAAATAATTCGCTTCGACGAGCAAATGAAAACATCGAACGATGAGCATCGATATGGAAAATTCAAATCGACATAATCATGACAAAATTATTTGAGAGGACCGCTATCGAATAACCTTCAGATTGGTGCTTTTATCGAAAATGACACGAAAAAAACAAACTATTATTGCTCATATCAAAAGAACGGCTAATTGTCGAGGAAAAAAAGAAATGGTGAGGAAAATTCAATGAAAACTGCTATTTCATATCGATTAATCGAGAGAACAATTCACGAATCGAATGAGCTTTTTTTCAGTTCGGAATTTTTCATTGTTTTAAATTTTCAGAATATTCAAGTTTTTTTTGTATAAATATACATTCTATCGATATGATACTATGTCACATAAAGTAAGAATATTAAATCTGGAATCAATATGACTAATAAAAGTATACAAAATGACAGTCTTTCTTATTTTATCACAGCCACGATCGCTCGTCGATAAATATTTGTCAATGAGTATACAAACCCATTATTTTTATTAAAAAATCATGTTTTCATCAAATCAGAATTTATATCGAGTTGGAATGAGAATTAGCATAATTGGGAGAAACAAATAAAATAATAGAAAAATACTTAATTACCCAATAGCGCAGTAAAAAAATGTCTCCGATTTTTGTCTAATTTGATCAAAAAAGACAAAAAAAATGTACGTGTTTCATTATTTTCATAACATGGAACTGATGCAACACCGAAAAATCGAAAAGGCCAAGGGGTACAAATGACATTTATGTCGAAATTGAGTTATGTATAAGAATCGCTTCTATTCACGCTCATTTATTTGGTGACAAAAGGATATAAACGAATTCAGAACGTGTGCTTCGATATATCATCAAATCACTCGACATCTTCCTAATACATGTAGGTACACGGTCAACTTCGAACGCGCTTTTCTCGAAATCACCGCAAAGTCACTTGTACCCCTTGGCCTTTTCAGTCGTCGTGTACTATCGCGGAATTGTGCGAATCTCCCCTATTTTAACGAAATGAAACCAATCGTAGATATTTCAGCGAGTCGTAAACATCTGTACGTAATGTTGACAAGCATTCGTTTGTCGAAATGTTGTGTGCTGAAAAAATGTTAAGCGCGCTTGAACGTGGCTGGAATTCTGAAACCTTCTGAAAAAAATATACGCGAATTCCGGGGAAAACGATGAAAAATCGCACAGAACACTAATATAACGTGAAATTCCGTTCCGACATAATTGGATAGAATTCGTTCGATTCAAATTGAACCGTTAAATTCGTGCACTTTCGTCATGTTCCATAACGATCTTTTGTAGGGACGTCATTTCGGTTTTTTTTTATTCTCTAATGGCGAGTGACTTTTTTCATCGCACATATCTATTATATTGTGAAAAATAATTTAGTTAATATAACGTATAAATTCATATCTTAAAATATTAAAAAGTAGTGCAGAAAGTATAGTTTTTCCATAGTATCTAAATATCTAAAATTGTATTTGAAAACGTGAGTTTTATAAAATTTATTCTATTGAATAGTCATTGAGACAATTGTAATATAAAAAAATGCATATCAGAATAAAAATCTCAGTAATTGAAAATATTTTAAAACCAAAAAACTAAAAGAAATCTGAGAGGAATTTTCAAATGACGTCCTTGATCCTATCGCTATCAATTTCAGGCAAACGTTATCTTGTCGATCGATATTTCAGATTGTTTATTAAATATTTCAGCGGGAATCTTTGAAATTTGATACTCAAGCAATATTGTGACTCAAACAAGCTAAAGTGAAATCATAATTTCATAAGTGAAGCTAGAATTTCAATAACCAAAGTAGTTGAGATACATAGTTGTGGCTACTGAGTGTAATTTTAACTCTATCCATACACAATTCTTACTTGGCATTAGTAAAAAAATACAATTGAAAGTGAAAATATCAAAAATATTTCAATTCCATTAAACCTTTGAAGTTTGGAGTATATTTTATCGTTTTTGAAATAAACGATAAAGTATACTTTCGATTCAATTTTCAATAAGACCACTTATAATTGCGGACAAATATATCAAGTGAGATCATCGTGCCTAAATTATAAATTTATCTTACTGACTAATATGAAGTACGTGAGTTTATATGAGTCTTCGAAATTGCATTTATTTATCGAAGTATCAATATGCTCTTAATTGCAATTTACGATGTGTTTGCTCCGACATCACGAAATTGGAGTAATTCGATTGGACTGCGAAATTTTCTTTCTAAAAATAATACTTGACGTTTCAATAGAGTTCTTTGCAAAATTCAATTTGAATTCTTCCCTATTTCAGTCGGTGAATAAAAATTGAAATTGGGTCATTTTAAATACGGAACCTTCGCACGGTTTACTTATTAAATATAATATGAGCCGATTGTATGAAGCTCGATTATTAAATAAAATGCAAGGCGATTGGCTGTAGAATTTTTAGATCAAAGAATTAAGTACGATGAATTGTGAATTCTTCATCGATAGAGAAATTGCATTTATTAATTCATACTATCATTAACTCACATAGTAAGTAGAATGTAACTAGAGAGTACAATAAATCCTTGACTAAAAGAAGTCTGAAGCTATTTATATTATCATATTTGTTATTTAAAAATATGAATGTACTTTTGATATTTAATGGTTCGTTTTTTTTCAAATTAAGAGAAATTTTTGAAATTGAATATCTTTGTCATCATCAGGCGAAAATGTTTCACGATTAATTCGGTACTAACAATAAGCACGCTTCGTTCGTCCGATTTATCCAAATAGACATTATAAAAGTGACAAATCGAAATTATGATTAAATTTTCTTTCTGTTGATATTCGACGGGCTATACATTTGTAAAAAATATAATATTCTTCAATTCAAAGCACTCGTTTATAAAGTGTTGAGCGAAAGCACAAAGCGAGACGGCTCGAAGCCTTGAAACGTTAATGAAAAACAAACTTGCGCATATTGAAAACGTAAATTAAGGATCTTTTCTATTTGACCACCGCCGTAATTATATGTGCATCATTTTTTCAGTATATACGTCGAAATTTAAACAACAACAATAATTAAATAAATGAAAAAAATGTTTAGTAAGAAATTGGTCAAGTTGGTATTGAGGATTGAACCACGCAGGACAATGTTAGGTTAGGTTTTTATTGTGCAATTATTAGAACAATGACGCGCATTAAATATATTAAATATAGAAACACTAAAAATTAATCACAAATATAATAAAAAAAATGGGGGATTTCTTAAAGATATTATTTTTTACAAAAAGAAAATGTTTTTTCTATTGTCTAAATGAACCAGATTGCGTTCTGAATTGAATCGAACAATACTCGAACGCCTTTGTTTCGACTCCGAAACCACTTTAGGCGGGAAAATCTACGAAAACCTACAAAACGGTTCGGAAAATCGCGCATTTTCCGCGAGTATTTACGCGCGAGCTTATCGCGACCGCGCGCGTCCTCGTCCAAATTTTCACATATGTTTCACCCATATCAAGTTGAATTCGACCAAAAGACAAAACCGAACAAAAAAAAAAGACCGTCGACGGAGGAAAGAGCGCGAAAAGCGCCAGAGCGCGTCGCATAAACAAACAGTTTTCAACTTTCCGGGACTTTTTCCGGAGTCGGGTCGATTTTGAAACGAAAACGAAAGCGGTTCGAATCGCTCGAGGCTCACGTTGGTAGTAGTCGAGGTCTCCGAAGACGGCGACGGTGAAGAAGGTGGTGAAGATGAGCGCCAGCGGCCCCGCCATCCTGCAGCGTCGCACTGTTAACACTGACGCTCGCCAATCAATACTGAACTGCTCCCCGGTCCCCACCTTCGCTTTCGGCTAACCCTCGGACGCCCACGCTCTTTTCCGTGGGCAGAGTGAAAAGGCCGGGGGGTACAAGTGACGTTTTCGCCGAAATCGAGTTGTGCACGGGAAGCGCTTCTAGGCCATAGAGTATAAGAGTCGCAATGCATTCTAATCTGCATAGATCTTCGTATATCGTTCTGAAGCCGATGGCGCCATTTATGTTGGACTAACATCACTGAACGCGGCGAGGTTCGTCGGAGCGCACTTTTCAAATAAATTGCGATTTTTATATCTTAGAATGTTCCAATTGTTCTGAAAATTTTTACACTTGCACATTAAGAACATGAGATAGTTACAAGCCTAACATAATGTCAAAATTGTACATATTACGCTGTTAAAAAATATTCAAAGTTGCATTCTTCCATATCAGACTTGAAATTTTCGCTCAGCGAGAAAAAAATTTATTTTTAAGGCAAGATCAAACTGTACGCGGCAAAGTTGTAGACAATAAGTTACATTTTCACACAAAATTAAGAAAAAAAAAAAAATCTTGCATAGCTTTTATCATTAATTTGTACCTCTTGGTCTTTTCAGTCGTCATATAATACGTGACTGGCTCTGTTAACTTTTTGAGGCGCAGGATTTTCAGAAAAAAATACTCAAGTTGCAATTTTTTATTTATTAAAAAAATTTGAAAGTCTTCACAAATCAAAAAAAAAATAAGAATGTATAAATTTTGTTTATGATTTTTTTTTTGTGTAAATGAAATATATTTCCTAGAAAATAAAGATAAATACCACTAAATGATAAAATTTGCTTGTTCATAGAATAACAAATCATTTATTTCAGAGATCATTTTAATTAGTTCTGTAATTTAAAGTGAATTGACCACAGCAACATGCTCTAATATTTCAATTAAATCGTTCTCCTTTGGTAATCAAAATAAAATAATATGATTTTAATGATATATATTGAGTTATTAAAAACAGATAATCACAGTCCGGAAAAAAATCGAAAAGAAAAACAATAACAATCAAATGGAAAACGACATCGGATGTTTATTATATGATACAGCCCTTTCCTCGTTGCGGCGAACTTAAAAATGCTAGATACGAATTTCCGATGTATGCATTTTTTAAACATCAGACCATATTTCTCTAATCTTAAGAGAAACAATGAAAAACCAACGGGAAATGGCATCGGATATTTACTTTATGATATAACCCTTTCCTCGTTACAGCGAACTTAAAAATCCCCGATTTGAACATCCGACATGTAGGTGCATTTCAAAACATCCGTTTTTCTCTAATCGGGAGAAAAACAAAAATTAACAAATGGAATCGACCGTCAATCGAGGGTTAAAAAGAAAGGTGGCGCCCATTCATATCCTTCGATAAGAGCGCGCCAACAAACGAACCGAATTTCTTCCGAATTTTTCACTTTTCAAACAGTACGGACTCCGAACTCTGGATTCCGGATTCCGGATTCGTGGCCTCGAGGAAGAAAAGTTCGAACCCTGCGACAGGTGGTTCGCGAACTGATTGTGCGTATTCGAAGCTCTGAAAATTCGTTCGCGTGTCGATATTCTTTCATTCATGTTTCAGATTCATTCAGAGTTTTGTGTGCACGTGCGACGAGAGACACGAAAGCTGATCGGAAAGTGGTAGAAATCAAGAAATCTTGTGTATTTTCATGAAAATTCTCATTTAATTATAATCGTTAAGATTTTCCATGTTTTCAGGGACAAGATTTGTCTATTAAATCTCAACATTATGGCTCAAATTATGTTTTTTTTTTTCAGTCAAATTCTGGACATATTTTTGAAATTATTAAAAACCAAATTGGTATTTGGAAGGCTGCTGTATATCTTTTCCATTAGGTACCTGCCAATCTGGAACTGCGTAATTTTCTTTCAAGTTATTTTGCTTAAAATCTGCGTTGTTTTTTACGAAACACAATTTTTAAATAACTTTCAATTCTACCAATTCTTTTTTCACAATTAGTGTCATTTTATTTGTTTATTGATTTTTTTCTGGATATCTTCTTTCCTTTTATGCATTCTAAATGATAGTACAATCTATCAAAAAATGTTCAATAGAGGTGATAAGGTGTAAGATATGAAGAAGAAAATTAAGGTAAGCCATGTGACCCAAAATTGGTACAAAAACGAATATATTATATTTATTTACAAAAAACCTTTGACTTGACATCATTATTTCAAATCATTGTCATTAAACTTTAAGAAATAATTACTAGATCAAAATGAAAAATGGTGATTTTTTTTTTGTCAATGTGTTAATGTGCACAAAACAATAAATCACCAGCCATTTAATTATCATATAAATTCGAAAAATGTCGTTAATATCAAAAACCATCAGACGTCAATTGAAAATAATGTAACGCTTTTAATAATTCTGTAATTTAAGTGATTCAAATGTCCCACCGTTAACCAACTGTCTCCTCCCTCCCCTGTGTGAAAAATGAAAGGACATGAATAATTTTTAGAAAAGTTTATTTAAAATGTAAATGCCAGTATTATTAAAAGATATACATATATGGAGTGTAGCACATCAATTTTAAATACTTAATTATATATAACATTCATCAAATACTGATAGTTATTATTTTATTTTGGTATATTTTTTCAATATAAACATTTTCATATATATTCATATATTTCCAGGCAAAAATAATTCTTGACTGAATTCAATTTTATGTAATTATAAAAACTACAATATTACAGTCTAAATTTCGAAAGTTATTTCCAGATGCAACTTAACAAACAATGTAAGAGAAGTTCATAGAACTCCTCACAAATTATATATCATATATATGACCACTGAATAGCACAAAGGGTACAAGTGACCTTTTTTTATCGAAATAGAATTAATAACAGAAAGTGGTTCTGTATCATATATGACGACTGAATTTCACAAAAGGCACAAGTGTCCTTTTTTATTAAAATTAAGTTAAGTACAGAAAACGGTTCTGTATCATATATAGAACCATTTTCTGTGGTTAACTCAATATCGATAAAAAAGATCACTTGTGCCCTTTGTGAAATTCAGTTGTCATATAGAATCAATTTCCATACTCAACTCAATTTTGATAAAAAAAGGGTCACTTGCACCCTTTGTGCTATTCAGTGGTCATATGTATATTATACGAGCGACCCTCTACAATGCTCTATTTTGCTTAACATTCCTGGCTTTTTAATGATCAAATTCTATATTTTTTCAATTTGAATAAATAAAATAGAGAATCCTGCATCCAAAATTCATATAATCACTATTATTTCTATAACTTGTTTTTAATTTCAATAAGAAAACTATATGTTGTAGAGGGGTCGCCTGTACATACATGTATATGTGTGTATGTGTGTGTGTGTGTTAAGTAAATACGATTAATGCAGCGATTATTCATAATCCCAGGTAAGTTTGCATAATCACTTCTAAGTTTGGTAAATGTAATCAATTTTTTAGGCTGATTTTTATTAATCATGGTTTGAGTTAGGTTGAAGATTTTTTTGTTGCAAGTATTTTGTTCATTAGGTTAAGTTAGATTGCTTTTTAGAACATACAATTGTATGAACTTTGTCATGTGATTACCATTATGAATGAGGAAATTTGCTAAAAAATTTCGAAAATAAATCACATAAACAGTAACACACACACATATATTAAATATATATAAATTCTTTAACAAGTGTAATAATACTCCAATTCAAACAAATTTACAAAGACAATGATAATAACTAAGTAAAATATAGTTCATTTATATTGAAATTTGTATCAATGAGAGTAAATACAATTCTGAGTGAAATAAAACAATTCCACAACATTTGCGATGACATAAAAAACAATTTACAATTTATATATGTATTAATTACATGGCATGGCACACTTAACACGGCAACATCATAATAACACTTGGTAATCAGTTTTTTATTCATTTTGAAAACGGCTTAAGCATACAAACTCGCTTAGTTTTCTTTGTGTCAATGTATAAAGTTATACATTTTCTTTTCGGTCTTACATCAAGTCGTTGGATTCCAAGCTGCGAAAATAACAAGAGCGTTATTATCATATTGAGATAATCAATTATGCATAGCATTATTATGATGGTCTAATTCTAAGTGATTTAAATTTCTTAACTTACAATTAGACCATTACACAATTATATAGGTACAACAACAGATGGAAATAAAATGAAAATACTTAATACTTTTCAAACAAGATACTCACATATTCTACTGACTGATTTTAGTGGTTTTTGAATTTGTAAATAAACATAAATGTAGGTGGTAATCAACAAGGGTATATAAAAACTAAATACAATATAAAAGGATAAATAAAATATGTTTGAAGATGAACTGGGGCGAGGATAGAAATGGTGAGGGTGGGGTATGTAGACTGGGGGTGGAGACTCCACAGCGTCGAATTGCTCCCAGAATAAGGGAGAACCTTGCGATAAGCTGCTGCATTCCCAAATGTTAAAATTTAACTTTTACTATTTAACTTATATGGCAAAAACATTCATTAAACAATTCCAGTTGGATCTTTGAATATTAGATTCATGAAATTTCAACTCACTTAGAACACGGATTGGCGTTCCGAGATGCAACTGCTGTTTTTCCTATATTCACGGCTCCTTGATCCATCAGTTCTATTTGATGGATACAGCCAGTGAATCCAACTAGACCAGAGTATGTCATGTGACTAGGAATTCCACCTGAATTGTAAAAGTATAAAAAAATGAAAAATATTCGGATTGAAACACAAATTATTTGATATAAAATAAAAATTATTTGGTTCGAGGTAGAAAATGAGAACACGATTATACCTATGAATAGATTGGAATCAGCATTCAAGAACTGAGTTATTCCCGGTGATTTATTGTGATATTCTTCACGATCAACTTCAAGAATGACATCACCACCAGTTCGTTTGACCACAACTGAATGCCTTTGATTATCTGATACTTTGATTCTGCTGCGTACTGAAGAAACTCCTTCTCCCAAGTCCCATTGGAATTCTACGTTTTCGCTATCAACTGAAAATATGGAAATATTCTTGATTATGAATCAAATTCATCGTCCACAGTAACATTTCATAATTATGCCCATCGTTCTTATGAAATTGTTCCATTAAAAAAACCTTTTGAATATTGGTCACCAATCGTATTGCATATTGATAGAAATGTAGTACATCAATTTAGATATGAATAATGGTGAATTAAAAAATGCAACTTTCAATGTTTCACAAGAAATCAGAAGTCAAAGATCAATATAACTGTAAGGTACTATTATGATTAGGCCACTATCACAAATATGAGTATGCCATAATACCTTGTAATAATATGAAATCTCCATCTTTGAAGTTTCCATTTTTGATTCCTTGCAATAGAAGTAAACCATCTGGTTCACTGGTGGTGAAAGCAATTGCAATAATTTCTTCAGAATTTGGAGAATGAGGAAGAAGATACGCTGGCAACTCTACGTATCCTTCTCCAGTAAATGAACAATCTTCACCTAGTTCGATTCCTGAATTCAAAACAAAAAGAGCAGTGAAATAATGATGTGAAAAATAATTATTGAAATTATCGAATCCATGTCTCATTACGGTTTTGGCAATTGAATCCACCGGTTCCGAGAGGACAATCGCACTTGTAGAGTCCGCTTCGAAGTGGTCTGCATGTGCCATTACGCTGGCACGGTTGGACGTCACAAGGAGAATAAGATGAGTCAGTACTTCCAGGAGAACTTATCTGTGTTTCGCAGTATTGACCCTCATATCCGCTTGGACATTCACAGTACTCACTGTTGGGATCTGAACATGATCCGCCGTTTCGACAAAGTGAACATACTGATTCGTACTGTAAAATAATATTGTTGTATCACTTTTATTTTGAATCTGATGAGAAGAGTCTCTAAGCCTCAAATCACTAATTTCGTTAAAAATTTGGTATAAATGTGAATTGTTTCTAATTATTTTATATTTATTGACTTAAGTTCAAATAGTCTCTTTATAAGATGAAATAGAAATATTATAATCACTTCAGATGGTGATATAGTGGCATCGGGCGGAATGTCTCCTCGGCGACGAGTATCGTAATCATCAGAGCATTCGCGTACATTTGCAGTTTCAATCGGCGAATTATTTATGTCCAGTTTCACTCCCATCAGTTCAACCTACATGATATTTTATATAATTAATTCAAGGTTTTAAATAGAAAAATTATTACTTTTCAAAATACAAACGTCAGTGATGCATCCACTAAAACCGCTCTCGATTTCAGTTCCTTTATTGATTGTTAACCAGCCATCATTGTAACCACCGATGTAAAGAGGAGTCTTGTAGAATATGGACTAGAAAAAGTATTTATAAAATTATAAACCATACATGATAAGTAAAGAAATTACACAAATGCACAAAATGACCGATTCTATTACCTTTCTATTTTTGGCTACATTGACTGATACTGCTTCTTGCCCTTCGACAGATAATTTTCCTTTATTTAAAAATCTTGAAATGTTTACGTTCACCCATTTATTTGCATCCAAAGGTTTTTTGCTTTGAATTTTAGTCAAATCTGCCAAAATTAATTAAACTCGTATTAAAATATTATGTATCTTCTATTGATTTAATGCATTTATCACTTCAATACTTGAGCCAACTGTAAAACGGAACTCCAAGTAACCGTCTTTGACTGCCAACGACGTAAAATCTCCGTGACCATGTCTGGATTCAGCACAGTACAGAATGAGACCATCTTTCACTGGATATCCAGGTTTGATTCTCATCCCCATTTTCAAATGTTTTCCGGTCTTCGGAGGAGCGTATGCCAAATATGAACCACCTCCAAATGCTGGGTACTCAATTTCAAGTCTTGATTCACACCTGAAAAATGAAAAAATATATATTTTACTATTTACTAAAATAAAAAAAAATAGATAAAAACATAGTGAATAAATGCACAAAACACATACACCTAATTATTGTAATATAAATGAAACATATTGAAATTCACCTCTCTCCTACGTATCCAATAGGACAAATACATTTATATCCATCAACCGTATCCGTGCAGCGACCTGGAGCACACAGTCCAGGTCGACAAGCATCTCCTGTTTGACTGCAATCCAGACCAGAATATCCCTCAGGACACAAACAAGAATGACCGCGTTCCGTTAGTGCTTCCTGTTCATAATACAAACATTGAAACAGTGTAAAAAGCTATCATATTTAAAATTGAGAAGACTTAAGATTAGTTACACTCACTTGACAAACTGCACTGTTTTGACATGGATTAGGTGTGCAAGAATCACATTCATTCACACTAACTTTATCGATGCCATCCTTCATGATGGATAAGTCTACATCTTCAAGAACCACCCTGCCGATGCATCCCTGGAAACTATAATGTTGTCTCTTAGTCAACTGGTGAATTCAAATTACATTCATCCCTCATTTAACGCAATTACTTCACAAGTTTTTTTTCAATACACAATATTTTTCCAAAAAAACGCATAGACGTGATCATTTGTAATAAGATTCATCATTTCAATGCATTTTTTTGAAGAAATATCGCATGCATATTGAAAAAAACCGTGTGAAGTAATTGCGTTAAATGGGGGACAACTATACATATTAAATTATATCATATCATACCCTTGTTTAGGATTAACTTCTTCAGGTAACTGATGATAATCTGGTACACCGCCAATGTAAAGTGGTTCTTCTAAATCTAAGCCATTCGACCTGCCAGGAGACTCTGCTGTGAATGGACCCTTACCATCAACATATAAGAATCCTATGAAAGAGTTTTAACCATACATCACTTTGTCAATATGCTCGCCTATATCATGTATTATATCTGAAGTGTAGGTTATTTAAAATGACTGACCATCTTTTTCATTTCGACCTATCTTAATGTTGTGCCATTCATTCATAGATAGAGCCTGATCACCATTTATTGAACCGATTCCTGAACCTAAGGAGAACTTGAATTCAGGAACTCCGTTGACTAGCGTCAACGAAACGAAATCTCCACTATCCCAGCCAGGTCGATGAGAATTGTACAATATAATACCATTAGGACCTGTAAATCAAATGAATGCACACTTTTTGGAAAAAAAAGTTTTAAGAAAAAAGTTATCAAATAATGATCTATACTCACCAAGAGGTTTTATAGCGATTTCGATATCAAACGATACATAGGCATCATTGAGTGTTTTTAATGATATATAACCATCACCAGAGAACATCGGCACAATATGTGTTATTTTGAGTATGATCTTCTTCTCCATGCTTATATATCCATTATTCACTTTGCAAATATAAGGACCTGCATCACTTTCACTGACGCCATACAGTTGAAGAACTGGCTGTGAAAAAAAAACAACGCAAATAGATAAGTGGTTCAGAAAGTTTAATTAAATTATTTACTCTTACAGATTTGATGGCTACATTATCAGGCAATATGGCATAAGGTCTTTCCCATTGAAAAGTCACTGGAGCTGATAAATCAGTTTTGCATGGGATTTGAACATTGGATCCAAATGGAGCTGAATGAACTTCTGGTACATCACTTTGCACTTCGGAGATTGGAGCTGATCTTCTAGTTTCTAAAATATCCAAGGATAAAAATAAGATTGGCATATTTGTGTTAATCTTAAATTATTTCACGCACCGGTGAGTACAGTCAGTGAGAAATCTTCATATTTTAGAGATCCTTTCCGATCACGCCCTGTGCATCGATAAGTACCAGCATCGTTTGCAGTAACTCTGTCTATTTTCAATGCTAAGCCTCCTGGAATACTCTAAAAGTACAAAAAAAAAAAAAATATTAAGAGAGATAGATCTAAAAACAAGGACTGATTTATTTCCATATTCCAAAAGACTTAACGCATAACAGATTTACATGAAAGTTTTCCTTCTATAAAATCCTACTGCATTTTCGTTAATCATTATACAATTTAATATTGGCTGTTATCATGGCCTGTTAGAAATTGGAAACAAAACAATGGTTGTTTTATTTATTTTATTTGTATACATACAACTGTGTTGACTCTTTCTCTCGATAATTCTTTTGACCACTTAAGATCAAATTGCTCAACGTTTGTGCGGCAAGTCACATAAACAGATTCTCCTTCTCTAACAGATAGTTTTTGAGGCGATACTTTAACGGAACTTTGTAAAGGTCCTGAAAATAAAATCTCAGCTGATCATTTGAGTCATTTTAATGATAATACAATGAAACCTATTCAGAATATTAGTCCAAGCTTTTAATGTTAAACGTCTACTTAAGAATGTTAAATTATCTTGCATTTGAAATAGATTTAATTTTTTGAGTCGTTTAGTGTATTTTTCATATGATTTCAAAGTTTTGGAAAAAATGTTGAATTTACTTGTTCTCAAAATGAGAATTAAAAACTCTTTCCAAAACCATTAAGAATAAATAGGATATTAATATTCTATAAAACATTGATTATAATTCTATTATAATTCAACTGTGGAAACTACAAAAGAAAAACTTATAAAAGATTCGCTTTTGAGAATGTACACGCTGATAACTTTTTAAATAATTATTAATTATTTAAAACAATAACAATAATTATTTTCACAGCAGTGACCAAATTGTGATAGAGATAATAATAAATTTAAGAATACAATGATGTCATACATGATATTCTTATTATATATTAAGGATAATGTTTTTTAAATAAATATTAATAAATCGAATATTCATTATTTTTCTTGAAATATTATTATGTTATTACAATGTTTCACACTTTACTTCTAGTAACATATATATGTTTTGTAAGCCTGGGGAAAGGTACAAAATAAAAATTTATTAATAAGTGTGATAATTAATCTATTAATTGATTAAATGATTAATTTATGAATATGAGTTGTTAATATTAGATGAGTTTCACAAATACAATAATTAAATTTTAAACAAATATGAAGAATACATATGTTACAATAAAAAAGAAACTTGTGATGAGTGACCAATTTTTACACCAACAAATCTCTGTCAATATATACTCGTAGGTCAAATATTAGATTAGGTAAGAGATTTTCTTTTTTTTTTTATATTTTTCAGTTTAAGACTTATATCACTTATGTTATTTAATGCAATGGCGTGCATAAAATAGGAAATTATCAAATTTTTATTTGTACATTTATGAAGAATACATGTTTCAATGATTTTGAAAAAGAAGTTGTCATACAAAATTTTCATTACAAAAATAAATGTTGGGAAAAAATGCTACAAAATTATTTAATACAGCTAATGTAACATTGGATTATCTGATAAAATGGAGTACAGTCCATCCTCAAACTACAAACTGTCAAAAATTTGAGTGACAAAATAGATAGACACACTTACACATATACGTACATTCATCATTCGTCCATCTCTGTCTTTCATCGCTCACATTAATTTTCGACAGTTCGTAGACGGAGGTCTGCCAATAGGTACACGAGGAATATTTAAAAGACTCGAGTAACTGATTTTAAATTTCAGAAATACTTTTGAATATGAAATAAAATGAATATTCAAAAGTACTAATGAAGATAACAGTTAATAAAAGCTGTAATAAACATGTTTCAAGAAAATTTACATAAAATTTTCTATACATGAAGTAGTTGAAAGTAAAATTAAATAAGCGATAATTTTGAATTAATTACATAAATTCACAATCACAAGTTAATGACTATAACATATTTACACATACATCCGACTTTTATTACTTCTCAGTTTCATAAAACACGTATTAACTGTACATGAGAATATAAAAATTAATCAAAGGAAAAAATTAGCTAATGTTCTTTATGAAATAACAATTCGAAAAAAAATTACAATAATAAAAAATTGTATAATAAATACATAATACGAAATATAGCCAAGAATAAAAAGCACAATAATGTATGTGTATACTTTGATGGCGAAGAAATTATTAGAAATAAAAAACAAACAATAATAGAAAAACAGACAAACACACTTGCAAATAAATAAAAATGTTTATGTGATTATGATAATGGCTTATGTCATGAGATTATGATAATAATAATAATATATTTCAAACTATCATAACTTTTTAGAAATTGTGCCGTTTACACTTTCAATGGACGAATTCAATTGCAAACTCTTACAATTACATGAAATGAAAAAAAATTGACGTAAACCATAGTCATAATGATGGACATGACTATTTAATGAAATATTATCTACATTCTCATTTCAGTACTTTTCAGATGACATAGAAATTAAATAATTATACAAATTTGACTATTTGTTCACTGAAACTCGTTTCCATAAGTAATTAGAAAATTTAATGAAATTAAAATTAATATCCTAATTTTTATTTTAAAATCACTAGTTATAAGTTTTTACAAAAAAAAGAGAAATTCAAGTCTGTATGATATATGTTTCACAATTCATATGATTTTATTCTTCGTACAAACACACATTCGAACGCACACTTAACGTTTAAATAAATTTCAATTGTTTATGGCCAAACCATTTCTTTCGTTTTATAACAGTGAACATTCGACATGTTTCATACAAATATATTGAAAAGATATGATGTGGATTTAGATATCACTTGATGATAAAAAGAAGCATCACCATCAGAAAGCAAATATTAACCTGGAAATTGAAAATTGAACAGAATTAATATTTTGGACTGAATCCAGATGCATATCCCCCCAAAATGTGCATGCATAGCGCAATCAATCGAATGATTTGATTTTTTTTTTCAGTATGAGTTCCAGAGGCTTTTTATTGCTTTCCAATGGTACACGCCTCTATATACATATGTTACCGTCCAAGAACTCGCTTAAGTGATTACTAGTTTGAGTACACACATATACTATAGAAGTTTAAGTAGTGTTAACTGATAAATTTTATATGAAGCATAAAACAGAATCAATCTTTTCAATTTAAACAGAATGTTTTATTTTCTAATGGATTCATTATGTCATTTTTTGCAATCATAATTTAAATCTCTTAAAATTAAATTCTCTCGCTAAAATTAGTAACCATCAATTTTGCTGGTACATTCATATACAGACTGATATGTTCATATACATACACAAACTTACATAACACTTGGACAGTAACACAAGTAATCAAATGTAATAAATGAAAGCTTATTTTTAGACATGTTTTTATATTAACTAGCAGTGCCATGTTTGGAGCATACCCAAGATCTCAGAGTTACTGTAGGGTACCCTATTTTCGATTTTGCTATGGTTTTTAACCAATTGATGTGATCTGATTTTTTGTGTAAATTAATATTACCAATCTAAAAAATCACTAACCAAAACCCTCATGAAAAATTGAAAAACATGCAAAAAAAATCTCTAATTTTCATAATTCACATTACAATGGAGTATCAATCAAATAAATCACAAAAAATAAATTTCAACTGATATTATTTCAAAAAAATTCAATTCTATTTTCATCAAAACAATTCCGTTTCTATATATCAACAAGTTGAGGACCGGTCCTGCATTAACGCGGGTTTATACATATATAGTGGTATATAACGACACCTAATGGGTAAAAAATAAATTCAAAAACAAATAAAGTTGGTTCAAATATTTATACTTTAATAAATACCACTTTGATAAATAATAAATAAAAAAAAATTACGACGATTTAAAAAAAAACTAAATTTTTCAGAAAACGTGCAGGCCCCCGCGGGAAAGTTTCCCGCACAATTAGCCGGGTCTCAAGATGATAGTATACTTTATATGTAGTCGATGTTTTGTATTGATATTGTACACTTGAAAAGACAGCTAATGGGATTTTCATAGAAATGGTCCATACAAACAAACACATGAATACATACCATTAAAATTATAGTGTAAAAATAACATTCACACAATACAATACAATAAATATTTGAAAAAAAAAACAAAGCAAAGCAGAAAGTAATGAACTTGTCACAATTGCTGGCAGATTTGTATATTGCATAAAAATCTTAAGTATTTTTTTTTTCACTAAAATATTTTAAATTCACAAGTTGGTTTTGGAGACAAAAGTAAAGCTATTCCCACTTTTATTTTTTAATTATTTAGTTCATTAGGTTAATTTTGTTAGTATATTCATGCATAGCTACTAAAATAAAAGTTTCACCAGTGAAAGTAAACCAATTCAGGTAACACACAACACATAGGCAAGCAAATTAATAATTTACTGTATTTATTTATCTATGTATAAATATGCCCATTTCTATGGCCACTGTATAAGTCATGTCTCTATATTTTTTGAAATATTATGTTTTGCATTTGATTTCATTAAGTGGAAACAAAACACAGAATGAAATCCTTTTAAATCAAAATATAAAAATATAAATGCATATTAAAGGGCATAAATGACCTTTCTGAAATTCAATCATCATTTAGGCTTTTTAATTCAAGCCAAGTAAATATTGATGTTTGAATTAAAGATAATTAATGTTAATTAAAAACTACTGAACTTGAATTGGAAATTATTGAACTTAATGGAAAATCTATGCAATATACATATGATTAAAAAATTATGTAGAATCAAAAAAATCTTATCAATTTTAATGTTTTCACTTTCAAGAGAAGGTATGTTAGACAAAACCATACTCAAAACGAGTAACATCTTAAAATGATATACATGATACATTACTTATACCTTTATAATTATGTGCAAATACCACATATAATATAATGAAGAGTTATTTCTTCCCGAATTGAATTAACCTTTCCACCAAATGAAATTAAACAAATAACATTTATATGGAACTTTAACACTTATAACATTGATACAATGTTAAAAACAAATTGGTTATTTTATTAATTTTAACTAAATATCCCACCGTTTACCGTTACAATTCAATCATTTCTACTGACCCTCAATAGTAAGATCGACATAATCCATCGAAACACCACTGGAGCTTTCGATGCGGCACTCATACCGACCAGAATCCTCAATTTGAACTCTCTCGAATAACAAAGTCCCATTATTGAACTTTTGCATATAATTCCTTACTATGCGACCATTTTTGAACCATGTAACTCTTTCGGACGGGTCACCACTTATATTGCTACATGTCAGCATGACTCTCGAATTGACTTCGGTCACTTGGTGTCGGTTCAAGCAGGCTTCATGCGTAGCCTTATCTTCTTCTGATCATCATCATGCCAAAGAGAAGCGTAAAATATATTCAAAATCAAATCAAATCACAAATCATGCAATCACGTCTCACTCGCAATATGAAAATGTATGCTTCTACATTCTGATAACATGGTAGTATTTGGATCTTTCCTGGCTATTTGGGATGGCTACCATAATCATACACCGAAGATATATAAGCCAAAATTTAGTATAAGTTAAAGGTTTTTTATCAGTTAAAAGTTGTGGCAAGCGTAAAATTAGAAAGTATCATATATTATATTTTGAGAAATGAAATAGTAAAATTTTGAATTCAATAAATGTTTCATTTTGAAATCATCAAGTACATGAGTGGAATATGTACGATTTTATAAAATAAAACTACAATTGCTCAATGAAACATAAAAGTAGGTATCTACATGAAATTTCCATGTAAGTCGTCGCGGAAGTATATTATTAATATTCTCACAAGAATTATGCTTGACACAGCCTCAAATCTTAATAAGGTCTTGGCAACTTTTTCGATTGCAGTTCAAAACTGACAAATTTTCAATAAAATTACTATGACCAGTATTTTTTTTTCTGATATTTGCATCAATGAAAGTCTTAAATTACGATGACTTTTAACAATTATATTTATGTACAAATTTTCTACTTCAAATAGAATATTTTTCATATTGAGTCAAATGTATTTCAATATGTAATCAAATCAAACTGTTTTAAAATAATTTAAATGATTATGTAAAAAACATTTCAAAGAATTCAACTTGAAATGGAAATTATTTAAGTTGAATTAGAAAACCTGTGAATGTCCAAATTGTAATACCTTACGGTGTTATTCAGAAATATTACATATGTACATAAACATGTATTCACAAAAAAATTTCAAATGAGTCACATGATAACTAATAGATTATAAATTGCCAAGGCCTGATATATTTAACACTAGTACGAAATATATTCATATGTTACAGTAAAATTGTAAGAGTACTGAAATCATAATTTCATCAATATATCAGCAAAGTTCTATATGATAAGGAATTCACTTAAAGTGGAACAACAACTTAAAATTGAGAATATTATTATTGCATATGCTAGAAATTCGGTTAGATGGGGATAAACCAAAAATTCCATTTATTTAGTAACCCATTTCAGGATAAATGTTGAATCGGAAAGAATTAGAATAAACGTTTTCAATACACTTCTTGATTCAAACAATTTCAAATGTGTGTGAATGTATAGATGTATGCATGGGGAGAAGATATGAATGAGATAAATATCAATTGTACACGTAATTGTATGTGTGTGCGTATGTGTGATATAAAAAAAAATAAAAACAATCATTAGTTAGGTCGGTTAGTGGTTCTCCGAGACCAAGTACTACCATTTAAAAAATATTAGCTACTATGTACAATTTCACTATAACGTGAATATTCAATAAGAAATGGTTGAGTGAAAACTTGCATGCCACAATTTAAAAAATATCAAATCAATATTGAAAGCGAAAAATCTTGCATTTCAACAAATATATTGTAATAATATATATTTTTCAAATTCGTAATCAATCTGATTTTTCACTAACAACAAAAATTTATTAAAAATCAACTGATTATCAAATATTATTGAAATATACCATTCACGACGACCTCCGCTGTAGCTTCAGCACTACTATAAGCATTTTCAACCCTACATATATACTGGCCAGCATCACTCACTTCGATATTGTGGAATATCAAAGTGCCATCTCTAATTTCAACACGGCTGAAAAAATAATAACCAAAATTGAAGATGGTTTAAAACTATCTCAACAGTAGTAATGTGAGTTCTCTTACTCGGGGAATCTGCCGCTTACGGGACTCCACGTGATGGGCATCAATTCTTCACCATATGCGATACAATCGAGTTGAGCGGTTTCCCCAGGTCGCACAGTCTGTGTGGGCGGTTGAAGAACGAGTCTTGGTGGTTGTTTCACAATTACATGTATTCGATGCCTGACTATCACGGGGCCTTCAGCACTCAATCTGATGTTACATTCATAATCACCACTGTCTTGTTCGGTCACCTGATTTTCAAATGATTTTGTGTTTATTCGATGGTCACAATTTGACTAATTGTAAATTTGTAAATTTACTCAAAATTATCTCACATTTTTCAAATACAAGATGTTACCCCTTTGGTTACTATTCACCGGTAATGGTCTATCATTGAATCTCGACCACATGTAAATTGGATTATAGGGTGAATCATAAGTACAACTGAAATATAAAAAATATATGACAATATTGTGATTTTTTAAATTTGATTGAAAGTACGATCACACACCAATTTATTTCTATCTATAAATATACATTTAAAAATAGTTAAGGGTTTTTAACTGGAAAAAAAAAACTGTTTTGTCAGGTTTAGACTCGTATCATGATACGATCGGAATTAAAGTAATTTACAATAATATCATGCACAAAATAGTAAAATACCAACATGATATCTAGATGAACTGTCCTAAATATGGAAACACCTAAGCTTTAAACGAGTATTTTCCACAAATGAATAATAATTAACATTGTTGAGTAATAGATTGAGGCCAAATATACTTAGTTATGTATTGATTATAGCAAAGGGAAGAAATAATCACTCTTTGAAAAAAATGACGATTACTGAAAAAATATTTTTTCGTCATTTTTCATATGTGTGTCAAATATGGAACAGTGGTGTTTTAAAATAGGAAATACCTAGTTAAATGGTGGCAAATATAGAATACTGAATTCAATTTCAAAATAATGCGTTTTCGATACAAAAAATCGCCAGGCAGTTATCTCATAACATATCTTAAAAAATTATCACATTTCAATGCTATAGCTGATATTGTTGAAAGAAAACTAGTAAAATTACAATCCCCAAAATTTTTAGATTCAATATCGATATTATTGTTTCTCTTTTTGAAATCTAACAATAATACTATTAGTGACTGATTTTATGCATAATTAGCAGATTGTTGAAACTGTAAGTAATAAACATCGCGGTGTTCCATAATTGGCTCATGTTTCATATTTAGGACAAATCCTCTATTTGAATATCTCATTGTTTTATAACTGAATGAAAACATTACATCAAATCAACGGTTTCTCCTTTGATTGCTATTCTGGTTTTTCCATCGCGGAGATCTTCATCATATTCATTAATGCTGGAATCATCATCTTCGCCTAAGCCAAAATTTAATATTTCACATTAGTTTAAGTTACATCTTTGAATTTGTAAAAGTTTCACTGCACACCTGGAGTATCTCCTCGTTTTGGGCCTGAATTATCGACGGCATTATCGTAATCGTTCTCATTCAAGAAAATAGAGACTCTGTCTTCGTTTCTTCCAGCATCATTGTCAGCAATACAAACGAACTCACCTTCATTGTTTGAATCAAATGATCGGAATGTTAACACGGAAACACTGGGAATCGCAGATGTCAACATTTCACGTGTTTCGACTGAAAAATGATCATTAATTCTTAAGCATTTGAACTATGTACCAACATACCGATTTATCTCTCAAGTATACTCCTTTAAAAATATCTTACTCGATTCCCAATGAACTGTTGGTGGAGGGTAACCTTCAGCACGACATTCAACTGTCACACTTGTTCCTTGCTGAACATACATCCTATTTTGATCTGTTACTGTCTGTCCAATTGGGCGAATAGTAACTTCAGGTATGGAATGTATAACAATTGTGGCATTAGCAGAAATCTGACCGACTGCATTGGAACCTGTACAGGTGTAAACACCTTCATCATTTATTGTAACCTCTTTCAAGCTAAAATGATTAAAAATTAGTATTAAAATTTGAATATTTCAGTAAAAACTGAGTATGGCTGAGTGAATTGATATTTTTAAAAGAATAAATACAATAACTCAATGTGATACATTATTTATACCTTAAAACTCCATCGGCTTCTAAATGACTGTTTGGCGAAATAGGACGACCTGAAGCTCTTGTCCAGGTCACAATCGGTTCGGGTATACCTTTGGTGACTCTACATTGTAATATTATGTCCGATCCTAAAGTTATAGCTTGCACACCGATCGGCCATACTTCAATTTCTGGTAATTCTCTTCCTGTATCAATATATTGTATTGATCAAAAATCATGAATATATATTTTTTTAAATTGCAGCTGTCGATCATCAGAGATCGAGTTTTTCGATTCAAAATCATATACACATATTTTTTTCAAACAAAATAATATTTCAATTAAATTAAAAAAAAACGTCAATTATAATGAATTTTTCTGACAATGGCCTGAAAAGGAGTTTTTTTTTATCTAGGTATATACGTATTTGATGTCAAAAAATTTAATTAAATTAATTCTTTCGATTCCATAAAAAAATCAAAATTTTAGATATGCCATGATATATTGCAACAATTTGAACTGAAATACGTAACTAACTAATTTTTTTCATATTCTTGACATAGGCCATCATAATTATGGGTACATATAACTGAATTTTATCTTACGTTCGACTGTTATAGGTATGGATGTTTGTGCAACTGTTCTGTCATCTAGAGTCCCGAGACATAAATACATTCCCCTATCAGTCCATTTCGCTTGTGAAATTACTAGAGAATTTCCCCGTTGTGATACTCCTGGTCCAAATTCAGAACCCACCTGAATGTAATCCACAAAGAAGTCAATAAAATAATAAAACCATCAATAATTCGATTCAACTGTACATTACCTTTGTCCACCTAATGGTCGGCAGTGGATTTCCACTAGGTTCGCAATTCACCGAAAATGTTTGACCTTCATACAAAGTTCTGCTCTTCTCATCGATTTGTACATGGGCAGGAACATTGGCTGTTTGTTGCTGAACGTATATTTCAACTGTGATGGGAATGACTTCTTCGGACACTCTATCTGCAGAACATTTGTAAAGACCGGCGTCTTCAGGCCGAATTTCTTCAATTTGCAACTGGCCATTGATTGAAAGGAAATTGGAAGGCAGATATCCGTTTACTCTAAAATTAATGTTTTAAAAGTTAATGAGTCACTTTGTTTACAAAATATATCACAAATATCTCACCTTTCCCAAGTTATCATATGTAGAGGGATTTCTACATCAGCATTACAAACTAACGTTAGAGATGATCCTTCTTTAATAATGGGATTTGGATAATTAACAGTAAGGATAGGCGAGATTGGTCGATCATTACGCTTTTGTACAGAAACATAGGCAGATTTATAATTGTCTCCAGCTATATTACTCGCGAAACATCTACAAATAAATTAAATAAAAGTACAGTACTGTGATGTTATATAAAGAACTCGACTATGTAATAGATAAATCTGACTCCAGATTTATAAAAAACGACCAATTTTGTTTACCTATATTCGCCTTGATCAGATATCCTAGCTGATCTGATCAACAGTGTTCCATCTGTGACACTGGATAGTCTATTTATGACCCGTCTATTAGGACGTGACCAAACAATTTCTGGTGACGGATTACCAATGGCATTACAATTTAATTCAATTGCATCACCTTCGTATACATTCAATGATGATGGTGTTAAAGTAACTTCTGGTGGAGATGGCGAGTTCACTACAAAAACAAACAAAATAATTCAATAAACATAATATTAACGAAAGTTAGAATAAGTTATCAGACATTCCGAAGAAATTTTAGTCGTTACCTGCAGCGTACCTAACGCTATCAGGAAACTCTGCAGCGTTAAAGAAATCCAAATGTAGCATAAAATAGCATACATATGTATATCAAAAATATTTTGAAATGAAAATAATAATTTCGACTAACCGTTGACATTCAAAGTTGCTTTAGTAGATACTACAGAACTTCCATCAGATGCTTGACAAATGTAGATTCCAGAATCAGATTCTCTAACGCTAGTGATCGTAAGCACACCGGTGTTTCTGTCTTCGATCACTCTTTCGTAGGGCAAAGATCCTCCTTCTTTACTCCACGATACGCGTAGTGGGACTGGAGAGAGTTTACTGCTCGCATAGCATTTGAATTGAGCAGTGCTGCCTATCTCTTTGATTTGAATCATAGGCCGAGAGATCACTATTTGTATTGTTGGCGGTGAAACTGGACGATTTGTTGAGCTCTCGTTTGATTCACGATCTCCTATTTCTGTTGAAATTTCATAAACATAATCAAAGGTTTGATTGAAAAAAAAATAGTGCTAAATAATGAAAATAATAGAGAAAATAAATGATGATTATCAATAGAAAGAAGAAATTTACTTTAGAAATTGAAAACCCTTTCAATACTTATATATTGCAGAACAATTAAACGTTATTCGTATTTTAACGATTGTTTCGATTATTAAATATATGCAGTATGTTTATCAATTATGAATCTTTCAATTTATACAAAAAAACTAAATCAACATAGTACACAACAATCAATTAATTGTAAGTAGGTGTATCTTTATTCAAAGGAAGTGCATTGAGGTTTCAAATTTAATACCAGCTAATTAATTTGTTCGTAATGAAATTGGCCATTAATATATTTCAATCACACCTTGAATGAAAACAATGATTTTACCTAATGAACAATCAGATCCTGTGTATGAAGGTTGACAAATGCAGATCACTCTGTCATTAGAATCCAGTTGACAAGACTCTTCGTTTCCGGAACATGGACAGCGCTCACAATATCTGTCTTGCGTATGATAGTAGCCCACCGAGCAAGATTCGCAACTGCTTCCTGTATAGCCTTCTGGACACCTGCATACCTTTGAAAGAAATAAATTGTCGTTTTCAATTCAAGAACAATATTAAGTTTCAGTTAAAATTTTTGGTAAATAAAAAGTACCTCAATATTTTCTACAAGACCTTGTACAGTTTCGACTGGAACCGCAGTATCCAAAACAACATCAGCAATGGATGTACTCAAAGTGTTTGTGGATAATGAAGCTCTAACTAGAATTCTTTGTAAGTTTGCTAATACATAAAGGAAATCATTTCGAGAAACTGGTCTTGGTGAATCTCCAATCGAATACGATTCCCATTCAGATTCGTTAAGTGGAACTACATATGACTTAATACACAAAACTTTAATATTTGAACAATCAAAAATGTAAACAAAAACAATAATACACTTACTACAGAAGTACCCGAATAGATAGGATTTGGATTTTTCCAAAATATTGTTTTTTCTGGACTAATGAGTATAACATCCATATCATTAGTAGAATATTCATTAGGATAATAACTTTCGAATTTCTGAGTAATAGTAAGGCCGCCTCCATATGAAGTGATTTTATTTCCTATAAACATTAAGTTCATTAATTTCAATTCTATTTAAACAAAGTAAATCTTTTGATAATCGGCAAAACTATTTATTTAACCGTAAGTATTATAAAAATAAAAGAATCCAATATACATATATGACCAATATAGCAGTAGCTAATTAGCTATTTACCAATTACCTACACATAAGAAGATTGTGATTAATATTTGATATGAAAAGGTGTGAGCAAGACAGCAGTCGCAGCGCATGAAGTCGACTGCACATACGTGTAATAAGTGTATTGGTCTACCGATACACCAGAACATGTCGTATTTATGAAGTGTCGCAGAAAATGATCGAAATAGAGCAATCGCGCCAAATAACTCGAAACTGGTGGTCTCTGCTTACAATAATCACTTCAAAAAATAACTACTTTACACACTTTTAAACTGCAAAAGCTAATTTTATTGATCATTTTATTAATACGACCTTTGTAAAAATTCAAAATGCAATTTTACACACATAGCCATTGATTTTGATTATGCTTCCTATGCACTTTTTATTTACCCAATTACACCCATTATATGAGATAGATTTTATGAATGTATGTATGTATGTATGAATTTCATTTGAAAAAGTAAGAATTTGATGTAAAAAACTTCAAATACCTGTGATAATATTTGGCAATGACCAGAACCACCGTTCACGGTCAGGATATTTTCCAAAGTTGTACTTGAGTTCGTTGTATGATACATTCAACTGGAAGTTACTATCAATGGTTTTTTCGTAATCAAAGGTAACAAGAGAAAATCCATGACTGTTATCAATGATTGCCAAGGGTATTTCTTGTCTATACAAATGAGTTGCCTAAAAACCAATCAAGTTATTAAAATCTTATCAGAATCTAATTTAAACGAATATTTTGTTGACATGGTAATTTACCCCATAGCAAACATTCGTCACTCCGGAACAATAACATTCAGAACAACCTAGAGGATTATAACTAGACAGAGTGAATGTTCCTTGCTTGCAACGATTGCACAGTTCTCCTTCAACATTTGCTTTGCACCTACAGTCGGTGGGTCCATTGATACAGTAAGGTTCCTGGGTACCACGAGTATCACACCTAGTAAAGTACTCCAAGTGAGTATACGTTACAAAATCATATTTTAAATGATTTCAAAAATTTTCAAATTTGAAAGAACAATAAATCGTTAAAGAAACACTGATAAACAATGATTATTCAGGTGCTATATTAAGTAATCTCTTCCACATCTGTTGTACACATAACTCTCAACTTACGATGGTTCGACTTACAACATTTCCCACTTAAAGATCGAAAAAAAAAATATTTTTCAAAAAATTGTTGATAAGTCTCAAATTGAAAATGAAGGAACGGATTTTACTCCTAGAATTTTATTTGAATAAAATACATATGCTTTCATTTGATTAATTATATCAATAAAAATAAATTTGAATAAAATAAAGTTTTTGTAAAAATAATTCGATCTATTAATAAATACGGATAATGTAGTTGATGTTTATTTATTTTTTGAATTTTAAAATGTATTCATTAAAATTACATATTGAATTAATTAAAAAGGGGAAAGCTCGAATTACGATGGATTCTACTTACGACCAAAGTTGAGGAACCAGTCGTAAGTCGAGGACTACATGTATTTACAATCCCCTGATTTCAATAACTCATATTAGCTACGAAACATGCTCTAAGAAGCAAGAATATATTGATTTGTACTGATTTTTAACTAATATTGAACGATGTCTGGAAAATGTTTTATCTTTGTAGAAAAGAGAAGTGTGGGATGTGCCTGATTCCAAAAAGCTAAATTGATGAGGTATGGGCAGGAAACAATTACCTGACTCCAAAATATTGAAAACCAGATAGGAATAGGAACAGTTGAAGGGATAAGATCAACTAAATTATATGCTTATTGATGACACTTTTAAGGTGAAAGAAGATTAACAGAGATGTGATAAATACCCGCATATTCGAGATTCACTGGATCGTCGTACACAAGCATCTGGTGTACCTAATGTAGCGTTACCTACAAATCCATCTTCACATTCCTCACAAAACCTGCCCCGAGTATTATGTTGACAATTCTGAAAAAAAAAATTTTTAATTCTCTCAATTTAAAATTACATACACTCATCCCTCGATTTACGCAGTACCCATTTTACGCGGTCAATAAAAAATTTTTTTTTTTTTAAAAATCATACATATTTGTGGCACGCGTTACACAAACGCGTGTGTTGCATAAGATTCAACAAATTAGAATTAGAATATAACGGGTTTTTCACTTGATGCGCTCGAACTTTAAAAAAATGAAATAAGTTGTATGAGTGATAAAGCAACATTTGTTTTTTTATTTGAAAGTATATTTAAATAAATTTATGCCTAAAATATTATTTTGGTCAAATAGATATTATAGCTCCATTGGGATAGCATGTTCTAAAGGTCTAATTTTGACGATTTTTTTGCGAAAATGGGGTAAAATTTAATGGAAAACATGAGTCATGTCAACCTTCAGGGTGAAAATCGTCTAGGGTTTGTCTCCATAGATCTGAAATTTTACACGATACCACAGAAATTCAATCTTAACAGCATAAAAATGTGAACTCAAAAAGGCGCCCATGTAGATTGACCATGAATTGGGCGCGACTCACGCTAAGGCGATCAAATCACTGATTTTGATAATATTTTATTTTTTTCAATTTCAACAAATTGCTGAATCGTGAAACATTGCATGCTAAAATTTGATGAGTTAATACATGTTCTTGTCAAATTTGATAACTCTTAGCTCACTAATATAACCACAATTAACAATCAAAGTTCGAGCGTGGCTAATGAAAAACCCTATAGTAGTGAGAAGGCGAAATTATAAAATAACAATTATGTAATTATGTATACTTTTGACTTTAAACATGTTATAAATTTGTCAAGCTATTAAATCTATAAAATTTCTTAATAAAAGTCTCTTTTCGTACCTCATTTTACGCTATTTTCTGGAACCTATCCCCCTAATTTATATGAACTTGAAGTACGATTTACGCGGATTTTTATTTCTTGCAACCTATCTTCCGTTTTTGTATGAACTCAGAGTCTCGATTTACGCGGTTTCAATTTACGCGATTTCTCCAGAAACATATCTACCGCGTAAATCGAGGGATGAGTGTATAATTTATATTGATAATATTTCATACTTCACATTGGCCAGAATCAGGATGACACTCGTCCGAATGTCCATTACATTCACATGGTGCACAGAATCCTAAATAAAGACCTCCACCCGTTCTGCAAGTTTAAATATTTATAAAATTGAAGAATGGATATTTAAAACTATAGAACAGGGGGGGAAAGTTACCTTGAATATCCTGGAGCGCAGTCCTCACAAGATGTTCCCAAATATCCAGGAGGACATTGGCAATGTTCTACATGTGATGCGCGTTCTCCAGTACCCCTCTCATCAGCAGTTTCCAAAGATGCGCTCACAAGAGATGCTTCCTGGGAACTTGTTGTGTATGTAGCCTTAATCAGTATTTCCTTGAGATCAGCCAGAGCCATTAGCACATGTTCACGGTCAGATTGTATTCCATCAGTTCTGAAAAAATCAAATATATTCATTGTTGAAGAATAGTTGAAAGAAAATCAATATTCCAAGTTAATAAAGTACCGTTTCCAATATTGTTCAGTAATTTGAACTGAGCCACTGTAATATCCATCGGAGCTTATTTTCGCACCACTATAATGTACTAGAGTGATGTAATTTTTCTGAAAATATCAAAATTACAATGAATAATATGATTTATGTCACCTATAGCATGTGTAAGTGCCTGTAATTAGGATAATAGTCTTACAATTAATCATATTTCTTTTTTTTCAAGATAAAATATAATATTTAATATTTCTAACTGTTATAAAGTGAAAATATTACACTATATAAAGTTCTTTTGACTCTCGATTTTTTTTCAATACTCAGAATATTATTATTCAATTATTTGATAATACAAGTATGAGATTTTATCCTTTCTGTTTTACAGCTGCCACAATCTTATACCAACAAAATGTATGTCAATATATGTAGGTATGTAATTATCCAACCTTGAATTGAGTCAGGTTAGTGATTTTTTTAGTCTTTTAGATAGGCCACTATCATAACTACATACATAATCAGCACTGAATACTTACACTCACTAACAGAAGATCTGGAGCAGAATTCTCTGAATTGTCTCCTCGTGTAGGAATATTTCTGATTGTATAATTGAGATAACCTCCATAAGCAGTTACTTTGTTTCCAATAAACCTAAAATATTATATATAAGTATGCAACAACTTCTAAACAAGTTTTACTAATTTATAGGTTTTAAGAAATAAAACTTACCTATCGGGTAAACTCCAATAATAAATTGAAGGTTTTGATGAATCAAATCTATTATATGAAATTTCTTGCTTATTTGGATCAATCATCAAATCGTCACTGACAAAGAAGTCATCGGCTTCACTGTCTATTCCGCTCCATAGCTTCAATCGAACATTACTTGCTGTCGATCTTGATCCAAATCGGGCCGATGTAATTGTACGTCTCCAAGTAGAGCTACTGCATGACTTTGTGATACCCATACAGAAGCACACGGAACAGCCTAGTCTGTTTTTCAAAATAAACAAAGAATGGAATCAATGAAAATTAAATCATATGAATCACATATTTGAAAAAAAAATTACATGTTGTCATTAGAAAGGAAGAATGTCTGTGGAGCACACTCAGAACATGAAGGTCCAGCTGCGTTATATTTACATTCGCAAACACCGTTGATCTCATTTTTGGTTCCTCGTGGGTCGCATCTTGAAGGAATTGGTGCAGGTTTGCAATAGTCTCCTGGAATTGATGGATTCCCAATGTATCCAGCCGCGCACGACTCACACCGTCTTCCAATATGGCTGTAAAAGATAATGCTGTTATTACAAGCACTATAAATTTTAAAAGCTTACTTTTATTTTGTAAATTACCCAGGAGGACAACTATCACAAGTGACTCTTCCATCAGATGCTAATGCGCAAGTTCTTGAGAACTGATTTGATCCACTCGTAAGGGGACAAGGACATGGTTGGCATGGTATACCTGCTGCAGGATTTCCAAAGTAGCCTGGTCTACAAGAGGTCTCTTCACGCACACACTGTCCCAGCCAACGTCCTGATGATACTCGTTGATAGCCCGGACTGCATGACTGGTTTACAACGTAGAATATTAGTGATTGTCTTCGGACATATTATTGTGAAAAAATAAAACTGAATACCTGGCAAGAAAGACCTGAATAACCTTGTGGACATGAACATTTTTCAACAAATGCTGCCAAGCCTTGCCCTGAATTGGCATTTCGAGCAGAGTCCATTTGGAAATTTCTTATTTCTACACCAGCACCATTGTTTTCTGCTCTCAAAAGTATCATTTCAATATCGGCTAACCTAAAATTTACGTGATTGATTAAATATATATATTTTGCTAATACTTTATTGTGACATTTATATTTTCTACGTACACCATCATTATATCCTCTCTTGATGCTTGTTGTTGCCCAGAACTAGTAACTTTTTCCCAAGGCCCTTCGAATAACCTAACGGCTATTTCATTTTCTAGCCCCCGATATATTCGATCAGTTATTGCGTGGAATATTATAATGTCTTTGCCCTTAATTACAAATTAAAACTATCATATTATATATATTTTTCATTTCAAGATTAATATTTTAAATTTCTATAATTTGAAAATCAGACCAAACTTTTTCATGAATCCATTAACCTAATTTGATCATAAAATGGTTTGATTCAATATTCAAAATATTAAAATGGATAATTTAGCTTGAAGTGAGTAATTGAAAAACTTAAATTGTAAAAGACATTTCGAACTATTATTAGAATAATTTTGTTGACTTGAACAAAATAAATTTTTGACATAACATATTCTTACTTTTATTATAACATCTGGAGGAGATGAATATCCTTGAGGCGGTGAATAATTTCCTTGCGGTATCAACGTGTATTTGATATAACCACCATACGAAGTTAGCTGACTTCCCGAATAAGTTTCCGGCAATGATAAATACGGATATATACTACTGTAAGACCATGATCCAGATCGAGTAATCTGAAATATTTATGAAATTTAACCATCTGAAGATGACTTACAATTAATATAAAAAAATATTTATACAGTAGCTCCGCTGTGTTGTCTTTCAAGTTGAAATATATCTGTTATGGGCTCATCAGTTATTTCGAGTGGTTGTCCTGGCCTTTGAGTGACGCCCACAAGAGAACTGTCCAAACTCAATGAAGGAGGAATTTGATATGTGAACAAGTCAGCACTGCGACATTGAGTCGTTGCTCCGAAACAGAAGCAAGATATACATTCTTGTGCTGAACGAGCTTCACTTTAAACAAATTACAACCAAACATTAAATTATGAATGATCAAAATCTGGAATATGTATACCAACAAGAATCAGTGATAGATACCTATTGAAGTATCCACTGGGACAAACATCCACACCGGATCCATTACTAACAGTCAGTATGGTATCAGGAACTGCAAAAACGGAACCTTTGTTGTTGATCGCTTCACAAGAATAAGCACCTTGGTCTCTCATCTGTGAAATATTTTTACAGAATCATTTAAAATCAAAATACCAATAATTCTAAAAGATTTAAATTGTGTCACAAACTTGAATATTTGGACAAATCAAGATTCCATGACCATTTTCACTTGTGTAAGTACATTTTTCAGGAATATGTCCCCAGTTCAAACGCCAAATTACTTGCGGTGTGGGAATACCAATAGCAGTACAAGTTATTGTCATAGTTTCCCCAATTTGAAGTTGTAACATTGGAATAGGCGGTTTTGATATGTAGACCGGTGCTGATATGAGAAAAACAAATGAAATTATACATATACATACATTTGAGTGAAGGGTGTTGCAGAGCAGATTGAGTAGTTTATAGAAGTGAATATTTGGCTAGAATAAATAAGAGATTATGGTCTTTTATAATATCTCAGCTTCTACCATGTTAGTAAATATGTAATAGGTACAATTTGAACTAATTGTAAGCAATTTACAAATCGGAAATTGAAATCGAAACACAACTGTTATCAGTTAATATTATATTCAAAGCAATGATATTCACTTGTTCGACCTGCTCATTATGCATTGATGCATTTGTGTAAATATTGTATTGATAATATCGATTAGGTATAATAGGAAACTTCTACTTACAGCACCCGAATTCATCTGAACCATCTTGACAATCTTTTTCACCATCACAGTGGAAGCTCTTTGGAATACATTGATTCGATTTGCATTGGAATTCTTTCGATAAACAATTATCAGATGAGACTGCCGTGCATATTTCATCAGATCCATCTTTACAATCGTCTTGAGAATCGCATACCCATGTTTTCAATATACAGCGGCCATTGTCGCACATGAACTCGTTGGGTTCACATCTACCGTGCACTCCTGGAAATAGTAGATACAATCAGTAACATACATTGAAATTTTCATCATAAAATGATAAATAAACATCAGAATACTCACTGCAGCCTATTTCATCGGACTTATCAGCACAATCGTAAACACCATCACAAACTTTGGTTTTTAATATGCATTGTTCATTTGAACATGTAGCTTCATTTACTTTGCAATATTTTGATGGTCGGCTTGGATCGATTTTATCTACAAAATTAGAAATTTCACAATATAAAAATTTTAAATAGGATAATACCTGCCGAGTTTTCTATAAAATTAATAAAAAAATAAATCATCTTACATTCTTCAACAGTTAATTGCACAGGTAATTGACTTCCAGGGACATAATTAGGATAACCTACAGCTTGACAAATATAAGTCCCTCCATTACTTACCTAATATAATAAGATAAATTTGAAAAAATTGAGCTATTTTTTGCCAAATATATATTTTTAAAATCAAAATCAAAATCACTTGAATGTTTGGAATTTCGAGTCTTCCGTTTTTGTCTGTGGATCCTGGAGGCAACGGCCTTCCACCTTCCCTAATCCATTTCACAGGTACTCTCAGATTTCCCTCATCTCTACATTGAAACACGACATCTCCACCTAATTAAAAATAAAACATTTTATACGACGAAATGGAAGTGAACAAATATCGATTTACTGAAAATAATTTTTATGCATATACATATATATATATTTAACATACCTGAAGGATACGGACCTGCCAGCAACACCATTATATAGTGAGGATACAAATAAAGAAGATAACACTTTAGTAACAGAAAAAAAGCATTTAGTACAATTACATTTATTAGATTGTTATTTGAAAAGTTTTATAAGAGCTATTATGTATTATGATACTTTACTACTTAAGGACTGATCTTTCAATTATCAGTTAATTATGCCGCAATAGTTAAACTTTTGGTAAAAAAATAACTAAAGGTTAATACTGAGTATCTATTAATCTATAATTGAAAGACCAAATCTCAGTTATAGTTAATGTTAATAAGTAGATTTCTAATTGGAGATACCGAGAGATTTGAATCGCAGATTTTCTCTCACTTCAGCAAAGTTTCATGTCTATATTTCATCTACATATCTGCCAATTTCCATCAAAATCTGCGAGTCTAATCTCCCAGTGTTTCCTTGTTAGTGATTGGGAAGATTAAAAAAAATGTGAAGCTTTAAAAAGCATGAAATTATAAAGATTATGCTGATAATTGAACTATAAAACTAGTTTTAAGTTTATATTAAATCACTAAATGCATTTGAATATTTATGTATAAAAATGTAACTCATTAGATGTTAAAATCTAAAAAAATATTGATTATTATACTTATTAGTAAATATTAAATGTAAGTGTCACACATGAAAATTAGTGAAATCGTTTAAACGTAAATCCTTTAACTTACTTTGCTTTATCACCTGTTGATTTGGATACGTTCTAAGCATTAATTCGCCTGAAATAATGAAATGAATCATTTCAATCCCATGAGTCATGTGCTATATTTATAAATTTTCATTTGAACAATTATACCTCTGTTGGCAGTAGAAGGCCCCTCAGTTATTATGACTGGAGGTCTCTGTGTGATGAAGGGTCTTGAAGTAGGTGGAAGAGGTCTTTCAGTGTATGAAGGCCGGGGTGGACAAGGCGGAGAATACTCATCGGAACCATCGGGACAATCAGAATATCCATTGCACTGACTAGAAACATCAATGCAATCTCCCGATCTACATTGGAATTGACCGGGGCGACACGCTTCAAATTAAAAAGAACATTTCAGATGTGAGAGATTTGATGATATTGTAAAAGAAATCATCAATACTTAATGGTCGACGTGTGGAAGTGTAATAAGTAGCACATTGTGGCGGTGCTTCATCAGAGCCATCACGGCAATCTCTAACTCCATCACACAATACATCATTATTTACGCATTCTCCAGATGAACACTGCCATTGGTTACTTTCACAATCTACAATAAAAAAAATCATTGTTATTATTAAAAAATATTACACTTTAATGAAAGTTATATAACATGTAATAACAAAGATAATAAAATAGAGCATTTTTCAACATTGCAATCTGAAATATGCATTCATTTTATTTCTAAAATAATATAAATTTTACCATTAACTGATTGAAATGAAGCATTAATTCATTCCTCAACAATATTAAATACTGAAACTATTTTGACTTGAAATTTAAATCAGAAGTTGAAATTATTCTCATATGATTGTGATGAGAACATATGCATAAAATGATAAAAAATAAATAGGTACTATTGATATTACTATATATATACATATATTTATATTTAAAGATATTGAATTTTGTTTTTTCATACTATTTGGACTATTTAATAAAATACATTATTTTATAATGCAATATTCACATAATGAAGGTTACAACTTATATTGCAGTTACATATGCAATTGCAGTAAGGTCCAGACTACACGACAGTCGTTAAGCATGCATTTTCAATAGAGAACTTTCAGCAAGCTATGAATGACCGGTAGCTATCAAACAGTCGAAGGCAAGAACTTATCAGTTGCTCATAGTGTGCTAAAAGTTCCGAATCAAAACCCACTCAAAGCGATTGTAATGTGATCCGAGTCGAATTCCAATGGAGGGTTTTTTTACACTTGGAAACCATTTAGAAGAAGAAATTTATTCTGGGAAGTTACTGTAACTGCATATGCAACCCCAATATGACTTGCAACTTTCATAATATAAACGCCCCCTAATATGTAATTACAGGATCAAAATGCATAGCAAATATTAAAAGGATACAATCATAATTATATTTTCATTTGCAACAATAATAGATTACTAAAATGTTTCAACCTACGAAAAATATTGTCCAATATCATGCATTCACTAAGCAACATTGTATTTCAATATTGCAAATCAAGACAACCAGATGTGCATTGAGATATTCACTAAAAACTGTACACCTATCCCCCCATTTACACAGCATTTTTTTTAAGTAGTTTTACTTTTACGTGGTCAAGAAAATGTTTTTTTTTTAAATAATATTTGTGGACTTTTATATAAAAATATTTTGGAAAAATCTTTTACAAAATTTGCTGAGTAACAATAGAGAACATAAATATGTCAATTTATGAAGAAATTCCTACAAAAACACTGACGACGGTATAACATATTTCGTCAATTTTTCGAAGAAATATAGTATGAGTATCGATTTTAACAGTTGATATTCTTTTTAAGCAATTTTTACAAAATTTAAGATTTATATAACAGTGAAAATTTCTCTTATAATTAATTTATTTCATATAATAAATACCATGATTACTTATTTTTTTTCCATTTGAAGGTAAGTACCTTGAAATAGTACCAACTGCTCCATCCTATATATGTAATAGAAACAATTCCTCGAATTTGCATGTACTCCCAGTCTCAAAAGCAGTTTCTATTTATGCGGTGTTCAAGGGAAAAATATTCACTGTGTAACCGGGGGAGGAGATGGTGGGGGGGGGATCGGTGCATTTTTAATTTGAATATTGTAGCAAAATTCAAACTCCCCTTTTCATATTATATTTGATAATAATTATGTTACATTGGAAAAAAAACTCATCTGGTCATTTCACTAATAAAATTTATAAAATAATTTGATAAAATATGAATATGTTACAGTGAGATTATGAAATTAGTGAATTCTTAACTTCACCAACTCACAAATATGTGCAATTTTTTTGATAAAAAAAAATAGAAAATAACCATTTCTGACATAGCAATTGAGATGATAATATCAAAAAATTATTCCAAATGTTGCAATATAATATTTGTGTGAAAAATAAAATTGTTATCTGACAATTTGTAGATAAAGAATAACTTTTTCGGCTTAGTGTTGATTTATAAGACTATTATTAGGGCAGTTTCTGAATTGTATATTTAAATCAATAAATTAACATTTCTGTTTTCTCATGGGAAAAAATCAGTGAAGTTATAAATTCAATGTTGTCAGAATCTCACTGTAACACATACAATATGATAATATTAGAATATTTATATTAGAAATAGTCGAATTGTGGAAAAATAAAATTTTTACTCCTATCATACAGTACGTATTTTAACTTCATGACAATAAAAAAGTAATCATATGTTTTTTACATATTATTAACTATATATATAAAATATAATTTCACAAAAGAAAATCAATCAAAAATATATTTAAAGGAATGAAAATAAATTTCATCAACTCGAGGATGTCTCCATATATTTATATCCTGCTCATCAATCTACATATTTGCAATGTCAACTAACGATACTCAATCATAAATCAAGAATGGGAGTAAATCAGCATCGGTTCGAGACTCATGCTTCCTTTGACTGAACCAAGTTACGATAAAACAAACTGTAGATATACATATACAATATTGATTCAGGGCATATTGGAGCATGCATTGAGGCTGTACCCGAGTCGAAACAATTTTGTTCATCAGAAAAGTCACGACAATCGTAAACGTTGTCACAACGTTGAACATGAGGCACACACCCTCCACTGTGGCAAGCAAACTGAGACTCCTCGCAGTGGTTCCATGTCATCAGCAGGCCTAGTGGAAAATAACACTACAGAAACTCACCGATGCACACTCGGAATTTGTCATTGTCTCGCCAAACTTCATTTTTTTTTAATTGTGTAGCAGTAGAAAGTCAATTCAAACCAAACTATATTGTTAATTTTCTTATAAAAAAAAAAAAATAACTTTTACAGGTACACAACACCAATTTTCGTTATTGATGATTTACCAAGCCAAAATTTGATAGGTAGCAACTAATTAATATAAAATAATCAAAAGACAATGCCCAGTAAAAACCCACGGCCAGCGCAAACGAATTCTATCTCATATGAGAGGTTGTAATTGAGTAAATAAACATTGGATAATAAAAGTGGTCATAATCGATGGTTAGGTGCATAAAGTACCTGTTTCATTTGTCATAAAAACATGTCGTTTTGTTATTATCAAGTGCATACGAACAACGACTGATAATCCATACACTAAAAACACGCGCCGATTTGCATTAGTATGAATGGTCGGCAAATTCAACGAGTCGCGCGACGTCTCGCTTACACTTTCTATCAACTCGTAAATACCTCTCGCTCCCGCTAAGAAATATAACATTCAAATCTAAATAACTCACACACGCCATGTCCCATGAAAATGCCCCATATGCACTTTTTATTTACTCAATTTTATCTATCATTTGAGCAATTAAAAATTACCGCTGGGCTTGAGTTTCTTATCCTAAGAAAATGGGCATTGACCTTTATAAAATGAAATATCATTGAAAACTTTTTTCTAGCATTTGAAATTTGTGTATGAAAATTCCAATTTATTTCTTTGATTCATCGTCTTTTTTCACCCTTACGAAATCATTTATAAAACATTTGTTTTATTTTTAGGGCCAATCTTTTAATCGTCAGTTAAACTACATAACTATTGCTAAACTTTTTTGGATCTTTCCTATTTGACCACCACTAAAATTATATACATACTAACTGTCCATATGTTTGACCAAAAAATGGATTAGATCAGATATTTTAGTGAATCGTAAAGTTATTACTAACAGTTACTGATGGCATTAGGAACCAATTAAAGTAAATGTTTATAACCTCGTCACTGTATGAAACTTTGACAGGCTTTTCCAAAATCATATAAAACAAGGAATTTCACATATTTCAACTATCTTTCTTGATTTGAAACAATTTTAAACACTTTCAATCTGACATTTCAAACCAAAGAAATTGTAGGATTTCTAAATTTATCCAATTTTATATTAACTGTCCGAAATTATACCCACAAAATTAATGTAACAATGTTATAAATGTAGTCCTTTATCTTATTATTTAAATAGAAAAGATTCCAACTGACTATTTGTTGATTGAAAGTTGATTGATTGATAAACCATTGATTGAAAGATTGGACCTGAAAATATTTTTGAAAAATCTGTCAAAATAAAATACAAAACATCATAACCTTTAGTACAAAAATCTTCATCACTGCCATCATTGCAATCATTTTTATTATCACACACCATATTGAAACTAATACAGTTAGTACGATCGTGACACGCATATTGAGAACTATCGCAGCTTATCTATAATTAACAATTTTGGGTAAGTGATTTAGGTAATTGGTTAAATAAATAAATTAATTAATGAAAATAAAAAAAAACTTGTGAGTCTTACACAGCCACTTTCATCAGATCCGTCAAGACAATCGGAAACATTATTACATCTGATCGACATGTCATGACAATATCCATCACACTCAAATTTATCGGGAGAACATTCACCATCTAATAGTCGGAAATTATGAACTCTTTCAATTTCGATTGTTACAAGAGGCGCCTATCATTACGAAAACAGTCGAAGTCACATTTCTTTTAAATCTCTATTTAATGTGTTGTATTTTACTTTTTTTAGATATAGTAATTAAAATGATTAAAATTATTTTGATTATGCAAAATTTTAGTTTGAAATATGTTTCATTATTATATAACAATGATATTCAAAAGAAATGATAACTATTTTTGTAATATCTTGATTTAGGCCAATGTCATAATAATGGGCGAACACATGAAAAGCATATAATTTGAGAAATGGAGTTATTTAAGTACTTTTATGAATAAATGTAATATAATTCATTTTTATATGTACGAAAATAATTAATCGATGTGTAAATATAATGAATTGTGTAATATTTTAACCTAGAACTGTGAATTTGAAAAAATATATTATGCTACAAAACAACCATACACTGTAAAAAGAAAACCTTAATAGCAGCCCGAATTTGGTTTGTTTTTCAGACAGTTCTAAATTTAAATTACCCATGGGCATTTTCAGTATTATTTGAATTCAGCTCGGATAGGGTCGCTCGCAATTGAAGCAAGACTGAAGGGCCAATTTCGTATAACTAGCAACAAAATTCAATTTCAGATAAACAGAAATTCAGCAACATTTTTAAGATTTACTTTTTACAGTGTATATTATGTAGTTTTCCGAATATTCTACATATACATATGTAACAAAAAATGAATACTATATGCAATTGAGGAATTTGTAATGATTTATATTATACAATATAATAATAAATATATATATTTAATGAAATTTTATATGAATCAGAACATCATATATTTCTGAAAAATCCACAATTCTAGTAGTATCATTGAACAGCCAATTGTTTGCAAGCAAAATTTAGTAATATCACATAAATAATATGAGTATCTTACTGCAATTAAACTCATCAGATCCATCGTTGCAGTCATTTGAACTATCACAACGCAAATTACTCTGAATACATTGACCAGAGTCACAACGGAATTCGTTACCCGCGCATGCTGTTAATTAACAAGTGTTATTAAATTGAGTAATATATAAAAACCATAATGATGATAATATGCAATTTTAAATATAAAATTATAAATACTTCACCTTGTTTCGAAGAGCAGCCTATTTCGTCACTTCCATCGTCACAATCAGCTATTTCGTTGCATTGATACGATGTTGGAATACACATACCACTTTGGCATCTGAAATGTGGAATGATAAAATCAATCATTAAATTTCAAATATAAGTGAGACCATACATAAAAATATAACATGTTAAATATAAATAAACAATATTAATGCAATATTTAGCAATACAAAATTATTCATAATTTGATAATTTATATGATATGATTGATAATTCAATGAAAATTCATTATGGGAAAAAATAGGAAAAAAAAATGAAGTCGAGTATTTTAAAAATTTTATGCATTTTAAAATAAATTGAGAAAATCTACAACCTATGACAGTCTTTTCAAACCTGTTACTACAGATATTTACATTTTTAATTTATTTATTGTTTTGATATGTAATCCTGAATACTTCTTTAAACGCTCTTCAAAAATTTGAAGTCAACTGCTCCAGCTTGAAAATAAATATCACATATTACCAAACCAAAGATTCAAAATTAATACTGTAGATTCAACTGCCCAGATTCAACTGACTGTATTGAAAAAAAAAACAACTAACAATAAGCGAGTTTGTCAGGTAACTTTAAATTTGGCGCATTTAATAGGAATTCGAAAATAGTATGTATGATACTAGCCGATTTGTTTCGTAAATTTTGTTCTTTTTAAAAAATACTAGTTTTGATTTTTTTTTCACTATTTATATTACCCAATAATTTGGTAGCTATCCTTGGAATAGATAATAAAATGAACTTTTTTTTATAGATTTTGATATTTTTTATGTCCACTTTCGGCATTGTATCTTTGCCGATTTAGTCGCCATATTTAAAATGTTATAAAAAAATAATTTTAGATTCCATTTAATTTTAATTCAAATATTTTTAAGTTATATTCATTTGTAAAAAGAATTCTTTCATGTAAAAAACATATGTATGTATGTACAAAAAAAAACAAAAATATATGTATGTACCCTTAATTATGATAATTAAGTAAGTCAAGAAAATGAAAACTAATGGATTAATTATTTATTTTGGTCCACATTGTTGTAAAATAATATAATTTAAACAAAAAAAAAAATGGAAAATTATTATTCAGTGTATTGTTTTCAATTTCAACCAATTGTAAGCAGAATACAACTAATTCAATATCTCAAATGAAATAAAATGACTTGTTAGACTTTTATCATAATTATGGACACACATATAAACATTGAGTACACACCATTGCACAATACAGATGCATACCTGAACTGATTTTCATTGCAATTTTCACATTCTGATTCGTCATCAACGCATGTGCCATCATCGCATTTGGTATCGCAATTGCTATCTCGTGACGCTGCAAAAACAAGAAGTCGGTAAGATTTATATTAATTTAGTGTAAAATAATTCATTAAATGACAAAACCGACATAAAAAGCACTCCTCTGACAACCGCAAAGAATGAATTTGTATTTTTGTCAGTATATAATCAATAAAAATATATTATTTTAACTAAATATCTTTTAGTATTCTATATGACTTATTTTTTTCATTTACAGATCATTATATAAAATTAAGTGATATGTGTCCTTGATTATGATGGTGACCTAAATAAAAAATTGAAAAGAAGAAAAGTGTGTTGCTTTCGATTTCAAAGCTATGCTTGATAAATTCAAATGCAAACATTATGGGCCGGTCTTTTTTGGTTTGAGAATAAAACGATTTTAAATTACAAATGGTTCTCCACCTACCAACAGTCAAAATCTGGGGAAAAGAGATGGATGCATGTATTGTTGTATGAACTGCACTATGTTTGTCTTTTTTTTCGCTCTGTTTTGATAGTTCAAAATTGGAGGGGGCGCGTGTAGTTTAAAATCGTTTTATTCTCAAATCAGAAGTAAAAAGACCAGCCCTAAAATATCTTGAAAAGAAAGAAACATAACTTAGACCACTGTCATAATGAAGAACACATATTATTGAAAAAAAAAATACAATGAAAAATAAATATAAATCAAAAATAATTTGATTTACACTACGAAACTCATGGATAGGTACAAAGTGAAAATTTAAAATTGTAAAAGTTGAAAATGAAAAAAAAATAATTTATGATATATTTATAAAATAGTTGCGCAAATATAATAATATAAAATTATATAAATCATAAAAATACATTAAAATTCATAAACATCGCACTTAAAACTAATCAAAGACATAAATTATAGCGCAGCATGTTCATAAAATGGAGATGAAAAAACATTCAGACACCCGTGAGTGTCGTCGTTCCAAAAAAAATTGCACAAATGATAAAATCGCATCAGATGCTTTGGCAATTGTTAATTTCGAAAATAAAACTTACAGCAATTAGCCTCATCTGATTCGTCTCGACAATTTGGGAAACCGTCGCACTGCTCCACAATGGGTATGCATGAGCCGTCTCCACAGGTGAACTGATCATCGGAACATTCATCAAATGATACTGAAATTCAAATTTAATGTTTTATACAAATAGTAAAATATAAAGACTGTGGCCAAACAGTGGTTAATTTATTAACAGAATTAAATAATATAAAATAATCGTTACAATATTACTAAAATAACAAGATATTTAACAAGTAGAAATATATTTCAATCAATTACAAAACATTTTATCTACTCGTTATTAAAAAATAATATAAACCATTTGATGACAAAATAGACCTAGGAGATCTGATTTTTTTCCAATATTGAATTAATTGTAAGTACTGAAATTGCTTCCATATTATGTTCACATGTTGAGTGGCAAAAGGATTTAATTAATTTCGGAACCTGTACTTAAACTTAAATTATGTCACTTAATCCCCTAAGATTATTTTGTCTTCGTGTGATTGAGAGTGAAAATAATTTTAACTATAATGAAAATAGACAAAAATTCAGAACAAAATAGACAAAAACTCAGAACAAAATATAAAAAAGTATTTTTTTTTCTGTTTCCTTTTGTCATTTATAAAAAAAAATATAACAAATATTTGTAGAAAACAGCAAGATCCACAAAACAAAACGAGTTTCAATCCCATATATTGTATCTAATGGATTTGTCAGTATTTACGGTCAAAGTTCAAAAGTGTGCTCAATCACGGTACATTTCACAGTAAATGTATTTTATTATCACATATAAATTAAATTTTAACTATGAACTTTCAAATAAGTGATTTAAATTTTCAATTTGTAGGTATGTATGGTGAAAAAAAAAACACAAATGATAACAATGTATTTTGTTTTTCTGTCTTATCAATACTCACCACGACAATATCGCTCATCAGACCGATCTGATGGGCAATCAATGAAACCATCGCACTTCTTTGATCTAGCAATGCACGAGCCAAAATCGCACTGCCACTGGTCAGGTGTGCACGCTGCAGAAACCAGACAAATTCGATAGACACAGCGGTACATACTCATACCTCGATATATGTATTTAGGACAGATTAAGTTTATGTGGAATATTTTAGTGGATAGGAATCTTGAAATATTGTAGAATGTTTCATTTAGATTAATTCCTAATATATTTGATTCAAAAAGTTAATATTGGTTTATATTAGGTTGGGTTATGTGGAGAACTTGAATGAATGAAAATCTTGCATCGTCGTGGGTTGCTATTGGTTTTGACGGAATCTTTAATAGGTATCAAAAAGGTAATGTTATGGCATATTAAATTAAGTTAGTTTATGTTAGATAAGTTTCAGTGGATTATATCTCTTACTAAAACGTACCACTATATTTCAACAGTCTTTTGAATCATTTCCTTATTTGTTTTCATGAATGTGATAATATTGAGACAATTTAGGCAAAAGGTTACAGCAGATAAGGATTTCGCATTGACATGAACTTCTATAGATGCTTTTGAAGTCTTTTTCTAATACATTTCAATAGGGTTTCAGGGTATTCAAAAGATAACACAGGGTAAGGATAGAATAGGACATTCATTCATGGATTACTTCATATTACGTACGACAATCGGTCTCGTCTGCAGAGTCCTTAGGACATTCGATCAGACCATTACACCGAACAATGATGGACAGGCAACTTCCATCTCCGCACATGAACTGTCCCCGAGATTTGCAAACGTGCACTCCTGACCATGTTTTGTTCACTTGTTATAACAACATCGAACAGCGAAAGCCACAAATCCAGAGCAGCAAAAGTAGAAAAAATATAGTATTATTAGTGTATTTCATACTTTGCACATATCTGTGTTTCAACTGAAATTCAACCGCTACAGCATATCGATTCAATTGAATTGAAATAGTAATACGGTTGTGAAGCAAATAACTTTTTGAACTACATTATTTTAGCTTTACACATTGTTTCGAAAATGATATAATAATAGAATTAGATAATGAAGCTGTGTAGCTTTAAAATGTGATTGATCCAGGTTCTCAGATTCTGTGTCGGAGCCTTGGAACCGATCACTCTCATTAGATCAAAAATACAACCGAATAGCCGTGCATTATCAAGTTTCGATTTCTCGAACTTGAAAAAAAACCGTTACATCAGAGTCCTTAGATGACGATACATGATGTCGGATCAATCGATCACAAAAAAGATTTTGGATCCAAGCTTTTTCTGAAAAATATAAAAAAAAAATGCAAATCAACAGTGAAAAGTACCCCCAGGACAGTTCAACTCGTCGGATTGATCAGCACAGTGAGGGTATCCATCGCACACCTTGCGCTCCTCGATGCATTTGCCGTCGTTGCACTGGAACTCGTCGATCAAGCAATCTGAAAGGACGTCTAATTACCTTCGATTCTATTGATTTCAATATGAAAATTGGAAATCGATTCTCACCACAGCCGATTTCGTCTTCGCCATCTCTGCAGTCTCTTACTGTGTCGCAATGTGATGACTCGGGTATGCACGTGCCGTCGTTGCACCTGAATTCTCTGGAACTGCATTGTCCTGCAACAATCGAAAGGGGAATGATAATTTCATATAAACATACCATTAATTACAACTGATACAGATCAATCAGTGGAAAAGTACACATTAATTTCATCCGAGTGAAAGGAAGATAAAGAAGGATAAAAAGAGTTTCAAATATCAAAGCACTCAGTAAAGTCGTAACTTTTTAAGCAGGAAAGATATTCCTGAATATCATCAAATAACAAAATTTGTTTAGTCACCGAATAATAAATCATTTATTTCAGGTCACACTTAAATCAATTTTGCATTCCAATGCGAACGGACCACATTTGTACATTATTAAAAACGAAATTTGTACGTTTTTAAATATGGAAATAACGGAGGAAATTTGGAAAAGGCATCAAACTCGTTCCATAATTTTTCTTGTCCTCTTGTTTGAAACAGCACAGTCAAAGTGCACTCGCTTTGATGACCACTCGGACAATATTTTAATAATATAAACGCATAAGATATTCTCTCAAAAGACGAGCGACACGTACAATTCGTCGCACCCAACATTGAGTTGTCGCACCCGATCAGAATTCAGAACCCCGACGAAACCTTTGAACGCGAGAACTTCGACCGCGAAATTTTCTCCCCATTCCATTCCATTCCATTCCAGAATCGAACCGACTGCGATTACAGAGTCCTCGACATTCCCGGATCCAGCAGACGAAACGACATCGCCCACTTTCGACGCGCAAACAAACAAACATCAAACGAAACTCGACGCCGAAGACGCCCGAAGGCCGGGGCCCTTGAAACCCCACACCGGGGGCGAAGCGCCGCCGCAGCCCCGGCCCCCGGGGGGCGCAGGCTCCGACGGGAGGGGGGGGAAAGGGGCAGGGCCTCGGGGCCCCCGGGAGTGGTCCTCGTAACGCGATAGCTGGAACTTTCGTCGGAGGATCAAAGGAACCGCGTTCCGGCCTTTTGTAACGTTAGAGCCCGGTTATGGCCGTTCTTCGGGAGGATTTCCACTCGAAAGTTTTTTCCCGCGCTGGAAAATTTCGATAGTGATCCGTGTTTTGGCGCCTTTTCCAGGTAGTGAAATTCGGTCTTAAATTCATTCAAATGATACTTTTCTATCTGTCGATAGATGATTTCAAATTGAATTAATAATACATCTTCATATTTTACATTACAATGGACTTCTTGGCTATATCAAAGATCATATTTTTTTTGGTTTCTAGATATTTAACGTTCGATTTTATCGTTGAAAATAAAACAACATACCATTGACAACAAAAAAAACATATTAATCAGTAATGTTTTCCGATTCTATCGAAACAAATCATATTATTTTACAACTCAAACTGAAATAAACGATACATTTTCCGAATATCAAGCACCGCAGTAACATTGGCCAGATCGCGGATAGGCGTTAACCGTTTTGCAATAACGAGACTAGACCGAAATTCGAACTTCGCCGAAATTCAAAATTCAAGCTTCGCCAGTAAAAATCGTGTCGAAAAGCCGAAAAAGAGCAAAATCGCGTGGATCAGGTGGATTTTTCCAGGTGAGCAATGCGCGACGTGAAATATTCGAGCTAACACCTATGACAAATGGCAGGCACGTGAATAAACTCCACGTCCTTTATACTCGAAGGAAGAACACGTGCCTTTGGGTTGCCACCTTCGAGGGAAACGTGTCTCGCAATGTGAAAATTCAATCGTTTATCCGGATTTTCCGGCAAAACGATGCACTCTTCGGGAGCGAAGAGCTTTTTTTCCGGCCTCGAGATGAGATGTTCATGCAACTCTAGAAAGTTTCATCGCAAAAGAATGAGCCTTTAAGAAGTCGATAAAACACAGACACTATAATACAGTGTTCCAGTTTAAATATGACCTGATTAGAATGAAAATCTATTGAAGGTAGCAATATTGGCAAGATTTCGAAAGATCAGAATTACTGAGCACCAATAAATCTGAATCGCGTCGTACTTAAGCAGTCATTGGGTTGACATGTGAAAAGCACGATGTCGCAGGTTTCAGCAAAAAGTTCCAGGATCTTCCGGGATCAGCTGGAGTTAAGACTTCGTCCGGGACACGAACAGACATTTTAGTATTCGGTCCAGCCCCGAAGCCCGGGACCGGGGGATGAAAATTCCGAAAACGTGCCCCCCGCTAACGTTTTTTTCTTTATTTTATCTTTCAGACGAGAAAAAAATATGGAATAAAAGAAGATTTTCAGATTATGGTCGTGTTTACAGACGCGGACAGGTGTTTGCCGAAAAGCGCGCGAATTTCTAATGTGGCACACACGTTTGCGCACATTTTTCCGCTCGCGTTTTGAATAGTAATGATGTTGGTTCGGCTTCGAATATTTTTCCGTTTCATAGCTGATGAAAATTGAAACAGGCTGTCGTTTTCGGCATGGAAGCCTTTTTCAGACTTTCAAAAATCAGATCTCTTCAAATTATTCAGCGACAATATCATAATTTTATAAATTTAGAGACAGATGTGGTATTTAAGGATCTCAAGATTAAAAGGCTTCGAAACGTGTAGAAAATAACCGCATGTGTTTATAAGTATTGTTATATTATATACCAAACTTCGAATCTATTATGATATGCACTTTTTTTTTTCATCTGTAGCAAAAGTTTTTTAAAACAAATTACTACATTGACCATAGAAAATAATAGATTTTGTATAAATGTAAAATTTAAAAATTTCAATGATGATGATTTTTTCACATAATTTTTTCCGAATAAATACTAAAATTAAGATAACAGAAAGCACTCAGATAACATAGATTCGATGCAGTTTAAAAACACTAAGCATCAAGACAACTTTCAATTAATCAATTATATAGGCAGAAAAATCGCTCCGTGCTTTATAGAAGGAAAAATACATACATAAATAGAGATAGAGAGATTTCAGTAAACTTTAATATATAAATGGGAAAGCTCTGTTCAGTCCGGCTGATGAAGAATGATAGCCGACGACGACAAGACAAAGTTGCCATACTGTCCGACGGAAGTGGAAGTGTTTGAGCGTTTTTAAAATTGCGAAAAAATAAAAATCGCCACCATCCGTATCCGAATTAACTAGCGGACAGCCTCCGGATAGTTTTCAAATCCACAATTGAAATATACATATATAGATATATATGCGTTGAAATTCGAAAAAAGTTGCTGCGAATAGAACGCGTGAAAATTTCATTCGAAATTGTGCCGCGCGCCTGTCACAGATGTCTCTATTCGGAAAATTCTATTTCGGGAAAAACTGATCCGTCGAAAAGGCGGAATTAATTTCGAATATTGTGAATGTTTTCGATATTATTGTCGAAATGAATATTTTCAAGTTTGTATCGATTGTTTCGACAGTTGGATCGAAGCGTTCTGCGCACTCTATTGAACGATTGTCCTTTGAAACGGTTTGATTGATTATCGTGAAATGTAAAATTTTCAGTAATTATATATAAAAGTACGAAATCATTGTGTTTTACGTTATAAGTTGTGGACATTATTCATAAATCTGATAAATTTTCATTTCAGCTTTTTTCGTAAAATCATTCAGAATTTCGATTTGAAGTGAAAAATAAGAACACTTTTCATTTTTCAAAACATAAAATTAACTATAATTTCATTTAATGAAGATTTCATTAAAAATCTATAAAAAGTATCCATTATTAATTCCATGCACATTGACGTGCAGACTTTCTTCATTGGATCTAACTTTCAAAAACAATCTCGAAGCGACACCAGGCCACATTTACAAAAAAGGTATTACTTTAGGCGATCAGCTCGATCTATCATCCATAATTTCGACAAACAAAGAAATCATTTACCGGAAGACAAGACGACTGATCAGGTTCTTCGAAGGCTGGCACAGCTCGATCGCTCCGACGAAATCAGATTAATGAGTCTACATTTAAATGTTGGGACGACACGATATCAACCCCTTCGAACCGAAAAGCCCGTTTTCCGTCATCAATTTGTCGTGAAATCACAAATAGGGGATGTCTACGAAATCACAATACTGTAAAAGTTTCAATTTCAAGCCGCAAAATTAGTGTACATATGAATTTCCCAGTCAAAAAGAAGCTATGCGATTGTGTTAAATTACGTATATTCTTACAGTATTATGTCATAAAAGTAATTGTAAATGTCAGATAAACGTGTAAAGTCAGTTAAGTATTATTTTTACAATGTGTATCAACTAGATATGAATATACAAATACATAAATTTACTTAATTTAAAAATTGAAACAATGGAATATTACGAAAATGACGCATGGTTAGCGTTATAAGTAAATATAAGCCATGTACGTATAGCTCGTTAACAAGTATTATAATACTTTTATAACTAACCAGATATGAACAGATTATTTATGCTCATTTACGTTGACGTAATTTAAATATTAAAATTATGATTTAAAATCATGTAAACAATTAAGTGGGTCACTTAAATTCAAAATATCAAAAATAGTATTTATACACGCATTATATAAAAATGCAATTTTCATCACATCCACCATACAACCGACGACATCATCTCAAGAAGCCATCCGCTTAATATCGCAAATGTTCCACCATATACATATATTACACACAATTCATAATACGTACATCAACATCTATATAAGGCCCCGTTCAGACGTTCTTATAGTTTCCGATTTTTCAGCTCGCATTACTTAAGCGGCGATATTTATTTGCGCATTAGCATCACAACGGGCGAGCAGCTCGCTTCGTGCATCAGTCTCGGCTCATTATCCATCCAGGAGGGACATCGAGCTCATCCAGCTCATTCAGCGTTTCCTGGCCGAGAGGCTGGATCCTCAGGCCCCATTTATTCCTCTGCTTATTATTAGGCTTTTAAGATGTTAGGGGTGCGTTCGAATGTTCGAATATTTTCAACGCGGTGACGAATCTCAGATTGGAATTTGTTATTCGGGTTGATGCATCTTTGTTAGTTGCTCATTTTTGGTAATGTATGTGCGTTATGAAGGGAACTCAATATCCTATTTGTTATGTCCAAATTATGTCAGTTTATTACACTGTGAAAAGTAAATCTTAAAAATGTTGCATACTGGAATTTCTGTTTGTCTGAAATTGAATTTAGTTGCTAGTTATAGGAAATTGGCCCCCCACTATCGCTGTAATCGTGAGCAACCCTATCTGAGCTGAATTCATATAATACTGAAAATGCCCATGGGTAATTTGAATTTTGAACTGTCTGAAAATGAAACCAAATTCGAGCTGGTATTAAGATTTTCTTTTTACAGTGTAGAACAGCATAGTTGGGTATCAGTAACACTAGGCGAAACTAAGAGAGCCATATTTGTGTGGTATAGGTAATTTCTACTTTTTAAATCAATTTTCAACGAAATTTAGTGAAAATTTAGCGTATTTAATTACACATGTAAAGTAGTTGTGAATGAAGAGAATGTAACCGTCGATAGTTTTGAATTATCCCAAGATGTAATCGCACAGAACTCAAAGAGTAAAGATCTTTTCAAAAATGTAACGATTCGAACCTAACCAACAAACGTATCTACAAAATTCAAAAACTCAACTACATACAACACGTAAATACATAATCGACAGTTTCCTCAAACGCGGAAACCTCACAACATCTTCGCAAGTTTTCGAGTACTTACGCGACATTTATTATGAGTACTTAGATTTTTCTCGATTCTTTATACGTACGATAAGCTCAGCGACTAAAAGCTTTTACCACCGTTGATCAGTTCCACTTACATGTTTAGTTTGTTTTCAAAAAGGGGGCTTTTATTGGGTTTTAAAACGCGTAAGGAGAAAACCTCCGTCGCTTTATCGAAAAATTCACAGCGCCATAAAGTTGCAATATCGCATCAAAGATTTTTCAGCGAACGGTTTCTTTCTGGAAAATTGAAGTAAAATGCGCAATATTGTAAAATAATCCGTTTAAAGGAAAATGCGCAGTTTTCTTTGGCGAGTGAGCCCCGACATTTGAATTTGATAATAATTAACTTATTATGACCTTAAAATATTATCATGATCACATTCAACCCAGAAATCAATGTAGTTCGTGAAAAAAAAATAAGTTCCGTTTGCCCATGAACGAAAATAAGTATGAAAATGGAATGATTTAAAATCGATTTTCTATAAAAAAAAAACCCAAATCTACGATGAATGTTATCAAAGGATAACTAATATCCATTGATTCAGAAATATTTTAAAACAATTCAGTTAGAAATGATATTTGGATTGGTAATTTTTGCTTTCGATTGATTTTATTTTTGCTTCACAGCCTAAAAAATAAGCTATACGCGTATATTTTTCGTATTTACGCGAAAACCGGATATCGGAAGTACCGTCGTTTTTCTACAACCTTTGCGGCTTTTAGCAACAATGATTTATTTCCATAACCCACATACAGGTACGTAAAATGAATACGTCGTTGTTGAGCTTATTGGAACTGAAATGAGTTTATTTTCATAGGAAAATCATTCGATTGTATTCGACAAAATCAACGCTAAATAATGACAACCGGAAAATATTTACGAATAGAAAATTTTACGGAGAATTGAATACATTCCTCGACTGAAAGAAAGATTTTTTTACTTTTCAGTAATACGATTTTTTTTACTGATTTATCTGAAGATAATAACAATAAAAAAAAACTAAACTCTATAATCAGATCGTACGAAATGCAGTTTGCACACTTTAAACGTATCATTCGTTTTCGAATGCTTAAAATCAATTCAATATTTAGTGAAACGGCAAGTTTCCACCTTTCGAGTGTTGGCTTTCAGCAAATGGATGAAACGTTTTTGTTTCTGTCGTCTAATGAAACATTTCTATCGTCCATCATTGATTATTCATACGCCATACAATCAGGACTAGTTGTATTATCATAATACGAACGTTTCGTTTTCAAATCGATCGAAACGATGTTGAAAATTCACTCTGACTTCTCTGATTTCCCAGTTGTATTGGATTTTAATTGTTTTTTTCCAAACTCTAAATGAGTGCGTTTATTAATGCAATAAACGTATATTTACAATTCAATAACCCAACCGAAACATAATACTTCCCTAGAGATATCCGAGTTTTATGAAAATTTCATTTCATTACAAGAAAGCTATTTCTAGGCATGATAAGTGAGTTTTATAAATTAGACAAATTTGAATTTTACACATACAACGTTTACATATTCAATATTTGACTTTGTCAATATGATAAAAGTCTTTCAGATTCCACTTATTTCTAGTTCGGACGTCATTACATAAGTCATTTTACAACCGCAATAAATGTTATCGCGATTATGAATCATTTTCAGCACATGCTCAGGAAAAGTTTCAGATTAATTCCGACGCGAATTTTCTCGAAAGATAGACTACCTGATCCTTCAGAATTGGCGATCTAAAAACGATTGAGGGTTGAAAGCCGAGTTCGAATCGAGGCTAGATTTCAGCCATACACATAAGTTGTCACCCATGAAATAGAAAGGTGAAACGGGTAATATTCTATGTAGATATAAGAAGCGTGTTATATGCACGTCACCGTGACGTTGCACTTCAATGTTATCGGGAAACGACCTTGTCGTGCCTTGGCACAAATAAAGGGTTTATTTAAGCTTTTTTGCTTCATAATCATCACTGTTATTTAATTAATGCTTTTTTTTAATGCAAAATGTGAATTGTATTGTAACTAACGTAATCTCGACCGACTCGTTTATGTCACTGTGATCACAGAGCAGTAGAGTAGGGGTGATTTTCAGATAATAAGATTTGATTTAAAAAATAATTTATTTTTCAGTTTATCATTGAAAAGATATTTCAAATGACTCATTAGATTAATAAAGATAAGGAAAATACAAATATCTTACTATTTACATTATTTTCGACTGTTCACGAGCACATTGCCGGATACACTATCTTCATTGTATCAAATTGGGAAGAATCATTAAAATTATCATCATTCAATAAAATTACAAATAATCTTTGCAATGAGAACCGTCATCTCAAAAACAAAAAAACCTTGCATCCATCACTGTATAATACAATAAAAATCTGAATATACTGCATCGGACTTGTATCCGTGATAAGCTAGTTTCCGTGTAAATGTTATAAACGGCCCGTCGATACAGACCGAAAGTCGTTCATTCGTTAATTTCGCAGAAATTCACCCCCCATCCCCGTGGAAAAACCCCCAAAAACCCCCCAAAAACCCCCCCAAAAACCCCCAAAAAACCCCCGAACCGACTAAACTAAAATGATTATACACCCCCCCGCGTAGACCCACATAGACTTCTGAGTCTAACAATGGTTGTGCACGCGCGCACCTTTGATTGTCGATTTCGATTTTCATTTTCGAAATTGATGCGGCCTCGATGGTGTGTCTGTTTGTTCGTCTATCTGTCTGTCTATGTCTCCGTTTGTGCCTTTTTGGCGATTCGAGTTTAGTCCTAGTTTCGAATTATGCATTCGCTAAGTTAAGTCTCGACATTTGAGATTATGTTAATCTCGATGACTTGAGGCTTTACGTGAAAAATATTGCTCTTCGATATTTTCGAAAATGTAATAGAGTCGTCCCCCGTTTAACGCGATTACTTTTTAATACGCTTTCGAAAAAACGCATAGACGAGATCGCTCATAATATGATTCGACATGTCAATGAATTTTTTCGGATTTGCGTATTGAAAAAAACTGTGTGAAGTAATCGCGTTAAACGGGGGACGACTGTAAAACAGATAAAATAGCAATTTTATAATGTTTTCAATGAAAAAAATGTAAAATATTTTTACATTTTGTCCCAATTTTTCGCGACGAAAGTCCTAGGAAGTGTCGACACACAATCCCTAGTTGTTATTTACTTTCGGCATAGATTTTTCGAATCACGAAAGTTAAATATGAAAAAAGAAAACTTAGCAGTTAGACAGTTGTGAACATGCGAACATTGAAAATTTTAAGCGTCCAACTTTTTAACAGTCGAATTTCGTTTAAATACGAAGCACACCGACGATTCGAATCGAAAGCATGGAAAAATATTAATACGTAGGATACGATATACGTTTACTTAATTGTGAAAAAATCGCATTTCGATAAAAATCCCGATCCTAGGAAAGTTTTCTCGTATTCAAATCACGGACAATCAATCAGCATGCCAACTCGGTTCGTGCAGTACTGAGAAGTAACAAAAAAAGACACAACACATAGCGAAGTAAAAAATCAATCTGTATCCAATTTCAGTCAAATTCACGTGTTTCGTGTCTTCGAGTCTCCTGGGCATCAGTCATAGTCATAGTTTTCGTCTGACACACAGTCGATGCAGAACGTATTAGATCAAAAATACAGCATATATCGTATAAATAAAATACTTTTGATGAATCTACATTTTCGAAATGTATTAAAAGAATGTATTTTATACTACAAATGTGGTGCTCAGTTGAAAAAAAACATTCACAATATAACTTAATTGTTACAGGGATACATTTCTTCATATAAAAATATAAATATGTAGATATTTGATAAATCATATCAACGATGATACACATTTATTCATTTAATTTTAAAGAAATAAAAAAATAAACATTCATATTCATGAATTTGCTTATAAATAAAAATCATATGATAGAATATAAAGACTGAGATTACAAAGAAAAATAAGAGCGCTTTTATATAGTGCGATATTAAAAACGTATTCTGAGAAGTAAAAAGTAAGAGAAGTTCGATTACTTCATTATATTAAACTAACCGTGTAAACATATCGAATCGTAAAATATTATAAAAGCATAGTTTTATAGGTTTTCCTATTCAACCCTAGTTCTGCAATATCGACGAAGACTCGAAACAAATCGGTACGTCAACCATAAGGAAGCCCTACTCATAGCCGAAGAAAAATCTTATGTGTATTACACTGTTACAAGAATTAAAAAAAAAAAGTGTACGAACTAATAACCGCACACATTACGAAAAATTAACGCGTCTAGTGAAAATTCAAGATTTTGCGAATTTCGAATCATTTTCATACGAGATATATTGAGATGTGCAGTTTGCGAGTTGTTGTGGTTAGTTTTAGTTTCGGTTGACTTTTTTCGAAATCAATGAAAATGCACGGATGTAGCTTTCGAAATATAATTGGCTGTCAAAGGGGAGGATTCAAAATAGAACAAAATATGGTGGATGTTTGAAAGCAGCGTAAGGTATTAAAAATGTTTTCGAAAATGAAACAGTTTATTGAAATGAATGAATCGGAAAAATCAGTTTTTTTTTTATTTATAGAAAAAAAATATTGATATCGGTACCTATAGAATCGAGAATTATAAAATTGTCGATATTCACGGATAACTCATCAAAATAGAAACATAACATATCTGTTATAGTATATGCATTACTAATTGATGGTAAAATTATAAATTTATTAGTTAATTCAAAATTTCTTTAACAATTTAGAACGTAGAAAAATCTTAAACAAAAACGTTAGTCAAATCAAATTTAATTGTACCCAACTTGAAACAAGTTTCAACTCAACGAGAAAAAGTTTGTTAAATTACCAATTTAAAAAGAAACAGCTGAATTTTCAGCCAATGCAATAAAATAATTCTTAAACTTAAGTCGATATTCCATTATTAAGAAATATATTTCACCTAGTTAATTAGTGAATTGGTATGAATTCACTTAAAGACAAATGAGTTCTCTTAGGTTAAATCTTTCAATTAATAGTTACATCCACCAAATTTTAGAAGAGAAAAATGTCCTCATCCTACGATTTAAAAACTACCCTTAAACAACCATAATTTCACAGAAAATAATAACCATACAACAACTCGAATCAACGAAACAAAACTCGAAAGAAAAACCCAACGACGAACACTAACCAAACAACTAAAATTGCCCGAAAGTCGGAGAAAAAGCGTTCGGAAAACTTTCGACAATACGTACTCAGCGCCGGAGTGCACGAGACCAGCATCAGCATCAGCATCAGCATCAGCATCAGCTCCGAGGAGAGCCGCAGCATCGCGACCGTCTGTCTCCGTCGAGGGTTCAGGAGGGCATGACGGTTGCCGAGGACGCGTTCGCTTTCGCGTATGAAAAGTTGCCGAGTGACGGAGGCTTCGCGCCGCCCCGATGCAAGCAGAGCTTCCCAAACCGTGGGTCCGATGAGTTTTTTCAATATTCTCGATGGAGGGAATTCGCGTTTATGTTAACTCATATTGAAAAAAGCAGTCTAAAACTATGGCGATGATTCTAGGAAAATGTATGGAGAAAATTTGTTTGATGCTGTAGTGACTCTTTTGGCATTCCGCATGCCCCCTGGAAAGCTGTCCTTCGCGATTGTATTTAATAATGATTAAATGTAGAGTTCCCTATTAACGTAAATGTGGCGCCCGTAGTTTCGCCTAGTTTTGCTGGTACCCAACTAGGCCGGCCTAACAAGCTGACATAGAGTTGGGGTGCAGTTAAAAGGCGGGATGGTGGGCTTCCCTCGTTATGTAGTGACTCTGGGACCAAATGAGCTTTTTGTATACATTTTGTTAGCGTCATATGAGTGCTATTTCAAACTACGAAAATTGAATCGAAAATACGATTAGGATGCTAGGAAAATGTACGAAAATCCGTGGGTGCTGGAGTTGGTGTTAACGTAGTGATACTAGGATCAAATAAGATTTTTCCATACATTTTGGATGTCATCAAGATGCTAGTTTACACTACAAAAACCACAACGATGCTAGAAAAATATATGGAGGAATCTGCTCGATTCTAGTATTAAAAATTATATAATTGATACTAGCACAAAAAGATTTCCTCCAAATATTTTGCTATTGTCATATTTGTGGATTTCTATGTGTTAACAATCACTTAGGTCTCGTTCATTCTTGCTGATTCTATCTGTACTCTATAGTACTCCGTTTCACGCTCTCTATTCTCTATATATCCTAATATATGTCGGAATAAATAATTTCATAAAAAAATATGAATCAATTATCGCTACAGTGTGATATCTAGAATTTATACACTCGTACGTTCAAATTCAACAAATATCGATATCAACTAACCATGATTATGATAGTTACAATGAAATTGAATTATCATAATTTCAATAAGAAATTTTATAGAAAACGAACGTGAATTCTTCACGTTTATCATGTCAACTAGCCTAAGTTGACATGACAGAGGGTGACTTTAACATGTGTGTTGACCGAATCGAATGATGTATAATCTCATGTGAAACTAATTTAAATCAATCGAAGCAGATTAAAACATTGTCTGTTCAATTAAGACAATTAGATGTACAAGAAAGATACACAAGACATTATATTCGTTACAGCGAACTTATGACGAGTTTAATTGTTTATTTTTAGATAAATATTCACTTAAGCAAAGTATTTAAATTATTCAATAATTGATAACTACAAATAAATTATAAGTACCTTCAAATAGTGACCTATCCGAATAATACTTTAACAAATTCAAAGAAAACTTCACTAAAATTCAAATAAACCTCAGGGACATAATTAATCGTTGTTTGCTGATAACCAATTTGTCTTTTAAATTTACATTGAAAAGATTCACAGTAACTCTAATGACTCGTCTTAACTCATCTTTTATGAAAGTAAATATGCTCAATGATTATAAATCATATCTAAAATAAACAAATGTATACGTGAAATTACATATAATTGAAAAAAAAAGTTAACTGACTTGCTCACAATTAGTCATACATACTTTTATAATTGAAATTGATATACTGTTAAAATATCACGTACATTACGTGACATTTACAAAAGTGAATTATAAAAACAAAAAAAGAACAAGACCATAATCGAAATAAGCATGCCCATATTTAGCATCGATATAATACATTTTTCTAAAAGAAATTGATTCATTGTCAGTATCGTTTTCACTTTCAACAGTATCAAATAAAACACAACATTTGCCATTGTCTGAAATACATCGTGATATAAAAAAAAATTACGTGAAATTTAAACGTTTTAGATAAAATCTCACATTTATTTCCATATAAACTTAAACGTTTTTTTTTCGGACGAGCCAGAAACAAACAACGAGAACGTTTCAGATAAGAGCAAAACTTGCACTTTGTACAGCGTAACTCGATCAGGGCATGACACAATCATTAACCTTTCGAACTCCGTGTCGAGTGTGACTCGACAACCATTTGTTACTCACGACTCCGAGTCGAGTCACACTCGACATTTTTTTTTAATAAATCGAAAACAAACACATACGGATACATAAATAAATGGAAAATCTTACTCGATCTGAATATGGGGAAACTATTCCTGTACTGCGAAGCTGCAGGCTCGATGATGATCAGAAGAAACACAGACGGCAACAGGAGCACCAAACTTTTCATTTTCATCGCGATTGTTCAGATGCGATCAACTTTCATGAAACTGGGCTGAAAGCCCGACGAATCCACTCGGTTCACTTTATATCGCGTGCGAATTTTTAGACCTGCGTTTCACCAAAATTTAACACATTTTCTTGATGAACTCATCGAAAATCATCTTTGAAATGATTTTCGATGAATCTAACCACCTTCGAACTCTCAATAGCCGTTTTATATTTTTGCTCGACGTTTCAATCATCAATCAAGCTGTTCATTGGATAAAGTGATACACTTGACTTTCGCTATAAACGCGTATTATCGTTCGATGAAATTCATGAAAACGGAGATTCTCTCAGCGTTAGAGTAATGCACCGCAACAATTCCGGAAATAATTTTCACTTGTGTATTTTCTTCGTCAAGTCAAACTGTAAGGTTCTAGAGAACGACATCGACACCCGTTTCAACATCGAGGTTTGTACACTTCCAATTAAAACTTCTCGAAAAGCCAAAAACACTGTGTACGTCGTTTTGTGCGTTTTTTTTTTTTCGAAAAATTCGAAAATCGTGGAAATTTCGCTCGTTTTCCATTTTCAATTCGAAGTGAATATCACGAGGTTTCGTTTGTCGATATCGTACATTCGATTATTGAAAAGAGTATTTGAAAAAATAATATGTATCGCGGCGGGATTTTCATTATTTTTGACACGTTTGAAACCTGTTAAAATTAAACGAAAACTTTCCAACGTAGAAAAATACTCATTGTGTGTAAATAATTAGTTAATTTAAAGTTGCAATTACATAAACAATGTTTCGAATACGCGTTTCGAGTAGCATTATTGAAACGAATGCATAACTACATGAGTTTTAACCACCGAACTCGCATTCAAAAAGTTGTACACTTGTGTATGAAAGTAACGACAAACGCAAGCAAAAGCTCAATACGATTATGAAAAAGCTGAAACTTTTGCAGCAGAAGTGAATATATTTACGCACAAATAATTTTATTGAACTTGAGAACGGCAAATTATTAAATGCGAACATTTTATTTCAAACGATAATACTGCATTACCTTTGCAGGTTTCTATAAGTGTGTTCACTATATTCGTAGTTTTGAAATTTCAGCTTTTCATAAAACTCGGGAATCAGAATTACATACATATGAAAAAGTAATGATTTGATAATTCCGACAAACGCGTTTTCATTAACGTCCAGAAGCACATAAACTTAAATAAATATTCAACGTTTCAAAAGTAAACAATATATATGTACATAAGAATATTATTTTTAATAAATAAAACGCAAAACACTCAACAAATCTAAGAATTGTTTATCAAAAGTCTTAGGATTCGAAAAACCACAAAGACTTGAAAACCTGACAAATCTCACACAAAGTACCAACTCGTATGCATAATACAATATACACAATGAAAAAATATCAAATATCGAATTGAGATATACAAATGTGTCAACAAGTTCATTTGAATTGATATAATACGTAGGTTGCTTCTCAGACCATATGTGTTCATCATTGTATGAAAGACTATTTATCATGTTCTATTGTAATTTATTACATTGTATTTAAGTGATATAGTATAACATATCGTATGGTAAACTTAAGAATATTTTTAGAGTCTGCAACTCGACCGGTTTTCGAAGCATAATAAAAAAAACCGACTCGTCTTCGAATTGTCGTCGAACGAACATTTCGTTCGATATTTTCTTTCGAAAGTGTGTTTTAAACGAGAGCATCATTCCAACATTTCTCTGAGAATAAGGAAATCAAAATATTCATCAGTCATCAAGACCGATCGAAACCACGCAATGATTCGAACGAAATGAAAAGAAAAAGTTAAATCAAAGCAAACACGGATTGTTTAAAAATTTTAAATTTTCGCACTATTCTTCGTACAAATTTCAAACGAGATGTCGTCTCTGCGAAGCGCGAAAACTTAATCAATTAATTGAAGCCAATTTTCGCGGAATGTTTTCAAGTTTCGTCAAAACGAGCGTGTGGGTTTTCGTCGTTAACGTAACGTGTCGAAAAGTCGCGATAATCCGAAAAAATGAATTAACTATGTATTGAAACTGTGCGCAATTAGTGTTTACGTCGAAACATTTATATATCGCATTCACTATTCCGTTGATTAAAATCGATCAGCTGAAGTATGATATTCGTTGCGTTCGCACGAACTGTGAATTTTTCACAGTGTGTGGAAAATTAAATCCCATATTTATAGTTCTAAGTAATCGTTAGTTATTATGAAAATAGTCTATGGCGAATTCTAGTGTATATGTACACCACTATAGACTGGAAACTATATTAAGTTTTATCAAACTTCAGGAAACTATGTGAGTGTTGAATCGAAAGGTTACGGTTTTCTCAAAAGTGAAGTGATTCGATTAACTTGCGATGGCAAAATATAATAAAAATTTATAAAGAGCTTCTTCGAAAAAAATATTTCATTTTATATTTAATCAAATTCAACGCGAATTTTTCAAAGTAAGGAAAAACTAATGGATTTCGATTACATTCCCTTATATCGATTTCGATTATCCTTGTTTAGTACATTTGAGCAAGAACGGATTGCAATACTTTTTAATTCAATGTTTAAACTAAAATTATTTGAAAAAAAAAAGGAAATCATTTGTATAATTGGTTGCATTAGCACAGACTACCTTTTTTTACGACAAAGACAACATCGATTCACGAACAAACTTTCCGACACGCATGCTTTCAAACACCACTGTTGACTGTGTCTCGGGAGTTCCCGGGAATCAAATCCCGAGACTTCAATATTCTGATTTTATCACGTCCAAAAACCCTCGATATGACCAATTATCGTTATATGAAGCTTTGTATGATATTTAAGCTACCCCACTTGGAAATATTGAATCGTGTATTTTTCACATGATATGTTCGAAAAAGTGGAAAAACGCTCAAATATCTCAAGCATGAAAATTTTCAATTCGCAAGTATTATCTTTAATTCTAATAGCTTAAGAACATGAAATATCTAATTATACAACGTGTTTCAGAGTGGTCAAGGTATTTATGCGATACTGATACGTTTCTGAAAATTAGCGATATGGACATTGTGCATTGTTCTCAATAGAATAATAGTACAAGCTTCAATAATACGAACAGTGTATAGCTGATTGAGTATTTCAAGATCGCATATCCGATTATGTTGTAAAATATACAATTTAAACTTTGCTATGTGAAAATCACACATACAAAATATTACAACATGATGAATTTCAAATAGTTATTTTTTTTCACAAATAATATTTTTTCGAAATTTTGATAACTTTGTTTCCATGAAATTTTTTAAAGCTAACTTTTTGATAGGGCGTATTTTTCATTGAAAATTATTTTACTATTGAAAAAAGCAAGGTAAATGTAATGCTTTTCAGAGAAATAGAATTGCACAGAAACAAATTAAAATTTTTGAAATTTCTAAAAGAAAAAAGAAATCTCTTAAAGGAAACAGAAATGCGCATGCTCTAACGAACGCGCCGAATTTGAAACTTCTTTGAAAATATTAGTTTTTCCAACACAATAATAAAATATAATTTACTTAAAATGATCATCTGTCCTTAATTTTTCGGAATAAGACCGTTTTCTAACACTTTATTCCGCACGGATAGCAAAATGTTCCGAATTGAACCACAAAAAATAATCACCTCATTCTGGTTTAAACTCGTAGATACAAATGTATTTTAAGTACGTTTGAAAATATCGAATCTCAAATATTACACGATTATTTTAATGAAATATTTGCTAGTTGAGAAATATTTAAGCATTAATACTATATTTATCAGAAATCTACAAGAAGTGCTAACGAGTTAATTTGATAAGAATCATTCGGAGTTTTCAACACGAATTTTTCGGAGCACTATGCAGATCTAAAGCGAAATACAGACGACACTTTTTAAAGTTGAAAATAGCTTCTATCAATTGTTTGGACATGTATTAGAACAAAGTAATTATAGATGAAAATTTTTGGATATAATGTACGAATTACACGAAAATTTAATAATAAGCAAAAACATATATCAAAATCGTACTATAAAAGAAATATCGCAAAGAAAAATCTTACTGTGAGAAAATCGAGTTCAGAAAAATGACTACAATCTCATCAGAGTATTAAAATTCATATTTTTTTTTCGAATTAAATAAATGAAATAATCTCGCATTTGAAACAATTTAAACACTTTTTATCTAAAATTTCGAAACACATTACGAATTTATAAAATTTCAAGAAAAAAATACACCCTTATTAAGCGGACGTAATTTATATTACACTAGCACAAATCGAGCAAAAACATAAAAAAAAAAAAAATAATCAACGACAAGAGAGTATCGACAGTGAAACGCAAGTTAATACAGTATCATAATCGACAACTGAATTGCACAAAGGGTAAAAGCGACATTTTTTCCAAAATCGAATCAAGTAAAAAAAAAAAAAAACGGTTCCATACATTAAACAGAACCGTTTAAATGTACATAACTCAACTCGGATGGGATAAAAAAAGGTGACTTGTACCCCTCGTGCGATTCGGTCGTCGATTATCATAGAGAGAGAGAGTCACCCGGTGGTGTGTGTGGTGTGTCCTCAGCACCGCCGGCCCGTAGACTGGAGTGGGCTTCGGGGCCTGGCCCCCACCTTGCACCCGGTGCATCCCCACTATGCGACCGCCGACGCCCCCCCCCCGCGTGCAACTTTTGCCCCCCCTGATGCTCCTGTGCTTCTGTGCTCCTGTGCTTCTGTGCTCCTGTGCAACTTTAGTCCCCCCTGATGCCCCGGCGCTTCTGTGCTCCTGTGCTCCGGTGCTCTGACGCGGGGGCGAATGCTCATTTTTCAACTGATCTGATCTGGTTGTCTTTGTACCGAATTCTTTGGATCTATGCTCCGTTACTTCTGTGCTCCTGTGCTTCTGTGCTTCTGTGCTTCTGTGCTCCTGTGCTTCTGTGCTCCTGTACTTCTGTGCTCCGGTGCTCTGACGCGGGGGCGAATGCTCATTTTTCAACTGATCTGATCTGGTTGTCTTTGTACCGAATTCTTTGGATCTATGCTCCGTTGCTTCTGTGCTCCTGTGCTTCTGTGCTTCTGTGCTCCTGTGCTCCTGTGCTCCTGTACTTCTGTGCTCCGGTGCTCTGACGCGGGGGCGAATGCTCATTTTTCAACTGATCTGATCTGGTTGTCTTTGTACCGAATTCTTTGGATCTATGCTCCGTTGTTTCTATGCTTTGGTGCTCTAACGCGAGTACTCTATTCTTCAACTGATCTGATCTGGTTGTCTTTGTACCGAATTCTTTGGATCTATGCTTCAATACTTCTATGCTCCGGTGATTCTATGCTCCTGTGCTTGTGTGCTTCTGTGCTCCTGTGCTTCTGTGCTCCTGTACTCCTGTACTTCTGTGCTCCGGTGCTCTGACGCGGGGGCGAATGCTCATTTTTCAACTGATCTGATCTGGTTGTCTTTGTACCGAATTCTTTGGATCTATGCTCCGTTGCTTCTATGATCTGGCGCTCTAACGCGAGTACTCTATTCTTCAACTGATCTGATCTGGTTGTCTTTGTACCGAATTCTTTGGATCTATGCTTCAATACTTCTATGCTCCGGTGATTCTATGCTCCGTTGCTTCTATGCTCTAGTGCTCTGACGTGAGTGCTCAATTTTTTAAATGATCGAATCTGGTTGTCTTTATGCCGAATTCTTTGGAACCATGCTTCGGTGCTTCTACGCTCTGGTTTTGTATGCTTCTGTGCTTTGTTTATTTGGTAGACTGGATTGATTTTCATATATGTTCGTTGATGTTGATGTTTTCTTTTTGTTTCCAATGTTCATATCTGACTCTATCTTGTTTATGCATCAAATTTACATGTAGCTCTAGTCGCTTGTGTTGATGTTTTATTTCTCGATTTAATTTTTGTATGTATTATAACATGTATTTGCATTTCATTCGTATGCGTACAGGACAGAAACTGACGAACGAGACACACCAATACGGCTATACAACCGTCTCTCAGAAAGAGCCTTTCTTTCAGAAAGTTCGGGTAGCGTTAACCGTTCGTTTGTTTCTATGTTTCTAGCACATATAATAGTATAAACCATATAATAATTTAATCAAACAGATTTATCATAACGATCCAGGTCTGACGAATACAAGTCATTATGAAAATTTCGCAAAAAATCTAACACAAGATTCGAAATAGAAACGCACAATCGGATGTTTTGACATGACGAGATCGTTATGCTTTATGAAAGAACGAAAATAGAGGGACATCAAACGCGGTTCTATTATTGAGCCGAAAACACTTTTTATCTGAAACGCTAATTAACCGCTTGGCCGCTAAAACATTTCTTAAACATAATAATGTTGTTTTTAGACGCGAGCCGGCCTGAGTTTTTCCGAGATGTGTACACTTGAACCGACGTTCACACTCCATACGTTCCACACACATCGGTCAATCTCTAAAATGTCTAAAAACGCATTTAAACCGAGTGGAAAAATTCGTGGCCGTTAACGAAACGAGTGAAAAAGGCAAATTCTCTCATATATTCTAGCATTCGACTATCTGGGATTTAACAAATTTCATCAGAGTTTAGATTGAACTATTGTTATATTCAGAAATTTTTTGAAAAACACTATGAATCTTCGATATATGCGATTTTCACATAAAAAGTTCAAAAAATAAAAGAAAGAAAAACAATCGATTAACTGACATGAAAATTTAAGTTATGATTAGAAAAAGCAACAGTTTCAATTTCATACTTTTCGAATTTTCCAAAATTTTCGTCGACACTCAACGGGTTGTACGAACGATGAAAGTAATGTATCGCATTAAGATTACGTGTATTATTGTAGTTAGTCAATACTAGCAATCAAAACCATTAAAATGACCGTTGTATCGTTAATAAAATCTTTTTACTTCGTTGTATTATATTCGACGCGTAATGTGTCGCTGATAGAACGAATAATGTTTTTTTTTTATCTACGAATTCAACGAAGCGAAATGTTTTATTGTATTATATACAGAACGTATATTGATCGAAAGGAACTTCAATTATTTGTGCAAACGCTCGATATTGAAAAATCCATCTAGCAGACCTGTTGATTCAACCGAGAATAAATAAAATATGTACGATTCCTCATTTTCATTAAAAAAATACTTAAAAGCGAATTCATTTCGACTTGCACTCAATTGCAATAGAACCAATCGAGACGGATCATTGCAGTACATATTTGAAGTAACGAAAATAACGCAAACGATCGCCGAATCGAAAATAATATCGAATCGAGTGAATTTACATTTTTTTTGAATGTAAAGCAATTTTAAATTCACACATTCAGATCAGATGGAAAGTCATCAATCTCGATTTGCGTTTCCGCGAAATCAAAAAAAAACCTCATAAAGGCACAATTTGCAAATTTGATAACAATGCGCGTTTGAAAATTTCTTCGATTCACCGTTATTTCGATTATGATGTTGTTGACTCGATTCCTTATAAATTGGGCATCGTAAGTATCTATGAAAATTATCGAGTCACAAGAGAGCGACGAGTAATTATGTAATTTTTATTCTAATCGTATAATTGTCAAAGTATTCCGATAAATCGTATTTGATGTTCCAAAATAATGAAATGAACACAAAGGAATCGTGCAACGATGACCAACACAATCTGTGAGCTACACATTATCGGACATAATTCAAAGTTTGATGAACTTGCTTGCTTCGTTTTCTTTTTTTCACGATAAAGAAGTCAATACGACCATTACCTTAGAAACGTTTATATTAATTATACATCAATTTCAATTTAATGTTTAACAAGAATACAACTCGTTGAATCGATATATGCAATATAAATTCTGGCCAAGTTTTAAATTTTCATAAAGGCAAGTCATTCGAAGCAGATATGAGTCAAAACAATTCAGCTATCAATTTTAATTGTTGAAAGTTATTTTCGAAAAGTCTCGCAAATTTTATGTAGTATTATGAGAATAATTTGAGTGTTGTAGGTGATTAATATCTAATAACAATAGACTAATTTTTTTTCAAAATCTGAGTCAAATTATCATTCGTAAGGAATGTATAGTTAAAGTAGTTTTGTCCCGGAAAAACTATGAAAAATGACTACCCTATGTAAAAATATATAAGATATAATAAAAATAATGACATTATAGAATTTTTCTGACCAATTAACACATTAAAAAATGTTTTTTGGCAGATTTGCACCATCGAAGTCTCCGAGCAGAGTTCGTCGCACCGATAGTGGTGTGTTGACATCGGAACCGGCGCATAACAATGAATCCGAAGATAACGAATGTGTGAAACGAACTTTATTTTTCGAAAAATCCTTTTGATAAACAGTGTGTAGGAGTGACGCGTGCTCCGCTCTATTACGATAGCCCTAATCGAAATTTAACTAAAGGTCGAATCGGATTCATATTCGAAATTACTTTAGCACATGAACGCTAATTGATCTTAATTTTTTTTTTCGTTTCTGTAATAAATGCATCTGGTTGCACATTGTCGTTGATGGGCACAACAGATATATGAGTGAACGAGCTTCTAAGAATGTCACTAATGTGTCGAGCTGTAGGAGAGAAGTGTTAACGATTCTGACAAACTGTTGAACGTAACCGGTCGTTAAAGTCCCGAGCAAAAGCTCTCGTTTGTCGTCTTTTCGGTGAAAGTATTCTATTTTGAGAGTGGCTTAGATTTTTATTCTTGAATTGAATTCGAACGAGATGATATTAAAAAACATAAATGAAGAGAACTGAAAATGCACATAAAACAGGTGTCGCGTTTAATTGTGCACAGAAACGAAACTGACCTCGTTTCCACGAAGCTTTCGTGTCGCCATTTTTTCGGAGACCTGTTGGTTTTCTTCAGTCTCCGAACAACACCACTCGAAGAGATTACACGGCGAAAACACACGTCTGAAAACTCCAAATACGCGACCTTCCCCTATATTTTCATCTTCGAACGACAAAAAAATCGTCATTTCGACCGAAAAGTCGCAATATCGTTCGCATACGACGACTGAAAAGGCCAAGTGATTTCGAGAAAAGTGTGTTCAAAGTATTAGTGAGTGATTTGATGATTTATCTAGATACACGTTCCGAATTAAACGAGCTTGCATAGAAGCGATTCCTTTGCATTTGAAAAAAATTTCGACAAAAACGCCATTCATACCCCTTGACCTTTTCGATCGTCTTATATAGAAGCGTATAGGAAGTCGTCGATGCGATTTCGCGGAATTAATCGCTTCGGAATCATCTCACCCGCGAAGGTCGCACGTCAGATAAACCCGCGACAATTCGAAATAAATATAAATAAATATCTGATGATATTGTTAATTTTTTCGTATCGGGGCCTGACATTGGTACCGACTGACCCAGAGACACTCAAACTTCCGAGGCCCACGTGGCACGCGAGCATTACACGGAACACTAAATACCGCCGCTTATAAATCAAATTCGTTTTATGTCTACACACGTAAACGGGGAAAAAATCTGTATATATGTCTATCTGTGGGTGTGTATACGAAAATGGGGTGATTCCTTCCGTAAATAATTATCGTGACTGCGACTGTATCGTTGTTCGCGACGAAGGGGAGTTTTGTTTCTCCTAAATGTTCTGTTTGAATTTTAAAAGCTTCGATGTGGGTTCGTGTGTTTTTGTACGCTGAAGATGATATTTTGTTAAATTGAAACGTTAATAGATAGGAATCGATTGAAAATAATTAGAGAATTCGTTTGGAAGGGGTAGGATAGAAAAAGTGTCCCATTTCCGAAATTTAATGTCAAGGTACTTTCAGATCTCAAAACAATAGACTAAAATCCATTTAAAATCAGATCGCAATTTAAATTATAGCGCAACTGTTATTAATTATAATAACTGACATTAACTATAGTGCAAATTCAAATTAAATAAGGCAAGTCATTCAAAGATTCAATTCATTCACAAATTAGCACCACCTTACTCATTATATTATACACACAATAGATTTTCAACGACCACTCATACAAGTTGATATGATTAAAATTCCCACTCTCGAATAGAGATTCAGAATTTTCAACACTTCCAATCTCTAAAGATTCAAGACATGATAATCTCAAATCATCTAAACTCCAAACAAACACAGACATTTCCATCGCATCGTTTACCATAAACTCTAATCAAAACAAATTTTACACGATAACAACCAATCCAAATTTCTGAAACACCGACAAAACCAGAAAACTTCCGACATCAAAAAAAAAAAACTCATCATCAGGAATCTACCACAGAATCCCTAGACACAATCGTCTCGTCATCATCGTCGTCGCGAATTAGCATATTCGAGATCCACACATATGACACTATAAACTATATAACCCTGATGAAAAATAGCCACGAAAGCGAAGGGGGGGTTACCTGCACCGTGGATACAATTAACGTTAATTAATTCGGCGAGTGGATCGATAGATGGATCGCGGGTACGGAGAGGCACCGTCTCCGCATTACCATAATGTGACAGTGCCACTGTTCCGACCGCCTCTATTGAGACATAGTTGCTGCTTTTTCGAATTCGAATTCGCCCTTTTTACACTGTGTCTGAAAGCGGCTGCCTGGGCGACGAAGTATTGCGAGGGGGGACGATTTCCGTTGGTTTGGATTTGGAAGCTGTTGGATTTCAGAGTTCGCATCTTTTAAGGCGACTAGTAGTGCCACGGATGTGTATCGATATTGTTCGAAATTAATCGAACTTCGTATTGCCACGGATGTGTTTATTGCCATCTGGATTTTACGTCTTATATGCGTTAAAAGTTGCAGTTTCGTAATATGGACGGTAGCCGAGCGGTCGACGTTCCGAGTTCGAGGCACGACTGAAAATTTCGAGCATCGTTAGCGTATTTATAATATAGTGTTTTTAACTAGTGTGAAAAGCGTACCACTTTATAATTCATCATTGCTCTAGTGTTTCTCTTGAAATAAGATCCCTTTATTTTGAATATTTTCAAGGTAAATTTTCATCCTATGAATATCTCTCTCTACAAATTATTGGAAAAAATTATTACACTACCCAAAATGACTGAAATTTCTTATCATTGGAAGGATTTTATTTCAGAAAAAAGAGCAAAAATGTAAAAAACGTTTTTTAGTTTGGGTTTTTTCTGCAGTTTCTGCAGTTGTGTTTATGTGAATGGAATAAAGTTCGGCTCCGTTTAAAAGTAGCCAATAGTTATTTTGAAAGAACAAGATAGTTTATTTAAAACAAATCATGGATGAAATCATTGTGATGTTGATGAATATTTATAAAATATTATGTTTATTTGCAGCTGATTTTCTTGCTCAACGATCGAAACGAGTCCGCTACGAACTTCAGAAAAATTGATAATGGAATGTTTATTGTAACATATCCATCAAATTCGGATAACGATGTTTTATGTCGGACGCAAATAGCTTATTTGTGCTAATTACAAAAATGAACGCAGCTTTATAATAATAAAATATCAAAAACAATAAAACTCAAGCGTATCGTTGAAATCCCATATTTTCGCAATGCAAAAATAACTCTACACAATAAATAATCAATGAAATTCGTACGCGAAATCGAAATTGAAATTGAGCGTCAAACTTTTTCGTGAAATAATGCATTCGATATGTCAATGAGTGATATACACAAATACTTAGATTTCACATTAGAACATGTGTGGTTGTAGCTATTTCGAAACTCAACCAGTCAACGACCACCAGTGGACAGTTCGAAAACTTGTTGTTAATTGACTGGACCGAAATAGATGTACAAACTGTGAGATATGAGCCGAAACTTAAACGCTGCCTGAGTGTTTCAAGGCGATGAACTTGTGAGATTTTTATTCAATAAACTTACTAATTTCAAGACGTGAAACACCCTCTACTCCCTAATTGATTTTGTCAATGCATCTCTTCAATATCGTATCTAAATTCAATATAAATCATAAAATAATAGCTTCGAAATGTATCAATGTGCGCTCCTATTTAATCAATATTGAAATGAAGCATAGAAAGGAACAAGGAAAAATTCAAAGATATTACAATATTAAGGTCAATTGAAATATGTAGATAAGAGTCGATAGATCAATTGATTAGAAAGTAGTATATACTCCGCTAACCTTTTTAGAATTAAAACAATAAGCTGAGTATAAACTACAATCGAGTCAATTAAGAAAGGAACATATTTTCAGAATCGAAACATTCCCAGGGCTCATTTTCGCGAGAAGTCTCATTTCCCGGTAAACGCTAAAACAACTGCGGAAGAATTGAGACCGAATAAATGCGCATACCTGGAATTAAATTCAAACTTGAAATCGGGCACAAACAAACAAACAAACAAACAAACAAGCCTCAACTTTCGGATGCGCCTAGGAGAGGAAATGCCACCGAATTGTTTCACGATCGAGCTGGGAACACACACGCGATACGAGCCGCTGAAAAAAAGCGTTCGCACGTAAATCGAGCTGAAAAAAATACATTTTACATCGCGTCGAAACCTTGAATTTGAGCGGCGATAGTGCAATCGACGACCTCTTTGTCGGGTCATGGAATTTTTTTTTTCGTATTTTGACAAAAATCGACGATCGGATTCCTGCGGAGGTGTTTAGTTTTTTTCGGCGTTTTTGAGGAGATGTTTTAAGAAATTGTCGCGACACACAGTTTCGGTCTCGGGGGGGTGTTTTTCAAGAAAACGTACCGAAATGCCAACAACGATAAGCGCCTCGTAACGCCTCGACCGGAATATAAATCTTGGAAATTTTTCTACGTGTAAACAATAGCTAGTGTTATTTTCATGTATCTTGTGAAAGGTGAAAAAAATCTGTTGAAAATCGCATTGATTAATTTATCAAATGCTATATAATTTCACAGTGTTGAACTCTTCTTGAGAATTAGTCGAACGGAAATTCTTTCAATAGAATCCTAAGTAACTCACTACTATTGACAACTCCGCGGTTCAATTACCGATGAATAGAATCTAAAAAAAAAGTTTTTAAATCTCACGATTCAATCAATTTCAATATAGCTCTAACTTTTGATTTAGACTGATGTTTATCACCAACACTAAAGATATGACTTTAGAGTAATATTTTTCCCTCAAATTTCTAAAAGATCCCAAAAAATCCTTTCAAAGTGAAAAAAAAATCATATAAATTATCCATCTAAAAAATCTCTTCTATCACCGCTAACCCAACTTAAGTAACAATCAATCAGATCCAAAGTGTAAAATCCGCCAACAAACACCACAATAGAATGGATATAATAGGAAAATTGCAGTTTCAGTGTCCTTTGACGATAGGAGAATCCTCGATCACCTTTTTTTCAGGGATCGTTAAGTGAGCGAGCGTTCGTCGGTGCATTTACAGTCACGCAATATACCGCTTTGGACTTTCGAAACGAGGCTCTGTAATTGTGCATTTATTTATACGGCATCGATATGGAAACGCTTCCTAGACTTGAGACCGAATCGAAGCTCACGATGGACTCTATCTCGTTTTCGTCTGGATTCTGGAGGAGGTGCGAATCGGACGAGGCCCGATCGTCGTCCGGAGTCAGGCGCGCCGAGGAGGGACAGGGTGATGCCGTGTGCCGGTCGTGACTGTAAATAATAATTTGAACTGAACGATCACGCCAGTAGACCTGTTAGCACGCCAGCAGATAAAAATCGACGATAGGTCAAAGCTTAGGGAGGGTGAGTCGAACGATAGGTAAAAGTCACAGAAATGTTCGACCGAAGTCTTGATGATGAATGCTCCGAAGAATGTGTCGACTTATCTCTGTCGAAATATATACTTTTTAATCGAAATATGTATATTCTATGATCTATTCAACGGTTCAAAAAAAAATGAGACAAGAACTAGTGTCAAAACGTCTTTATACGAGATAAATAAAATTGATACGATTTATTTTCTAATTGTGGAAATTAATCATTGTGATTTAATGAGAACAGTATTTATTTAGGACACACGATGCAGTCTCGTACACACGTATTGCAGATGCTTCGTCAATCACTGTATGTATCATATATGACAATATCGATAATTATACACGTTCAGTCTGCATAATAAACGTGCAGTTCGATCTTCACAAATAAGGACAATCGCAAAAAATGACTGTGAGTACGTTCATACACAGACAAATGATTAACTATCATCGAATGTTAAATCATCTTATAACGTCACGTTTTATTCTAAATGAATCGAAAATCTATATGCACTCGTAATAATATGCACGTAGTTTCTACGTCACGAACATTCGTACGTTCAAGACAAAAGTTGCGAAGGCTTGACTCCGCCAGGCTTTTATCATAAGAAAAACAAAAGGAGAAACCCGCAGGTCGGAAAAGAAAACTCGAGGTATTTCGAAAAGATCATCCACATCTTCGAGATCGTAACATACGTACATCGGATGTTTTAGTGTTGAAAAAAAATCTGTCGATAGGAGAGGAATATTTTTATTCCAAATTGATTATAATTAAATGCTAGGAAAACAGAACGAAAATCAATCCCGACGTGGAAAAACCGAGAAGTTTTTCCTTTTCGCGTGAACGGCCGGAAAGCGCGTCCGGTTCCGGTTTCTCATCGACTTTTCCGACAACTTCCGCCAGAACGGAAAAACGGAAGGACATGGCATTACGATCTATCGATCCTCGGCAATTTATCGATCTTCCCAGATTTATCGCCCTTCCGATCGTTCGACACTATCTTATGTGCCCGTCATTATGACAGTGGGCTAAGTCGTGTTTCTTCATTTTGAAACGCATACCGTTGAAAGTGAAAACATCACACTGAATGAAAACCCTATTTTTTTTCGACTTAAACCATTATTAAATTAATATGGACACATATATAAGTTTATAGTTTGTTGATAACGCTAATTTATGCAATGTCGTGGTGCATTCTAGTGCATTTTCTGAATGTTGAATTTTCGTGCTGTGTAAACTCGAGAACGCGAAATCTATTAAAAGGTGGTTCTGGAAATTTTCATTTCTTATAGTTCAGTCGAATTTTTCTCTTTGTTAGAAATATGCGATTAAAATGAAAAATATTCATGATATTGAATCGAAATCGAATGAAATAATAAGCTAATATAAATATCAAAGCATGTGGAAAATTCGATACGTTTATCACACGATAATGAGCTCGCATTGAATATCTTATAAATAAAGCTCCAAACTAGTCCATAGAACGTAAAAATGAGCCATCATGTCTGGTCGTAATGATAAATATTATAAATCAGCGGCTAAACGAAATCAACATGGAAAAGAATCAAAAATCGACCGAATTAGAGGCAACAAATTAGCTAGACGTATATTCGTATCGCGTTCACAAAAATTCAGGTCGCCTAAGAAAAACTGAAATTATCGACAAACGAATCCTCGTAACGGTAATAAAGCCAAGGGGATGTCATAAATAAAAGTCGTAGCGCGACTCGAAATCTTTGCTAACAAGCCATATTCGAAAAAAAAGACTACTAAACGATGTTAAATAGATTTGTTTATAAGTTAATACAAGTTTTCCACTTCGCGTTGAATATTTTCCGATTTCAATTTTATAGTTTTCATCGAAATACATAAACAAAATCAAATTAAATTATTTAATTAGGACTTGAAAACTTGCAAATTATTGCTGAGAGATTTTGGTGCATGAAAAAAATCTCATACATACGAGTATGTTAATGTATAAAAGTTCCCATCTCTAAACACATACGCTGATTTTGCATTCATCTAAACTATACGAGTTAATTAGCTGCGAATGAGAAGTGAACCAGGGACATCATTTAATTTTTTTCTCAAAAACAAGTTACAAAATATGCTTTGTGCTGAAAACACAAATACGTAAATGACGTCAAAATTTTGTTAATAATTTATGAAAATATTCAAAAAGCGTCCTTTTATGAAATTTATTGATTTAAACAGTCAATATAACATTTGAAAAATGCGTCATGAATTTTTTTGTGATAATTTGAAGCTATCTCAAAATCGAATGAAGAAATTAAATTTTTGAGAAAAGGGGCCAATGGCCCTTTACTGCCCACTCCAAATGACGTCCCTGTGAAATTCTGATGATACGTTTCAGTTCTTCGCATCGCGGTGGAACTTCGGGGAACGAGGGGGTGGTTTTAAAAAAAGACATGTCAAGCCAGTCACGACACGGAAACTTTTTTTCATATTGTTTTTGTCTGCATAATGCCTATCATATTATTATCGGCGAAAAGACAGGAACGACGAAATTAATAGTTACGACGATCGGTGATATGATTCGTAATTTAATTCTCGTTACGTTTAATTACGTGAATTTTCAGAATTATAATCGTAGATCGATTTGTGTTTGTGTTTGTCGCGAAAAAATATCCGAGTTTCATGTCGGGTCTGTGTCGGTGGGTACTTTTTATTTACATTTGAAACGATCGTGCATCAAATCGTTTTACAATGAAATTTATTTACGCAATAAAATAATAAATATACTTCATGAAATTACTGTAGTTGAAGGTTTCACTGCATGAAAAATACGAATTATTATAAGCAAATAAGAATAATCGATGACACGTTTAAATTTAATCGAAACACTGGTGAAATTCAAGCTTTCCGCTTCGCGAAAACCGTATATTCCAAAAGAAAGGTATACATGTAAGATTATACTCACACCCACAATCAAATTAATATGTATGTATATGAAATTTTACACGTAATAAAGTTACGTACGGACATGATAAATATATAAATTACACGAATAATGCTAGCGAAATGAGCAAAGCGCGGGTTTAAAAGTCATAGCCCGCACGATTTCAAAACGATCATTTGTTTGTTATAGGGGTAGAAAACTTTTGATGGACAATTATTATAAATGCATTTGAAAATGAGTTATTTTTTTTATGGATAACGTAAAAAATCCAATTCCAAAAACATGCTATAATCTGGAAAAATTTTATGTTGAATTTTGGACTGTAAGATCCTTACGTTGAAACTAAGATCTTTGTAAGATTTTCTTAAAAACGTTCAATGCTATAATATAAACACAAATTTTCATTAAAAAAAAAAACGCAACAACGTGCAGATAAAAGTCGCTCAGAATGAGAAAAGTTAATGCACAAGCAAAATGAAGTTATATTTTTCTCGACGCTCATATCACAACCTTTCCAAATATCAACACAATCACACAAGAATCGAGTGCCTTAAGGCGGAAACACACCGGTCTGAAAACTTCTGAGACGTCATAAAAAAAGAAAGACCCATTCATTTTTTCGCGTAGGAGTGAAAAAGCACGACACGACATTGACAAAGAAATGAACGGTCGTCCATCTCTTTCTTATATCGCGTCTCAGACCTTCCGAGAACGATGAGTTTTCCCCTTTCGGCTGAAAAACTTGAAAGTTCACTTTTGAACTTTCGAAGGTTCTCAACCGCTGAGTCGGCTGTTCGCGTGCTCGGATGCGCAATGTCTTTTTCCGACGGGGTTCGAATCCCGCGACAAACCGTCCACGACAAAATAATAATGACTACTTCATAAATCAATATTAACTGTCGTGTAACCCGCTCTGCCGCTGAGCACACACACGAAAAAAATATTACCTATATAAATACGGCACGAACACGTAAAAAATAACATACTGAGCATATTATGCGCATCGATAATGCGGCAGCCAGGCCAGACTAGACTATAATCTCTCAATCGTACTTCGGTCGGATACTGTTCATTCGCATATCGACACGAATGAGTCACGATCGGTAACTTTGCCGATGATCGCAAGATCGCATTTTTTGTTATGACTACGTGAGATCTGATCGATTTCGCTTCGTGTTAATTTTGTCATCGTTTCGAAATGTGGAAATTTCATTTGTGTAAGTCATTTTGATTATTGATAATGTTATATTTTTCGTGATTATGCTGTTTCTGCGAAAGAATCTTGGAAGGCGGATCGTCCGATTGTGAGTTGGCATTTACATTGTGAAGGTTGCAAATCATATTGCAATTGCATATGCAGTTACAGTGACTCCCCGGGATGCGATGTCTCGATCTAAATACATAGGTGTCATATCCTTAGGAGTTGCTGTAACTGCAATATAACTTGCATAATGGAAATGACACTCAATAGAAAGTCAATGTGCAAATGATCAAATTTTCACAAATTTCATATTTTTTCAAAGAATCAGTTACATTTTTAAAATATAGCGAAAAAACTAATTCACACTACAGCGACCAAACACAAAAGCCAAGATAACGAGACAAATATAGACCTGTATTCATAAATGAAATGAATATCTCACTTACGTGTATAAATCTATTTCTGTCTCTTGATCTTAATTTTAATTTCGTCACTGTAGTGCGAACTAGCCTTAAATCTCCAGATCTACCGACTTTCAATTCGAAACGAAAGCTTTTAGAAGACAATTCGAATTCGTTTGAACTATGAGAAAATGTAAAATTTCGAAAGCATTCAAGCACACACCTCGTTGGCAAAAGCGAGATCGCTCAACAGGAGAATCGACTGTACTCCGAACGCAGTCATCGTCATAAAGAGCAAGTCTGGTTTAAGTATTACACCCGATAACGACCGTTCATTAGGCGCTCGAGGAACCTAGCTAGCCGACAATATCGCGGATTCATAATTATGTATGTATAATAAGTGGGCGGCATTAACATATTCGGAGTGTTAAGTGTTTCTGGGACATTTAGCGCCTTCAGCTCCCCGATGAATATTCAATCAGAAGAGTTCCGCGGGGGGCGAAGTCTCGTTCGAGTGCGCAGCCCCCCGAAAGGGATCCTTTTGTCTGGGGATCTTCCCTTTTTTTTTTTAATATATATTTTTTTTCATAATATGTATATGAGGGCTCTAAAAGCTGAGGAGTACAAGTGACGTATTAAAATCACTGATGTTCAGTGTGAAAATTGGGTCGTTCAAGTGATAAACTCCACTTTGTGAAAATATAGATTCAGTCAATGCGTGCACTGAACAGCTTATGTATCATTAGATTTCTTAACAAGTTTTCAGTCATAATAAAATTTCTTTTTTTTGTCACTAGTACCCTTTGGTTTCTAGGGTCCTCGTGAATGTACATTTTCGGAATATCTTCTCTCCGGTGTGTTGGCTCCGTTTATATTGGATTTTTAGCGATATTCGAGAGCGATTGAAAGGCGATTCGAATAGTGTTATGTTTCGCTTTTTTAATTCGATCTTTCGTTTCGACGGACTGAGAATAGAACGGGGTATGGAAATGTTATGCCGGTTCGAGATTTTCCTTTCGATTCGTGATGTTTCGATGGTTATTTGAACGCTTCATCTTCGAAGATTGATGATGCAACTTCAAAACAATCCTTTCAAATAACTGGTTTTCGCTTTAAACGCAATTATAAATTTATAAATTATTTTAAGCGTATCGAGATGCAAATGTGATATTTCCGTATGATTTTTCCTTAACATCAAACGCATGCTAAATATTTGATAAGATAACATTGCTTAGATTTAATTTTTATGTTTTGTCATAATTTTCCTATTTTGAATTGCTTCCAAAAGCAGCGAGCGATAGATCCGACGAAGTCACTCTCGCATCAATTCCTCGACAATGATCGAAAATCCAAAAGGGAACATAAATCGAGTCTGCCCTTATTATTAATCACTCGTACGACAACTACTCGGTTCAACCATGAACCCGTGACATCTCGTCGAATTCTCGAACGAGAAAAAAAAAGCTATACGAAAACAATCTTCGACCACACTCGCGTACGAAAATTCGCGTTAATCTCTACGCTCCGCTGCCAGGAGTCACCATGTCACCGAAAGTCTTGACCTCGTCCTCAGACAACGACCGTTCGCTCTTTCAGCAATCGTTCCTATAGTCAGTGGGAAAAACGCGAGATTTCGCGAATTTCGCGCGCGAGCCGCCATTTCGTGGCGGCGTCGGCCATTTTGTGGCGCCCGTCGGCCATTTTGTGGCGCCCGTCGTCGTTTCGGCGCGATCGATCGCTTCGACTCAAGATTTCGTTTGTTCTTCTCGCATATATGCAGTGTTGATTTCATTTTGTCGTGTTCGCTTCAAAGAGATTTCGATCGTGTCGTTTTTCCAGTGCGCCATTCGAATGGGTTCGAGTTCGTGTTTGGGCGTTTGAAAATTTTTATTGAATGCTCGATCGTTTGATACGCGCTTTGTTTGAAAGGAATCTGGCTTTTTTTCGGTACATTATCTGTTATAGGATATAAATGTTTTATATCACAACCTTTTTTCAATTTATTGACTTGAAACACAATTACGATCGATGGTCAATGTAGTTTGAAAGGTCGATGAAACGCCGAGAGAGATTTTGCAATTTCGAAATGCACATCTTGTATAGGTGCACCTTTGTAAGTAGTCACCGAAACATAACAAACCGATGATGTGATCTTTATATTTAGAATAAACGAAGCACTGATTTAGCCACTTTGCAAATTTACTATTGCTTATTTAATTTGTCGGCCTTTTGATTAGTCGCATGAGTGAATTTGATCTCGTTTCATTTCATTTCCAGTTTTGATTCAATTTTATAATTAATTTATTTCAGTTAAATCGAAAATGTTTTCCCTAAATTAACGTTATGATAAGAAACAATGATAGACAAAAATAAATTTAGATATTAATATTATTTTTAAAGCAATGAATTTAAATGATAAGACATTTTTGGAAACACGTCGTTATCAGTAATCGTACTATTTAAATATTATAATACAAAAGGTCAATATCAAGATCAAGTACGGATGTTCGTAATCAAACTGTCGATTTTTTTCGTACATATTTATTTTACGTTTATGCAACGTAGGCGTAAGCATATTATTGAATTTAACGAGAAAAAAAATCATCGTGAATTGATCATCATTATTATATGGTGACCACCATATTAGTCATGGTTTAATATTGTAATTTTTCAATTCTCAGCTACTGGTTTATGTCAGTTCTTTTAGTTCAATTTCAATCTCAATTGTAAAACCAGATAGTTATTCCAAGTGTCAGGTCGTTAATACATCTGAGTGTTAATGGCCTTAAAAAGGTTTTCGTCATTCAGTATTAATGAAGATTACTAATATAAAATCTTACGTCACCCGTTTGAAACATAGAACATATGTAATTATCGAAGAATTCTTCGAATTAATTGCTATGTGATGTTCGACATTACATCATTTTAAATCCTTTGTATCAAAGATACGTTCATTCTAATTTTAAATTCTGTTCTAATGACAAAAGTTCCAGACGTAAAATATTTAGATAGCATAGGTGTACATGTGTATTCGACTATTGAGAAAGTTGAATTCCAAAGAAATTTCGAACTATTCGTTCAATTGACGAATGACACGGGGTTAATCTGATCAGTGCACCAAATCATGGATCATAAATCAATATGTCGAAGAAAAAATCTACCGATGAAACTACACATATGGTTTTTCATGCGAATCAATCTGCACGAAGTGGGTATAAATATTTCTGTGTTCGTATTCCCGTCGCAATATTTAGAATTATTATTAAATTTCGACGAAATCCGTTCTAAAATGTAACTAGAGCATGGATGTAACAAAATTTTCTCGAAAGCGTGAAAATTGGCAGTTAACTATTGTATTTACGACAGTTTCCATATTATTTAAAGCGACAAACATGAAATCGACACTAGTTTGAAATGTTTGAGATATTTTGAAATCATTATATTGGGAAAAAAATAGGTTAGTACTACATAGGAAAACTATATTAAAATACATACAAACTTTAGATATACGAACGATATATAAAATTCAATACAGACTGCAATCAAAAACAAAAATAACCTACTGAAAATCATTTTATTTTTTCTACAAAATGCCCTCACACAGTCCCCGATCGCACACTATCGTGAAAATCGAACATCACACCAAAAACAACAACTCGAACAATTCCGATATCGAACGATAGATCAGATCGCAGGTACATACATAGGTACGATTCATACATAGGAAAAACGGCGCGATTTTCACATATTCTAAAATTCTAAAGCCGGCGCCACACCAGCGTCCGAAATCGAAACGGGCGGGAAAAAAAGCGCGGGAACGCGCACCCAAGGTCGGCGTCGGAATGAAAACAATAAAATCGCAATTTGCCCGAAGCTTCATCAGCGGGCGCTGATTTGTTTTTGAAGATACGACCCCGGGGTGGGACCCCAGGAGTGGGACCCCGGGAGTGGGACCCCGCGGTGTCCAGGGGGTGACGACATAATATCGCGACCGCCAGATTGGGTCCGCGGTTTTTGCCAGGGGTATATCACTGGAGGACCTTCTCGAATCGTAGATCCTCGCTATGGTGTGTGTTCACAAATTGAAAAAAAATTAAGGTCACATGACAGGGATTGAATATTTTTGGTGAGAAAATATCATCCCATTCTAATTTTGACTTATCTGTACTGTTGAAATTCGACATATTCTGAAAAAGATTCCTCATTATTTGACCTTATCAGAAAACATTCCCTAATTTCATTTTGATAATTTTAAAAAATCATATGAAAGATCACGTCTTGAATTATAAGATTAGAAGAAACTAAAAGATATACTATCATTAAGTCGATGAGGATTCGATATGCAACATTATGCATAGTTGTATAATGCGAAACGCAAATTATTACAATAATTGACAGAATAAATTCATCTCGAAAATAGAAATGATCGAATGATTAAAATCATCGTTTACATCTTTAATTAAACACAGTGTGATATTGTGGATGTGGTCAACGATGATTAAAAGTTTTTCTAATAATCGTTATCATTTAAACGTACAATACGATGACCGCATACTGTCGTAATATTTTATAATTATACGAATTACATAACCGAGAGTTCTTAAACGGAATATTTAAACAAGACAGTATCTTTCCATTGAATAAACACAAGAAAATGAGCAATGAACAGTGAAGAAGCATGAGTTCACATCCGTGACACACGTAAATGAAAGCAACAATTATTTTCGTCTACAAAATAATCGAATTCGTGAAATCATACAAAACGAAAATTGGCTATAAATCATAAGCCATATTAAAAAATCCGATTTTTCCTGAAAACAATTTTTGAAATATCAACTAACTACCGAAATACATTTAAAATTTTTAAACATAAAGTTTTCGTTATATAGATTTTGCGATAGCCTAAAATAATGTTGTCCACGATGTATTATTGGACGACAAATTTTGTTTACATTCTACATCACATGTATTTAATTTGTTGTCTGTAATTGTGGCATCGATTTCAACCCATTTTCCTTAAAGAGACATGAGGTCACATGAGGGCATCGAAACCGAATCCTTCGCCGAGCGGCCCTCGAACGGTCAAAAAGCCCAGTGTTGAACCCCTTCAGACCCTCGCAGTTCAGCTCAGGATTGCCCCGCTCTCCTCGGGCATTAAGGACAGAGGACGATTGCTCTCAGCGGGTGGGCGAAATTCGTTCACACCCCCTCGCGTCAGGGACGAACCCCGATTTGTATGTGTGCGGGTTCGGGGGGGCGGTGGGCCGTTTCGCACGCCCCCCGTTCGAGGGTTCGCAAATTAAAAGCTGAAAATCGCGCTGTATGATGTACGAGATGATGAGATCGGAGTACGGCGAGCTTTCGATTCATGCTTCGGATCAGATCTGGGCAACCTTTTTTGGATGCTGGTTGATGTTTGCGACAATGGCCGCTGGTACGACGCGTGTGCCATGTAGGACTACATTGTGACATTTACGTATGTCATGACTGCAAATTGATTTTCATTTGAAAGCAAAAAAAAATTATGAAATTTTCATCCACGTCTATTTAGGTTTATAGAAAATTAATCATATGAGTAATAAAATATCGATGCTGAAATCTGTCGTTATGTTTTGTTATAATATATCCGATTATTTATAAGTATAATATTGAAATAATCTAAAAGTACATATATGTATAGATATTATTTCATAGATATGACATATTGTTTATTTTTAGTGCATTGATTAATTTTATAGAACACACAGTCAATTGATGTCAATTGACCAAGTAGTAATAAACGACGAGAGAAGAAATTGAAAATTTGAATCATATCAGCTTGATTTTTTCAGATAAGAAATTCAATAAATGTTACATTTCGATTAAAGTCGGATATAATTATGAATCGTTCAAATAAAAATGTAGAATTTTCAATAAATATTTGAAAAAACTTACGTTCGCAGCCCATTTCATCTGTTCTATCATCGCAGTCGATTTGTCTATCGCAACGTTTGCTCAACGGTATACATCTAGAAGTGTCACAAGCCATTTGATCTCTTCCACATTCTGTCAAAAAGAATAAAATTAAATTAACAATAATTTACTTACCGATTCATTAAATTATATAAATTTGAAATAATTTCAAAACAAGTAAATTATTAATAATGACAAATTGACAAAGGATCATTCATTAATTGTTATTGTAAAAATTTTCAATGTTAAGAAAATTGACTATTCTGTCAAAATATATGTATACAAATAAGGTGATCGTACAAAATTATATGTTACACTAATAAAAAGAACATGAAGCATTCAATAATTATAAGGTGAATTGCATGCAAAATCAATGAAATATATTATAAAGCATATGGATTTTCAAAAATGTATTTAAAAATATATGTCCTTAATTATGATAGTGATTCAAAAATTTTTTTTCAAATAAAAAAATCGTGACTATCATAAGAACATCGTAAGACCACTATCATAATTAAGGTCAGCTGTTATATGAAAATATCATACATGATTATGATTATTTAATTGTTTTCTTGAAAAGGGTAACAAATGTTTTACGAAAAACGAGATAAATATTTATGGTTCATATTTTCTTATGATTATGAAAATGTGTAGCGATTTTTTTTAGATCTGTTTATTTGGCATATCAAATCTGAAACAAATATTTATTTCACTTACTCATATTTAAAAAAATAATTGTGAAAAATCAGATCTTATTTCATATCTCTTTCGATCAACAAAATGAGATCTTTTTATATGTATATGTACTAAATTTGTCTCAATAAGGAACATAATAAAATTATTTTTTGGATAATTTGATGATAATGACTTTATGCTATAAGTCAATATTTTAAAAATTAAATCAAACATTAGATAAAAGCTGTTATCTAAATCTTAATCATTTTGGTGCAGTTTGATTCATTTTTTATAAATAATGAACATGAAATAGAAATTACTCAAGCTCTGAAAAGAAGAATTTCTGGAAAATAGTGAACACACGTACATTTGCAAGCATATGAATATTAATTACACACATGGAAGCAGGATTTCAGATGATGAACATTGTAATAAAGTCCATATTTCAAAACTGTTAGTCACGAACTGATGAACGAATATGCTGTTATTATTTTAGAATGGTACAAAATCAGACACAATTGAAAATCTCCCATTGGATCGAGTGAAAGTCCATAGAGACCTGACGGACAGTTCAGCTCATCCTCCTCTTCGGGACAGTCAGCTCTGCCATCGCACTGCAGATCGGCACAAATGAAAACATTAGAATTGGCACAACGGACTTGATCGTCGGCTCTGCATCTTATATCGGGTGTGGAGTCAGTGTATCCTCTATCTGTAGTAGCATCCGGTTCACGTTCGCTGGCTGTATCTCCATTGGTATACTCAGTTTCATCTCCTAGATCAGACACTTTATATTTTTATAAAAATATTAAATAAAAGTTCATGTCGGAATCAATGCATGTGTATGTACACGAACAAACTTTAAAAATTGTTAGGCTTTTCAATTTTTTTTTTTTGTATTATTATACAATACAGAACATAGGTACATTATAATTTGTGCATTAGGTAATAATAAATCTTTTCTCCGAAAATATGAGATTAATGGTTATCACACAAATTGTATAATATAACATAGATTTAAATATGATATGATGCTCATCGTTATGATAGTGTCTAGTTGTATGTCGTGTTTCTATAATAGACTGACATGTTTTTCATAATATGAACTGGGATATGTTGAAAAGTAGTCTTCTCTCTGAAAATTTGAGATACTAGTCAACATTTCTTATATTTTGAAATTGCCTTTTTTTAAACTCTTTATATTTTCTATTTCTTAACACAGACCACTATTATAATTATGAGCACAGTTCTACAAATCTATTCAGTATTTATTAAAACTTAATTTCATGATATGAAAAACTTCTGCAATTTACAAATCTATTATTTTTTTATAATGAACATTTTAGATTTCTTTTTAAATTAACACATATAAGATTTAGTTTACAATTATACGTTAAGTACAAAAATAGATTAATTGAAAAAATAAGAAGTATCATCATAATTATGCAGGGCTGCCGAGAAAAAATTTGGGCCTGGGTACTTTTGTAGAATCGCCCCCCCCCCCCAAAAAAAATGTAAACGATAAATTATCAAAGAGAAATATTAATTAGCACCACAAAATAAGCGGTGCACCTTGTGTTGATTCTAAATGCCCTCGAACAAAATTTTCATGCACCCTTAGGTAGGTGTTTATTATATTCACCACTTGAAGCATCTTAATTATCAAACCCCTATGCAAAATTGACATCTAAAAAGTCTAAATAGTACAATAGAAAATTTTTAGACATATTTCATTAAAAAATCGGAATTTTATTTTTTTGATTTGAGTGAACAAGGGGAACAAGACTTCACAACGTTTAAATTTCATTAAACATGACCCAAGCCACCTAGGAGGTCTGGCCCAGGAACTTAGCATACCTACGACCCCCCTCTCGTCAGGCCTGTAATTATGTTTTCCAACATGCTGCTAAGTTTTTGACCTGTTAATTTTCGTGCATGTCAACATTTTTTAATAATACATTAAATCAAATTTCATTCATAAAGCATTAGTAAATTAGCATTCTGAAACTTCATGAAATATTAGTATTTTCATTTTTATTTTTAAAATACATTATACAGTTACCAAACAGATTAATTGAATAAAGAAGAAAATATGGATCTTTCTTTTTAAGTTTTTGTGTATTTAAAAAGACGTTTTATATATCATGCTAGGGCTTATATTGAATTAGTATTTAGAACAATAGTGCGCATGAAATAGAAATGTACCAAAATTTTCATTCTGATTCGATTAATCTATCAGACATACACAGATGAAATTAAATTGATAAACAAGCATTTCACTGTATTGATAAAAGTTTAAATATATTTCAATGAATTGTTATTTTAAGCTTTAGTTTGTTACACATATACCGATTTGTTAGCATGTTTAATATGGGTTTTGCACTATTTAAATTAAAAAGAAGCATATACCATTTTGGCAATCATCCTCATCTGAACCGTCATCACAATCCTTATGATTATTACAATGTAGGGACTTATCAATACATTCTCCACTTTTACAGATAAATTCGTCGTCGTTACAACCAGGAACGCGTACTTCAGGTTTGAAGAATGGAGTGAGTTTGTAGAAATGTTAATGTTTTCCATGTATAAACAAAACAAAAAAAGCACACATAAGCAATGAAACAAAAAAAATTAACATCTAAAGCTGAAACACAATACTAAACTTTATTGTGATATTGAAAATTGAAAAAAGAGAAAGCTTTACTAGAATTGACACAAAAATTTTAACCCTTTGGAATAACCCATTTTATTTTATGTCAAATTTAGAATTAGATTCGATTACAAATTGATCAATTGCTAAATTAATTATGATTTTTTATTTGATTGACCATTATTTATCGAAATGAAAAACAAAACTTCAATATTCATTGCAAGTCAAACGTTTGTGACAATCAGATTTTCTATAGTTCTAACTTTAAGACAGGAATAACTTTTGAAAAAATATATCGAAATTAATTTACGAATTGACTGTATAAATGAAATTTCTTGAGACATATTTCCGGTCCATAATAATGCAATGTTTGAACGAAACAAAATGATATAATATAGGCGACCAAGGGGTTAAAAAGCAAAACATCACAACACATCACTGATATAAATGCAAACAATGAATATTCATTATAAATTCGAAACAACAAATATTAGTCGATAACATCACATATTTTTAATAATATAAATAGTGTATATTTGAATTGTAAAATTCAACTTGAATGAAATTTGATTTTAAAATTTGTAAGCAGAAAAATATTTTGTATTACATGTAGTTAAATTGTAACAGCAGTGAAGTTATTATTCATATTCTTATTATAAATTCCCTTGTGAAATTATTTTCTTTAACAATAACTGAATAAAAACGTGATATTGAGAATTCTATCATTAAATATATTTAAATTTAGATTGGGTTATGTTAAAGATATATGACTTTAATGACTCTTTTTCATCTAGTTCAAACTTTTATGAAGTTGAAAAGAAGATTGGAAAGAATCACGATCTCATCGACAAGATTTTTGCCATTTTTAGCCATAATCATTGCCGTAATCAATGATTTTATGATTTTTGTGCTAAATCATGCGAAAATAACTCAAATTGCTCTTTCAAATTTCAAAATTATAATGTAACTCTTATTGAGTCTAAAATAAAATTCAAAAATAATCAATGCAACTATTTTGAAATTTGAAAAAAAAATCCAGTTTACTTAGAGTTCCATGCTGAGTTAAATAACACATAATTTTACCATCAAATCTCTTAAAACTGAAATCTTCATCGCGCACGGTGTGGTCGCCAAGTCTCCCTATTTCCCTAATATGCCTTTGTAACACATCCATAAGAGTATTGATTTCATAATTATTTTTCGTGTGAAGTTCTAATGTGACTTTGCAAGTATATTCATCTGACAGTCTCGATCTGAAATTAAAGAAAATCTAATTAAGCAAAGTCGTATGAAATTTTAATGAAAAATTAACATTAATTGTGTTGCAAACTATTGATACAACACTTAACGTATTAGGTTAGATTGATTATTCATTTTTCGGATTAATTGTAAGTTAAATATAAAAAATGTGGTTGAATGTCATGCTGTCAATCTACTGTACAATCTATATACATATGTATGTATATACTATATGACGACAGAATAGCACAAAGAGTACAAGTGATCTTTTTTGTTTCTGTTTTTTTTTTTTGAGTTAAGTATAGAAAATGGTTTTGTATCATATATACTGAGAATAATTTTCTGTACTTATCTCAATTTCAATAAAAAAAGGTCGCTTGTACCCTTTGTGCTATTCAGTTGTCATATACTATGTACCCAATCTAATCCATGAATATCAAATAATCTATACATGCCGGTATATATTGACAACATGTATTATACAATTTTACTTACTCGAGCCTAACAAGTTTGGCAATTTGTTCTCCAGGAACAGTATCGTACAAATCATGAATTCCATTCTCCAAAGAAGTGGCCAAATTTTGAAATGCAGGAGAATCTCTATTGTTGTATGAAGTTTCATAAGGTTCCGCTACTACAAAGGTTACCGTAAATATCACTGAAAACAATTCACAAAATCAATATTACACATACTCATTAAATAATATATAAATTAATCATTTAAAAAAATCATACTGTCTTTCGACGAAGAATGTCCAGAACCATCATCTTCGTCTTCGTCATCATTGTTTCCGTTATTTCTGAAAAAAGAAATTCAGTTTGTGAAAAACAAATGAAAAATTTTAAGTAGATGCTCATTAAAAATTTGAAATTATACTTATTCCATTGTGAGTCCTGAAAAAAATAAATTCATATCAATGTGTTTTTTTGTATGTTAAAATTGAAAAAAAGAAAAATTTATAAATATCTTACACCATAATCGCTATCAACATACTCATTGGGTGGAGATTCAGTTGTAGTCGAACGGAACAAACCGAAAACTGTAAATATGAAATACACATCAGAAAAGTAAGCATCATAATATTCTTTTAATTACTATTGAATAGTTATGTCAACGGCATGACACTTAAAAAATCAAGTTGCTCTAGTTTGGATAAGTTTTAAATTAGAATTCAAGAATTTTAAATTCGATATGAATTTTTTCCTTCGTTTATTTTCTAAAATTATCAAAAGGTAAGAAAAGTTTAACTTACAATCACCGAATTGCCTTTTGATTCTTTTCAAGTTTTCCATAATCGTTGACGGTTCGCTTTCGTGAAGTTTCGCTTGTGTTCCATCGACCTTTTTCCCGTAAGCATCGTCGAAAATGAGGTCATTGTCTTTAGTCTGAAAAGATAAGGATATTTTTTAGCGATTTTGACAAATTATACAAACAATGTGACGACGTCCACGCGAAAGCTAAATTCAAACATAATGAAAGCTTTGAAAGTTCAACGATGGAAAAACCTAGCGGCGAACGCTAAAACGTAATTGAACATATACTTTTCGATTTGAATTGGAAATAAATAAAGTTGTCAACAGATGTCTCGAACAAGAGTCTGATAAAATCTCGTTTTTAGTTCTTCAGCTGGAGTATCCACGTCGTCCATCACAATCAGCTTCGAGGTGCTTTTTGCCTTCGTTTAAAATTCAGCACGTTTTCAGCGAAATGCGCACAACAACGGGTTGCTCGGACACGGCACTTAACGCTATGTTCACACAACCGCTGAATACTAAACGTCGGCATTAACAAATAAGGATCTTTCCCATTTGATTTTGATCATAAATAAATCAAATATCGAATTAGGTTATAATTTTTTTGATTAAAATGTCACTATTTTATCGGGACATGTATTGAATTTATATGGAGGCTGCACCTAATCAAGAAAAAGCAATGTCGTTAAAGTAAACTAGATAAGCTTGAATCAGAAAATATTTAATTTATTACTCAAATTAGAATATAAATTATTTAATTTGGGTTGAAAAATTTGTATACGGGCCAATTTTTTTGCCTGTAGAGCTATTTTTTATGATTAACGTATTTCATCGAAAGTGTATGGAAATTTTGTCGAAATGTATGTACTTGTTGATCAACCGAATTATGAGCCATTAAGGTTAATAATTATTTCTTTATTCGGTAGTCGTTTGTCGTTACGGAAATATATGTACTCATGTACCTATCGTTCGATTATAATTCATCGGTTCTATTGTGCTATTTTCACTTTTGTGTCGAGCTTTTTATGTTGATAAATTTATAATTGAATATTGTTCGGGCATGCAAACGTTAAATTGAAAATCGTAACGATCCAATTTACGAAAAATCAAATACCGAAATAAAAATCCACATTTTCGTTCACGAATCCTACACAAATCATCCTAAACTCTTTTTTATCACATTTTCACCCGACACCGGTGATTTAAGCGATTTATTTTTAAAGATGGTATTCAGTTCTTATTTCCTTTGGTGACACGGACGATGGATGCACCGATGATTCACATGGACGAATGCAGAATTTCTTAAGATTTGCATACGCGAACATTTTCACCGTTACGAACAAGGTATGTCTATTTACAGATAACAATAAGAAATCTGCATGCGACATGAATGAAATGCTAAAAAACCAAATGCTAATTTGCTCACTCCACTCCCTCAACTATTACAACACAATCCGATGCACTTCAAGTGAGAATCTCATCGTTAAAAGTGAAATTATAAAGGTTTTTCATGTCGAATCGATGAACTTTTGATCACAATCGAATGTATTATATTAAAAATTCTCTTGAAATTTTCGATATGTCGACGAATCGTACCACACCCAAAATTTATACACCCTTCAAACGGAAGTGATCGAAATTCACAAATCGCCCATCATCGACGACTCATTGAACATCCAACAATACCGTTTTGTAAATTGTTAATATTCCTCGATCTTCCTCTGAGATCTTACGTTACGCTGAACCGAGCATGAAACTCCTCAAATCAACTGACGATTTGACCAGGATCGTATTTTTATCCGATCATGAACTTAAAACCATTTTTACAATCATAATTAGACATTTTTTCATTCTAAAGAATTTGACGCCTTCAATAGTTTTGTTTGCGACTTTTTATTTTTTCATACACTAGGCAGTTCGATTGTCGACAAACTGTTAACCCACAATTGAAAAAGCTTCCTTTAATGAACTTGTATTGCGGTTTAACATCGTCTTCCCCTATTTATCTCGTAGTCTCTAGGTCCCGTCCCGTCTGGCGAATTTGAATAATCCGCGTCTCTCGGAAATCCCGTTTTTCGTTTCCGGGACGGGAAAAAGCTTACATATATAAATATATGCCGAGGAGGGGCGCAGGCCGAGGGGGCGAAGCCGGCTTCCCGGGATCACATCCTGGCAATAACTTGTAATATTTGGCCTATAAGAGGGCCATCTACGGGGGACGAGGCATACATACAAACCGAGGAGATCCTGAGGACACCCCGAGCAATTCATATCGCATAACAATGCCTTGTCCCGGGAACGAGACGATTTCTCGTCTCTTGTATCGCCGGTTAATTGGAAACGTTTAAAATCTCTTATTATTCGTATTATGGGAAAATATGTTATAGGAATGGGGGTATGCATAAAAGCATATTTGACGACTGAAAAGGTCTTTGCGGTGATTTCGAGAAAAGCGCATTCAAAGTTGACCATGTATTGAGAGGAGGTCTAGTGATTTGATGATATATTGAGGCACACGTTCCGAATTCTTTCATACCCTTTTGCCACTAAATAAATGAGCATGCATGGAAGCGATTCTTGTGCATAACACAATTCTGATGAAAATTTCACTTGTACTCCTTTGCCTTTTCAGTCGTCAAATAGAGTGATCGAGCAAAAGAAGATGCAATGTTTCTCAAATCAATTTTAATTGAAGACGTTTTTACAAGTTTCTTTTAGTATGAAATCAGATCTTATGCTCAACTCAAGAATAATGACACACATGCATACGAAAACCGACTCTATTTTCTCCATTCAAAAGAATAAATTTACTATCCACAAATACAACTTCACATCTTATCTAGCAATGCTCCACGATAAATTCACACAGTATTCGCATTCCCAAAACGTCACTCCAAATAAATTCGGCATCAATACCGCGCAAAGCGAACGCGAAAAAAGTCCCTATCTCCTACGCCATAAGAGTCATATTCGCTTGCAAAAACTTCGACGTCGTATGAACCGGGCCTTAATTCGAGCCGACACGCACGACGCTAGTTTCGAATCCCTTTCATATGCGCTCAACAAACGGCAATTACTCGATATACGAAATTTCAGCGATGATATCACCGCAACGCTCCGGGCTAATCAATTCGGAACACATTCTGACAGAAAGGTCGATTGTCCCGTCGGTCATTGTCTGTAATGTGGGCATGGATTAGTCGCATTGTCATCGAGGGGCCCTGCATAGGTCACCCGATAATCCTCAAGTCGATAATTAGTTAGATATTCTTAGTTTAGGACGAGGTCTCATCTATAGTATCGGTGGCAATATTGTAGCAAGCTTATACTTGGCGAAAGCGGATGATTTCAATACGTCCACCTGATTGGGTGATTTTTCAATTCAAATGTCGCAGAAATTAACTTTGATGTAGTTTTGTCAAGATTTCTTAATATTATATATATGTTTGCAATATTTATTGATTTGAAATGATTAAAACACTATATGACGACTGAAAAGGACAAGAGTACAAGTGATTTCCATAAAAACGCGCTTAAAGCTGAGCTTGTACCTACATATTTATTAGGAGGAGGTCGAGTGATTTGATGATATATCTCGTTATACGTTCATAGTTCGTTTATATCCTTTTACCACCAAATATGTGAATGTATTATACTTAGAAGCAATTCTTGTTCAAACTCAATTTCAGCAAAAATGTTACTTGTAACTCTTGGCCAATTCAGTCGTCATATATCATCTGATTGACATTTTGAGCCGAAACACATTGATAGATTGTTTAATTAATTACATTTTAACAAAATCTAACGAAGTAATTGTTATTTACCATGTCAACAAATTAAAACATAAACAAGTACATATCAATCATCCATGCATAACGGAATTAGCACAACCTCAATCAATAACATTGTATAGGCATAATCTAATTCAAAATCAAAAAAATCTTCAAAACATCGATTAATCTAATCAATCATCACATATTAACCCTAAATCGATTAAATATTTTATATTAAAAAAAAATCGAACAGATTTTCCCTAAAACAGTACAAATTCATCCCACATTCAAACCGATCACAATCAATCGTTTTTCGGCGAAAACTCGAAACGCGATCCGTCCCAGTAATAATTCCCCTAAAAAAAAAAAACTCACCCACGTTGATGCGATCAAAACCCGATCCTGTCAATATAATCGACGTGATAGTACACGGGGGGTTCTCTTTCGGGGGGTACCTTCGGGGGGCACCTTCAGGGGGGCACCTTCAGGGGGTACTTTCGGGGGGTTACCTTCGGGGGCCCGTCCAGCGTGTTTTGACGGGACCCAAACACGGTTATAGACCTGATCGCTCTAACGTGTTTTTTTTTTTTTTGAAAATATGGCCCTGTAAATAAAGCTGCTAGGGCTTATTTTTGTGTATAGTTTGTGTTAAAAAAAAATGGCGAAATTAAGTTTTGTTTCGTTCGTTAGTTCATTACTGAAGATTTTATTTCAAAGGTGGGGTTATGTGGAGTTTACATATGACGACTGAAAAGGCCGAGGGGTGCAAGTGACTTTGTGGTGATTTCGAGAAAAATGCGTTCAAAGTTGATCATGTAACTGCATGTACTAGGATAAGGTCGAATGATTTGATAATATATCTTGGCACACGTTCCGAATTCGCTTATGTCCTTTTGCCACCAAATAAATGAGCGTGCGTCGAAGCGATTTCTGTGCATAACTCATGTCACTTGTACCCCTTGGCCTTTTCGATTGTCATATAGCTGTTGCTTTGCTCGTTCACATCTAAATTTATTTCGTATATGCAAGAAATAATTAGATGCGAATGTTCAAGTAACAAACGCAATAGCAACACAAATGAGTACCTATTTATTAATTATCCATCAGATCGAAGTAAGGAACGTGTGATCATTACAGATCAATACTCTTCGTAATAGGTCTTACTTTTGGGATAGAATTGGAAACTTTTTTCAGCCCACACTAATTGTATGACCAATTTCCAGGATAGGAATCATTCTCGTATTATATTCAGAGATCATTCTTTCACGATAAATTGTACAATCATCGTTCTCCCTTTCAAAATAGACTCATACTTTTTACTACGAATCATATTTTCAAAAAAATCACATCATTTCTATGACATTATATAATACTAATTACCTCAACACCCCTCACTCTCAAAAAAAAAAAAAAATAGAAAACATCCTCAAAGTCTCACTAGGTCTTATCTCGACAAACCTCACTCTCAAAACAAAATAGAAAACATCCCCAAAACCTCACTAGGTCTAATCTCGACGAACCTCACAATCGAAACAAAACATAAAACATCCTCAAAACCTCACTAGGTCTTGTTTCGACAAACCTCACAATCGAAACAAAACAGAAAACATCCTCAAAGCCTCACTAGGTCTTACATGAAAGCAGAAGGTCTCACCCTGGCAAAAGCACGGCATCTACCACCAAGAACCTCAAACCTCGGTCCATCGAAGACCCGTTCGTAATCACACCCCTTAGAAGGGGTTGGGGCTGAAGAACGGAGCCTGAAAAGTTTCGACGACCCGCTAATGTAAGAAACGTGAATACCATATTTTTTGAGACGATGAGACACCCCAGCTCACTCTCGGAGCGAAACTGCTAATGGTCCGAGTCTTAAAAATATATTTTATATAAATTACGTGACACGTACGGACGTCCACGCAGTTTTTTTTTAAAGAAAATTTTCTAATTTTTTTATTGATAAATCTACTAGGAAAGTATTGCAGATCTGATGCGAAGACGTTTAGATAAATATTTACAAAAATTTTATAGACAATGAACTCATTTTTTCGAAATTTTCAACATAGAATTGTGGATTTAAGAAGATAGTAATTCATTACAATGACCAATTCACTAACTTTACTTATTATTCTAAAACAGAAATCTTGTTGCTTATTCTGTGAAATTGATTTTATTCAGTTTGAAATAAAAAAGTTTCCTGCTTCAATTACAATTGTCGATTGCAAATTATGTTCAATTGGAAGAAGATTAATATATTGTCATATTAATGGTCTATGTTCAAGTGTTAATGTCATATCATGTGTCATAAACAATTTAATTTTTTAAAGATCTTTTGAAATATAAGATTTTTTCTAGTGACATTGTTTCTGAATCTCTTCTGAAAATTTAAACTGCAACATTTGAATTGAATCTTGATTTTTCTATTGGAAAATGGGCACTGTAAGCTTTTCACTAAAATGAAAATAGACAGATTTTTTTTATTATCTTATGAAAAATCTCTATACATATTATATAAGGAACATTTTAACGAAAAAAGTTTTCAATCCTATCGATAAAAAAAAGCATTAACACATCGCTAAGAAGATGTACAAACAATTGAGACCTAAACGAAGATGTGTCGATTGAATAGGGACCCAAATTTGCTTGATTTTCCCAAAAAAACCTACAATCATCATACACAAATAAAACAACGATATATGCCCTATTCTGAAAAAATAAAAACGACATAAAAAAAACATCAGTGTACACGTTTAATATGGAGTGTACGTGTTGAGAACGAGAAGTGGTCTGGTGGAAAAATTAACCCTATCGCGACTACGTGTCCCGAAAGCGGTCGAAGGCGCCCTCAATTGGGGATCGCGAAAGTGGCATAAATCATGATTCATTTGATGCTACCTATGACAGAAATAAATTGTCTTGCGAGCCGAGAACGGAGAGGAAAAAATAAATTGGGATTCGAAGAGGGCGAGCATTAAGAAATTCCCACCACCGACCCTCCCCTGTTAAGGAACCTTTTTTTTTTCATCTTAGTACACTGTGAAAAGTAAATCTTAAAAATGTTGCATACTGGAATTTCTGTTTGTCCGAAATTGAATTTAGTTGCTAGTTATAGGAAATTGGCCCCCCACTATCCCTATCTGAGCTGAATTCATATGATGCTGAAAATGCCTATGGGTAATTTGAATTTTGAACTGTCTGAAAAAGAAACCAAATTCGGGCTGGTATTAAGATTTTCTTTTTACAGTGTATAGTTATAATTTTGTAAAATTTAAATATTTTGAGTTGTATATGCTCTTAATAGTGATAGTGGTGCAAGTTTTGATATGAGTGTGCAGTCATCCCCCGTTTAACGCGATTATTTCACATGGTATTTTGTAGTGCGCTTTTCACCCAAAAATGCATATACGTGATCACTTTTAATAAGATTCGTCATGTCGATGCATTTTTCGAAAAAATATCTCGCTTATATTGAAAAAATCGTGTGAAGTAATCGCATTTATTAAGTTTGAAATTGTATGTTATGCAGTTGAAAATTATGAGTGATGCTCTAAAATGAAAAAAAATATTGTGATTCGATAGTATTTTAAGATTATAATAGCTATAATGATGTAAATTAAAAACAAAAACGATTTGTGTTTACAAAGTAGGTTCACTAGTCGAATCCTTTCATACTTTGTGTGTGTGATGTTTCAATTCATTAATCTGTAGTTGTTTAACGTTATCGATATAGTCTTATATCGATATAGAAAGACTTGAAATATTAAAAATCCCTCCATCTTCTTCAAATAACGTTCCTGACTATTCTATATACGCAAAGGATTGTTCCATATTAATATGAAATATAATAAAACCTAGGTTTAATTTAAATTATTTCATACTTTTTCATGTGAATCTAATTAATTTCAGTTTACAATAATACTTTGAAACATCCTTCCTTTTATTCTGAAAAACAAACACTAATCATGAAACTTTATTAGGATATCGTAAATGTGCAAGTTTAAAAGTTTTATTACGGAAAAATCTTGAAAAAAAAATACTATTCCTAAAAATCAGATATTATTATTCTGAACGAGAAGCCCATTAATATTCAAGGGACTTAAGGTCCACGTATAACGAGCGTTGGTTTAACATCTGTTATAGCGTGTTGATGAATAACTACGGAATTATTACGAAAAAGTCACTGTACAACCGCTGATGGGATCATTTTCAGCCCAATTTCCTCAATTGTGTGAAAAAATAGTGATTAATTTCTTGTAAAGTTTCATTCACTCAACATGTCAATATGTCGGTACAATAATGATGGACATGAGTTCATAACGATGGAAATGTTGATCGTATTGATTGTCTTTGATGCAATCTATTGCAACCAATATTGGTGCAATATTTGAACCATTTAGAGCGAAACGTGACTAGTGAAGTCGAGAAAATATCTCGAATGCATTTGACACTTAATTCAAAATTCCTATATCTCCATATATTATTAAATTTTTCTGAAATCATAAGTCAAACTTTGTTTATTATAAGCTACTAATGTGTCAATTGACATCATAGTACATAAATAATTAAAATAGTTTCTTAAAAGAACCATTTGTGATTCGATGATCAAACAAATTTAGTAATTTATTGGATCTTCATTATTCAGAAAAGATATTTCACACATAGAAAGTCATGACTATACCAAGTGCTTCGAAATTTAAGCCTCATTTTTGACAAAAAATAGAGCTAATCACAATTAGCTCTAATCGATTCAAATCGACTAGAATTCATGAGTTTGATAGCAAAAGACTATAAACGATTTCATAAATAAACCACTCATTCACTTCACAAGTACGCGCTCAACTTTAAGCACATTCTCTCAAAATCTCCACCATGAAACTTACTCCCCTCTTCCTATATCGTCTTATAATACATATGACGACTGAAAAGCCCAAGGGGTACAAGTGGCCTGTACAAACAAGCACTGACGAGTACCTATTAGGAAGAGGTCGACCGATTCGATGATATACGAGTATCTCAGCACACGTTCCGAATTCATTTATATCCTTTCGCCAACCAATAAATAGAATCGATTCCTGTGTATAACTCTAACTCTAACTATTTATAACGACTGAAAAGGGCAAGGGATACAAGTGACAAGGAATCGCTTCTATGTACACTCATTTATTTGGTGGCAAAAGGATATTAACGAATTCAGAACGTGCGCCTCGATATATCATCAAATCACTCGACCTCCTCCAAATACATGTAGGTATACGGTCGACTTTGAACGCGCTTTTCTCGAAATCACTCGTACCCCTTGGCCTTTTCAGTCATCATATATATTTCTATGACAATTTCGTCGCTCGATTTTCACACGAGCATTTAAAAGGCGAACATCGCCAAACGAGAAAATGATGTATGCACGATTCGACGAGCGAACGAACGGCGCTAAATTATCGGGTTCAAAAGGGGCCAACTCCTCGGGCGCCCAAACTCGATCAAATTTATTTCCATGCGATCGCCAAACGAACACAATGTGACGTTTGAGGGACAAAATAATGGCGAACGAAGAGCCTCGGTTGAAAGTTCAACTGTCGTCGCCTGGGAATGCACAATGTTCGCGATGCCATCGAGATTCGTGATGAATATTCAGGGCGTAAGTGTATTGGAGCTCGATTTTTTAAAATAATTCAATCAATCAGTCGTTTTGAAGCGAAAGAGCAGATGTGAGTGTTGGGAGTTCGGAAGAGTGATTAGCGTTTGAAAGATGGTGCTGAAATCTATCGGTGAGGAAAATGGGGGGTCTGTGTTTAGGGTCGTTTTGTTATGTGTCAAATTGTTGTTTTTCTGATCGATTATTCGAAAGAATGTTATATGATGACTGAAAAGGGCAAGGGGTACATGTGACATTTTTCCCGAAATTGAGTAATGTACAGGAATCACTTCTCATATATTTGATGGCAAAAAGATATAAACGAACTTGGAACGTGTACCAAGATGTATCGTCAATTCACTAGACCTTTTCACTAGATCAATTTTCTTGAAATCACTGCAAATTCACTTGTACCCTTAGCCTTTTCAGTCGTCATATCAATTGACAAATATTATACAAGAAATGTGCTGAAAAATTCATGTACCTACTAAAAAGACCAGCTTCACAGTAAAATGTTATATTGTATTTATTTTCAATTCAATTCATTCTACTTTCAAACTTCATAATTGTTCTCATGTTTTTTTTTTCAGATATGATATTACATGTCTAATTAATATTGACTATAAATATTCAAGTTAACTAGATTGACTCATTCCACTATCGAAATAAAGAGCGCATACCTATACCCAATACACTTATGGAATCTTCCAAAGTCAGCATTGGATTCGGTCCAATATTTAAATAAGAATCGAAAAAATCAATAAAAACAATGTTTATTATACGTAGGCGTAGACAACAGCTGTTTGTTTCATAACATCGAAAAAACCGCTAACGAAATTAGTCATTCCGGAAAAATCGAAAAAAACTGAAATCAACGCTGAAAAATCGGTCGAGAACGAGATTCAGTTCGAACATAATGCATAGAAATAGGGATTCTAAAATCTCGACACTTGTGAAATCCCGGGATTCGAGACACAATAGTCTCGAAATCTCGGAACTTTCAGAATCTTCGTGAAAAAAGAATTGATTGCGATTTCTAATTTCTATAATATATGAAAAAATCATGTATTATTTCTAGATTTATCAAATGATAATTATATCATAGATTCTCAAATATTTTAATTGTTATTTTCGCAATTTAAGAACAGACCATCAAATCGATACAATACTCTGTGGATAGATTTAATTAGGTTGTATACGGTTTTAGGTCAATTTATTTTTTTCATTATTCAAGTTCAAATAAATTGGGTCACGCTTGAGTTTAGGATACGTCAAACATAGCCTCGTATCTCACAACTACGATCATTTCGATTTTAAAAAATACATATTTTTCAGATTGTTTTTTCATGAAAATCCCGAGAAATCTCGACATAATGCCCCTAGACAAAAACGAATCGCACCGTAAAATGTATGAAAAATGCATATATGACACGGTCGTGACCCGAATGCGGTGATCGGCCACAGAATGCACTTTCGCGGTGAGCAACGTAAGAAAATCTTTTTCACACTTTCCGATCTATTGAAAATGGAAACTAACCACATGCACGTGTTGTCGAAAACGGTTCAAAGTCAGATTTTCAGTTATATTATTCCGCTATTTTGTTTTTTTTGGTTATTCCTTTCGTTTTTCACGAAATCAAACGTTGGATTTTTGCCACGCAGATGTTTGTGTGAAACGTTCGCGTTCGCTCTATTATCGTGTGATGAATTTCGCTTTTTAATACTTTAAAGCGTTTTTTTTCTTTTTGAAAAGCAAAAGCTGATTTTTGAAATATCAAAACATGATTATTAATAATGTGTGTTGAATGTTAACACGCGGTTTGGATAAAGTTATGACATTGATACGATATTTCGTAGTTCGATAAATTTTAACTGCTTTTTGTTAGGAAAACATTTATAAATTCGGTATATTATAATATGAACATAAACAGATTAACTTCATCTAAATAACTTCTTGTATATTTTTAAATTAAAAAAAAAATAAACCTAAAGATCATTCATTCGTACCAAATTGAAATAAAATTATAAGAGAATATTGGTGTGACTCAATCCTAATAATTCTATCGAGACGAATCAATCGAACGATTATCTTTTAATGAAAAGTCACTTTATGAGAATGATTCAATCACAATGTACCAAACCAATGTAAACAATATACCAAAGCGAGTAATTAACCCGTTGAAAATATCAACACACGCCTGACAAGAATGAAGCAATCGGATAAATCAGCAGTATTATTATACTAAACATTTAATATATGATTTAAACTATCTCCAGAATCTCGAAAACTGAGCCCAGACAAAATAAAAAACCCACACACACAAGAAGCGGGAGCAAACTTTCGACCATGTGGCGCCAAATTAAAAACTTTGTTTTCCTCGTACACGTTTTTTTTTCGATATATACGTATTTTTTTCGCAAATGTTACGGTGTGTCGACAGACAGACCGAGGTCTCCCTCGTTATTCCTCGTGGAAAAAAGTTATCCTCAAATTTGGAGAGGGACTTCCTCTTTCGAATTCCGCACACGCATCGCTAAAGACTCTTCCCGCTCGAATCGAGACTTAAATGCATCTTCAGCGAACACGTTCTGAAAAAACTGAACAATATCGTAATATATAGCTACAGTGACCTTATATTTTTATTTTTCAGAAAAAAAAATTAAAGATTTTTTTTGAAAATTTTCATCGAAGGATGAAGAGGATACATCATAGGATCATCGTATATCGATTGAATGAATATCATATAAGTATTTGTATATCTGAACAATAAAAACTATTTTCTCTACTTGGGAATATTACACAATCTCCAGTCTATATAAATAACGAATCCTTTACTTGAAAAATATGATATGAAACCCTCAAACACGTATCGATGGCTGTAGGAAATGTCTGAAAAACTTCGATGTCTTCACTATGGGTGCTGAAAAAGTTGGACTATTCTCGCCGTCGACACGAAAGACACTTAAGAATTTTAAAAGCTTACGAAAATTAAGTGGGTCGTTACAGACTTATCGGTGTTAAAATAAGAAAAGAAAAGAAAAAAAAACTTGAAAATGAACCGTTCTTTCACTATGAAAGTTTTCGCGGTGCAATTGCACCGTTTCCTTATAAAGAACTCAATTTTGATTTTGTATTTCATATTCATTAGTTCGATATTTGTATAGTAAATGATCAACCCTTGCTTCGATTATGTATGTTTCAGTAAACCCCTTCATAAGGATCACGGTGATTTTTTCCTATAACGCATTTTTTTTACTACCACTAAAATTTTCATAAAAATATTTTAAATTAATTTGTTCGCTGAAAAAACCTCAATAGCTCTTTGTCCTTTAATCTTGTTGAACAAATAAAAAAAAATTCTATAAAAAAACCCCTTATAAGAAAGAACCTATCTCTACGTTACATGAAGATTTTTGTATATTTACACAGCATGATCAATCACAAGCACATAAAATCATATCGAATCGATTTGGATCGCTCAAAAAAACAAATTCATTCAATTCAAACAATCTGAACGAAACGCAGACACACTTTTTTTTTCAGAGCACACAGACTTTCCATTCGAAATGCACTTTTTTCAGGGGCGGAAGCCGTTGAAGATGGTGGTGAAGGAGCGCGCGTCTCCGATGATGAAGCGTTCGTCGTTCTTCCACGTGTCTCTCTTCCAGCTTCAGTGCGATACGCTTTTTTTCCCTCCATATTTGTGTGTGTATGTAATCCGAGAACACTACTCGCTTTTGACTGATGACCCTCGTGTCCTGGTGGCTGGAGACAGCCAGGGTCTCGCCGTGCACGTTCCGCTTCATTATTGCACTCGGAAGAAATTCAGTAATTGGCCGATCCTATGTACGCATGTTCATTGTACGTAAGGGCTGATTTGAATTTATGTGACGGTGATAAAACTAGTATTAAAATCATGAATGTATGGAGAGATTTGAGTGATTGAAATTTAATGGGATTAAAGCAGTGGTGTAGTAGTAAATTTTGAGGTAGGGGAGCGCTTGATTTTCACCACCACCTCCTTAGAGTACTCTAAGGCGCTTTCATTGCCTTTGCCTAGATTTGTAGAATTCAATACGTTTGAAATTTTTATGCTATTTGGATTATTTGAAACTTTCATGGGGGAGTGCGCTCCTCCGGCCAGAAAGGGTAAGGGAGCGCGCTCCCGTGTGCTCCCCCTCGACTACAACACTGGATTAAAGCTGTAAATAATAGTATCGTCAAATGTTGAACGAAAAATGTGAAAAATATTTTCGAGTTCGAATCTCCTTATTGCGGCAAATTAATTCTCACAGTTAGTTACAGTTACAGCAAACAAGGTTTTATTACGATAAGTATAAAATGAATATTTAATCATTTTCATATATTTATTCTAATAAGACGTTCACTACTATTTGATAGGCTGTATAGACGCTGAAGAAATTTTCGTAAAATATTCACTTATGACAACATATTTTTTGCAACGCATCTAAAAATAAACATAATCTTAATCATACTGATATAGAAATGAAAAAAGTACCGAAAAAAAAATTATCATACGATAAAATGTACGTTGGTGCATAATTGTGTCATAAACTTTTTTTTTTATATCGGGAGTTGAATGTCACTTAATGTTTGCACAGAAACATATTTCCTCTAGTTTTTTTTTTGTATAATTTTTAGCGAATTAGATACTATGTAATGTATGTTTATTTTCGGTTTTATAATAAGTCATCTTATCACAACGAACACATCATTTCAATCATAAAAAAGCTTAAAAAGATCAGATTTTTAAGCTCCAACGTCCGTGTACTCACATTGTTTCAATTCTAAGAATCTTGTGTAGCGTTAGAGAGATGGAAAATTGTGAAAAATATATTACATTATCGAGGAAAACTGCGACAAACAACTTTCTTTTCTTTTTCCACACACTTATAATATGTGTAATATTAGTAGTGATTATCCCCGGAACATATCCGATTACGACTAATCGCCCCTTAATCGATGAAACTAATCATGAAAAAATCACCTATATATAACAATACAATATTAAAGATATCATATTTGTGATAATGTATTCCGGGAAGTCAAACTATCATTATTTTCTTTGAGGTTCCGAAAAAACTTGATCCGAATTTTAGCTTCCATTAATCCACTTCTGGGTTTAGATTTTCGGTCGATTCTATAATTTCACAGCGGAATATTGAAAAGTAAATAAGGTATAATAATAATAACAATATACTTCTAGTAAAACATTAAATCATAATAATTCCGTTTAATATATTTATAATTAAACTGATAAGTTTTAATTAAATATTTATTAAATATGAAAGGGAAAACGATTGACGTAAATACTTGCGAACAATTATGACACAGCACGCCGCTGGAAGATAAGTAAAAACCACAATTTAGAATATGTGGTAAAATTTTATCAAATTATGTCATCAGTCCATTGCTATATTCGCCAAATTGTAAAATCAACTAAAAGCCGTCACTATTTTCAAACAATCGAAACGAACCATTGAAAAGCGGATCAATTCGATATAATTTTGCATCGATACACTATAAATTATACGATGTATCGATGCGATACAAAGTCTCTTAAACGGTTCGGTTGCACAGTTTGACAAATACAGGTCTGTCGCATTTATCGACAAAACGGAAGCAACAGGCTTCAATGCAACACGTGTCCTGTCAGAAATCAACAAATCTATGTACAAAACACGAACATTCAAACGATATCCTGACTTGAATCGAAAATCGAACGATTGTTTACGACACATGACAAATTTTGATTGCGCGTCGTTTCTATTCATAGAAAATTCTGTCATATATGTAGACGAAGCTGATGTACTTGGAGCATATTTTATTCAGCTGATAATCATCATTCACTTGTATTAAGTTCTAAATATGACTTGAGTGATTTGTTAGACAAAATATAGAACTGCGTATTATGAAATTACATTTGCTATTTTGATTTATTCAATTTTTTTTTTTCTAGGCAGTCTTATTTGTCAAGAATGATAACATCGTGTACTTTGACCCAGCTGGCACCTTGACGTAGATCATGGTATAAAAATTTATCATATTTTTGTTTTAGTTTCATTCAAGTGTTTCTAGGAATAGATATATAATTAAACAAGAGATAGTCTAAAATGTATAAAATTATATAATATTAAAAAAATGCCCGTGGGCACAATAGCTTCATTCGCATCTATGAATAAATATTTTAATTTCAACAAAGAATTAATCTGCGGAAATTACGCCGAAATGTAGCAATGCTAATTGAATTCAGGAAATTTTTTCAACAAACAATCGAAATTTTTCTCAATATTGTTATCGATCTGAATTATTTGGATAACGAAAACATAGAAACAACAAAAGTCAAGCGTTAATTGCACCGAACGAATCCAGAAGCGATCGGCGAAGCAAATTCGAATCCAACGGATGAGATAAGCGCTATTTTTTCTCGTTAAATATCAAAACAGATCGTCATTATGGCGTACATGAAATTGTGAAGCGAATCGTTATTGTTTGCTCGAAAATATTAACGAATTTAATTGCACTTCGGACGACCTTTGGATAGACAATCGCTACCTCTTTATTATGTTTCGCGGACGATTAATTAGCGGATTGTTCCGTTTTTGCCGCCGAACAATGACTGATGAATGCTAATTAATGATCGATAACATCTGTAGAAATAGGTATGTGTGGTAACGGATTTTCGTTATATTTATTTAACTTTTCGATTCCGTATTCAATTCGTTCTTATTCGCGGTAATGCAGTTGTCGAAACAATTCGTGTTCGATAATTGTACTAGATAATTTCTGATACATCTTTGCGCATATTGCAGTTGAATTGTTAAATCACTGAAATTTCGAATAATTCATGTACGTTCAGAAATTCGCTGTTGAAATGTTGAATTTCGACATTTGTATAATAGTGAAATACCAATTTGATATTTAGAATTAACATTACGTTGGTTTGAATTTTAGTTAGATTGGAAATTTTAATTTCGAAAATTCTTATTTAAGTTGAGTTAAATTCACATTTAAGCTCTTTAAAAGCTGTTTTTCATACTCGAGTTAACATTCTTATTTATAAAATATGTTAATAAAACGTACCAATACTTTATAATTGTCATAATCTCTATGAAAATAATAATAAACTAGATTCATACACGAATTACATCAAAATCAAAATCACTTATTTTCAAATCGCATCCAACTAAAAATTCAGCAATAATCGAATCGAATCGATCACACACGATACACATATCAACAACGAAACCATTCAGTAACAGATACGCGATTCATTAAAATTAATCAAGTTATTTAAATCGAAACTGAAAGATTCTTTTCGCCGAAACGAGCCGACTTCTGCTTTCGAACAATAGAGATGTACTACACCTTTTGAATAATATTATATGTACGCAGTTCGACCTGAGTTTACTTTCGACACCGCATAGGGGTTGATCGCTTACATCTATATTATAAATATATTATATAAATTACACACATACACAGGGTGGCACCAGACTTTGGGGCAGGCTATCAATATCAGAGGATTCTACCCCACGTGAACTGTCGATGTGCACACACTTCAGGGTTGTCTCGTTTTATCGGTGGAATTATATTTTCACTGAAGGAAATTTAATTTTTTCGACTTAGAAAGAGGTTTAATTTGGGGAAAATGCAAGATTTCATTAGTGATGAGTCGTTAAGTGCGACTTTCGTGGCATATTTGTAAATGAAATTTGTTTCTTTATAGTATCGGTTAATAGAATGATGAAAGCAACTATGAAAAAATTGATTAAACACGTCTGATTGCTGTCGTAAACTTTTGCTTTATGAAGCTAATCATGTTGTGCAATGAACTAATCGTCTATCTTTGCCAGTTTTGAAGAAATTTAGCGAAAATGACTGACTATATTGTGATTTTAATAAGTGTATTTGTACGTTGCAATTTTTGTATGAAAAAAATTTTCAAATATTGATTTCAATCGAATAAAACAAAACATCGACTGTATTTAAATTGAAAGAAAAATATATGTGAATTTAGATCTTACGGATTATACGATAAGATCTATATTTGTGTCCTCTGTATGTTTCGGAATATTAAAAAATGTATTTAATATTCAATTTAATTTTTTTTTTGAAATTCTGCGACTTCATTTATTTTTTCAGTTCGCGATTACGATTTCAAAGTGCGATCGATATTTTTTTTTCCGTGGTGTTAAAATCTTCAATATTTTGATTACATCTCAATATTCATTCTAAATTGCATTTAATATAATAATAATTGATGATAAATTATATTCGGCGCGTAATATTAAGCCAGACATATAATAAAAATGTGAAGTTAAAAGCAGAGCAAAAGTGATGTGTGTAGAAAATTGGTGAAAAAGTGATAATATGAAAGTGCAATAGTGTTTCTGCGAAGAATCAGAGCAATTTTTTTCAATTGCATTTTGTAGAAATGCACAATGCAACTACAAAGCAACGAGGGTTTTGACAGATCTGCCGAATTTCAAGTAATGTTTTTTCTCTTCAACGGCTATCCATATAAATTGAAAAAACATTTTTTTCGGAAACAATTGACGTAAAAATTTCAAATTTTTTCGATATATTTTATTTCAAATATTTAATTTTTGAATCTATTAAATAAATATTTTCAATAAATCAAAATTGAATTATGCACAGGAATCGCTTCTATGCACGCTCATTTATTTGATGGCAAAAGGATACAAACGAATTAGAAACGTGTGCCTTAATATAGCATCAAATCATTCCTAATACATGTAGGCACACGGTCAACTTTGAACGCGCTTTTCTTGCAAAGCCACTTGTTCCCCTTGGCCTTTTCGGTCGTCATACAATATACAAACTCGAAGTCGTGAATAAATTTACGAACCCATTGAGCCAATTAGCTCCTCGCCTTTCGGAGCAGTTAAGATGAAAGCTCTCCACTCATCGACTCAATTATATTCTCGCGCTCGATTTAGCAGACGGACGTTTTAAATTTTTTTCTTAGTCATTCGTTGTATCTTCGATCGGCGACTCTTATATTATTATTATATCGAAAGACCAGCGCGTTGCTATTTTCGGGAACGAACTCGAATTGTTATTGTCCTCTTTGATGATTAATCGCGCAATAAAAAAAAATGTGTGTATAGCGCAACTTATGTTAGTCGTGAACATCTGTGCGATGAACTCTTTCGAAAATAGTCGAGATGATTTCGACTCGGGTGTTTTTTGGGTGTTTTAAGCGAGGACGTTTGTTTCGTTTTTATCCGAAAATATGTATGTGAGATTCGTTTGAGGAAAATGTTACACAGCCCTGGAGTTAGGATAAGGATGGATTCGCACGACTTTTCTTCGAAAATTAATGTTGATTTTTTTTTTTAGGTCGTTTTGTAAAATTTTGTAGGTTTATTAGATAGAGCAGAATAGATAAATAAATAGAACATGCGAGACAGAGTACGAAAACGAAGTGGATTTGTGTGTTTGAACGGAATTTTGAACAGTATTAACGAAACCGGAATCGATATTGAAAAACCAAACTATAATACAATTATCTCTCCTATTTAAGCCAAAATTAATTATTATTCTGCTGTAACAATGAATTTCTGCATAAATAGAATATCGTGCAATCCTAGATGAATAGCTGAATTGTTCCCGTTGAACAATTTTCTATCTATAGCATATTTGACGTTCATTCAACAACACATGTCTAAATGATATCGATGGAAATTTTATGCGATTATTTTCAAATTAAATTTGAACAAATAGCGTAAATATAATCGAAAACATCTGATAATATTAAATTCCAGTATTGCGAACCCTACTCGATGCAAAATGATAAATTCAAATTTAAAATGTAACAATCTGTAATAAGCCGCGAAAAAGCTTCCATCCGTCGTTTAACAGTAACGACAACGGGATCGCTTTCGGAACCCTCTCTCCTTCGATTTTCGTTTTATATTATAGACATATAATTCGATATTTCCACAAAAATAAATATCCAGAAAACGAATCGAACGTGTTACAATCCTGTTCGCTGAATATTACGAAGCGCTAATTGAGGGAGCAATCGGCCGCCGGTGTTTGGTGAACCCCGCACTTGTTTTTCTCGATCCACTCTTTCGTATATGTATGCATTTACTACGGTATTAAGCCCGGAATATCGATTCGAATATTATCAACTTTCAATTAACAAGATCTCGTGTGTCTGGGGTCATTGATTTCGATAAAATACGGTTTTAATGTAGTATTCACACGAATAATGGTAGTAAATAAAAATACAATTTTTTCGACTTGTATCGAATTGAGATTGAAAGTTTTTTTTCTCATATAATATGAAATTGCTCTAATATTACTAAAGTATTTAATTGAACTTGCATTTTCTCAGTTCACTATTATATTTCTATCAACGGATACAAGGTCTTCTCATAAAGGTCGATTTACATATAAATCAAGCCATTCATGTTAATGTTTCTTTTTCTCCATCTTTTCTATCCTGAGAAATGGCAACACAAATGACTAGAATTAAATATAAATTAACCGTAAGAGGACGAACTGCCAATATAAAAATATAAAAGAATCAAATTTATTTTTGAAACAAACATGACTTAAAACACGGTGATAATTATGGACATACATAGATTCACGTACACATCTTACGTGTGTGAGATAATATGAATTTTGAAATTGTTTACGTTGAAACGTTCTAAATCAGTAAAATCGCGCGGGATACGATAAACATTTTCTATTTAAAACAAAAATCACAAATGAAAGAAAATTTGAAATTCATTCATCTCTTATTTATTTTACGAACATGTTAAGTTTCTTTTTTCATTTTGAAATAATTCAATCTCAAACGTTGTGAACGCACATATCATACCCGCATATCTAGATAATGTTAACCGTATAACAAATAATAAAAATTCCGATTTGACGCAAATTGTATTCGTCGTAAAGCAATATGTATGCATTTAAAAAAGAGTTTTCACGAAAAGCTCCGCACGAACTTTTCCCTCACGTTCGTTAGTATTGAGCTTAATTTTTCTCATCTCATTTTTCAGTGGAAGTCACGTACCGCCACATAAATTCGTTTAATGGGTATAAGAACTAATCCACGTGTTTGTCCAGAAGGGCAATAAAATATTTTGGGCCTCTGCAGACGTCTGAGGGCCATCACATTGCATTCTCGATGATAATTATAACCCATCGACAGTTGAGAGTCTCTTTTCGTATCAAAAACAATCGCTCCACCATCGACCGTCTTTTATTTTTTATCTAGAAACATCTACAATTCATATTTTTCACTGAAAAATCGAATACATCGAACTAACTATGCACATATTGATCGATTTATCGACGTACGATGGCCAAATCGGAAAGATCCTTGATGAATAATAACCGGACACGAGCCATTCGTCGCTAAATATGACGATCGAAAAGGCCAAGGGGTACAAATGACATTTTTTTCTGAAATTTAGTTATGCACATGAATCGCTTCTATGCACGCTCATTTATTTGGTGGCAAAAGGATATGAAAAAATTCGGAACATGTGCCGATATTTATCATCAAATCACTCGACCTCCTCCTAATACAAGGTCAACTTTGAACGCGCTTTTCTCGAAATCACAGCAAAGTCACTTTTACCCCTTGGCCTTTTCAGTCGTCATTTATCGACCGGTGTAAACGAGGCGTAAAAGTCGAATTTCATCACGACAAATGACTAGACACACATCGCCTTACATCACCTTCACAATGATGCTATGCCTCGTGCGTGGACCAATATTTGCACACATTAAGTCATTCAGCATCGTCATTATCATCATCATCATTATTGTACATATGTCACGAAATTTCGCAATACGAATCCAGTTCGAGAAGATTTATGGTTTTGCGATAAAAGCGAAATTTAAGCAAATAACGACCGTTGGAACATGTGCCGTTCGCATCCGGAAAACTCTTAACCCACATTCATAGTGAATTGTCGAGGAAAATGCGAAGATAGCTATGACTGGTCGTCGTGAATGCATCTAAAATAAGTGTGACTGTAATTTTAATATTAGCTTAAGTCAACAAATATAAAATGAATCCGGAAAACAAAGAAGTTAAATGATAAAAAGAAAAATTAAAGACGAAATGAAAAGAAGATTTTCCTACATTTCTAATTTTAAATTGAATAATTGATGAACTAAATGAACTAAACTTTACTTAAATCGTCGCAAAGTTAATTAAAAAAAAATAAAGAAAAGTTGAAAGAAATAAGTTATGTTGAATATCTCAAAATAAAAGACACATGACTTAGACCAATGTGATAATAATGCGTACAAATGCGTCATACCCAATACAATAAAACCAAAACATTCAAAATCCAAAATGAATTCAAACTCATGAAACAGTTACATCCTGTTTGAAAATAACGAATATCAGATTTCTGCAGATAATTGACAACAGTCGTTAGTTAAATGTGAATAATTAGTAGTAAAATTAATAGTTTTATATTATTTTAACGAATAAAAGCAAAGTATAATATGACGTCATATCAATCACAGTTCGAATCGATAACTTTTGAGTGAATATGTTGCAAAATCAATAGAAAAAAAATTACACTCACTAATCCTCTACGGAAATACATGGAACAATTCTCCCGTTGAAACTTTCAGTGGGTTAACGACCGTTAAAATCCGTTAATATTTCGACTGGTTAGCAATTTACGATATTTCGAGACCACGTGTTAAATGTCGACCGATTCGCATGCTTTTGCGTTATTCACACAAAACTATGTGTTGAAGTTAAAACATATCTTCAAATGAAAAATCTTATTTCTTCCCCGAAGTTATTTCCGAAAAAGTAAACAACACCGATACAAAAGAGCAATTTCGATTAAAGAATTTCAAATATTTAAACAAAAAATATTTTTCGGGTCGTGTACGATTATCAAAAAAAAAAAAAGAGTAATTATAAAATAAAATAAACACGATCACGAAGAGGAAAGTAAATGTCAGTTAAACCCGTTCGCATACATTATGTAAAAATATATTTCGTACAAACAATTTTCTTCGACATCAAGACGATCGTGTTTCGTACTTCAACTTTATACGCTTTTTTATTCTACATCTGTAATTTATTTGAGCCAAAAATCACATACACGAGTTGAACGTACGAAATACCTTTTTCGATGAATCAGAAATTTATTTTTCATGTCCGACATAGTGAAAAATAAAGATGCATCGAATGTATTCATTCGGAAGCTAGAACCAGTGTAAATATACTGATAAACAAATACAAGCGTTTTCTGAGCGTGAAAAAACAATCAAATCAAAGCGATAGAATTGGAAAAATCTGACGATTTACTTTACTAGGGGTGATTCTGATCTGCTTTTTTTTTGAATCTCGAGATTCGAGACGTAGAAATTTTAAAGTCTTGGGATTTTCCGTAGATAATGAAAATTACAAACTTTTCAAACCTGAAAATTCCGAGTGAATTGAATTCTCAACACCATGAATTTCACCAAATCTCGACATAGAATTTCTATGTCCTTCCAACCAATACGATGCGAAAATATAACTCACCTTCTGTAACAAAAAAATATATAAATTACATAAAAATTGAAACGACTAAAAAAATAAAAAACTTTTATAACCGAACGAATGGATATAATACATTTTTTTTCATTCAACTCATATGATTTGAAATTATAACATACACCGCTTGGTTTCTATGATCATCATATAAAATAACAATATGCATTGTTTACATAATTGGCAATCAATGATTGATTCCATCAATACATTCCGAAAAAGGACGCATTGAAAAACATAACGACTCCCCCATTTGAATATCACACGACGGACACATGAAAAATTCATACTCCGCAGGAAAAACATTCGAAGACGCCGACATCATATGCGTGGGAAATAAGATGAGAGCAAGAAGAAAAAAAGGGAACACACACACGACGACTGAAAAATCCAAGGGGAACAAGCGACATTTACACCGAAATTGAACAAAGTAATAAATAAATCGCTTCCATATACGCAGAGAAAAGATATAAACTAATTTAGAACGCGCGCCGAGATACATCATCGAATCGCTCGACCTCCTCCCGATACATGCTCGACATCGATCATTTTTTTCTCGAAATGACTTGTACCCCTCGTCCTTTCGAGTCGTCATATATACATGCGTATATCGGTACAAAGGGAAGAGGAGACCGGGAATAAAAAGGGCATTGTAGTACGTATTCCGTCCGCGGATTACGAATGCACCGGTCTCCTCATATGACGGTGTGATTTTTTTCACTCGACGGCCTTTCGCCTTTGCGAAAACACACAATCCGAAGAATAATATGGCCCGGGATAAAGGCGAAAGGTTTTACATAATAACCGACCGTTTATGCGACGAGATAAGCCCGGACAGAGGTGCCGAACCATCGGATCTATCCGGAATAATAACGACAGTCCCCTATATGTAAGGGTTATAATTGGAATAGTGTAGGTTGAATGTTGGATTCGAATCGCATTTGAAGTTTTTTCAGATTTTTCGAAAGTCTATCGTGAAAATTGAAATTGATCGTTGGGATGGAATTGATCGAAATGTGAATCTTTATGACGAATTTCGGGGCCTAGAATGTTATTTTGAATTGTCAGAAAAGGTGACTGGGTTGGATATTGACTTTTGAATTGATTTCGAATTGATGAAAAAGTTTTTGCCTTCAACTTCAATTTCATAAGAAAGGTCATTATATCTTCGAAATGTGAAATTTTAAAGATTTTACATTTTGAATAGCTACTTCGAAAATTCACTTTTCATTTCCACACAAGCCGTATCTAAAAGTAAGCCCTAGTTTCAGAAAAACACATTGTTTCATTATCTCCGACGAATGTTTAAACTAATTTGTCGAGAGTACGTATACGTGTGAATTTTTATGTGCGATGGACGATATTACAAATGATTAACCGGTGACGCGTTACGTTCTGTAAGAAAGTAATATTTTCAAATCCCCTTTTGTCGGCGGGGGTAATAAATAACTTTTTGAGGGTCAGGCCGATCTTTCGCACGGAAAACGATATGGAAACCCGAAAAGTAAAATGTGCTGATTCGGCCAATGCAGTCAGTCCATTGCTGCGATATCTTTCTGCATTTGAAAATCGATATTTTCCACGAACACATTCGAACACTAATAGAAAGCCATTTCCCGCCAGAACTTCTTACGAAATCCACAAGAGAACTAAATTTTACGATTTAATGTGTCCTCTGCATGTTTAATGACACCACTGACACAATGTTTCAATTTCAATGATCACAATTCTATTATTACTGGATAATTAAATCAATGACGAAACATTGATTAAAACGAAATCAATATCTGATCTATAAAATCTCACCTTCGAATATCGATCAAAATCCATTTAAAAAAATAATTCTCAATCTCATTATTACCTGATTATATATTTCAGACTAAATTATTTGCAATTGGAAAGAATATTATAGAGAAGAATCTATACAAAGATAGTTGCGGAAAACTTTCCGATATGAGGGCGAAATGTTGACCCCATCGTTTTCTAATTTCCTCACGGTTCCTAAATCTGGGATATCCGATTTTTAAATTGTTTATCGTCAATTTGACACACGTAGATGTTACATTTTGTGGACAAACATCACGTCAGCGATAGAAATTGCGATCGGCCATGGCACAATCGGCGCCCATCTTTTATTCATCTGAGACGCTGAACGAGATAAGTGCTTTCCCGAGATCCCGAGATTCCTCCGAGAATCTCGGATATAAACATTAAAAAGTTCAACGTACACCCTATACGTATAATACGTCTATGTTAATGTTTTCGAATGAAATTGTCGGGAATTTCTGATAATATGGTGTCGATTTGATTTTTTTTTTTTTGCCAGTGCGATTTAAAATTTTCGTTTTGAAATACTCGCACTCGAATTTTAAAAGAATGTAAAAATTAAATTAAATTTTAATAATAAAATTAAAGGAAGTGGTTATGGCTTAAAACCGAAGTATAGTCACCTCAATACATCCGTTTCGTATTCGAAGTTAAAAATAACTTTAAGTCATCCAAAATATGAAGTCCTTTTTATAATATCTATACAATTTATCAAAAAAACTTCATTTATACTTGAAAATATAAAAATGTATTCAAACTAATTACTGCATTTAACAACGAGACATGTTCATAGATAAAAATGAGATTTTAATCGAAACTAGCATTGTTCTTCTGTTCTACTTATGCAATTAAAGATGCCAGTTTCCCATTTTCAACGATTAACAGCGACCATCTGTTTTAATTAGTTAATCGACAATATTTGTCTGTGTTACTGTCCTAGTAAACGTATTTATTTCATTAGAGATTCGATCATATTTCTTTATAAATTTGCAAAAATTCATTAGAGATTTTCTCATTCATGATAAATAGTTTAAAAATTCAATTATCAAACTAAAATTGGAACGATTCGGCTACAAATTTATGCATTAAAAGTTTCTAGAAAAAACGTTTAAATTTTAAACATTTCCAAAAACCCACTAATTCAAACGCAATTTTCAAATAATGCAAATATTTGAGATTTTTCCATATCTTATTCAAATTTGCGTCACGCTCTACGAAATGCGCGATACGTGCACTTAGCGTGTTCCCGTCGTTTAATCGCGAAATTTAACAAATTCAACAATCGCCATCCGACACCGACGCATTTTTCATATAATTTTCTCAGACGAAAAAGACGAAGAGAACCTCAAATCGAGCCGAATATTCATCACGTCGTATCGAAGAAGAGCATCGTCCCCGATATGATCGACATCGCGAAAAAATGCAAGAGGGTGGAAAAACGTGCGAGTGCCGCGAACCGAGTAACGTTCGCTAATATCATTTGTAAATACGGAGGGGAAGTCTTGTTCCGAGAGACAAAAAGGAAAAAAATAAAACCACTTTAGGGGACATTAACTTTCGGAGAGTCCTCTCGCCGTCAAAAGTGCCGAATGCACTTGTACCTCTTTCGGAACAATCGAAATTCAAAGTGCGACAGCTCGAAAATATAAACACACACGCGCGGAATCTACAAATTTTCCTATATAACCTACGTACGGATAGGGATTCAGATTCGAAATCCCGAGATCCCGGGATTTTAAGTCGATTTAAATTCCGACATTAAGTTCCACAATTTTCAATATTTATTATTTTTTCTGATTAAATTCCATATGAAACTCTTGGAAGTATGAAATCTAATACATGTTTTCACTTTAAGTTAAATGATTTCCATTTCATATTGAATATTTTACATTTCAAATTAGATATTTTGATATTTGAATTGAGACATTTTAAGCTCACTACTGTCCGAATTATCAAACTATTCAATTCATTTTTTTAATTATTTGAAAGTGAATAATGAAGCTCATCTAATAACGTATAACTGCATAAAAATCTTTAGAAAAACTTTCGAAAATCTAAATCCCGGGATTTCGGGATTGGGTGAAGGCAATCCCGTGATTGAGATTTCGGTCTGGAATCGGATTCCCTATTCATAAGATGTTTCGCGGCCTTTAGATAATGTATACAAATTTTTTTAAGGGGAAGTGAGATCACGTACGCAACGATATGGAATTCTGGAAACAATACGCATCAAATCCGAATCGAAGCAATGAAACTGAGATAGAAATGTGAGGCGTTAGTTTTGTATTTTTTTTTTTTTTTTTTGCTTTTCTTTTTTTGATCTTATTCCGAGAAAATTCACACGTACTAAAATAGTTTGCTTACCCGAAAAATAGACCGCGTAATGGTCGGCTGAAAAATATCTCACGAAATTCGTTGAACTCGAAAGAAATTTCAAGTTTACTAGGCGTTCGATAATTTTGTGATTTAGTCGGGTTCCTTATGTTCAAATTTAGACCTTAAGATTTTCTTGTAAACCGAGAAAATTGTACGTTTTCTAAAAGGTTATAGTGTAAACATTAAGAAAAAAAATCCATTTACTTCGAAATACGTACGAAAATTTCATATATTTTCACGGCTAGGAAATTCACAGGCGTAGAATTGAGTTCGACAACCGTTACAGCTAAATATTCACTAACCAACAATTGAAAGATCGAATCTTAATCATTCCTCAAAAATAAAAGTACGATAGATATAACTTCTTATAGAAAGTTTAAGCAAGCCTTATACGGATAGAATATAAACTGACAACAGACGCTCCGTAATCGAATCGCCATTTATGCATAACAAAGATGGTTGATGTTTTCGAAATGCACGATTTCATTTCAATTCGTGAATTTATAATAAATCTGACCAGTATAACATCTCTTAGATTCATCGAAGACAATTCTGGATATTTTTGACCTCGATGCGGTTTGGATCAATTAGTGCGCGACCCACTAAATAGTGTATCCAATTCGTGTACATAGTTCACGACTCATTTGTGATAATAAATTACACGCTCAATTAGACTTTGAATAATTTTTGTTTTTTACGTCGACGATGTGAGGTGTTAATGGAACAATCAAAGGAAAATTTATCTCACTCTTAATCTTACATGAATGTTGCTTCAAAACAATCTAGTCGTATGACGACAACGCTAAACCATGCTAATAGGTATTTTCAAATTATGAATCGAGTTAAATTATAATATAAATCGATTTTTTAATGTGATTTTGTAAGAACTTATCGAATATGAGAAAAATTTTACATTTTTTTGTAAAGGTTATATTTCCGTATACTTATTGAGAATGTAAAATGTTTCTATTTTTTTTAATTATATTGCATGTATAACATATTTGGAGCAAATAGAAACACTGTTTTATTTAATGCTTATCTGTACATTTTCCTCATCTCTAATGAGATAATAATTAAAATATTTAACAAGTCGACTAAATATTGTATCAAATGTTAATTTTTCAAAATCCATTCCAGCATCGCGTTAAAATTATCGAGCAGTCATAACCGCAATAGAAGTTGGCAACGAAACGAAATTCGGCCGGGGCGGGGATAAAAAGTGTCGCCTTTTCCCGATTTTTCCGCCCTTCGTCGAAGACTTTTCATCTCGCAAAAATCTGCGAAAAGTTAACTTTTTTCCCTCTTTCTCCCTTTGAAGCGGCCACTTTGCATGTCAAAGGGACACTGGGCCGAGTTAACGCCTCGCCTTACCGAAACAATGGTGTTGGTGTTTGCGACAAGTTTTAATGGCCGGTCTATTTCCTTATGCGTTTCTCGAGAATATTCTGTGATTTCTGCACGCGTGCGATTCGCATTGCGAGTGTGTGCCTTTCGAAAACATAGCCCGACTCGCGATTGACCGGTATCGCAAATTATGTTCGAAGAAAACAAAGGCAAAGGAAAATTTAGCGATTGTTCTCTGTGAGTTTCGAAACGAGAATTCGTTTGGAAATTGCGAAATTAAACGAACTGACGATTCTGGTGAAGCGTTCGTAAAAATGTCGATCGATGATGATTCAGAAATGAAACACCGAACGAGATGCTTTACAAATGCTCAACGTTTAATTAAATGTGAAAATTTATACGGAAACTTTGCGAGATTTTCAGAGAAAGGGGATGACTTTGTATATTTCGGGAAATTTTCAAATTCTAGATACAAACAGGTATTATTTCGATAAATACTAATTATCGAAGAAGAAACATTTGCTACTTCGTTTATACTTTGAACTAGTTAAAACTTTTTGACGCAATCTTTCATCCACATGACATTCATTTATGCGTTGAAAAATTTTTCAATTCTTATTTAAATGCAAGTGCTCGATGAAAAAAAATGCACATATTGATTGATCGATTCGATAGTATTTCTAGCCAAATCTTCAATATGAAACATCGAAAATTTTACGTGACGAGTTTTGAAAATTCCAGAAGGGTTCAACGTTTCCAACGGTTCGAAAATCGATATAGACGACGTGTAATACCTAAAAAACTTAATAATACTCATATTTTGATCGAAGGCAGTTTATAAATAGAAAAAAAGGCCGTTTTTGGCGGGAAATAAGAAAGCGCGCCGGTTTTCGAATTTCACGCGCGCCGACTAACTAATCGAATTCATCATCGTTTATGGGAAAATATCCGTTCATACGATATATCAAATTTATGTTTTTTTATGGTTGTTCACATTTCGATCGAAAAGCGTTTACCTATACGATGGTTATTCTAATCGTTAGTTCAACAAGTTCAAGTACATCTTTCATAAATGCAGTGCTACGTTCAATTAATCGAGAGAAATTCGATTTGTAGCCTTACATGATCGTTTAAACATATAACCTGGAAATACCAATATCGTTTGATATCGTATTTACTCGTTTATTGAAGTCAATTTTAAACTAGGTCGTTATAAAACTGTTAAATAAATGGCTGCGAAATCATATGTGTGAAAGAAAATGAAAAGATGTTTTAAGTGGTAGGTATCATAAAAATAGGTTATTATGAAAAATTGCATATTATTCACAAATGAGGTTGATATTTGTTATTATCTTGTTTACTCAAATCACTGTTTGTTTTCCATAAAAATGGAAATAATATACGTGTATATCAGATTTAATACTTCGAAATGTTCCATAGGAATGCGACGAATGGGTAGAAGGGCCTTTTTTGTGGCCGGTTCCAAAATGCATCAAATTGCAAACAACCAGAAGCGAACTTAGGATTCGTCTACTCGTGAACCCTAATTAATCAATTAATTTCACCAAAAACTTATCAAGAAAAATAATTTGTCACAGCGACTATATCGATCCATATATCGATCAATTTCTAAGCATTCTAAGATCTGATGATTGTTTCATATAAAAAATTTTTAGCTCAACCCAATTTCCGTCTTATACATTACAACTTTGGCAGCGATCGAATAGAAATCATCGAATTTTAATATTTTTTTCTGGAGCCCAATATTGGAGAATTCGCCCCTGCTTCCTCGCATATACACATGAAACAACTCTAAATCGGTCGACGGAAAAAAAACTGTTAAAAATGCGGCAATCGGCAAGGACGAAGCGCGGGCGGATCCTCGAAAAAGGAAGGATCTCGCGTCAAACAATTTCGTCCAATTCCGGCGATGACTCGATGACTGCAAATAAAATTACAACATTTCTCATATGTGAACTGGAGACTATTATTCTAGTATCCAGCCCGTCGAGTATCAACGGACTTCTGCTTAACATAAAAAAGTACGATGCAACTCGTATAACTGCCTCATTTAATACTTGATGGATCAGGTTAGAATGTATGAAAGGTTATGTCGAGTTTCAAATGATAGTACTCTAGTATCTTAATTTGATTTAAAATTAATCTAGAATCTGATTCAAAATCTGTGAAAAAAAAAAATAGGAAAACCTGCCCCATACTATCTCATTTATACTATCCAGTGCTAGAATGATGCTGAATATTATAATATAATAAACATTTCTGATTATTTTATATGAAAAAAAATGATATGGTAAATGTAGCAAAAGTATTGTGAGCACAAATACACAGATAACCAGACAGATTAGCGTTATTGTGCATATGATTTCATATTCAGTCGATTTCGATCGCTCATCATTAACACTCACTAATTGGACAAATCGAAATGAAAAAAAAAATTTTCAGCGCGAAAATGAATTCGGACGAAATTTCGCCAAAAATACTCTCCGATTACGTAAGTGAGAAATGAAAAATGTCAAACAAAAGATAAGTGCGATCGCGAGCATGCAGAAAAAAGTGTACAATTTCGCATGAATGCCGTGTGTAAACAGGGCTTAACGGTCGTTGCGCCTATCGTCCGTTAAACGTCGTTTATTGAAGTCATTAAATATAATGTGAGAATGTCGGTTTATGTAAAACATAGTTAGCGTTTACGAATTGTGTACGGTCGGTCTTATTTTAATCGCTCAATTGTCGGATGCGTCAAAATTGCGCTATGTGCAAGCGATAAACACAAGAGATGATCGCCGATGAGGTTTTTGATCCCGGGATATCATATAAAACTGGAATTTATTCATTACATAATAATATTGATACGTTTGAGAATCCTCGAAATGATTGATTGTGATTGATATTTGCTCTCGTGTATGCTTCTATACTTTTTTGGAAACATTAATGTTGGAAATACCATGATTTTTTTCATGTGAAATAACTTTAAACTTAAAAAAATTGAAAGAAAGGTTATGGATGTTGAAAAAAAACCTCATCTTGAATCGTCTAATTAAAAAAAATCTCTAACCCAATCGAATTTTCATGATGATGATTTTCGCAGATATCAACAGCGCGACATTCGCGCATCACTTTCATCGATACAAAGCAGATATTTTACTATAGAAAATATCTATAGTCTCAATCCCGATTCCTGTAAAAAATCCCGGGATCGAAAGCCCTAATCCGTACACGTGTAAAGATGTAACATCCACAATCTCGAATCCAATCTCGAGACGATCGAGCGGAGGCTAAATTCGTTACGAATCAGTTAACTTCTGAAACTGGCCGTTCGACACACGAACTCAATTTCATATTTAGACAGTTCAAACAAAATTAACCAGATGTTCCTCTAGATAAGACCGTTATGTCTTGTAATAAATATGCGATGTTTGTTGAGACGAAAACGCATCTAGCGCGCTTTTCCGAAACGTGGAAAAAGCCGCGTTCGAAAATAATCAGAACTCGGAGATATTTCAATGACAGAAGTTCGAGTGAGGATCGAGTTTCCAGTTAAATGAAGCCCTAAAATGCGATATTTTTGAAATTATTCGAAATGCGAATAAATTATTATAGACGTAGAAATGATTCAACAGTAAAAACAAAACTAGGTTATCCAAAGTAAACAAGAACATCTCACAAAATTAGCACGTTTATTTGTATTCAATAAAAAATCCTATAAATATTATTTCTAATCTTTCTATGCTAAACAATCTTGAATCATCTTCTATTTGAAACAATGCCAAATTAAAGTTTTAATCTATTTTTTTTTTTGAATATCATAAAAATACTACATTATGTGTATACAAGTCAACTAGTACGACTAATTTATTATTACAATGAATCAATACGAATGTTCTGCAATAATTTACTAAAAATTTTAGTTGGGAAAAGTTGCATTCACATCTAATACAAATAACCGCTATAAATTCAAGTTTCGATGAGAAATTCAAATTTTCAAAATATTCCTAAAGTAATTCGGCGTCGATACTCGAAAAATTTTGTGAAGAATAGTCAAATAGAAACTTAAACGGAATCAGACATCGGATTCGGACATAAGATGAATCCACAACCGAAAAAAGTTAACAATATCTCGTCAGGGCCAAGTTGAATATTTTAAATTCCGGTGGCCTCATCCAGTGGTGTAGAGCTAAATAAGATAAAAAGCCTACATAGCAACTAATTCCTATAAGTTCACCATTATGATTTCCATTAGATAGAGCAAATTTTTTCTATTTAAAAAGCACCGCAGGCCAATTTTTTTTTTCAACTTCCTTTCCAAGTTTCATATAAAAATTCCAGGGCGGTAACCTGGCTCAAAAGGAGATGCCAGGTCGGCGACCTGGCCTCACTACGCCACTGGTTTCATCCGATGCTGCAACAGGTCAAATATATACATATATGTATGTTTTATATGTTCTTTTGAACCATTCATCTCGGTGTGATGTTGGTAACCTCCACGAAGAAGTCTTACTGAACCTGGACACGCGACGTCCACACGGAAACTCGAGGTTCTCAAAATTTCTCCTGTGTCGTTTATTAATTTGATCGTTTTCGAATGTTTTTAGTGTAATCTTTTGAATTTAAATTGTCTGGTGAGAGTAGTGATATTTCATTTTTTTTTTATGAAATTTTCATTCAGTGTCGCGAACCACCGTTTGTGATTTGGCGAATAATCCTGCTCGAGAACTGGAAACGAAAATAATGAAACGAAACAAAGAATCGGAAAGACTTGAAAAAATACAAGTAACTTTGTGGGTGGTCAGACTTCACTATTTCATTCGGCGAACTAAAATCGATCTTATGGACGGGAAAATAAGAATCGAATATCTTTGTAGCAATCGTCTAATCGAACAGTAGCATTATATGTGTAACATTAGAACTGCAACAGATAATGCGACACTTCCTCAGTATCTCAAATTTCACTGTGAATTAATTTTATTCATTGACGTTAGAATTGAATCATATTTTAATGAATGAATGAACATTTCTTCACCTTGACCATGAATGTATCGAAACATTTTTTTTTAGTTGCCCCAATTTCCTTAAAAGACGAGTCACCCCTGACTCAATCGAACGAATACCGAAAAAAAAACTCAAACCTCAATTAATGAACACTATCGTTGAGTAAATATTCGATCCTAAATTGGAAAAACTTTCCAATTCACACAGCCGTTTCTTAACGATGAGTATCATTCAAATGATTCCCTACGATTAAATCAAACAACAGAGGCGTGTCACATTCGTATATGACGATTTCAATTAACGATCGACCATAAAAATAAATTGTGAGGCTGTAAAATATCAATTGAAAGTGATTGTTTTTGAAGAAAATAATTAGATTGCATGCGTTCATCATAAAACGAAACGAGAGTTTAATTCATGACATTCGAATTGAACTTTTCGGCGTATCCGAATCAATCACGATTCATTTCCCAAATTATGATCAATTTCCTTCTGATACTAATAAGAATATCTTTTCACTTTTTTATATTTTTCATACATATTCCTTTAAAAAATAAGATAGGTATTCATTCAAAATGTTCATTTTCAATTCATGCATAACTATTATACTAGTAAGTCATAACTTAGCTAACTCTTTTTCTATCTCGACACTAATCCTAAACTTATAAAAAAAATCTCCATTTCAGAATGTCTTGAATTGCATACTAAAATAGCGCCGCAGACGAAAATTTTTTTCTACAATCTTAGTCATCTTGAAAATAGTGTAGGTAAATTTCCCCCTCTATCCACTCTAATGACGTCTCTAAACACTAATGAGATACAATTTAATAACAACATAAATTCAACAGATAAACTTTGCAATGAACGTATCTATAGCATTAGAGATAAACTCTATCGCCACTCATTCAAATAATAATCGAAATGAAAAAAAAGCTAATTATGTGAAAATAATATTTTGTCGTCAGCATAAAAATTCAATTCCGCTCTAGATAATGAATAAAAAAAACGAGTTCAATACACCCGACAAGAACACAAAAAAAATGTCACTGAAACGGACACTGTAAAAAATATATTTAATACAGGCTGGACGTGATATATTTACACTATCCGAAAATGTGAGACGATCGCATAAATCCGATATTTAGCTCAATGGACCGAAAGATATAATACGTTTTCTGCCGGACCGAGAATCTGCATCGTCGAAAGGGTGAGGATCTGGAAGTCACCCCTATCGTCGAGTTTCCGTTTCCACCACCCTCATACTATGAACATGAGAAAGGTTTTATTGGGGAAAATCTGAAATGTGCCTTGGTGTTTAAATATGTTTCGTTTGAATGTGGACAAATTAGTTTTTCGTGATTAGTTTGTGTGAAATAATATTGTCGATTCGAAAAAATACTGTCGTATGCTAATCATGAATAAGATTGATATTGGTATGTGTATGAAATTTAATGTGAGACTAGTAGTCGAAGAATTGTCAAATTGACCTCAAAAGTATGTTTAATCGAAATTCATATAAAACAATTGCAATCTTCAAATGTCACATAAATTTATTAATCTAAGTTCCACAATCTATGCAATTATTTTTATTTATTCACAACTCATCTATGTGGTAGAAGCGTTAATGAAATATTTCAATCAATATGTTTCAAATGATATAATGAATGTGATGAATTATGAATGACAAATTGAGAGAGTTCGTTCTGTTTCATTTATGCATAACATTCAAGTGTCTAACTCATATTGAAATCTAATGTATGTTTATGATTTTACGAACGTGCTAAATCGAAAACACAGTCGACAATACATACATGAAGATCCTAAAAGTCAAATATTTATCATGTGCAATTAAAAATATCAAAACGATCGTTAAACGATCCGATGATAATATCAATACAGATCCCAATACCATTTTAAACTAATAGACATATTTAGAAACAATTATTGCATTCAACTCCATCAATCCATATCTGGCCCCCAATAAGTTGCAAAATTCTTTCCTTCTCTAACTAGACTCTAACTAGAAACAGTCACAATTCATGACGAACCGCATCTCTGATCTCAATTAACTCCACAACGGAAGAAACAAATCATCAAGCGAAAAATTAACAGGCTGAATTTGAGCGTGGACAAAATTTCGCACGACGCCCTTTAAAAACTAGTCCTCGTGAGTGCGTGTGAACTGTTAAGTACCATCGGTCGAATTGAATGTTTGTTTTGTGCGTTGGTCAGAACTGGTTCCGTTGCAGACGACCCAACAATGATGCAACGGCTCGATTCTGAACCTTACCGATTTACCGTTAACGACGGTGTCCTTTTTATGAGAAAGATCGATGGATCCTTGCGAGATCGATCGTGGATCGCGAACGAACATCGATCGATCGATGATGAGTCGCTGAAAAATTTAGGGCGATCGACTTTCTTTTCGCTTCAGATCTGTACCAAGTTATGAGTGCATTTGATAAGAGACTTTTATTATTATTATCTAAACTAGGTGACTGTTTAAAATACGAGATAAAGTACAGTTTTTCCTTCTATAGTGAGACAATTAAAAGGTTGTTTATTCGAAAATTTTGTTTTTTTTTTGTGTGACTTTTGATTTTCAATTACGCTACAATGAATACAAAGAAGATAAATATCCTCATTTCATACTAATTCGTGCAAATATCCAGAAAAAATCAACTCCAAAATATTCATAATATCCATTCTTCACAAGGAACTTATCCTCACACTATTCGCACTTTATTTCGTACTTCAAATCAATTGAGGATAAACTTCAAATTTCGATAAACTTTGCATATTTTTTTGTAAAATATTTCAGAATATTAATGTAAAATACAATATTAAGAAACGCATGATCAAAATCACACATTATTTTTTAAAAAATACATAAGAAACTGCACTCCTATTTGGTAAAAATTTATCAAATTTATGAAAAGTGTCATCGGTTGATTCCATTAGTCTCAAAAAAATTGACAATCGACCGAAAGCAAGGATTCGTCCGAAACACCAGGATTCCGTCTTCGACTCCTGGACTCGAGTCCGAAGCCGAGTCCGGGGGTGAGCTTCGGCGATGCGAAAGCTCATCATGGTCGAAGAAAAGCATTTTGCATAATGCGAAACCGGAGAACAATCCAGGTACGCCCACTCGACCGCCAAATAAGGAGTAAATGAACCGAGGGCCTTCGCCTCTAGACGATGATCCTCGTTGCGAGACCGGTTGTGAGGTAATCGAGATATGAGGTAAAAACAAGAAAACCAAATGATAACAAAGAGGCTAAAAAATATGTGTGGTGTGCATGTATTATGTGTATGTTCGGAAGGTGCATGCTGTGCGCTGTCTGAAGAACGAGGGTTCAACAACTGTTCTAAGAAAAAATGTGGTTGAAAAATATTTCAGCTCGTGTTCGTCTAAAGGTGTTTCGTTGTTGTTGTTAGAATGGGTTTTTTGAATATAATCACAGTGGAATCCCGATTTTCATACGTACAATTTCGACAAGAGAAAAATGCTTCAACGTCAGAACAAAATCTGTTAAAATTTGTTCTATTTAAAATACTACTTACATAGTGATCCGTAAAATTTTATCAATGGTGACGTGTGTGGCAATTGCATAAAAAATTCTGTGCAACTTGACCCTTCTTCGAAAACACACACGAACAGGAAAATGTAAAATAAGACATTATATTCAGTATGATTGTCACCGATAAATATTTTAGTCCTATTATATATACAAATATATAATAAACAAACCAAGCATTTCGCACATTCATAATAAATCGATGAAAATTATTTGACTAAACTTTAAGCTAGGAAAGTTTTCACCTACGCATGTGGTCTTCGAATAGCGCAAACATCACAAAACTTACGATTGTGTTAAAATTCACGATTTCCAAACGAATGCAATAGCAAATATACACTCTCATTAACATCACCATTCATAATGGATATACAATGTTGCACAATTAACGTATGTTATCATCCGATCGTTCAAAACGAAACCGATAATTTCTCGAAGAAAAAATTATGAAACCACTCGTGAATCCGTATTATATTATAAAATATCGTATCACGAACGACCGACGAATCTTTCCATATACGGATCGAGGAGAAAAATAACCTTTAATACAAGCGAATATGATTGCAGATTAACTTTCAGATAGTGAGTGCGTTGCGCAAAGTTTCAATGACGAAACTCCTCTCCTGCAATAAGAAAGTATGAAAATACAAGCGTGAATCATCGAACAGGTTTGATGTCCTTTTTAAACCGAAAACGATACAATTGTGAACGATTCTTCGAAAAACATACATATGTATACACGATTCAAATCGAATGATTGATAGGAATCAGATAATCGTTCATTTAGATTCGCATTGTCATAACTAACGTAACATTTTTTTTAATACAGATATAATTTTATTTAGTTTGTGTTTTCATTTTCAATTATGTGTTAAATCAAATCAAATTATTGAACTACTTAGTTATAATATATATATATAAATTATAGAACTACCACTTAAAAGTGACAATAGTCAATTGCACTAATGCATGTCGAACCAAATGTAGTCATTATTTTCATCAATGCTTGTACATATCTACTAGAAACATTTCAACAAAGTACAATTTTCCTCGTTTTCAAGATATTTCTACATTCCTTTCTACATTCTGTTCCTATATCTAATTCAAAAAATAATATTATAAACGATCGCAATCGGCCACCGAAATTAGAGCTCGATTCAGCTCCACAAAAATTTCGGGAAATTCCTTAAACCGCGGTTATCAACGCAGATAACCTATGCAAACATTCTCCAACGCGGTGTGTGCATACTAAAGACTACATGCAGGTATGCTGTCTTCAAACAAAATTTCAAAGAACAAAAAAATATAAGATGAACCTTCGACGAAAAATATCACGCAACTCTACATAAGTGCACAAAGAAGATCTGTATTTTTTTTTTCGCAGCGAACTTTGTTTGAAGAGTGTGTTTGAGTGTTCTGAGAACTTTTACACTGATTATAAAATATAAAATTTTAATTAATACTGTACTGACGATTCGAATCTATTTGAAAATTTTCAATTAATAGGTAATAATGCATAAGTTTTAGGGTTCTGTTTTCTTTTTTCAGTCCGTCTTGAATTTCGAGATTTTCCTGCGAAATTCTCGAAATTCGAAACTTTTCAATTAATCGTGAGAAATTGTTTTTTGTTTTTGTATGTTTAATATTAAAAATACCAAATTACGATTTTGAATCCAAAAAAATGTCGAAACTGAGACTCATGTATCGAGTCCAGAGAATTTGAAAAATCTGAGATTTCATAATCTTTATTTTATACCAGAGACTTATTTAAGATTAATTTTTCAATAATGGCTTATAAGAAATTATAGATCGAATTACAAATCTATGTTGAACATATAAATCGATAGATGTACCCGTATTAACGGTTTTTTTAATCATATTATATTTTCGTTGTCAATTCCAAATCAGATTATTTAGAATCACACATAGAAATGGTCAATGAAAAAAATAATGTACCTTCCAAAATTCGATTTTCAAATATAATTTTAATTAATTTTCAGCCTATTGAAATTGTAATAAAATTATGATTAAAAATGGATTCGATTTCAATGGAAAAACATAAAAGTTTATTTAGTTTTGGTTCATTTATTATTGTTGATAAAACAGTCGCCACTATTGTTTTCGCCAATTTTGAATAGGAAACAATAGAAAATTTGATAACTATTCGACAAGGAAGTAAAGAGTAATATTCACAAAACTAAAATTACGTTATTATAAATGAAATAACAACACCCGAACTCGTATATCAACAATCCATGACATTACATGAAAACATACATAATGACATTGATTTAGATACTAAAATGTAATTTTTTTGACAAACAAAATTGTGTAAATTTCTAATAAGTATTATAAATATACGCGGTAACCAAAATCAGCTAATAATGACGTAAACCGTTTCGATTTGTTAAAAATGAACAATAGACATCACCAAGTAATGATTTCATAATTTCAAACGAAAAACCAAAATGATGTAACATCATCATCACATCTTCATTATTCAAAGTAAAACAAAAATAATCATCGATTTTCATATTTATGGTTAATAATTATTCATCAATACCGAAATTAATTGATATACGCACATAAGTAACAGAGACTTCATTTGAAGTTATCAAAAGATGTATAACTTCACCTTACATTTTCAGAATAGTAGATCATTTTTTTTATAAAAAAAATACACTACGTCACACAACAAACTCGCAGTAAAATAAATAGCCATTACATACTTTATTCTCAGATATAGTCTCGTCGACTTTTCTCAAAATTAAATAAATTAAGCAATCTCGCAATATCTTTCAGTTCGAAATGTCAACCATATAGATATAGGCAAAATATGCGAGATTGCTCAACATATTCAACTTGAAGTAAACCTGACGAGGTTACAGCCGTTTTCCTCAAAAATTAAAATAAGCTCTCACAAAGCCAAGAAGCTGATAGTTCCTCGAAACATTTTAACAACCGAATTATGTAGCATTGTTGAGAAAAGGAACGGTTTCGTCATCGGCCTGTAACGGGTGCTAGATAAAACGCTGCGCTATTTATTCAAACTCACAATCAGCTCGAGCTAAGGTCTTTCTGTAATATTTTAAACACACCTATTGTTTTGCGAACGTTTTAGCTCGAAACGAGCGATATTTTCGCGTCTGTACCTACTCTCGTATTTATAGAGGAATTTCGTAACGTTCGCGAAAATAACGCGCGCGTTTTCAGCGTCTGAAAATTGATCGACACAATACGGTAAACTTCGGTTTCAATGAACCCACCTACGCGATATGTGAAATAGAACGGTGATGCTGAAATTTTTCGTACACTTTCGAATGTATATTTTGTTTGCCTACAATGATTGTTTGATCTATTTATTTCTAAAGTCCCGAAATTCTGAGAGAAATTCAGAATTTTTAAGTAGGAAATCGAAAGAGTAATTTGTACAATTAGAGATTTTTCAGTAATTTTCTTTTCGGAAATGACATAAGTTATATGTTATCAAGCCGAGATATTTTCATGTGAAAAGATTTGATACATATTAAAAAGTTCAGATAGAGGATTAATATTTATTTACATTCGAATTTATTTTTTTTTTAAAACGCTTTTCTGAGTATTTTTGGGATATGAAGTTCTTGAAAAAAAAATTAACGGATTGTTAAGACGAAACATAATGAAAAATTAATAAACAAAATTTCAGACTAATCAATAATAAGTACTTAAAGTCGATGAAAAGTTTACAATCATTCGTCTGATTACATCGAACACTTGATAACATTAAACAAAGATTTAGAACGAACACCTTTCCAAGAGCTATTTTAAACAAAAATCATATAAATTCTTCTCGAAGCACGGTGCAAATCCGAAGCGAATTAACTTGAAAATATTAAAGACACCTTTCTACATATTCAACCTGCGATAAAACTCTACTTATATAGAGAATTAGACACAAGTATAGACTAATTGGTTAGCATATCTGATTATCCATACAAAAAAAAGCTACGCATTGAGTTGCATCGCAAATTGCACATATGGAAAGGTAACCTAATGCTTCAGACTCCTAAAAAAAATATTTTACTATTCGACAACCCTTAATTTGACATCTCCGGGGTCCGAAAGATCAAGCCAATGTTTTCGTGACTCTTCACCTCCAAAAAGCTGACACTTTGGCCTTCAAGCTTATCGCAGTCGCGAATAACAAAAATTTCAAAAATCGGTAAAAAAAATTCACACTTATATAAATCACATACACACGTAATAATCTCATTGAGAACGCTTTTTGTTGATAGGAGTACCGAATTACGTACATTTATAGTGTTAATTTTGTCGGTCGAGCTGAACGACAATACTGTACGATAACCACCTTTGAATCGCTAAAGACTAGTTCACACTGATTTAATACGAATTTAGTGTCGTATAGTGGAACCTTACTTAACGAGCGTTGTTTTTTTTTTTCGAATCTTACTCGTAATGAGAATTTCTTTCGTCATTTATTCACTCGTTAAACGAGTCATTTTTCATTTACATATATTTTGATCAATAAATTACTCGCTAAGCGAGGTTCTACTATAGTTTGTTAACTTTTTTTTCCTATAGAATTTGACAGCTGTTATCGCTAATCAATTTGTTAACAATCGATTGAAAGATTATTATATAAAACTCGCATCAATTTTCAAAATACATTTTTTAATCGTTAATTCGTTTTTTGATCGGCCATAGAGTATTGAATTCAAGTGATGTGCACCTTAATGAGATTTGTATGCAATTAGAGCGACGCGTCATACATTTCCGTCTTCGCACATGATACACACACAAACAAATAAATTAACGCTATTGAATAATATAATGATATATATACATTTGAAATAAGCACCTCAATATGATTCGCATGCAATTTCATCAACAGTATTGAACGCAATGCATTTACATGTGTGAAGTATCCATTAACTAATTTCATTTTCGAAACAAATTAAAATCAGTTTCATGACTTCGGATAAACATACGTATGAAAAATATAACATTTTTATAATAAAATGAATATTCATAATTTTCGCCTTAATAAGATTTAAATGCAATCACCCAGAAAGTAGAAAGCAGCACATTTACATCATCAAAAAAGTCGCAAATGAATGTCAAGTGTGGAAAATCGAACGATTAACATTGAAAATTTTAATATACAATAATATAAGACTATTATTAATATTAAAGTCGTTTAAATTCGAATAAATAAATTGAAGAAATTCGAAACTTTTGTACGCATCGATTTTCCATACTAAATTAATTAACTTTACAAAATGGATTTTGTTCTCTTTCGAAATTAAAATAAATTAATTGCGGTTCACTTTATTGATGAGCAGAAATCGAATACAAGCAATTTAAACAGATTCGATATTCAAAAGTAACAAATTGCCGCATTTTCGAACCGAAACATTTTCAAAAAAAAAAACTCAAAATGATTCCCAAAATTTACAACAAAGAATATTAAAAAAATACTTGCGCCAATAGACACGTCAATATTTAGACAGTTGCATTTCGACATTTATAAAAGGGCGTGTAACAGTGTCAAAACTTTCTCCTATTTCTGCAAGTGAGTGTCAAAAAAAATGGAAATCATTACAAGAATTATTCAAATATACTATCCTAGCTCATATAGATGCAATTCTTATTAATAATTATGCTAGGATTATGTTGTCTTAGGTTATGATTTATTGATTTTTGTCAACAAATTTTGTTGAAAAGTATATGGACACTTTTCTTAATTTCAATTCATTTCCAGTTTTATTTCTGGTAAAATCATCTAAATCCTATTACGAAATCGTGAATCCAGGGATTTTAATCGTATTACACGTGTAAGATCAAAATCGAAACAGCCAACGACAATCGTGACCGAAGCCTTATCCTTTGTACTTAAATCGATGTTTGGACACGAGTCTGAATGTGTTTTAGTATTTGTGCAAAATTTACACAAACATATGTATAATTGTATCATATGTATGTACACACTCACATTTGCCACATGTTGCGAGAAGATAATGAGAAAACTGATCCTTTGCAATTACGATGAAAATTACGAACTGGCAAACCGAACTATTAAGTTTCCCCCGAACTTATGTACGTGTGTATGTCTCAATAATTGCGAAAATCAAGACTTGAGTGTACTTTTAATTGACGAAATCGAGATATGTTACGAATTAAGTTCGATAAAGATGCAAAAAAATTTTTTTTTTTACAATTCAAGTTTGAGTGTGTATGAAGGTATTGTAAATATCGAGAGTTTAGTGTACTTTTAATTAACTGAATTGAAATTAAATTCGATAAAAATAAGAGCATATTGAATACTGAACGCTTTCTGTTCAAATGTCGAATCTAATTCGAGTTTTTTTTTTTTTAATTTTCTTCTAAATTTTATTTTGTTAAAATATTTATAATTATTGATTTATTTTCTAGTACGAAAATGAAAAATTCACGCCAGTAGTCTATAGTTACTGGAAACTTTTTTGAAAATCGATACGAGTTCAAAAGGTTAATGATCATTGAAAAGTAAATGAAACTTTGAACCAATAATTATCGAATTTAATGATTGAGTTAAACACCAATTTGCTGACTTAATTACGCTTAAATATTATTAAAAAAATGTTATACATTGAACAAATCACCAATTTTAATCGCAAACATTGAGAATGTTATTAAACCCATTTAATGAAGACGATTTGGTAACTTAATTACCGAACTTTAAATTATTCTCTACGCGATCATTTTTCACTATCATCAATATTGATGTAACATATTGTCAATATTATTAGATAATGTAGAAGTCACTTGAAATTTTTCACAGATTTGAATGAAAAATGTGAAAAATAAATATGACATAACATCTCAATTAAATCCTTTCTATTCCAGCATTTAACTCACACTTTTTTTGTATTATGAGAATGGTTTAAGTCACATACCTTCCTATTTGAGTTATTAAATGCTATGTTCAAATCGAATATACATATTTTTGATGGTAAAAACGACCAATCAAATAAAATTCTTTTAAGTCAGAAAAAAATTCTAAGAATAAGTAAAAAATAGTTTTTTTATTTTATTTTTCGACTATCGCAATCACGGATACAATTTAACTTTCTCAATTTGAGTAAAAAAAACAAATGAAAAAGATAATATTTTACCAGAAAAAATTGTTTACAATTAATAAAAAAAATGATAGATTCATAATATCGTGAATTGTGACCCGAAACTTGCCAAAAAGATGTTTTTTAATGATCGTGGAAAAATAAAACGTTTTTTAACACTTGGCGGTAATTATAAACTTCATATCTGAAATGATAAGACCCATAAAATATTTATTCGTATTATATTATATAAGAAGTTTATCATCATTCAAAGTGAGCAGCTGATGAAATATTATAGAGAAAAAAAATACATATGACCGCTCGTATCTTTTTGTGATTTCTAATCAAATTTTGAAGAATTCTGTATATTTAAAGTGAGCAAATAATTTTATATTCGAAATATGAAAAAAAATACTTTATCGTTATTTCGGTTCACATTGATATAAAATATAATAATATAAACCTTTCGAACTTTAAATATTTCGAAAAAAATAACGTGATTTCGAACACTGTCACATATTTTTTGTTATTGAAAAAAATAAAATACATAGGTATAATGTAATATTTGAAAATAATATAATTTCGTAGAACCAAAAAAGGGTTTCAATTCAGAGCATTGATGTCTATTCGTGCAAAATAAGGTTTCAGCTAATATCGAACTAACGTAAACTTTAATTCATTTTTTTCTTATTAATTTCACAGAATAATACAATCGTATATATCATACTAACAATTAGTAGTATAAAACAATAGAACATTTTTTAAATAATCTGGCACATTTTTCATAGATAATTTTGAAACGTCTCATAATGTAAGTACTATAAATCATTGACGACGGTAAAATTGTCTTTTAGTTCTATGAAATTGATAGGCCTTAGGCTTTTTTTTTAATATATGGACCTTTTGACGAGAATTAGTAAAGAGAAAACATCCCGCTCGAAAATGAAATATTGTATGACCACATGTGCATTTTGAAACCATTTATGTATTAAATCTAACATATTTGACATACTGTTTGATATTATTAAATTATATATTATTAGATTGGCGCTATTATGTTTAAAATTATATCATATTTCTTAAAAAAATATATAAAAAGACATTTTTTTTAGAATCATTTCGTTATTTTCAGATTAACGATATAAACGTCTTTCGTATATCTGAAAAATATAATTCAATAAATGTGCGTAATTGATTCAACTTATCATTAATTTTTAATGTTATTTCAAATTGATAATACAAATCAAATTTTCTTATTAAAATAAGCGATTCATCATACATATAATAAAGAGATCTGCATTTTATTTCAATTGTCTAACATCAAATTCGTGTGCGTAAAAAATAGTGCGTACTGCGATTCAGTTACTCATTCTTGAATAAAAGAGACATTTTTCTGATTCATGAAATAGCTACGCACCTAAAGACGCTTACAATACATTTTTATAAAATTTAATTTATTATACACATAAAATGGTAGGAATGCGTAGATTGAAAATTGATTTTCTCGCGAGAATAGTGTGCATTAAACATATTTCGAATTTCAAGGGAAAGACTAAAAATTTTTTTTTTTCATTTTATATATTCAAAAAATCCTAGTTTTTCATAAAAAATGTATCTTTTTCCATATGAAAGTCGTAATCGTAAAAGAATAAAAAGTACGTTTATAAATTGGAAATTTGTAAATCTTTTGAAAATCAATGCCGTAGGTGAAAAATGATCAGCAATTTGAGATTATCTCAAAAAAGTAACGACTAAATCAAAATTTCAAACTTTTCATCGGAATAGATTTAAATAAATTTTATGAAAAGTAGATTGAAATTTTCATAGATCTGGAGCGATTGGTGTAGTTCGAAAAGATTTGCTCCAGGTTTTAGTAAATTTCTAAAAAGTTTACGCCGAAATTTACCAAGCTATTTATTTAAGGATTCGAAGTAATTGTCTTTCCTAGACAATATACGATTTGCACGGTGATAAAGGATTGAACTTGCTTCTCAAAAATAATATTGCAACTAATAATTTATATGGTGCTGAGATATAAAATTGACTTATTCAGTCGAAAATTAGAATGCACTTTAAAAGTTTAAAATCTTCGAAAATTAAAAAAATAAATTATACTTTAGAAAGCCAAAAATATCAATGATACAAAATTACATGCCGATTATATTTTATTTTACGAATTAATCGAGCCCCATATTACTCCAAAATATTTTTTATGTACGATTCAATACCTAGACTTTAATTAGAAATCATTTCAAAAGTTTAAAATTAAAAAAAAATAAAAAAAAACTCAATATTAAGAAAGACGAAAATGAAAAAAAAACCTAATCATACAAAATTTCATATCGATTCTATTCTATTCAACGAATTAATCGAACTCCATACTACTTCGAAGCACTTTAAATGTTTAAAATTTTCGAAAATTCAAAAAAAAAAAACTCAATATTAAGAAATGCGAAAATAAAAAGAAACCTAATCATACAAAATTTCATATCGATTCAATTCTATTCAACGAATTTATCGAGCTCCATACTACTTCGAAACACTCTAAAAGTTTTAAATTTTCGAAAATTCAAAAAAAAACCTCAATATTGAGAAAGGCGAAAATGAAAAAAAAAACCTAATCATACAAAATTTCATATCGATTCTATTCTATTCAACGAATTTATCGAGTCCCTTACTCCTTCGCTGATTTACTTTACTATACTCAAAGCACTTTAAAAGTTTAAAATTTTCGAATAGTTAAAAAAAACTCAATATTAAGAAAGGCGAAAATGAAAAAAAAAACCTAATCATACAAAATTTCATATCGATTCTATTCTATTCAACGAATTTATCGAATCCTTTACTCCTTTGCTGATTTACTTTACTTTACTCAAATCACTATAAAAGTTTAAAATTTTCGAATAGCTAAAAAAAATCAAACTTTAGAGACGAAAAAAAGGAAAAAAAAACACCAAAAAAAAAATAAAAAAGAAAAGAAAAAAGGTAGAGAATGATGCACTCACAGCTGCTTGTGCGTTGAGCGCGACGGTGACGAGGAGCGCTACCGCGAGCAGCAGCATCCTGGGGGGCGCAGGCGCCACCATCGTGTTGTGCGGCCGGCGAGCAACAGACTGCCGCGCTCCGCGACGCCTCCGCCCCGCGCCGGCGCCCCCTCCACTCCCCCCACCATCGCCCCTCATCCCGCTGACATGACGGAAGCTTCGCCTCTCGTCGCCTCTGCTTGGTGCTCTCTTCGCGGAGGTGGCTTTCGGTTCGGTTCCACTTGGAGATGGTTGACTTTTTTCAGTCTAGGTGAAGATCGTTTTTAGTTGAGCGGTTAGGGTTTTGATAGAAATCGGCTCTGGTGATAGTGTCTACACTGTAAAAAGTGAATCTTAAAAATGTTGCATGCTGGAATTTCTGTTTGTCTGAAATTGAATTTGGTTGCTAGTTATGCGAAATTCGCCTCCCACTCACTCTCGCTCTAATCGTGAGCAACCCTATCCGAGCTGAATTCGTATAATACTGAAAATGCCCATGGGTAATTTGAATTTTGAACTGCCTGAAAAAGAAACCGAATTTAGGCTAGTGCTAAGATTTTCTTTTTACAGTGTAGAGCGAGAAAGATGACGATGGTTAGTTATATGGTAGGTCTAAGTTTGATCGTTGTATCTGCTTGGAGTTCTTTTCGCAGAGGTGGCTTTCGGTTCGGTTCCACTTGGAGATGGTTGACTTTTTTCAGTCTTGGTGAAGATCGTTTTTAGTTGAGCAGTTAGGGTTTTGATAGAAATCGGCTCTGGTGATAGTGTCTACACTGTAAAAAGTGAATCTTAAAAATGTTGCATGCTGGAATTTCTGTTGGTCTGAAATTGAATTTAGTTGCTGGTTATGCGAAATTCGCCTCCCACTCACTCTCGCTCTAATCGTGAGCAACCCTATCCGAGCTGAATTCGTATAATACTGAAAATGACCAGGGGTAATTTGAATTTTGAACTGCCTGAAAAAGAAACCAAATTTAGGCTAGTGTTAAGATTTTCTTTTTACAGTGTAGAGCGAGAAAGGCGACGATGGTTAGTTATATGGTAGGTCAAAGTTTGATCGTTGTATCTGCTTGGAGCTCTTTTCGCGGAGGTGGCTTTCGATTGGGTTCTAGTAGGAGATGGTTGACTTTTTTCAGTCTAAGTGAAGATCGTTTTTAGTTGAGCAGTTAGGGTTTTGATAGAAATCGGCGGGTTTTTCGCTCTAGTGATAGTGTCTAGAGCGAGGAAGATAGCGATTTCTAGTTATATGATAGGTCAAAGTTTGATCGTTGTATCTGCTTGGAGCAATTGTGTTTCGATTATGATATGATTGCCTTTTCTCAGTTTTGAACAGAAATGGATTGTACTGGTTGTTCATAGTTAGACAATGCTTAATCCATCCCCAGATTAATCACCTTTCATTTTATTTATTAAGATTCGTTAAAATTTGCAATGATTACTGCGTGAAATCATTTCATATGTAACCGTTCGCAATTTGACGTAACTAAACAACTGAACTCAACAACTGTATTCGAAAAACGTATGAATTTCGAATTGAATTAATCATTGCATTTGAATTCAAAAAAAAATTAAAAAACAAAACATAGTCTCAAATTATGATTTTTTTTTCATTATGAAATTATGAATATCCTCCGAAAAATTTTCCTCAACATGCTCCGATTTTCGTCTAAATTTTCATTTTTTTCCCGACGTCCTACATTACAATATGTTTCTGAATATCCGCTCACATTATCTTCATAAATCTTACGATAAGTACGCAACTTAATTGTGTCAATTAATTATGTCACACACATGGTCATCTATAAACGAGCACATATTGCACGCACGATTTCTTCCACAACATCTATGTACTCAAAGTCTATTAAAATACGTTCGATGGTAACAAACTGGAATATTTTTTTAGATTTTCACACACATGAACTTGATTTCGACGCAACGAATAAAGTTTGTTTGCCGCATTTTATGGCGGGTAATTTTCATATTCTTGCCGCTGGGATTTTAAAATGTACATGTGTACCTCGAATTTTATTCACTTTATGTAAGTTCTTTTTCGGGATCGTTTATTTCAATGCGTGATGTCATGAAGCAGCCAAATGCTACTTCTTAAATTAATGCTTATAAATGTAATTTACATATGTACATATTGAAGAATGTGAATTTTGGCCTTACGTTAAACAATAAACCCTAATCCAATTCTCATAGATATTAAATATATGAATGAAAATACTGTGTAACTTAGAGTGTGTCTGGATTTTTCTTATCGCCTAACAGTTTTACAATTACATTTTGCATGAATTGGCAATAATACGTAGCTATTTCTGAGCTTCAAAAAATTTTAATACTTATCAAACAGACCATTGGCACTATTCTATTGATTTTCGCTGATTAGGTCTCCTCTTCGAACAGCCTCATTTCTTATGAATTATAATATGAGTCTTTCAGAACAAAACGTGACTAACTCCACTAGGCAATTAGCCGAGAAAAACCGACCCTAAATCAGATATCTGTCAAAAATCTTATCATCAAATCAAATCAAAAAAAGACTTATCCAGTTCTGAAATTTTCATATATGACAACTGATAAGAACAAGGAGTACAAGTGACTTGAGTTATGTACAGAAATCGCTTCTATGTACCGTCATAAATTTGATGGCAAATGGATATAAACGAACTTGTAACATGCATCGAGATACATCATCAAATCTTTCGACACCCTCTTAACACATGTAGGAAAACGTTCAATATTGAACACACTTTTCTCAAAATCACATATACCCTTGGTGTTTTCAATCATCATATAACACACTTTGAATCCAACTGACATCTCACACCTCGACAAGCATTTAATATCAAAATTCATCCTATATTTTAACAGCCTTATACATTGAACACACTTTTCTCGAAATCACATATACCCTTGATATTTTCAGTCATCATATAACACACCTTGAATCCAACTGACATCTCACACCTCGACAAGCATTTAATATGAAAATTCATCCTATATTTTAATAACCTTATACATTGAACACACTTTTCTCGAAATCACATATACCCTTGGTGTTTTCAGTCATCATATAACACACCTTGAATCCAACTGACATCTCACACCTCGACAAGCATTTAATATGAAAATTCATCCTATATTTTAACAGCCTTATACATTGAAACGACAGTCCACAAAACTTTTTCAAACCGCCTCATTTATCCCCGAAATTTCTTCGAGGATTTGTAAAAGCTCCTCTCCAGGAATAGACCGAGGCCTTCGAAATCCTCAGCCCCTCGGAGGAATCGAAAACCGAAAAAGGCGCGAAATACGAACGGAATAACGGATGCCCTCTCGCAGGGAATGGAAGATAAATCGCCCATATGAGATGTGTTTATGGATCGGCCGTTGCCATTGCGGTCACGCGCCACAGTTTAAGTGCGGCTGTGTGACGTGACTGCGACCCCTCGTGTACAGGGTGGGTCTTAGTTCGCTGTCTGCAGTGTGTGTGTGGTGTCTTTCGTTGCTTCTTTGATATATGACGACTGAAAAAGTCTAGGGGTACAAGTGACTTTTCGCCGAAGTTGAGTTATGTATAAGAATCGCTTCTATGCACGCTCATTTATTTGATACTAGCTTCTGTCACCCGGCGTTGCTCGAAACTATTAAGACTTTAAGCCGATTGTAAATTGTAGTATATTATTTCCCGTTCCCGTTCCCGATTCAATATCTGTTCCCGCTACAATTTCGGTGAAAGAATCAGTCATTTTGAGATCTAAAAATATGTCAATCCCGTTGCGTATGTAGGCTTTGGATAACATTAGCTATGTTAAAGCTTCCTCCCTTGAAATGACAAAATTTACGAAAAAAAATGTTTTTTTTTAATTCAAAATGTAATGACGCAGAATCCTTTCTAGTTATAAGCACAATAATTCCTGAAAGTTTCACAGCAAACAGATCAGTCGTTTGGGAGTTCAAGTTAATCCCGTTGCCTATGTTGACTGTTATATCTAAGGGTCCCCCCTTGCAATGTCAAAATTTAGGAAATTTTTTTTTTCTCAAAATCAAAATTTTATGATCTCTAAACCTTTTCCTACATGCAGAGAATAATCCCTGAAAGTTTCGCGGCGAACGGATCAGCCGTTTCGGAGTCTATAGGTAACATACATACATACATACAATCATTTTTATATATATAGATAAACGAATTCGGAACATATGTCGAGATATATCATCAAATCACTCTACCTCCTCCTAATACATGGTCAACTTTGAACACGCTTTTCTCGAAATCATCGCGAAGTAACTTGTACCCTTTGGCCTTTTCACTCATCATATGACGACTGGAAAAATCGAAGGGTATAAGTGACTTTTCGCCGAAGTTGAGTTATGTATTGGAATCGCTTCTATGCACACTCATTTATTTGATATAAACGAATTCGGAACATGTGTTCAGATATATTATATCATCAAATCACTCGATATCCTCCTAATACATGGTCAACTTTGAACGCGCTTTTCTCGAAATCATCGCGAAGTAACTTGTACCCTTTGGCCTTTTCACTCATCATATGACGACTGGAAAAATCGAGAGGTATAAGTGACTTTTCGCCGAAGTTGAGTTATGTATTGGAATCGCTTCTATGCACACTCATTTATTTGATATAAACGAATTCGGAACATGTGTTCAGATATATCATCAAATCACTCAACCTCCTAATACACGGTTAACTTTGAACGCGCTTTTCTCGAAATCATCGCGAAGTAACTTGTACCCTTTGGCCTTTTCAGTCGTAATATGACGATTGGGAAAATCGAAGGGTATAAGTGACGTTTTCGCCGAAGTTGAGTTATGTATAGGAATCGCTTCTATGTACACTCGCATATTCGGTGGCGAAAGGATATAAACGAATTTGTAACGTGTATCGAGATCACTCGAAAATCTCAATTTCGGGGGAGGTTTTTCAGAAAAAATTGTCTTATTTGATTGCAATTTTAGGGATAGGTCATATATTCAGGAAACTCGGTAGTTAGTCATTCAGTTGATAAAATGATTAACTCCATAAAACAAAATTTCAAGATAAAGGATAAAGCTTGTTTGATGCATTTTCCAAAATTTTCTTCATTATTTTAGTTTCGATGTCAAATTTCATAAAGTTTCATGAAAATCCGTATCGATTTCGACGAAAATTTATAAAAATGTATCTTAAGAGTAAAAGTAAAATTGTCGTGAAGACGGAAAAAGCAACTCTCAACAATTCTTCAGTCATCTCAGACATTTCTCTCACTAATATACCAATCAAATATACTCAAATCTTCCATCTTCACGACTATTTCAAATCGACACATACACTCTATTTCTACAAAGACGAAGACCTTTATCGACACAAATCCTTATTTAGAGCACTTCCATGACACGATCGTCCAGTTTCATCGAATCAAAGTGCAAATCCGAACCAAAGCACATAGCAATCTGATTGGGAAAGGAAAAGCTTGAGCATCGCTGGCCCAAGATGATAACTCACAAAGGTTCGCGCAAAACGTGCGCGTGGCTCGACAATCTAATACAGCGAAAACAGTCCTAATTCACCATTGTAATAAGGTATATTTTCGCGAAATACAAATTTCGGCACTGGTCCGTTTTCTCGACTCCGTCTTGAAAGGGATAAGCCGATGGGGCGGCGCCCTACTTTTCACCGCCCTTCGACGACTTTTCCGATTCATCAGCCGATTGTTTGCCCTTTGTGTTTTCCGTTCGAGGTTTTTCCAATCGAAAGTGAAAATCTGGACTGAACGGCTTCTTCGTCGCATGCGATTCTCGTTGAATCTACTTGGAGTCGGGTGCGGGTCTGAAGCGATGTTTCACGAAAAGGCGTTTGAAAGTTTTGAGTTTTTCTTCGACAGTCTAGGGCGATTAATTGTTTGTTGTTTGTTTGAGAATTCTCGAGAAAGTTTGTATGTTTTTGTGAAAATTTTCGATGCATCGGAATTATTGTTACATAGATTAGGTGGTGATTGAAGTTTTTGGGTTTTATGGGAATGACTGAAAATAGTAATTTTAAAAAGAAAAGACTTATTTCTGTTGTAATTGTCATTCGTTTCATTTGCATCGTTTAAATTTGAATAAAATCGGAATCGATCTGAGTAAAAAATTCATATCAGAACTCAATGTTAGGAATTTAAAAATCTATGAAAATGGATAGCAATTAAGCATTTTTCATATAGAATTCAAAAGTTATAATCAACTCTTATTATTTACCTATTTTTAGATATCAAACTCATTACAAACGCCTTGTAGAAAGTATGTTTTCGTAAATCAAATCTCGAATCCTCAATTTTCCCTAAACGATCAACGAAAAATATTCCATTTAATCAACGATCGAAATTACATATCCTGAAACTTTGAAAAGGCATACGATAATAATATACCAGACTACGGGAAACACCCTTCGTGAAACTCAAAACGAAAAAAAAATCCCTTAAATGACAAAGTGTTAATTGTAATGCTGCAAAAACCTTTCCACATAAACATATAGAGACGACTCCCCCCCGTTATTCCAATTGATTTTAACGGCGACGAGTGTGGCCGTTAAATAAGAACGAACTGATTTATGTCGCGGTCTCAAAAGTCGCCTTCAATCACATTTCTTCGGCCGGCAAATTGGCGAACACCACGATTTTAACGTTCGCCAAACGAGCGTGATTAACGACGACGGAAGTCGGCGATCTTGAAGAGTGATCGATGATAGAAGCCCGGCGTCTGCTGGTCGAATCGATAATTGACCGAGGATGTTCAATTACAGTCGAAGTATTCGAAGAATTCGACGAAACAGTCGACTGAGACTCGCCGTTGAACCGAATTCGCATGGACGCCATTTTGAATTTTCAAAAATGAGTCGTTTCTTTGTGGCTTTTCTACGTAGCGTGAAAGCGCAATGTTGATACCGTTGAAATCTCTCTATGTTTACATGTCGACCGGAGCAAATGCTTCGATTTAAGAACTCGAAAAAGTGTTTGCTCCAAATCTCTGAATATATTTGACGACTGAAAAGGCCGAGGGGTACAAGTGACTTTGGTGTGGTGTCGTGAAAAGCGCGTTTAAAGTTGACCATGCATTATATTATATCTACGTGTATTAGGAGGAGGTCGATGGATTTGATGATATATTGAGACACAGGTTTCGAATTCGTTTATGTCCTTTTGCCAATAAATAAATGAGTGTACATAGAAAAGCGATTCATCAATTTCGACAAAAATGTCACTTGTACCCTTTGGTCTTTTCGATCGTCATTTGATATCTGAACAATATAATCCGACTCCGGATTGAACTCATTGCTCCGATTTAAATTTTAGATCAAATCAGCGCAATTCACTCTCCTTACTTATTTTACGAATGTAACTATCTATACTCGATATTCTAAGACCTAAATTGAATTTTTTGAACATAAACCCCAATTTTAATAAATGTTTGCGACGATAAAACGGAAAATGTTCCATTTTATTACATTCAGTTGGCCAGAATCGGAAAAGGAACCGAACAAAAGAGCCAAAAATTTTTCAATTCGACCGACGATAAAACCATACACGAATTTCGACATTTCAAACTTTATCAAAGTGGACAACTGACTACCGTTGTTTTTTTGGTCAAATTGAATAAAAAACGAGGTCAGACCACCGAATCGGTTCAACCCGCGATTCTAGGGTCACCGAAAAACCGAGGACCACAAAAAATGGGACGCTCGTTATCTTCAGAACGCCATTTTCGTATATATTGTTTATTGTAAAATCTAAAAATCTACAAAACGTGTGGAAAAAAAACACAACAACAAATCGCGCTCTGTAAAATCGTTTCGAATTCGGAACTCGTTCGCGAACTTTTCACCTTCGTTCTGATAAATTCGATGGCGAAAAAAAAAACGCGAGACGTTTTCAGATATTCACGAGCGTAATTATAAAATTGGTGTAAGTGTTCTTAATTCTTTCGATGCGAGATATATTCGATTGTTGATTTGCGTCGTAAAATTGCGGACTTATTTTAATATTTAGGTCGACATTTGGATTAGGTTAGGAAAATTCAATTGAACGAAATTATTGTTTCATCTGGCAAGGAATTCTCGCGTTCGTTCATTGGGGTTAGGGGTAGAGTTGAGTTAATTGTAAGACAATGGTGTGCGCTAATTAAGAATGTACCGTTTAACCTTCGACATTGTGAAGTAGGTACCTACCAATTTAGTCAAAATCGATAACAAAATTCTTGTGATTTTACAATTTTTCTTTTTCAAAGTTTGCAATTTACTTACCTATTAGATATTTTGCAAACAATGTGAATCCAAAATAATGACTATTTTATTTCGATTTATCAACTTGACACTTTTCATCATTATAGGTTAATTTCCGAAATCTCGAGGTTCTTAAATAATTTTATATGTATTTATTCTAATTCGGTCAGTAACAGATGAAAACCTGAAAATCCAATAAACTTCCTGAAAAACTTTGGCTTTTTGACTGTAACATATCTCTGGGCATTTTTAAATACATGTATTTATTTATAATATATATGCACATGTAACAAGCTTCAAATCGAAAAATGTATCTATACTGCAGATTTTTAGTAACGGTTTGGAGCGTAAAACCCTTTAAATCGTGAATATTTTTGCTCTTTTTTCGATGGCTTCGATTTATGAATTCTAGCCACAATATCTAGTGTATTTTAAGATATTTAATTAGGAATTCGTAACGCATTTGCCACAAAGTGTACGCTTACAAAATTATTTCACCTCTTGCTATATTTTTCTTGTGTTACTACTAAATTTAATATAATTTAATTACAACTAAAATTACTGTTAACGAAACCGTTCACGTCATATTTTCTTTATTTATGTATTGATATTTTTTCCAGCCATCGTCAGTTTAATATTTTCTAAGCGTATAAAATTTCGATCTAACTGAAAAATGTTCAATAGCGAAAAAAGTAGAAAAGAAAAATAAAGTGTCCCAAATCAGCTATAACGTCTTAAAATATTTACAAAAATCTACAATACAAAAAATCATAAATAACCCCATTCAATTAACATTTTTATTTGTATAAATTGAAAAACTGCTCCACAAATGACTTCAATAAATCCATAAAAATTTTGCTAATTACAAGACCAAAGGGTACAAGTGATATTTTTTCCAAAATTGAGTTATTTACAGCAATCACATCTATTTGCACTCATATATTTGGTGGCAAATGAATATCAACGAATTCGGAACATGAGCCAAGATATTATCAAATCACTCAACCTCCTTCTAGTACATGCTAAACTTTAAACGCGCTTTTCTCGAAATCACCACAAAGTCACTTGTACCCTTTAGCCTTTTAGGTATCTATGAGGAATAAAAGGAAACAACAGTTTTAAAACCACTTCAATTTTAATCAGTGAAATATTACAAAAGTGGTGAACATTGTCAATATAATTCAATTTAAGTTACAAAATGTTAAGAATATTCTAAGAGTTCATTCACACAACATGTAACCAAATAGATACCAAAATCAACAGGGACAGGCCTATAAGACAATAATATAAGTTTATAAAGCAATCTTTTTGCAAATATAGCCATCTCTTTTTCGTATATAGACATGCCTTTTGATTTTATTTTGGTTGTGTAAACGCACTCTAACATGTGGAAATAGAATAAGAAAATAATAAAGAAAAAATCACATACAAAAGAAATCAAATTTGAAAGGAATTTAGGCAAATTCGTTTACAGCATTCGGGAGAAAAGAACTTAACATGTCACAAAACCCGACAGAGCTGAAAAAAATAAGGAAACGAAACTTAATTCCACTCTTGCCTCTGAGGCAATATGGTGAAGTCGGCAAAATACCGGAACCTCACAAAACTCTATCCTTAGAAGCACCTTGCACATATCACAATAAATTGACTTTGCGTGTACTTCTTCACATCCAAAATAAATGGTTAATTCTATTTAAAAATTAAAATAAAAACCTCCACACGCAACAATTTACAATACATATACATATCGAAAGATTTTCTATTTCAAATTCAACAATTTACTTAAAATACTGAAAAAGGTGAAACAATTATCTTGATCAAAATATAAAACAATCTGATTCGATTTTTGAAATTTTGAACTTAAAATAGAAAATCTGCAAATAATTGCATATATATATACATATGTATATAATATATGAATCATCGACTTTGCAGTCACTCACAGTTTGGTCACGTTTTAAAGGTTCAGTCTTACATCGACATTAAATCATATTATATGTATATTATATAATTAGATAATAAATAATCATATACCGCCTCATAATTACAATAGTGGTCTAGGATTTCAAATGGAAACAAAAGTAAAAACAATACATTTCAAACTAAAAATTTTGAAAATCATTTTGCGTATTGTTTTCACTATCTCATCATCGATATATTTAAACTAGTCAAATAAAAAACGTTATATGTACATATGCAAATCTTTAAATGTGACTTAGACCATCATCGTAAAGATGAGTAGGTATTTGGGTTAGTGTGAAAACAACTATCGGTAAAAGCGGATCTTTCGATAAAAAAAGTAATTTCTCATTTATTTACAAAAATAATTGAAAACGTTCCGCCAGGCACATATAATCACAATTATATTGGACAAAGCAATGAAAAAACAAAAAATTAAGCATTACATATAAAAACAATGATGTTGTCATTGTCATATTAATATTGGTTACTATTGACAAAAGTAATCTTTAATATCAACAAAATGCAACAATATTACATCTAAGATCAGTATCAAAGCAAAATATTGGCAATATTATTAATTATATTGAAGACATTTGCCCTATCTTGAATCAATGCTTGGTTGAAAATTCGAGAAAGTTGTTTATGACAGTTGTTTATTTATATTATATCTAGTTTACGTATCTAGGGGACGGTTTCTAGAAGTGAATAACTACAAATTTTCTACAAAACGTCAAAATAATAATGATATTAATATGACCAGAATAAAAATATAACAAATACTAATAAATCTGAATTTTTATTAATATATGAATTTTGAAAAATTATATTCCAATATGAAACAAAAGTGTGAAATTTCAAATTTTTAATAAGGAAATGTAATGAGATTCAAATATTTTCGAAAAAACAATAATTTTAACCGCATTTTTGTTTACTTTGTCCAAAATTATTGAGCATCATTACATCACATGAAAAGAGAAAAAACTGATATTTCTCAAGTCTCCATAAAAATAAAATTGAATGTTTCAAATTTCAATCTATATATTCAGGGCGTTACCTATCAAAGAAAACACCATGTATATCCATATACACTCACAAAAATATAAAATATATTTTGAGTTTTAGACAATGAGTCAGTACAAATGTCGTCAAAAAAGTTTCCATTTCGCAATACGCATTAATTTACAAATGGCACAAAAAGCTTAGAAAAATCCCCAGTCTTCATCGACATCGAAGAGTATTTAAATAAATCTACAGTTGAGTCAGGGTTGCCTTCAAACATCGGTTAGCTGCTTAATTGTTCGTTAATTAACAGTTGAACCACCAACGATGAAAGTACAAACATTCAAGAAGTTACATGAATTTTGCAGACAAAAGTATAAATATACTATATAAAAATTATTGCTATGTACAACATCTTCATCGCTAATTAATAAGATTATAATGAATATAAACATGCAATTTAGGACATAACAAAACGTAATATTAAATATAGGTATATAAAAAAAAAGGGTAATGTGTTTCATTAATTCTACGCATGAGTTGCGGTCGCCTTCAAACATTAGTCAGCTATTTCAGTGACAGTAAACGGTCGAACCACTAATAATGGAAGTACAGACCCTTAACAAATTTCGTGCAATTCGGATGACAAAAGCTTAACTATACTATATAAAAATAATTACTATATACAATATCATCATCACTAATCGAAAAAGATGATAATAAATGATTATAAATATAAAATTTAAGAAATAAGATGCAAAATTAATATATAAGAAAAAGGAAAAAATTCAACGGTTGGGTTGCGGTCGCATTTTAACGATGGTGAACTGTTTAATTGTTCGTTAACTAACAGTCGAACTACCAATAATGAAAGTACAGACCCTGAAAAAATTTCTTGCAGTTCGTTGACAAAATGTTAACTATACGAAATAAAAATAATTATTATACACAGTATCTTCTTCGCTAATTGCAAAAGATAATAATGAATATAAACATGTAATTTAAGTAAAAGCGAGACGCAAAATATAATATTTACAAAAAAGGGTAATGTATTTCAATAATTCTAAGGTTGAATTGAGGCTGCCTTCAAACATCAATCAGCTGTTTAATTGTTCGTTAAGTAACAGTTGAACCACCAACAATGGAAGTACAGATCCTCAACAAATTTTATGCATTTTGATGACAAATGTTTAACTATAACTAAAAAAAATATACAATATCTTCATCACTAATTACAAAAGATAATGATGAATATAAACATGACATTTAATAAAAAGCAAGGCGCAAAATAAAATATTTACAAAAAAAGGATAATGTATTTCAATAATTCTAAGGTTGGGTTGAGGCTGCCTTCAAACATCAGTCAGTAATTTAATTGTTCGTTTAGTAACAGTTGAACCACCAACAATGGAAGTACAGATCCTCAACAAATTTTATGCATTTTGCCGACAAATGTTTAACTATAACTAAAAAAAAATATACAATATCTTCATCACTAATTACAAAAGATAATGATGAATATAAACATGACATTTAATAAAAAGCAAGGCGCAAAATAAAATATTTACAAAAAAAGGATAATGTATTTCAATAATTCTAAGGTTGGGTTGAGGCTGCCTTCAAACATCAGTCAGTAATTTAATTGTTCGTTTAGTAACAGTTGAACCACCAACAATGGAAGTACAGATCCTCAACAAATTTTATGCATTTTGTTGACAAATGGTTAACTATAACTTAAAAAAAATATACAATATGTTTACCACTAATTACGAAAGATAACGATGAATATAAACATGAAATTTAAGTAAAATCAAGACAGAAAATCAAATATTTACAAAAAAAAAAAAGGTTATGTATTTCAATAATTCTAGTTGGGTTGTGGCTGCTTCTAACATCAATCAGCTGTTTAATTGTTCATTAATTAATAGTTGGAAGTGCTGAAGATGGAAGTACAGACCTTCGACAAATATCGTGCATTTTGCTGACAAAAATGAAACTATACTATATAAAAATTATTGCTATGAACAATATCTCTCTTGTTAATAGCATAAGATAAAATTGAATATAAACATGTAATTTACTACCGTGTCTCCCCGAATATATATGACCTATGCCGAAAACCTACTGCTATTTTGATGAGGAAACACGATACATAACAAAACATCAAATAATGTATCTACTAAAAAATGTTATGTACATAGGTTTTCCACTTCAATGTCAAATAATTTCCAATACAAGCTAAATATTTTCAAATACACATTGAACATTGTGAAAATTAGAAAACAAAATGATTTTAAAATGTTTAAATTGAAATGTAAAACATTTATTTTGAAAGTGGAAAACCTGTATATTACAATCAATCATTCAAAAAGATCATCATAAACATAAATAAAAAGAAAACAGGTTATTATTCAGCATTGCAAGAGACCATTGAGCTTTTATAGTGAAGGACTTTTTAAATTTTCATTTTTGTAACTCACTCACTTAATAACAGAAACGAGGCACAGCCAAACTATGACCTCACATTAATAATACAATATTTATTATAAATAATGACTTTCTACTACTAATTATAATCACATACTGGAAGACTCAATTCAACATAATGAGCATTTATATCGAAAGAGTGTTTTCATTCGCTTATTATTTTTCTAGCACACATCTGAAATTTCAGATCTATGCATCTGTCTGTCTAAATAACGCTCATTTCAATTGTAAAAATTTAAATGGATAAGTGTAAAAAAAAATATACAATCAAAGAACTAGGAATATTTGAAAACTAAGATTGATAATGTTTAATTATAAATTGTTTTATAGGTATTCAAGTTAAAATTTGAATTATATTAAATATTTAACAAACTTTAAAATATATTCTTTTTTCAATGGTTCATACTGATGAAAAAGAAACAAAAAATGTATTAAATAAAACTAAAAATATCACTTCACCGAGTTTTTAAACATTAAAAATAACCATTAATAACTAATATTTAAGACAGGATTCAAAAAACCGGCATTTTTTTCATAAGTTTTTTGAAATGAAACAAATTCATTCTTCATCATAGGTTATGGAAATGTCATCCGAATCATCCGTTGAGGAATCTTCAATGGCTTTCAGGTTTGTGTAGAACGACGTTAGAGTCATGAGCATAACACCTGCATAATATAGATATTGAATTATAACCGCAATTATGATAGTAGCATAAGTCATGAAATTTAAAAACCATTGTCACATTGATGGACACAATTGTTAAGAAATGAAAAAAAAACTAATTTACCCTTTCCTTCCATTTTAGTGGTGTCTTTCTCCCAATCTAAGAATCCAGGAGTGGAAACAGCTTCGCCAGATTCCCATAAGTGTTCATAGATTTGCAAAGCGATACCTGTTATATTACAATAACATCAAAATTCATGTTGAATTCCCATAAAATTCAAAATAAGTTTGAAAAATCACCTTGTGGATGTTCCAGTTTATTCAATAAATTTTGAATAGCAAACAAGCATTCTAATTCAAGAGGTCGTTTATTAGCAACATATACGGTTAACAGTGGATAATATGCTTTCAGTTTTTCTTTGTCAAACCTTGGCTCAGGATATTGTGGAGAACATAGTGAATTAGTGTATACAGCTTCAGTTAACATATTGATGAAATTAACATCTTCTATGTCTACTACATTTTTCTGAAATGTTAATGAAATACTTCAATTCGGAATCATTTCAAAAATTTCATTTTAAAGTAAGACCGTATTTCTTCAGTTTAATATTTTTCCACATGTGCGACTTTCAGGCCACTACTTTACTAAATCATCATTACTCCAATTAAGGAAATTATTTTGATACCATAAGGTAAACGGATATGTTCTAGTCACTGTACAAGACTTTGTCAAATTTTCAAAAAATTAAATAAATCAAGCAAACCCGCATATGTTGACTGTACATATTTCTAGACATAAAACAAATTGAATACTTAAGTGACATTTTAAACTGGAAAAAATTGTGATATTTCTCAATTTATCTAATTTTAAAACTTGCCCGAAAGTATATCCACGAAACTAAACCAACAAAGTCATAACCGTTTACCTCAGTACCCCATACATGATCAATAAAATTGTCATTCCAGGTACATAATTGACAATATTATTGATCGAGTAAGGGTCACATAATATGATTACACACCTGAATCCACAGTTCGATTTGACTCGATGGAATCTTCTTCTCCATCAATTCCAATATTGTCGCGACCGTTACCTCCGAAACAGTCTCTATGACATTTTTTACAGGCTCTTTCTCTTTCATTTCTAAAAATTGAAGCGGCATACACTTGAAAAACTCGATAGCCTATGAACAAAATTAAAAATTAGCATTATTCAATGTTAACACAATCGACATAATAACCTATACTTACATTGTCCTCAGACATCCAATCGGTAAGATTCATATCACCCGCGTCTTCCCATAGTTTTTTGACTACGTGAACCTCATTCGAATCCTCAACCTTTTCCATGAATATTCCCATGAGGAATTCAAAACCTCTCTCTATGGCTATTGCTTTCGAGGCAATTTTGTGCAAGTCCCAAAATGAGATTGGCTAGAAATTGTTGAAAATCAATAACATAACTGTAACGACAATGAATACAATGTAGATTCAAGGTATCTTACGTATTCTTTATATAATGACCACACTAATTTGGGCAGGAAATCCCAAAATTCGTTAGGTGGACTTGTTTTCAAAAATGTGTTCAAACTTTTCTGTAACGCATCCAGAAGTTGTTCGTGGCTAATAGTTTTATTGTACGCTAGCGTTCCTACAGCTCTTCCAATAACTTGTAAAACTCCAGATTTTTTACTAAAATCACAAATAAAATTTTATATGGTTGATCTAATTATGCCCATGGCTATATCAGTAGTTTAAGATATTAAAAAAAAATATTTATTTTAATCCACAATATAACCATTTCATTTTCAATAAAGTCAAATGTAAATCATTAAATATCCCAAAACAAAATAAACATGACTCAGACTACTGTCATAATGATAGGCAGGATTCAATGATATAATAAAATTTATTTCTACTCACAATTCTAAACCGAAAATTATTAGTTCTCTAGCGACACTACACACAAGTTCTTCTGGGAAGTTCTGTTTGATAATCTCCAATAAGTCAGTATAAGGATCTCCTTTACAATGCAAGAAGTCATTCTGAACAAAATTTAGGAAGAACTGACCTGAAAAATTGAACATTGATCAATATCACTCATATATCAACACAAGAAATTATTCAAAGTGCTTCAATATGATTTCGTAAATATATTGCATCAATATTGCTGATCTATAATGAAATCGCGTATCAATATTGGTGTAATTAATACTGCGGTTGAAACGTTTACATTACATATTTTGAATTTTTTTCAGATTTGGATATTTCAACATTAATGCTTGTATGTGTTTGACATAAAGACTGACACCTTTCCATGCTTTTGTAAAATGCAATTTTAATCTTTAATTCTGAACCGCTGGCGCAAGACCAATGATATGACCTTAAACCTGAAAAAATATCGTCTACTATTCTTCGCATGCAGGACTACTCATTTGCATAATTATGCCATCAACAGCATACCGTTCAGAGTAACTGTCATGCATTATCTTGGCATGATGTTTGATTCGAAGCTTTCTTTTTTCGTGCACGATGAGTGAACTTTTTCTAATGATAGCAGAATGTTCAACTTCATGATACGATTTCTGACATTGAAATAGCCATGACAGAAACTAAAGAACCTTCTAGAAATGGTTCCAATCTTAGAATTAAATTAAAAATTGATTAAATGCCGATCGAAATAAAATGAAAAAAATAAAAACAATGTTTTCTCAATATCAATTTAACACTAGTTCTTAGAGATCAATATTGAAACAATATATTGAGAAACATGTTATAATGTCTTTGAAGCACTCAATGAAGTGAAATACTGAATATTTTCACTTACTTTTACCGAGATTTTCATGAGTCAATATTGGTTTTTTGGATTCATCTTCTTTAACTTCTGAAATAAATTTAAGACATTTATAAAATTGTATAAAACAAACGATATGCTTAAAATATACTCTCAATTATTACATACTAAGCCCTTAGCACTCATAAGTCCAACATTATGTCACCAAATTTTAAACTCAGATATAAACCACATATTACGTTAACTTTGTTATTTTTGCTATTCATTACACTACATATATTCTTGAGACACCATTACAATCAATACAATTTTTAAAATAAAGTAAAAATCGTTGAAAAAACAACAAATTGCAAGCTATGTCTAGCATTCGATTTGATGCAAATTTGAGTACGAAACGAACAAGTGCATATTTCATATCAAAATGTAACTATGTTTAGCAATAATCACTCTCATATAAATACATTTATAAAACATTCATCTGTAATGTTTTCAGAGTATTTTGAAAATATCATTTTAGATACTTATACATTGTGATAAAAACTTTTGAAAAACACAATTGAAAAAAAATACAACATAATTGAATCTTAATCTCAGATAAAGAACACATTTATGTAAGTTTTTTGTTGGAAAAAAATATGATAAAAAAAACTTTATTTAAATTTAAATTTTTAGTATGAGTTTAAAAAAAAAAAGATTTTTTTAACCTAAATTATGAGTGGAAAGGGTTAATAACAGGATAATTGAGAGTACACTGTATAGGAAAAGAATGTTAAAAAAAAAACCTAAATCAACAAGAACATTGAATGCATTAGATGTTTTTGTTGAATTTTTCCTGGTCGTAGAAGCTGGAGTACTCGGCTTCGGGCTAGCAATGGGTACATCTTTTTTAGTATTAGAACCACGACCCCACATATTATTATTTGTGGAAGGCTGAAGAGAAATGGCAGTAATGCTATCAGATGTCTGAAACAAAACCGATAACATGAAAAAATAACACAATACATTAAGCAATATTTTCAAAGCATAATCTGTACTATATTTTTACAATATATCTGAAAAAACTTACACTCATTTTTTTCAGTTTAGAAGCATCTACGGTGAAAGGCTGACGAGTTCCACGATTACCTTTCGATGGAGTCGCTATAGACCAACCATCTTCCGTGACACTACGCGATCCTTGATTTCTACCAGAATACATCCGATCATCTCTTTGGCTCATTGATAAAGGATTTCTGGAGTAGGGATTCTGAAATAAATAATGTAGATCATTCAGATTATTGCTAAATTTGATATTCAGAAATGTCTCAATAATCCTAAGATATCTAAGACCAATGTATTTTATGGCCACCTGTTTGAATATTATATTTAATTTCGAAATATAAACTTCATAATTTATGTATTACACAATAAAAACGAATAAACAGATTGTTTTTAAGTACAAATAAATTGTTGCCAGTTTAGTGTGAGGACTAAAATATATGGATAATGGTAAATTTTTGATAATACCTTATTCATTCTATCCAGGTCAGAATCAGATGATTCATCGTGTTTTTTGGGAGCCATTTTTTGTCTTGGAACCCAACCATTTAGCCTTAAATCGATTACGTCCTTGATCATAAATCTGTAACAAAGAATTGATGAAAAAAAGAAACCAAACCAATGACAATCTCAGATATAATTAAAACACATCGATCTACCTGATTCGACTATTTAATTTATTTTCTTTGTCTTCAGCGATAGCTTTCATTCTGTCAATATATGTCTGTAGATCGATTTTGTAATGTGTTTCCAAATCTTTTCCAATTGTAGTGAGCAATTTACATAGACATTCCATTGTCTCTTCTTCTAATTTTTTAATTAAGCTCCCTATACAAACTATCATTATATTGCTATTTATATATTTTTGTTTAAAAAGCTCCCCTAAAAATCAAACAAATGTTATATAAAATATTAACATCTAAGCATAAATTTTCATCAAGAATTTAATTTGTACCTATGAACCGAACATTTCCAACAGATCTGACGCGCAATTTGCGTTCTTCTTCTTCTAGGCTGAGCAACAGTTCTTTTTTTTTGTCCTAAAAAAATCGCCAAACATTTAAACAACCTCAAATCACCACAACATAGTTTCAAAAGGTTTTCGCAAAAATGGACAACAATTTGAAATCGCATATTAAGTTAGAATCATACAAAATTAACGCAACAACATAAATATTGACATATTTGAAAGAAACTTTCAAATTATGAAAGAAATCGCTAACAAAAAATATAATTTAGCAAAAAATTTTGAGAACATGGTTTTGTACCAATCACATCTCAACTTGAACTTACCAAATCTGTGCATTCATCAATTTCTTTTTGTTTGCTGGAGGATAATCTTTCTGCCACCGATGCTTTTTCAAACTCATCTTGGCATCTTTTAAGAATCAACTTTCTAAAACTTACTATTTGTTCTCCATTACCATCACCTTGAGACTGCTTCACCTAAAATAAAGAAAAATACATAAATAATATTTCATAAAATCTGAACCATTTATTTACCAATGAAAAAAATGACAATGGTCCACCAAAAAGTTATATTTTTATCATTTATATATTTAAAGGTTCAAATATGTAGTCATCCTCCTTTCAACTTTTTTTTAATAAGCTTGTGATATATTTTTGAAAAATGCATTGATGTGATGACTCATAATAAAATTCATCATGTCAATGTATTTTATTCGAAAAAATACCTGTTCGTGCAAAAAAACATGTGAAATAATTGCAGAAAGCAGTGGATGACCATATTACTTTGTAAAGCATACCATTAAAAAAAAAAGAAAATATGCTTTTTCTTTCAATTCAATATCATAAAGTAATTACCATAATTATGAGAATGATTTTCAAAGTTACCTTTATCTGTTCTAGTTCTTTACACATTAAAGCGTATGTTTTAGAAAAACCCGGTTCATCAATAGCTTTCTCAAAAACTAAGCCGATGACACTGAACAACTTCTCAGAAGTGTCTATTTTCAACGGAGGAACTTGAGCTATGAGCTTTTGAAAATTTTGGGGAGATAATTTGTTCAATATGCTTCTAAATTTTTTGCACAATTCCTGAAAAAACATTTCAAATGAACAAAAACGATTAAGCAAAATTAAATCAAAGTTAAAGACTAGAACATACATCCAAGGCAGCTATTTCCGAATCCACAGTTGTTTTATCACCTTTTTTGAATAATTTGGGTTTCCAAGCGTTATCAGACTCATTCAATTTTACATCCCTACTTAAATTAATCTGAATTATATTCGATTTGCTTCCAGCATTGCTGTTTTGTCTTCCACCACCACCTCCACTGCTGCCACTTCCGCCTCCTGAACGAGATGTCTCTTTGTTTCCTTGTTTTCCATGTTGAGATCTTCGGCTGTTAGGTGTGCCGCCACGTGGAGATGACCTGGCAAAGTTTGGCAGCAATTGATTGTTCCCCATTAAGGAAGGAATATTCCCATTGTCACCTCGATCGCTTCTGGATGAAACTTGCGACTTTGCCTATAGATAAACATAGACAATGTGAAAGGTGGATAATTAATGAAATTCAATAAAATTAGAATATTCACCCTCAGATTAGCATCGACAGCTACGAGGTCCAATTTCGGAATATTATCTGGCTTTGTCATTGATAACTGAGTGTTTCGCAAGGACATTAGAAAATTAAAATCATAAGACAGTTTCTTTTTGGCTAAAAAAATATGAGAAATTTTATTTAAATATATATTTTCACATATTTATGAGACAATTAAAATAAAACTCACGTGTACCAGGATCGGGAGTTTGTGGTGATGCTCCGTTAACAGTGCTTACATTTTTATTGATCAAATCTAAGTGCTCAGAGTGACTCTTTACTAATAATTTACGAGGACTTGTTTTATTACTATCATTGATAATATCTGAATTTTCTTTCAATTCTACATTAGTCACATTGTCTGTTGAAATTCCATTAAGAATATCAAGTTCTTAAAAGAAAAATTGCAGCAAAACATTCATAAGATGTAATTATAGAGCTAATAAAAATAACAAATATGTGAACATTCTTACCGTCGTCGCGTCCATTAGATATATTGGAAGCCATCATGACTGTGCTTCACTCAATTTGATCGATTTTCTATAATGAGAGACAATAAGATCAATGTAACAACATTTTAACAAAAAAAAAATCAAGCAAATGAATCGCGAGCGAATAAAGATCAAATTATTCTAATAAACGAAATAAAAACGCTATGAAACATCTATTTTTATTCAATGAACGAATCCCAACAAATTGAAAAATCATAACCTTTTTAAATCTTAAATAATGAAAAATATGAACTAAAAGATCAACTTAATGCTTTCAGTTGTGATTAATTTCTCAATGTGTTTTTTCACTGACTACATATCTTATCTAAGAGCTACTAGTAGTCAAGGCCAGATCAAAGTGTTAACAAACACATTAAGTGTTACTTACATGAAATCAAAAATTTAGTTGTGCAAAAATAAGCTGAAACCAACAGCGAGCGATTCATTTAATTTTAGAATGCACATAAAGCAGTACAAACACAATAGAACACAAAGTGAAACTAATGTTTCAAACTTGAATAATATGAAGCTTGAAATCAATGTCGATTCTTAGAAACATTTTTTTATCATAAGTTTGGTTAAACTGTTACAAAAAAAAAAATACTATGTAACGTTAAAATGTGGAAAATTTTGAAGCTGATAGATTTTACTCAATGTCATATTTTCACTTTCAAAGCATCTAAATGTAAAACGTTGAATATTTTGAACAAAAAGTAACATGACATAAACAAGTGTCATAATCCTGAGCACATAATATAAAAAGCTATGTCTTCGTCACTGTATAAGACTTCTTCTAGCTTTCCTAAATTTAAATAAATCAAGCAATTCCGCATATGTCAACAATGTATCTCAATTTCATGATATTTCAACACATTTGTCTGACATTTGAACAAAAACGAAACAGCGGGATTGCTCAATTTATCCAATTTTAAGAATAAGTAACGAAATTATACCCACAAAAGTAACCTGACAGTTATATTCTTTTACCTAAACTAAACATTTGAAAAGTTTTCAAAATCAAATAATTTTCCATTACAATTGCATTTCCGATTCACTACTTTTAATATTTTATATAATTGAGTGTTGAATTACAATGATCCTTGTAAATATTGCAAAATAAAAAAATCGTGAATTGTTCGTACATAAAAATAAGGAAATTTACATATTCCTAATCTTGTCGCTGACTGTTATATTGTATTTTTTCAAATGTCATTATTAGCATGAATGTGTTAAGAGATATTTCTGCTTTGAAATAAATAAGTTATCAAAATCGTAAAAATATACTTGTATAATATAAATACACATACGAACGCTAAACTGCTGCACTCGGAGAAATTGAATGTGCACTGATTTACATTGCTATTGACCAATTTGCATTCAAATACACATTGGGTAGAATAATACTCATTAAGCAATAATTAATATAAAATTTACAGAACGCTGTATCATCAATTCATATAGAATTGAATTAAGCAATAACATTGACATAACCTAGAATTTAATTTTATGTATGCTCAAGCATAAATTGCATCAGTTTTTTAAGATTCTTATTGAAATATATTTAAAATGGTTTATATTATTTCCCCGCTGCAGAAATAGATAAATATTAGATATATAATAAAAAAAAAAAAAAAAAATTGAGGTTAAGATTTTTGTCCCGTTGAATTGAAAACAATGTATCAAAATATGAAAGTGCTGTTTTAAATTTTTAATGTCAATGAAAAGAGAATGATAATCAATATCCACTAAATTTGAATGAATTTGACGCCCCCCCCCCCCCACCTCGGAGAACGGCGCCCCGCATCGATTCGCAAAACGGGTCAAGCCAGCCCTGATATAAACGACAAGTATCAGAAACGAAACTGGAAAAAAAATTAACCTTTTGCACTCGATTTTTTTTACACCAACATGTAAAATATCGACACGCGAACGCAGACTATCGTCAACTCCTCGTACAAAATCGTGAAGGAAAAAAAAAATGAAAAAAAAAAACAAATGAACTAAAGTGCAATAGAATTTCGCTGACAGCGTAATGGCGGCAAAACGTCCCCTGCGAAGAACATACGCGCACACACACACACACATACATACAAAAGGCGGTCCCGCATCGGAGATGATCAGCTGAGAGAAAGAGGGAGAGGGGGAGGGGAAGGGGGGGGGAAGGGCGGAGCGGCCGCGCGGGGGGCTCGCCATTTAAGGCGAGCGGGGGCGCAGGCGCTCCGCCGTCCTCGGGTATAAATAGCCGCGCGGCGCACCACGTGGGTGCGCCCGACATATGGCGGCCGGCGCGGACGCGGAGGGCGCGCGCCCGCCGCGCCGCGCTCCGCCCCGCCGCTCGCTCACCTCGGATGGAAGGCCGGGGGCGCGCTCCCGGCGCGTGGGGGGCGCAGCGCCGACGGACTGCGAGTGCGTGCGCGGAGCTCCGTGTACACAACCAGCGCTCGACGCGGCTGGCGCGCAAGTGAAGCCACGCCACGCGCGCCGCGGTCGCTCGGGCGCCCCCTCCTCGCGCGCGGCTCCGGTGACCATGCTTCGGACGCCCCTACACGATCGAAAGAAAGGAATACGACCCTACACGATCGAACGGAAGGATTAGATTTGTTCGCTTTCCGTACGTTTTTTTTTCTGTTTTGTGTTCGCGTGAACGGTTGTGGAACCCTTTTTTCGTCTAAAAGCGGACGAATCTAAACTGTATCCGAACGATTTGAAAAAAATGGTCACCCGCTTCGCTGAAAAAGATAAAAAAAAACGTGGTTTGATAACAGGGTCGTCTTGTCTGAAGAAACTAAATAGAAAACGAAAACCACTGTATTCAAACAGATGTGAATCAATCCTATTTGACCACAACCACAATCGACACCGCAAATCATCGTGCTGAAAATGGAGTTTGATATTGTTTTTTTGTTTAAAAAAACTTTTTTGTCAGATTAATGCCTGTATCGTGAAGGGATGGCGGTCATGTTTATATTAAAGACGACTGTGTAATTAAAAAATGTATATATTGATCTTGATCTTCAACAATAAATCTATGAAAACGGATGACAAATCGACAAACAAAAAAAAAGAGAAAGTTTCAGTCAATAAAATTTCTAACTAATATAAATAGATACGTAGTCTGATATGTAATCGATGATTACAGATTATCTATTATGATTTCTTTTGTTCGATTATACGATTGACATGTGTTCTAATGTACTAATAGATAACTATACATATAATATAATAGGGTAATATGAATGATATTGTATTACAATATCAAAGTACATTGACATATTTCTAGATAACGTTTCGAGGTCGAGTAATCCCATTATGAACACATCTTACATATATGTATGTATATACAATAGCCCTATTCCTGGGACGTTATTAGGGGTTGAATTTTGGTTTGGTTATTAATTTTCGAAATTATGTACCACTTTCAAATTAATGAAAAATAAATTGACTTTAACTATCATGATATGTATAACCCAAACAAGCTGATTGTCTATAGATATTAGAAAAATAATTACGACATCATCAAATAAATTTTGTAATTTATCGTGATATAAACATATTACAAAATTGATCAGTAAATTACGCAAGTACGCAAATAAAGAGTAACTAGGCACTTATTTAATACAATAAAATTATAATTTAATTGAAGACATCATAATCTTATCAATTCGTGAATATAATTAGTGAGGAAAATTCTAAAAATACTTTATTGTCTGTTAGTACCTATCTATGCACATACTTACTCGTTTCGAATTGGAATATAGTTAGATCAATGGTATACGTGTAATAAAAATGTCTAAATTTTTTTTTTTTTAAATGAAAAAAATGTATTTCATGTCGAAAAAGAAAGCTTTTCTCGTTGTGTATAATATGCAGATATGTAATGTTGCTTATATCGTAACTGATTTCGAAAGAGGTTATCATATTAGGTACCTACATATATGAAATATTCGCTTATAATCTTATCATTCGAAATTTTGTAGAAAGTATATGTTTATGAATTATTTGTATCACTCGAAATATGGGTGCATAAAGGTAAATCATAAATATATATTATTCATAACATTCCGAAATAAAGTGAAATTGAAAGTGAGTAATGATTCTGATGAGTGTAAACTATAACTGTAGGTACTTGATATTAAACATTATTTTTTTTTATTTCAAATAAATATCGATTAGTATATAGATAGGCTGAAACTTAAATTTGATCAGATTTTTCCTTTCATCGGGTTAAGATCTTGCGTTGAGTTGGAACGAGGAGTAAACTAACAATAAGTGCATCAAATATGAATGAATACAATCAAATCTGAATGAATACAAATTATTATTATTCAATTTGTTTATCTAACAAAATGTTTATGTTTAAGTTTCTACTAATTGTAAATATGCAACAAACTTCGTAATGTTTTTGAAAGCAAACTGACCTAAGATAAATGATGATTAAACGAAAACATATCTCAATTAAAATGACGTTTATTGATCGAAATTACGAAACAGTAATTACATTGAGATATACATATATGTATGCAAAATATATGATCATTTAAGAAAACAATAACCAAACTATGTATGTATGATTAATTAGAATTTTGGCGCCTCTATCCACGAAACAACTTCATCAATCGCATACCGTTGTTATATTATACAATCTGATTTAAGATGCATTCGAACTGGATAGAAACTGAAGAATGAGACGCACCTATACGGCTATACAGCAATCTCTGTCCCTCTCATTAAGTGAAGGATATCGACAATTAATCGATTATGTGTGTATTGACACTATACTAATAATTTAATATTATAATATGAAGTAGAGAAACTCTGTGTTCAACAAAGCTAAAAAATCAGACAGTCTCAAATAGTGCCTATGTTAAGCAAGATAAAACATATTTTAAGTGAATTGAAACTATTTTCATCAAAAATATGAATTTTTGAAGTAAAAAGCGAAGAGAGATTTTACGATCCGAAGTTAATTTTCATAGGGATCGTGATTTATAAGATTTATCGAGATTAAACAAAGCTTATAAGACTAAATATATGGTATATAACATTTAATTTTCAAGGGAGAACAAATCTCCCATACATGTATTGATATCGCCATCTTACCTCTCTTTTTTTTAATTCATCAGAAAATTAATAGATTATTTCAAATTGCGCTAAAACATAGTAAACCCATTAAAATTCCATGCGTTTCGGCACATTTTTTTCAAAATCAGACTACCAAAACGGAATCAAAAAAAGGAATCGATCGAGTATCCCCTGCTTCTCTGACGAAAAAATTCGCTCGAGCAATTGGCAGCAGTGCTTCGCCGGCACGGTTGCGCCATCCGGTTCCGGCGGCAGTCAGACGCCAGCAGTCCACCAGCCGCCACCGCGCGTCCAGCACAGCCATGGCCGACACCGACAAGCCGCCGCAGCAGACCAAGACCGCGGCCCCGAAGCACGTCATCGGTGAGCGTCCCCGCCGCCATCTTGGCGCGCCCCCCCGCGGCGCGAGGGCGCGCGCCCCGCTCCCGCGCGCTCCGCCATTGCGACCACGCGACGCCGGCGTCCCCGCTCCGATCGATCGAATCCGATTCTAACCCGATTTCCTCAATCCGACGTATGAACGTCGCGTCCTTTCCTCGATCGAGTTATAATCGGCGCTAATTATTATTGTTATAATCGGTTTATAACCTAGTCGAGCACGCGGCCGCCCACCCCTTGGGCGGATCCGCCATTTTGGCGCCCGCCGCTCGCTTCCGTCGTTTTCATGAGTGAAACTCGCGTTCATTTGCGCGATTCATGGGTTATATAGCTTTTCTGTGGAGATGCTTGCGCAATTCGACGCCACGTGCGTCGCGACGCTCTATTAATATACGTTTCTTGTGTGTTTCGGCGGCGCGGCATCGGCGACCCGGCGACTCGGACGCTGCGTCTATTTCGTCGAATGTACGCTCTCTTGTTCGATCGCCGTCGTACATTTCGGCGTCGGTTGGATGTGTGAATGGATGCGTTTTTTTTTTTTCTGTGCTTTCCTATTTGATCGCCGCCACTTTTGATGTGCGTAGCTGAGCATCGGTCGCTTAAGTGTTGGGTCTAAATTGCTCTGTATGAATGGTGTCTCTAGAATGCTCTTTGTTGAATATTATTATTATTTTTTTGCTTGTTTGATCACCACCGTGATTGTGCTCTATACATTTCAGCAGCTAGCTTCTGCTACTCAGATGCTCTGTATATATAAATGTGATTTTCTTAAATGAAAATCTTGTAACTTTCTATAATTTTTTTTTCAATTTGATTGCCACCCTGATAATAAATATTTAAGCACTCTATTAATATATTTTTTAATCATTAATATTACATTAGCAACCCAGATACTCGATCTGTATGAATGCAGCTTTTTAAATGAGTCTCATTGCTCTTTGTCCAATATGCGATTTCTTTTTGTGTTTTTCTATTTGAACGCTGCTGTACAATTGTACAATCTTACAAACAATCTTAAATATGAATAACCTTAAACCCCTGGAGTTTTCTAATTAATTTTTTTGTCAAATCAAAATAGACCAAGCATATCCTCTTTTCAATAATAAGAAAAAAGTGGCGGATTAATAGCTCTTTTCTTCCCAACCCCCTAAATTGCATTCCATAGACAATATTACATTGATAAACAGTAGACAATGTATTACAAGATGTGAATAGTCATTGATCGCATTTTTGCTTCTTTCAGCTGAAAAGGTGTCTGGGACAGTGAAATGGTTCAACGTCAAAAGTGGATATGGTTTTATCAACAGGTAAATTATTAAAAAAAAAAAATCTATCATGCTATTGCGCCCTATTGAATAAATAAAAATTTATTGTTTGTCAATTTTTATAATATGTCATACATGTTTATAATTAATTGAATTTGCGAATCAGCATTGCATATAATTCAAGTTTACTGTGTGCTTATTTGAAAAATAAAATGTTTTTTTTTTTAAATAAAAAAAATGCCATTATCTGCTTTTATGTCTTGTCTGAATGAACATGGAAAATTTTTCATACAAAACTGATACTTATTGAATTATGATTTCTGAAAACACATACAACTTTATTTATCCTGAGTAAAGTCCATTCCAATCAAAACCAAATTTTAATTTTATCCTTTTTTTCATTTATGAAGTCCATATGAAACAAGTCATAATTCATATATCAATTTATATCTTACAGATCAGTAATTGATATACATATAACATACAATTCCTACATCACTGATGTAAATCATGATCGAGATATTCAAATTAAATGATTTCAATATTTTTTTTTTCATTTTGTTTCACTGTATTATATTGAAGTATTACATGTGTGACTTTTATGTGATTTAATATTCATAATATGCGATTTTTAGTTAGCTGTTTTATTTCGTTGTTGGAATAAATATTAAAAATGGAGAGTGACATCTATGTTTCATCTCTATGAATGTTTCCGAAATTTCAATATTATTAGTTCCTAAAATGATGTATTACAAGGGGATGTTGTGTCATATTTGGTACTTTCAATAAAAAAAAAATGACTATGTTGTGCTGCAATATCAACTGATGTATTGATTTATTGTCCTTAAGCATATATTTATACTTTTTGAAGTCAATGTTATGCACTGTCAATATTTAGTTTTAATATTGACTACTCATATTGATCAATAGTCTGTAAGCATATACAAATGCCTTTTAATACTATTGCCATATGTTTTCAATGCAAACAGCGCATATATCAGTTTTTTTTATTTGTCTTTATCTTTGTAATAGAACAATTTAAGACTTTGCAATGAGCGAAAGAAGAAAAATAATTGACTTATGTTTTATGTTGGATACCAGCGTTATTACTTTTTCAATATTAAAAATTTTATAACTACATTTTTGCTGTGTGCGTGTGATTGAATTCAGTTTCTTTTTAAAACTTCTCTATATGTTACAAAACAATATTGAAAACTACTGCGCAGTATAATTAGATTCAATGTTTTTTTCATATTCATAAATTTGGTGTTATGCATCATTTTCTAGGAATGATACTAAGGAAGATGTATTTGTACATCAAACTGCAATTATAAGGAATAACCCAAGAAAATTAGTTCGTTCTGTTGGAGATGGCGAGGCAGTTGAATTTTCTGTCGTCGAAGGCGACAAAGGATTTGAAGCTGCCTGTGTCACTGGTCCAGATGGCGTGCCCGTCAAGGGCTCCCCGTACGCTGCTGAGAAACGACGTGGATTCAGACAGTATGATCCTATTACTATTAATTAATACCTATATTCAACGACATATTAATGATTTAATTTTGGAATGAAGGTTCCACCAGCGTCCAGGAGGTGGCAGAGGAGGCGAAGGTGGTGGTCCACGTCGAGGGGGTGGCATGGGAGGTGGCCGCATCCCGTTCCAGCCGATGATGAACGTCGTACCCGGCAAGATGGTAGAGGGTGGCGACGGAGTCCAGCCACAGCATCGGTACTTCCGTAACAACATGAGGGGTGGCCGACGCGGAGGTAGATCACAAGGCAACGTGGAGCCTGCCATCGACGGGGGCGGTCGCGGTGGCGGCGGCCGTGGTCGTGACGGGGGCAACGGGTGGTACCGCCGCCCCCGTCCCCAGCGTGGCCAGGGAAAACCACCAGCCGGCCAGGACAAGGGCGGACAGGACAAGCAGTCCGCTGACCACACGGGCGGCATGTCCTCACAGGAGGAGTGCGAGGCCTACTGGGGTGACAAGGAGCAGTCCTGCACCAAGGAGGTGCAAAACACCACCACTCAAAGCCAGGCTTAAACGGAGATCTTAAATGACCATATACCTATTTTATTTTTTCTTAATTTTTATTTCATAACCAGTAGTGTTTAACGCAGCTTTAACTAACTTTTTCGCCCGTTTACATTCAAACTTCTTTCTGAAAGTTTTCAATGTGATGTATTTGTTTGATTTATGATCCTTTTATTATTTACCTGTAAATGAAGATGAAATTTGAGACGTTTTTCAAAACGAAACATATTTTTAAACTCACTCAAATGCATAAATACTATCAATTAGTTTATTATTTGTACAAATATGATTTGAAATGAATTTTAAAACAAATTAATATTTACCTCATCCAGTAGAATGAAATCTATTTGAGGCAGCTGATTACAATAGTTTTCAATCATATTCATATTTTTAAACTCACTCAAATGCATAAATACTACCAATTCGTTTATTATTTGTACAAATATGATATTTGAAATGAATTTTAAAACAAATCAATATTTACCTCATCCAGTAGAGTGAAATCTATCTGAGGCAGCTGATTACAACAGTTTACAATCATATGCATATTATATAAACATCTAGTATTTGTGTTAATTTTTATAACCGTTTTCTTTTTTTTTTTTTATTAATGTCAATGTCTGAAAAACTCATAAATAAGAATCTTGTTATCGACACACATAACAAAAAGAAAAATACTCCAGTATTACTTATTTCAGTCATTCAGCTTAACATTATTTTTCATTTGAAATTAATACGGTTCTTTCGTGTGTATGTGTTCTCTTTTTAAGTGCGAATTTCTTTTAATTTAAATTGTTCATAACGCTGTATAATTTTTCGATGCGACACAATCTCAGTGTTATATGTGTAACGTAAGTGTACGCATGTAAAATTTTAATTTATTTTCATTTCAGTTCATCATTGTGATATATAATTGTTATGTTATCGGGGGGAACCTCGTAATTTTTCAAATGGAAAAAAATACTTAACTATGATGTTTTAATTTATTCTTCTTTATTTTATTCTTTTTTATTTTACTCTTTTTATATGAATTTTGTGTATTTTAAATGTGCGTTGATGATCTTAAGTCATAAAATCTTCATAAATGTGTTGAATATGAAAATAAGAATGTGTTCAACTCCAATTTGAAAAAAATTAAAAACGCTTATTGGAATACTAAGACCCTACTATTTGAGTAAGCATTTCTGTCTCGAATTTTATTCATGAAGTTATATAATATAGTCATTTTTGTTTTTTTTTATTATTGTAATTTTATTTATAAAAAAAAAAAAACAATACCCCAGTATTATTTGTTGTAGAACTCAAAATGGAAAGAACGTGTTTGTTTTTTTTTTACTTTAATTTTTGCTTTCGAGCCGTGTCATCTCCTATCGTATTCTAATAAGTGATGTATTCCATTACTCAGTTTAAAGTTAGTCAATATGTAATATCAATGGTAATGTCTAGTGTTAATGTGTGAAATGTGAACGAAAATTGCTTCATCAAATTATCGCAGAAAAGTCCAACATTTTGTGGGTATTGCTGTTTCATTAGTATTCGATTTCTATTGACAAACATCAAGGAACCATTAACTTGACTGTTATTGTTCAAAACATGTGCAAAAAAAAAACAATAAAAACCACATCTAAAATTTACATAGTTTTTTTTTACAATCCAATTATTTTCAGGAAGTTTGCAAACATACCAGTTCCAATATACACCCTAGATTTTACATCCTATCCTATATAAAAAAATATATCCTATCATAGCATTGAAAAATCATTCTAATTTGATTCTAAAACAATCCACTAACCGTGGAATCTTACTCGATTCAAAAGATAAAAGATTTTGATGATCTCGCAGTCTGATGTTCACAATAATATGACCTAAAAATAAGACTCGTCTAATCAGTCTCGTTGGGTCTGTGTTGTGTGCGCTTTTCATACAATTCGATTCTTCCATTCGATATACATATTAATTTGTGAATATTCTTATTTAATGATATAATAGATGGACTCGTGTTTGCTAATTTATTACAATTTTAATAGTCAGCAAATATTATATATTAAATCACATGAATATTCATATAGTTATAACAAACGTCCACTAGAAGCACTAGTAGATATTAATTTGTATGCAATGGATATGATTTGAATTTCATTTCTATTAGATCATATCATATTTCAAGTCTTTCAGAACATTTTTTTTTAATAATTTTGATTTTGTTTTATTTTACGCACCATTGTATACAACCTATGAATTCACAAATATGCTGATGTAGTAGTCAAGTAAGTAAATCAATTTTTCATCAGAAATGAAAAGGTGGTATTATGTGAAAATTTTCAAGTAATAAGTTATCTAACTATATAATAGCGCTATTGTGTGTGTGTTCATGTAACGCTCCAAAACTGCATTGATATTTTCAATGGTCTGATTGCTAGTCACTATTAAGATTTCAACTTTGCACAAATGTCAAATATATCAAATTTTTTTCTAAATACAGTTTTCAATTTGAAAGTTAATTGAATACTTTATGATAACTAAATGCGCCAAGGGGTACGAGTGGTTGCTGTCATTTCGAAAAAATGGCACTCAACATTGAGCATCTACCTACATGTATTCGGAGTAGGTGGAGTGATCTGATATATATCAATACATGTTCCATGTTCGTTTATATCCTTTTGTCATCAAATATATAAATGTACATAGAAGTGATTCCTGTATGTAACTCAATACTGGTAAAAATGTCACTTGTACCCTTTAGTCTTTTCAGTCATCATTAATGACTTGCTCCAAAATATATAATATATGAGCGATTTTCATGTAGGTACACTCCATTAATTATTTCTTTCATGGAAATTAGAACATGAACAAAAGTACTTTTAGATTAATATACAGTTTATTTATTCACAAAGCGTTATTTGGCTGTCGTTGATTCCCATGTGAGACACTTTAATATCTTGCGACATTTTCATACTGTCATCTTTGTTCTGAAAGAGTAAAAAGGTTAATTTATGAATACACACGTGCATGTTTTCATAGTTGAAACTCACTTTGGTCCTGTTGACTCGGTTAGGCAGTTTTTTCACTCCTTTAAAGTGTTGTTCTATTTCAGCCAGTGAATAACCTTCTGTCTCGGGCAGCCAAAAGTACAAAATGATAGTTCCCACAACACTAAAACATATATTAATTTCAATTCCAGTTTCAACTATCAGTACATGAAATGGTAAATGGATTGGAATCGCAACCTTATTCCTGAATAGAGCCAGAAAGTTCCTGGCAATGTGAGGCCGGCTATCATATCGTAAAATACTTTGTTAGATACGAAGCCAAATAAGTATCCGATGCCTCCTGAGAGACCTGATGCTACTGATCTCGTTTCGAATGCAAACACCTGTGAGTTTATCAAAACAATATGTGCTATTATATAAATTTAAAATGAATAGATTTGAATTAGTACTTTGCTTATCATCGAAATGGTCAGTAAAAAAATAGTAAACCGACAACTTTTCAAGATTCAAGTGGGTTTTTATATCAGAAATAAATCAAATCATTATTTAGACTTAAAAATAAAGTTATAATGGGCTAAATTGGGGATTTATTTACATTTTTTTTAAATTATAAGGTTTAAAATTATGTCAAATAAAGAATTAGGATATAGTTGGAATGGTAATACTGATTGATACTTAATTTTCGAATATTGACAACTTATATGTACATCAATAATTAAATTCTGACATATTGAGCATACACATGTTATCTTAATTAGTTATGAACAGTAAAATAAAATACACACCTCTCCAATCAACACCCATGGTAATAAACGTATGCCACAATGAGATATGAAAGCACTCAAAATCAGGAATGTAAGTGGTATCCACGAAAGAGAATTGTCCTAGAATACATATTGAGTAAATGAGATTATTACTAACAATAAATATAAATTAATAATAATGGTTAATTTGCAACAAGAACCTCTATTGTGGTTTCACGTGTATAATGAATCGTCGAGTTTGCAATTCTCTCATTCGGCACGAGTTCAGTAATGGGTCCACCGAGCAACTGTAACAGATGCAAAACTACAATATTGTCAATACTTTGCTTCAATATTAATGGAAGACTACACTAATCGACTGGGAGTGCATTAAAGCATCTATTAATATTATTAATTTTTTGGTATATATTTAGGGGTGATTGGGGAAACTTGGATTACTTACTCCAGATTACAAATATATAAATTATTTTTAATTAGAAACACTTACATTCAATGATATTTTTTTTAAGATTTGAAAGATAATTAAATGGCAGATGATTCAATTTTTTTTTATCCTTCAATTCAAGTTTCTCTAGTCTTCCCTATATATTATTAAAAAACTAATTTCCCCAAAATGAATATTGATGACGATATTGAAGCGAATTGACACAAGTATTTCAATATGCATAGCCGAAAGGTGTTTAAATATTAGAGATAGATCATAAGGGAGAATGATTTTCGTTTATAAGCCTGGTAAAACCATTTCCTCATGTTAAATATCCAAATCCAAAAATTCTCAATTTTACCGTCTGCAAGTAGAAAGTGTATCCTCCGACGATCACGAAGCAAATAGCCGAACCAAATGTAGAAAAGAACAGGAGCTTCCTTTTGCCCACGAAGTGAATCAGCCCTATGCAAACGAAGGTTCCGCAGAGTTCCACGACACCCAAGAGTACGGTGGCCACGAATTTGTCCATGGGTGCTTGGAGGGTCTCGAAGATCACTACAGCGTATGTCTGCAATGGAAAATAATCGTACAGTCCGTTGAATATCAACAAAAAGAATGGCATAATTAATATTGTAAGGAAATAAATCTTTCAAGCTACTCTACATCAACTCTGCAGTTCTCCAATTAGTTTCAATAAGAATCATATACGATTCATATTGAAACTATTTAAGCAAGGTAGTTAATAGCACAAATTACTCAAAATCTCCATTAACGACGAAGTTTTTGTATGCAACATAAATTTATAAGCTATCTAATATTTTGTGCACCTGAAGAGTTGTCATTCCACAGAAATGTCCAAGGAAAAACGCGAACGCGACTAATCCATAGCCATTTGCAAATTGTAATGTAGCATACGGTTTCAATCCTTCAGTGAATCTTTCCATCCTTCCTCGATTCTTCTTAGCTATTTAAAACACACATTTAATATTATCTGATATGCATAACATTATCAATATGACACATACAATTTTCAATGGACACTTTGAGATTTAACGTTTCGACGAGATCATTGTATTCAGCTTCCACGGCGTCTGGAGTGGTCCAACCTCTCAACCATTGCAAACTCTGAAACGGCAAATATATTAACATATATTTCATTATATCAAAAATATAACGAAAATCATCGCAGAGCTTCATAATATATTTCAGAATTTTCAATTAAAATCACACCTTTTTAGCATCTTCTTGTCTGTCGTTCAAAATCAACCACTGAGGAGCCTCGGGCACGAAAAACAAGCAGATGATGGCGGCAATCTAAAAACGAATCCGAAATAACACCATATCGAAACGAATCGCAAAAATTAAACGCAAACGCAAAGAAGAAGCATCGCTGAAACGGCTGTAAAAATATCCTCACCGGAGGTATCAGATTTATGAGAGCTATCGTCCTCCAAGTCAAACCCGTGCCCATTATGAATTGCAGCGTGGTACCGAAGATGATGGACATGGTGCTGGTGGAAGCCAAAGCTCCTCTCAAATGCGGTTGAGTGATTTCAGCGACGTAGATCATCACCTGAAAATTTCATAGATCATACATTTACACCATTCTAATTAAAAGCATACATTGATTACTAACAGGTGCTTCAAGGAGTCCACCGCTGACTCCGGATAATGCCAAAGCAGCGTACAGCATTCCCACATCTGAGGCAGTGTAGTAGAGGATCCATGAGACTATAAACGGAATATTGACGAATTGCATGGCCCTCTTTCTTCCCACGGCTGTGGTAATCGGTCCAGAGACAATGCATCCTATAGGAACACATATCAAGTTGATGGAGCCTGAAAAAATGTGAACGATTTCATCGAATTGCATCTCACACTAGAACTCAGTCGACCTTCCTACAATGCGGTGTTTGATTTAATTTCAATTAATTATTCACTTTGAAGTAAAAAAGCAGTAACTAGGTTGAAAACTCCATAATTGTATGAAAGACGGTGCTAAATTTAATCGATACAGACAGGACAGGGGACCCCTTACAAATAATTTGATAAGATCTTCCCTATTTTCATATAACAAACACCGCTTTGTAATAAGGACTATTGTAGCATATATCTCTTATCCTGACATACTGATCCAAGATATTTCTTCCTGACTCAAATTGAGGTCTGTGGAGTACGAGGAGGTTCGTATGGCCGGGATGAGAATGGTCACGTATCCCAGAGAAGTGCCGAATGCTGTGTGACAATTTTGTTTTCATATATTATCGTTAAATCAATATTGGATTTGTATAATACATATTTATTCGACATTCACTCACTTAGCAAAATCAGGTTTTTGACGGACACGGCCAGTATTTGGGGTAAATATGTTCTCAAAACTTTCGGATATCCATAAGTGTCGTCTTTGGAAACGTTCAGATCGTTGTTAGCTTCTTTGTCGTTCATTTTTGTAATCTGAAATCAAATTGTTGAAAGTAAAATATCTATATTTAATATGTACAGGTTACTAAGCTTCTTGCTAACCGAACCACAATCATTCGATACTTTGATCAAGATCGATGATACATTTTTTTTGTATGGATTACTCGTGATCTGAGAATCTTTTCACATATTTTCTGCATACATATATATCTATAATTTGTTACAGTTAAATCGTAAACAATAGGAAAATAATTATTTTCACAAAATGGTTTTAAATTATTGTTCCAAATATTATGATTCGATCAGAATCACTTAAATAATAATTGTATGTACTGAAATGAACGTTTGAACGCTAAAATCTTTCAAAACAAATTAACAATTGAAATTTATACATAGATTGTATTGTAGATCGATACGATTAATGTATAAATTGTATTTAAATCAAATATGATAACAGATAAATGTGTCCACAATTTTGACAAAGATCTAAATTATATTTTTTAATCGAAAACAATTAGTACATTCAATAAAATCAAAACAAAACCAGCAAACTCATTTTTTTTACTTATTATTAGACCACTGTTATATTATATTTATTGGTGCAATCAATATTCCACAATAAGTGATTCTATTTACAATTTTAACATTCATAAATTTTCATAGCAATATCCATAAACAAAATCACGAATTGCATTCCATCAATATCAAATCACCAACTACCGCTCAACATTTGCAATTAATATGATCGATTAGCACAATATAATTCCAATCGTTTCACTGATATGCACAAACAGGAAATTCAACACAACAGATTAGGGAATAACGAAAAATAGCTCAATCGAATTCTAAGAGATATGTTTACAAAACAGTTGTTTTTGTAAACTCAACTTAACCTTCGAATCACGGACAAATTTCCAATCAGGTTCTTTCACATATAACGATAAACGAGAAAACGATCGAACGAATCGAGTCGCGATTTCTCGAGAATCGGCGGATACACAATCCAATCCCGGGATTTCGTAATAGCAATTAACCGATCCGGAATTATTATTAGACGATCCCGGGATCGAAATTGTTCATTTTATAAAAATTCGAAAATAATATATTAAGATGAAATCATCTTATATGGCTGCATCGTATAAGTTGATACTCATGGACTACTTCATCTTAATATATTTGAAATTACTTCTATTTCGAGTTGATTATTTTTATATTTAACTTCAAATCCGTCTAAAAAAAATATCCGAGACTCCAATCGAACTCTCTAATCTCGAGAAAATACACAATTTCCCGAGAATTCTCTTAAAATCCTTCGAATTTCCGCGAAAACTCTCGAGAAAACTCGACGTTCGGAGCGAAGCGCGCGCGCGGATTTCCCGCGAAAACTCGAAAATTGGCGCCCTTTTTGCCCAGATTCAAATCTCCGATGGGTGGTCGGAGGCTTCGGAGGAACTTGAGGAATCCCGGCCTCGTTTCGACGGACAAAGAAGTCGGTGGACCCTATTTCGCAGAAGCGATTCTGTCGAAAACATCCGAAACGCTCGCGTGCCTTTTTTCAGCATCCCTTTCGAAATCGTCGTGAAATTTTTCGGTGCTTTGAGTGAGCGGTTAAGATGTTTTCATGAGGCGAAAAAATCATCGTGTCGAAATGATTGATTAAACTGTTTTTTCACGATCGAATTTTACAGTCGACACATGTTCGATTGTTATAAATTAGATATCTGCAGTTATCTGTCGATTCGTGCCATTTAACTTAAGTTAAATGTCTGAAAACATATGTGCGATTTTCGCTTTGATGTACACATATAAGATACATATGCATAAATTCTTTCTTTAACGAACTGTAAAAAATCCACGAGAGTGTCGAAAGACAAAGATATACGTGCATGCGTTCATCTTTGTCTTTTGGCTCTTGTTCGAATTTTCGATAATTTGTTCATGGTAGTGTGAGTGTAGTACATACTTAAATAATATACATTTTTCTCACTTCCAAAAAAAAATAATTTTTAAATTTGTAATTTGAGTTGTGCAAAAAAGTTCTTGGTTCGAAAAATCATTAAGAAAACTTCTGCTCACAATCAGTCACATGCACTTTAAACACTTTATGATGATCGAAAATGCCAAAGGGTACAAGTGACATTATTACTGAAATTGAGTTATGCACAAGAATCGCTTCGCATGCTCATTTATTTGGTGGCAAAAGGATATAACTGAATTCGGAACGTGTGCCTCAATATGTCATCAAATCAGTCGACCTCCTTCTAACACATGATCAACTTTGAACGCGCTTTTCTCGAACTCACCCCAAAGTCACTTGTACCCTTGGCCTTTTCAGTCGTCATATATTTCACACATTTTTCATAAATATCAGAATCGAAACGAAATCTCTGACATTTCCGAAATTTTGTAACGATTATCATCACTCACCGAATCGCAGATGATGATCACGAGGCGGTGACGAAACTGCGTATGGGAAAAATCACGATAATTCACAATCTAAAGATCTCGCAATTCATCGATAAAAACGAACCGTCTTCGATGAAAAACGGTTAACGACTAAACTGTAATCTTGGTGTCATTAAATGTTTATTGTCGACATCCCTTCTCTTTTGATTGGTTACTCGAACTGAGGTCGTTCAAACTCGATGTGCTTCATGCTCTTGCGAAATTCATGCTCTATGTACGTATTTACGTCAAAATATTGTCAGTCAAACGTGAAGTGTTTTGATATGTTTCTATCTGTCGGAAAAAAGGGGACAAGATCTTGCCGAATTTCAGCCTTTGATCTATAGTTCAGGAATCGAAACATCATTAGGGATTACGTGAAGATGCTTCTCGAGGCTCGGCCGTTCGTTTGTCTAATAAAATCTAAGGAAAAAATAAAATTGAGGATTGTTTAAATCGTTTATGATCGAAAAATGTAAAGAATTTTCCGATTTTCACTGTGACGAATCGAATGTCCGTCGCTATTCGTGAATGCAATTAATGTGAAATGCACAACGTTTTTGCAAATTCCGCATATTTTGAAACGTTTCTGAATGAAGTGATTTAATCCTTTTTATTTCCTTTGGCCTATTTATCAGCTTTTGTAGAATCGTGAAAAATAGTCGATTTAGTGAAAAAAATAACCGAATGCCGAATCTAAACAAATGAATGTGATTCATGCTGAATGTAATTATAAATCTGTTTGAATTTTTTTCGAATACCCACAATATATTTTCGTACCAATTATTTCAGATAATCAATATTTTATTGTAATTTATTCATATGATGATTGAGAACCTGTGAAATGATCAATCAACATTAAGTGAAAGCAAGTATTATATGTTTATATTTAAATTTCTCTGCTTCTGAGCGTTCTTGGAATCTTGTAAAATAAAAACGTTTTTTAATGAAGATTTATAGATTTTCATGTGATGTTTCTCGGAAAAAGTCGAAATTTCAGCAGCCCCTAGAATCCCTATATTTTAGACAACATTTGGAATAGCAAATATCGAAATCTAAACAATCATTGATCGAACAAATTGCATCTTAATTTATCAATTGAAATTTTTGATTTAATTTAGTTCGTGACTGCACTGTATAATTTCAATTTAACTATAAACACGTAATTAAATATCAATATCGATAATTAATTTCATTCTAAACCGGTATCACTATACTGTTCAAGTATCGAAAGCCTAGTTCTGATGACTTTTCGATACAAAAATAACACTGTATGACATGAAAATCACTTATGAAATGATAAAAATTGATCTTTATTTCAGAAAACTTTTAAGAAACTGAGTTTTTTTTTGTATAATTTCCATTTCAAATTCAGGCTGCGTACATGCAAGTATTGTGAATGAGCTCCACTCTCTATAGTTACACAATATACAAATTACCGTTCATACAGGTCAGTTCATTTTCCTACAAATTTGTGTCAAGATACGAATTTCGAAAATTCGATTATGAGTTCTCATTCTAATTAAACTGAGAAAATTGTTCAATACAATAACAGTATAGTTTATGAATATCACTATGTTACTATGTATAACACATTTAAATGCTAACGAAACAATCAGAGCATATCTTTTGTTTCTCAATATGAACAATACGTTACATCACATTATATTATGTTTAATTGTGAGATAATAAATGTATTTGAAGCTAATAATTCTAAAAATATTAAAAATGATTTACTGAACAATATTGTATAATTTCATAATTAATTAAAAATATTGAAACATAAAGGATTTTTCATATTTGATCATTGCCACATACGTACATCAATATTGATTCATAGATCAAAAATCAGGTTAGGTCAGTGTTTTTTTATTTAAAAGTACGTTTTTTTTCATCGTGTCACTTAAGTCGAGTTGGTATGTGAATTGGGTCGAGTTAGGACAATGGTGTGCATAAAATAGGATAATACATAAGCTATTTTCCGATAATTGTAACGGTATTTTCCGGTTTTCAGTTCGATTTCGGTAAAGTGTTTTTTTTATTTTGAGTTTCGGTTCAGTGGAAAAAACACTTATCGGTTTAGTTTCCTGATAGACGAATGTATGTATATTGCTAAATGAAAAAGTATAATATGAAATGAAAGTCAATGTGAAATGAAAAACCTGTATAAGAGTGTCTATAATTGTTAATTGCATAAAAACGGGCGCAGGTTATTGATCGCTTTTCATTCCATCAATACTCAATAGACTGAATCATGCTAGTATGATAAATTATTGCAGATATTATTTTTTTATCATTTGAATTTCAACTGAATAGTAACATACAAAATATTCAAACTAAAAATAAAAATAACAAATGAGCTTATTATCTAGTTCAGAAATTGATCTGATGCCCTTTGACATTTACATTCATAGCAATATCTTAATTTAGAATGGAAAGATATACACGCAGCACTAATGTCTCTTCCGTATAACGCAGCTTCTTAAAAATCTGGACGTCTAGCCTAAAATAGTCTAGATTGAATATAAATGGATTAAAAAACACGAATAATTAAAAAAATAGCCACATCCATTTTTTTAAATCTCACTGTGACAATTTTATGTATACGGCTATATTCAAACGATTTAGGCTACGTTCAAATGGGACTGTAAGGTCCTTATCCGAACTATATCTTTGAAAAAATTGAAAATGTATTTAAAATTTTAAAATTTTCAATGAAAATAATATTTTCCTTAAAGATTTTCAATGTTTTCTGATTAAAATAGGCAAAGATTCGTGTACCGTTTTCTTATGATTTTTTTTTAGAATTTTACTATTCGCGTCACGGTTTGGCGATTGCTCGAGATGTACGATTTGAATATAAAGCGCGATCAAATCGTGACTTTTTTAAAAAAAGCTAGAAAAAAGGAAAACTAGAGTAGTATTTTCGAAAAATTTTTGGCAATAAAGTGTAAAAACGATTCAGATCTCGGCAATCTGTGACCCGCAGATCTTGAATTATCATTAGTCCATTACAATCATGGAAACATTTTTGAGTTTGTTATTAAATATGCTTGGTTTGAAGACCGTTTTATTAATAAGATTATGAAAATATTCACTGACCTGAATAGTCTTCTTGAGTTGAGTTAAAAGCGGGAATGCGCTACGATTCTATTCGACGATGGGAATCGTAGTGCTACGATTTATATGTATTGAATTTTGCATGTGTTTTCGACAAGATAAGCTGTCGAGCGATTGTGCACGAAGTTGTTCGAAACTCAAAACAGTCATTTTGAATTTGGAGTAGGTATGATATAATAAATTGGGTCGAACGTGCTGGAAAATTTTTCAAATAACAAACGGTCAACACTTTCTCTGAATATGTGAGTCTAGCAAACGTGATGCGTAGACATTCGAAAGTAAGTATATAGAGTGAATGCTCCGGTCTCTATTTTTTAAGAGAAATATTTCACATATGAAAAGTTATAACTGTATCAAGTGCTTCGACATTTAAAGCTCATTTTTCGAAAAATATAGTTAGTCAGTTTATACACTGAATGGCTCACCTGCAACATATTGAATATCAAAGCTATTAAAATGTTGACAAACTTTCATCCATCAAGAGTCTTGACATTTTGACAAAAATGACAACCAGGCTAAGTCTCAACAAAATCTATATTGTAAGTGCCTTGCAAATATTGATATTCGTTACACTAATGCATATAATTCATCAGAATTATAAAACTGAAAAAACTATGTAATTTTTCTGGAATCATATCGATGTATAGTTCTTTTACCGAACCGGAACGAAAGATATAACGGTTCGGTATCATAATCTTGCAAAACATTTTTCGTATTTTTATATACAGATCGTCTAAAAGCCATTTCATGACCAACTCTTCAAGATTCGAAGGTTCACATTGTCGTCGTCTTCACGGTAGACGTCATCAGCTAACGAACCAGTCTCTGGAGCAACATCAGCAGAAAAGTTTCTCATCTTGATTTTCTCAAATCGAGCAAATTTCTAGTGTAATCGATTGAACAGTTAAAAACTTTCCTATTTAGTCACTGCCACAATTGTACAAGTCTTAACCCATATGCAATACATAAATTATAAATTAGTCGAATACACTTGAAAATTATTCGAACATACGACTCAAAATTACATTATGTACATAGATACAATGATTTTTTAATGTTTTCAATATTGTATAAATTTATTACACGTAAGTAACCTCTCCTTTTGTTATAGAAGGGTCACCTATGTATACTCGTAAAATTCAATGTCATGACTTTACGTGATCGATTCTGAAAACTCGAACTGTTCAGTTTTAACACGTTAACTGCTAATTATATCACGTCGAGTTTATTATAGTTTGGTTATTTTAGAATGTTTTCAACTTGCCGACGCCAATCTATAAAATTTCAGGATTTTTGGACTCGAATGTAACTTCGCAATCACGAGATTCTTTGGGCTTTTATGAATTTTTCATTATTATTTCATACAGATGTTTGCTGCAAAAATTATATTACTATTCATCAAATCAGATTTTAGGCAAATAGAGTAACGTTAGCATAGAATAAAGAGTACCATTTGACTTGAAATCATTTTCTGCTAAAATAGGTACAATAAAATATTAAGTCTGAAATTCGTATAGGAAACATAATTGAATAGACTCAATTCGATCATATAGTCAAGCACAAAAGTCGACCGAGCAAACAATTCGTCAGACACAATGCTATTTTTCCAACAATGGTGGAATATCGATTGTCAACAAACAAAGCTATAATTATATGAATTAAAATTGAACGACTATCAGTATCCGAAAGGAAATAGGAAAACGCTTGTTTGACATGAATTTCACACGCGAACGTTTCTTGAAAGAGTAATAAACGCTTTAATAAGTCAGTACTTTTGTTATTTTGGTACTATGACTGTTTTAAAACTAAAACCGTTGAAAAAAATGTGTTTACAATATCGACAAATATAAAAAAAAAATCCTACTTATTGTTAGCTCAGAAAAACCCATAATAAAACTAAGGTTGAAACTTAAGATAAGTTTAGATTAGGTTGTTTTTTCTTTTGTTTTTCAAGTATTATTAAAAAACATGATGCTGACAATGAATATTGCACATTTGACCCATCTATGGAATATTAAGAATGTACATTGAACCAAATAGACGTTTAAAAGTCACTTTTTACTTAAGAAACGAATAGTTGTATGAAAGTCAATTTTTACTTAAAAAAACAAATTGTGTGTTTTTTTCCATAAAGAGTGCATTCTGCATTTCAATATCAATAACACATGATTTAAGAATATGCTTGAACTGTGTGCATTCAGATTAAATTGCTATGTTTTCGTTTAATTTTTATTCACAAAACGAATTTTATATGATTTTTTTCGAATATACAATATATTTTAATGGCACATAATTTGAGAAGAGCTTCAATTGTACCTATATCATTGAAATATATAATGAAAATAAATAAATAATATTACACCAATGTTAAATTGCTTTAGATTTTTATACGTTTTCCTCAAGATATGCAAACACTAGAAAAGAACCGGTTTTTTTATTTCCTCGTTTATGCATAAGCGATCTGTAGTCGATATGTTACACATATTTGAACTTTCATGTGTTTTTTTGGTAAAATTACATTTTTTTGTAATTCAATTGAATATCTTGGCTATTTAGCCACATCAACGATCGTACACCAATTTTAATTAAGTTGAAAAATAAAAATATTTTCATTAAATGTTGAGTTAGCCCAAGTCAAGTCAATGGCTTGCGTAAAATAAGAAAATGTATCAGAAATTTATTTCGAAAAATTCAAATTGACAACTCTACATACATACATTGACTAACATGTACCTATACGTGTGAATGTAGTAATGTGAATTGATTTTTTTTAACGATCGTGGTTTTATTTGAAAAATAATCGTAAAAGCGAAGATTTGAATCCAAAATTTTATAAATAACAAAATGTTTTAAAACTTGAGTCAAGCATATTTTTTTTCGTTAAAACTCAAGCCGCGCATCGAAAACCACTTTACCGTTTTCATTGAATATAAAACTGATTTTGCAAAGACTGCAGGAAACCACAGTTATTTTTATAATATAATTATTATGATTGTATTCAACACGACGTGATAATTTCATTCGTACAACATCTCACCATTTGATTGTACATCAGCCATATTTGAAAACGGTAATGGAAGAATATATCAACTGCATGATACTTTTCCTAATTTGAAAAAAAAGGTAAAGAAAAACACATAACCTAATCAATTGAATGTCGAACCGTTGACCTGACCATTTCGCACTTTGCAAATTATCAAAATATAAACATTTTTTTTGTTTTGAATCTGACTATTATTTTTTTGATTTTCATTCAATTCAAATCAAAAATATTTTTCGAATGTCATATATAACTTCAATCTGACTGAAAAACATATTGTTTGATATATTTAAGTATTTAAACACCGATGTTATTTTAAGTTCTTAACTCAGTCCAACCCTTTCTCAATTATATGAGGCTTAATTTGACTAAAAAAAAATGATGAAAAAAAGTCTAACCTCACACATATTTTGTTCAATATATTGACGTTTAAATCAATCCTCGATTATAGGTTATGCTTTTGGGTTAGGTCTCATTTTTTTATTAAACACGATTCGATCTATACTATTATATAATATATTTACTTTAGAATTTTAAGCAGAACAGGTGTGTTGATTTTCTTTTGGTTTTTTTGATCGAGAATGACCTGTCCACGCATCAATTCCTTTTTTATTTTTGGCGGCGTCCCTGCGAGCTACAGAGAAAAGATTTCCTGTGTACCGTGTTGTATATAGTCAAAATGATCGAAGACAGGGTTGTCCGAATCTATATAGAAAAAATATCGAAAAAAAAAACGATAGATTTGCTTTTATGTTCGATATTGGCCATCAATTGTAGTTACGGTATTCTCATTCATAAAATAGTAGTAGGAGTAGAAATAAATTCAAGGATTTTAAACAGAATGTGGGCACTTACCATTAGAAAAGTGTAATACCTACGCTAAAAATCTGTTAAAATAGGGTCATATGGTTTCAAAAAACAGTATGAATATATTATTTTTATAATATGCACTAATATTGTATTGAAAACGTTGTAATTAATTGATTCGAATGCAATTGGCACAATAGTGATTTACTTACTTATTACAAGGTGTGAAATCAGCTCTGAAACGATTTAAAAAAACAAAAATACAATAGATACAATATGAATTGCTGATTTATACGCAATCGACAAAACAAATAATTCGAAATGTCAAAAAAATAAGTCCCAAAAATTGAAATAAGCTCGGCGAGCTTTTGTGTTTGTGACGACCCTAATCCAGTGCGTCTTCACCGGTGTGTCGATATGTCCACAGAAGACATGACAGTGCTTCGCACGAAACAAAATAAAACGCAAATAACGACCTTATTTACATAAACATAAGATCTACTTTGCCTTTACAGTGTAAATATTGATCGATAAGTATAATTCAAGCAAATATAGTCTTTAAACTAAATCGAAATAAAGGTGAGAATTTCAAATCAGTTGACGATACAACGTCATCGGAGTGGTCACTTTGATGTGTATGCGCGCGCCGCCGCCATCGCCAGTCGTAGATCCGCTTTGAACGAGTGAGTGTGTGTCGAAGGGCTCGCGGTGAGTTACGAGCGGATCCCAATTGAAATGGCATAAAAGCGTCAATGAATCCCGTTTCAAAATATAATTCAAATGTAAAGCGTCTCACGTCTTTCCGTTTCCGCTTCGGTCGAGTCCCGTTACGCGACGCGTAAACAATTAAACGCACCGGAGCGTTCCGCGCGGGCGCGCCGTTAATTCGTCCAATCAAACTCGTATCGATGTGTATTTTTACAAATTTACAAATTAATACGGATCGATACGGATTTTACATTTCCTATCGAACCCATCGCTATTGTCTGACGAGCTATGCGGATCGTATTCGATCGATATATAGCCGTTCGGCGTTTTCGCAATCGGCGCGTTTAAAGCCGCCCTTCGTCAGATTTTGAATTTTTCGCGGGGTTTTTCGGTCGAATCCAATGCTTCGTTTGGAAAATGTCGAGGGAAAATCGCTGTGGCCGATTCGCCTGGTCGAGATCTGTATGCAATCGTATTCGTGAAGGATCGGCATGCGTCAGGGGCAGCGCAATGTTCCGCTTTTGAACAGGCTGTATTGTGTTCAGCAGTGAAATCGTTACAGTATTAGGTTTATATTCATTGGTGAAATCGTAATTTTCAATAGAATAACTATAGTATGTAAATTATATCATCGAAAGAGTAATACGATTGGGAATTCGATGTCGTATTCCATCATTTGTATGCAATTTTCTTCAAAGTACTGTTGAGCTTTTTCATCGTAATTTATTCAGATTGTAATAAAATCGTAAAAGCAGCGAAATATATTCTATTTATTTACAGATTTACTTATTTGATATTGTGTGAAGGTCGAAAATAATGCTAGATTGAGATTTATGTCAAGTTGGTATGGGGGTGTACAGAATTGAGATTACACTCACCACATAAGTTAAATTATGTTTTCATTGGAAAAAAAAATGATTTTAATGTTAAATGATGCACCACTTTTGTGAAATTTTAACTTCACTGACATTTCATTGTCGGTGAATTCATACCTCATTACAAATTCACTAGCGAAAATATGATATTTTTCGATTATTATTTGGTTAGTGAATCAGAATTTTACTTACTTATTTCGTATTTAGTGCCCCAATTAGTGAAATTATGATTTTACTGTGACAATAATGCAAACACGTTGAGGGTTCTACAAAAATAATTTTATTGTTAATTTATCCGTTATTTTTATGGCACTGAAAATTTTGGTCACTAGTAAAATCTGCACCCACTACTAGAGCTGATGAAATTATAATTTCAATAACTGTAATGATTTCACTGTAACGTATGTAACACTGGAAGCGTACTTAGCTAATCATTTATTTTCAATTTGTCTCCCACAATGAGTTAATCTGAACCTACCTCGGAAAGGTTCACTTGATTCATATCTCATTGACCTCATATCATACCATGAACCTCGTATCTTAAAATTTTCTTGTTGCGAATAAAATTTTGCAAATTTTCCTTGTTATACGTTAATTGATAAATCGTATATAATTTTTTAACCATTATAATTCAGTAATGTAGAATTGAGCTCATGTGAATTGTCGAAATATGAATGAACACATTATATTTAGATTAGTCTCCGTTCTATATTGTATAACATTCATTGTTGAATATATTTTGGATACAAATTGGTCATTTTGGTGCTTATATCATAACTAGTTCATCATTGTTATAATAAATGTGACTATTGGGTTATAACTGATTTGATATGGAATCAAGTTTTTTTTTCAAACCAATAAAATTTTTTACAGTACAAATTACATTGGCTGAACAATTGTTTTGAACAGAACATAATTCATGTCAGATTAATTTCAAAATATTTTTCTATTATTGATATGGTGAATTTGTTATAATTAGTGAAATTATAATATGATAGTCAACATAAACATTGGTAGAATTACAATTTCACTGTTTTATAATATATTTTTTTTATCAAACTCAAAAGCTCAATAAAGTATTGATTAATGTTGCTACCGCGTCATAAAATATCAATTTTTTTTTCATTTGAGTTTTTTCATTTCATTACAGATTATAGCGAGTACGAAAAATGATATTTTTTTCTGAAAACAACCGCAGCTCGTAAAATTTTCATGAAGTTATGAAAAAAAATGTATCATCTGTAGCTCATCATCAGCGCTCCGAATCGAGTTGTTGATCCAAAACTTATTTTGATATTCTAATAATCTACGAATCGAAACAATAAGTTCCGATCGAGGATTGTTACATTCGAGGCGAAGATGCAATGTTTTGAAACTTTACGATAGAAATATGTTGAAAAATATAATAAAACCAAAATGGGCCGCCGGTGGCATCCTGGCCGCAATGCTGTTGCTAGGCTATTACTATTCGAATTTGTCGGTTCGGCCTTCTAGGCCATTTGCAGGATCAGTGCACGGTAAATATTGATCATATAGCTTAGTCTAATCTAATCTAATATTGTTTCAAATTTACATGATTGTGTTTTCAGATTTGCGGCTACTGAAAAGTGATTCTTTGAAAGATCGAATCTCAATTATCGAAGATCAACCAGACTCGCAACAGGTTATTCACAACTTTATAAATACTTATGTTTTTAGGACAAATACTGTCTGAATAATCGTTCAGCAATCTTTAGTCGAATAATTGTATTGTTTTGAACTTTTTCAGACGAAATATTCACTGTACAACAATGTTTTATACAATAATTCTTACGATGCTGATGCTGAAAGAAATTGTCAAGTACTGCACATACAACCTACGGATATCGACACATTGAAAGAGTTCCCAAATTTTGAATTTCAAGTTAGTATTTTCAACTGAACTGTATAATCCGTGAACTTATGTGTTGTGCAAATAATATGCCTTTATATTATTTGTGTTGTATTACACAATGATTTTTCTCTAAATGCTATGTGCTAATAAGCGACGTGAGTTTTGCTATTGAAATGCGCATTCTATTTACCAAATTGATTCGAAAATATGCCATTAGCCGCCTATATTTTGTCGAAATGTTTCACCTTTTTTGTAAATTTAGTTTTTCCTCACTATGTAAATGTTTTTTAGCCGCAATGGATGCGTAGCAAAGAGTATTGGAACAAGTCATTTGAAGATCGATATGAGCAGTTACGTAGAGATCCCAATAGACCCCCTCTGAAGGTAAAAAAAACTTTATTTAATGATCAATTCACTTTTTTAACTCATCAAAAATTAAGCTGCCCTTATACCGCGATGCCCTTATTACACAATATGCGCCGCTACTAGAACACCATAGTAGAAAAATGGAAATATTTCCAAAAATAAGGTAAACGGTTATGTCCTTGTCACTGTATGAGATTTCATCAAGCTTTCTTAAATTTAATGAATCAAGCAATTTCGCATACTTTAGCTATATTTCTCAATATAAAACAATTTAAACACATTTGTCTAACATTTTGAAAATATTGCCAAATATCTAAATTTATCTTAACTTTGGTTAACTTGTCCGAAATTATATCCGAAATATTAATCTGACGAGGTTATATCCCTTTACCTTATATTCCTGCCACTCATAATTCCTTATCATGGGATTTTTATGTCCGCTTCTCTGTAACTTACACCACTACATAAATGTAATAGTTCTTCCATTTAATTTGACATTGTTTTTCACTTGCGTGTTGTATAAAACAACAAAATTCAATGATAATAACATTATTTTTAACATTACAAAGTTTGTGAACCACTAGCATTAATCAATTTTATAATTTGACAGATGTGCTTCTGACAGCATGTTCCGTGAAGTGCATCCTGTACAATTGATTAACATCCAATAGTTCAAATATCTGATACCTATCAGTTATTTTATTTAATAAAATATTGAATTTTAGGTATAAAAAAAGACATTTAACCATTTGTGTGCTGAGAAGCGCAACGGTGCTTCTTTTTAGTATAAAAAACTAATGTTCTGTACTCAAATGGTTAAAGTAAGAGTTTGAATGCATTGTAATGCGAATGAAGGTATATGATCAATCAAATTGCAGAGAAAGCTGCTTGTGGAACATACTTTGTGACAAGCAAATAATTTTTAGTCATGTAAATGCTCAGAAATTTTTCTGGCAGGATTTATTTATTTCAACGCATATTGTGTAATCATATCTTTAGAGTGCATAATATTGTCAATATGTCGACTTAAAAAATAAAGCTAATCTTCAATTGAAAGAAATATCAATAATTAATCAATATTGATAGAATACTTGATACATACCCAGTTTATCAGTATTTTCATCAATAATTAAGCAATGTGTTGACAATATTGTTGTTTATCTAGAGGACACTTATTTTATTTTTTAATATTTTGATGTATATTTGTCTTATTGACTTCATATTTATGCTTTAATCAATTAAAATATTCCTAGGTGGTGATTGTGCCACATTCACACAATGATCCGGGGTGGCTACACACGTTCGAGCATTATTTTCAAACGGAAACGAAAAAGATACTCAATCAAATAGTCGCCAAGCTCCAGCAGTATCCTGATATGACATTCATATGGAGCGAAATATCATTTTTGACCTCGTGGTGGGACTCAGCTCATCCAACGAAACAAAAAGTATGCTTATTTAAAATGGGTCATAATTGAATAGTTTGACTGACTTTTTGCATTGTTTTCAAGGCATTGAAGAAACTAGTGCAGTCTGGAAGATTAGAGATAACGACTGGAGGCTGGGTGATGCCAGACGAGGCAACGACCCATCTTTACGCTCTGATCGACCAGTTTATCGAAGGTTTTCATTTAATTTATTTTAGATATGCTCATGACAAAAAAATTTCGAGATAATCTATAAATTTATGCTTAATAAGTTATAGTTACAACACTTTCTTATTGATTCTGTTTCATTTTCAGGTCATCAATGGATAAAGAACAATATTGGAGTGACTCCAAAGAGCGGATGGTCGATCGACCCCTTTGGCCATGGTGCTACGGTGCCTTATCTTCTCTCTCGCTCTGGAATCGAAGGAGCTGTGATTCAGCGTCTGCATTACGCTTGGAAGCAGTGGTTCGCCCAGCACCAGTGGGGCGATTTTATGTGGACACCTCCATGGATATCCTCGAATCCAGCTACATTACTGACGCACAACCAGCCATTTGACATATACTCTATAAAGCACTCTTGCGGACCTCATCCTTTCATATGCTTGAATTTTGACTTCCGCAAGATCAAAGGAGAATACACTGAGTTTTCCGTGAAAGCAGAATTCATTAATGAAAAGAACGTCAAAGCTAAAGCTGAACTTTTGTTAGAACAGTATGCGAGAACTGGATCTCTTTTACCTCATAATGTTGCTTTGATTGCTCTCGGTGATGATTTTCGATATAACCATGATATAGAATTTGATCAGCAGTATGTTAATTATAAGAAGCTTGCGAATTTCATTAATGAGCACAAACACATTTACAATGCTGAAGTTATATTTGGAACACCTCGAGATTATTTCAAAGCGATTAGAGAAAGGTATGATAGGTATCCGACTTTGAAAGGAGATTTTTTCGTTTATTCTGATATCTTCACTGAAGGTAGACCAGCTTATTGGTCAGGATATTTCACTACCAGGCCGTATTTGAAGATATTGGATAGAGATTTGGAGCATAATTTGAGGAATTCTGAAATTTTGTTTACTTTATCTCTAAATACTGCTCGACAACGTGGACATAAGAATATATTGAGACTGCTTGAAAAAAATTACGAGAATATTATCAAAGCTAGAAGGAATTTAGGATTGTTCCAGCATCACGATGCTATTACTGGAACTTCAAAATCGAGCGTAATGAGAGATTATGGACTGAAATTATTTGAAAGTTTACAGGATATGATTAAGATTCAAGAATCATGCTTAGAAATCATCTACAAAAATAACACTTCAAATAATGTAGAGAACGAGCAACCAAAGAATTTCATATTGAGTGATACTGACAGAGAGAGCTATGACAAACTTCCTCGCAAGATGCCCGTCCTCGTCGACAAGAGTAAGGAAATAGTGTTGTTCAATTCGTTGGCTCAAAAGAGATTCGAGGTGGTGACAATAAGAACCAACACTACGAATGTAAAAGTATTGAATAGTTCTAAACAACCCGTAAACTTTCAAATAAATCCAGTGTGGGTAAGAAACACTTTCAACAAGTTAGAAATATCTTCAAAGGAGTTTGAGATCATGTTCATCGCTAATTTACCCCCATTGAGTGTAGTCACGTACAATATTGTGGAAGATTTCAATGATACAAATAAACGAGCTACGATTTATTGTGATAATTGTTTATACGACTTCCAACAAAACTTCTCAGCACCAGTGAGAGATGGAATAAATCCCGGACAATTATCTCCAGCTTTTTATGCAGAAACTCAATCCAGCAACAAAAAAGATATTTTCAATATTAAAAAGACTCTTCCCGGAGATGTACAATTGGAGAATCATAGAATTAAATTACTGATTGACGGAGTCACAGGGTTTTTGAAATCAATTACTAAAAAGAAGTCACGTCAGGTGAGACAGTGTGCAATTGTATTTTCGGCGTATCAGAGTGCTCAACTCCATTCCGGGGCATATTTATTCATGCCTGACATCAATAACCCTGAAAAAGATGTGTTGGAACAATACGCGAGAGGTCCCGATGGTATGGAGAGTCAAAGGAACAACATTATCATTATAACAGCTGGATCAATTGCTACTCAAATAACTGCCATTTATGGACCTTTTCTCAAACACTCTTTGAGGATTTATAATATCGATAATGACTTCATGGCCGACGCCATTTATATGGAGAACGAAGTTGACTTTGAAAATCCGCCCAAGAATAGAGAAACTGAACTTTTTGTGAGGATCCATACCGATATACAAAATGGAGAACCTCCCGAGTTCTACACGGACCAAAATGGGTTCCAATACCAGAAGAGGGTGAAGGTCGAAAAAATAGGTATTGAAGGAAATTACTTTCCCATAACAACCATGGCATTCTTGCAAGATAAGGATTGGAGGTTTACTTATCTCACTGGGCATGCACAAGGAGCGTCATCTTACGAACCTGGACTTCTAGAAATAATGTTAGATAGGCGAACTCTATATGATGATTCACGAGGAATGGGAGAAGGTTTAGTCGATAATCGTAGAACTAAATTTCGCTCTTGGCTTCTGTCTGAGTCTCTAACACCCGAAGTATCTAGAAATAAGAGAGAAACTGGTTTGAGTCGTTCAGATCAGGTTCAATTTGTGAAAAAGACTGAAAAGCGGGTTCGCAAAGCTATTTTAAAAGAGCCAACGATTCAAAAGCCTGATGGTGTCCGTCGCTTCATTTTGTCAGAGGCTCATGATACTTATCAGTTGCCGAATCGTGAGGTCGTTCAGCTTAGCTTAGCACTCAACTATCCAGTGAACATTTTCACTATAGACAATTTTGAAAAATATCCGCTAAACACGAGTCCAGTCAATTTATTAGCTAGTGATTTTCCCGAAAACGTTCACTTGATCAATTTGCGAACATTGAACGATCCGGAGTTTCCTCAGTTTCCAGCCAAGGATGCATTGCTGATTCTTCACAAGTTGGGATATCGATGCACTGGCGAGGTGGAGAAGAAGTCCAGGATGTCTAAAACTTTCCCGTTTTCTGGTGTGAAGGAACAATCGCTTACAGTCACATCCCTGACTGGATTGCATTCAGCTCAGCGCTTAAATTCATTGCAAGATCTTGAATTGTTACCTATGGAGATATATACAGTCAATGTTACATTTTCTGATATGATTTAAAAGATTTGGTATTGAAAGAATCATTAAATGCCTTTACATAGTCGATAATATTGACGCTATGTCGCTTCAACATTGACAGAGGACCACGTTGATTGTGTAAGAGGATATATTGATGCATGCTTTCAATATTGAAGCTTCATATCGACAATAGTATTGATCTTTCGAGGGGCACTTGAGAGTGTATTGATATTTTACAATTTATTTTAAAAAGTATTTTTATCATATCACAACACTATGATCAACATTTTATTCCTTAATCACGCATTGTAAAAAATGATTTGTTTTTGAATTTAATATTAATTTTATCCTTATCTAATGAATGTTTCTATTTTCTATGTATATGGATCAGGGTATATTAAATTAAAATAATTCAATATTGGTGTATGTAACTTTAATATGGAACTTTCAGGACAACTTTTCAACTATTTTAACATTAGGGATTTTGATGTGTCAACCTTTTCCATGTTCTGGTACTTACTTGAATTTTATATTTGAAAAAAAGTGATTTTGGAAAATTTGAAAAAGCCACAAAGTCTTGAGACTTCAGTCTCAACACAAAATCTCTACTTAATACAAAGCTAACTTTAACTCGTTAGTGTTGTAAGTTATTGATGAAAATTCTTTTATCCATAGTTTGAAAACATTTTGTGGGACCAGTTTATGTTCACTGCTTTGAACAATGGTTTTAATTTATCTCTTAAGTACTGAAGTGGAATAACCGCATGCTATTGAAATGAAATTGTGCCCTTAATTTTGACAATGGTGTAAATCAAGTTTTCGTTTTGAGATATTCAATGATATGCATTTGATTATTTTAGCCATTTCTGAAAAAATGTTTTACAATCTAAATGTTTTTTATTATTTTCAAACATTATGAATTGAAAAGAATGATCAATTCTTTTTTTTATCTTTTTACTTAATTAACTATAATTATGGGCACAATTGTTGGGATTGAAAATTTAATTATTGCCAGAACATTATTTCCACTCAACAGTATTTAAGGGTCTGAAAAGCACTAGTTCATTGTAAATGAATGCTCTTTTTTTTAATTTTATTTATAATAACAATACAGTGATTGTACGTTACCATCGATAGTTTTGTAATTTTTGTTTGTACGTATTTGGGTACTTTCCTATTTTATGCAGGGCATGATCCTTGACACAACTGAGCGTGAGTTGGCAATGATATGTTGGTGCATAACTGTGGCAGTAGTCAAATAGGAAAGATCTCATATCTGTGCCCATTGATATAATAATGATCTAAGTCTTGTTTTCATTGTTTCGAGATATTAAATGTTTCATGTTTTTTATTATCAAGGATAGCGTTGAAAGTGAAAATAATTAAGTGATTAATTTTCATACAATTTTTAGAGATTTGAACAGCTATCGACAATAAACTATTGTTTTCAATTTCTTTACTTAGATCACTGTTATAATTATGGGCATATTTCAATTTGATTATTTTGTACAAGAAGTATGTAATTTTTCAACATTAGTATGGTGATTCTACGAATTAATTTTGATTTTCATGTGAAATTTAATGTTTCAATATTTTAATTATGTAATGAATCTCTATTCGATGAATTTATATTTTTGAATCTCCTTTGTTTGTTGTTTGTTCCAAACATGAAATTTACAATATTTTTTCCCAATACTTGAAATTTTCTAATAGAAAATTTCAATTGTATGTACCTTGCGTAAGAAATGCCAAAAAAATATATTTTGGCTACTGAATGCAATTACATGAAAAGATCATGAATTATACATATAATATAATGTAATTAAAATCTTATTTTTATAATTTATGATCATATGTGAATATTAAGTTTTAATTTTTATTTATGTGTGTATTTTTTAAGCAGTTGTTGTGAATATATTTTTTCAATCGTGTAATTATTGTCTGATATTATTTTTGTTAGTTTATTTAATTGTTACTAAATATATTGAAAAAAAAATATTCAAAAGATTTTTATTCAATTTTTTAATGATTATGTCGAATTTTTCAGAATTATAATGTCACTATAATGAGAATTACAAAAAAATATTGTTTTTTTTTGATAATAAAATATCCAAAATTGAAGCTATAGGATTTAAATCTAATCAAAAAAACAAATGATTCATACTAAAAGTAATAGTCAATCCTTTTCAATTATTTTTTTCTGATTATTCAGACTTCTTTTATTTCCAATTAAGTATTTTGTCTCACAATTTCGTATCGCGCAACTTTTTCGAACCGATACCTCAACGCAACATCGGCTCATCTTGTATAGGTTCACGAGTCCCCATCTTTTTCCCAGAAACAATAAGTGAGATCCAGTATTGCTTCGAGGTATCGACAAAACTCAAAATCGATCTATCACAATCGCCCAAATGCAGTCGCGAAATCGCCGATTTCGCGCGATCGGCACACGTGTGAGTAGGTACATTGTCTTTCGGCTGAAATCAATTTTCACATGGTTCCTTCTGAACACGTGCGGGCCGAAGAAATCCGGCCATAGCCCGTTTGTCGAAAAATGGGCGGGAACGCGTGCGGGTCACGTGACCGACACGCCCACCCTGCGCGCGGGGTCATGGCGGCCGAACGCGTTGTTCGGGCCAATTCGAAAGGACACGACTAATGGTCGGATATTGACGGCTTTTTTCTTTCATCTAACTGAGGAGCGATCTTTCAATCGTTTGTTGAACTATTCAGCAACGTGTTAACTTATTTTTCCTTATATAATTTGAATTTGACAGTTGTTATCGCCTACTAATTGTTATTATATTGAAAGGTCTTATTCGTCCATTTTCAATAATAAAAAAAAAGTGGGAATCGTAGTACTACGATTCACAGATATTACTGTTTTTCCAAGCTATGGGATGCTGGATGCTGCCATCCAAAGATATAGTGCAAAGGAAAAAGTTTTTTTTTCAGCTAGAAATATTGCCTTTTTCGCTCTAGATGCCAGCACTGGAGTAAGAAAAGCGATAATTTCAATTGAAAGATTAAGTTTAAAAAGACGCTTTAATACAATATCGTACCCAATCATTCGATGAAATGGAAATTTGATTAGATATGTCTAAAAGTAAAATCATTTAATCCAAATTTCACTATATCTTCCAAGTATTGATTCTGATTGTTTCGATGTTAAATGAAGAGCTTTCGTTACCAGCTGCAGTTTTATTCATTTTTTTTTATCACATCATTTCATTGTTTAAGAATAATTATTGAAGTCGAGAATAATGGAATGAAATTAATTCTAACATACGGACAATGTTTTTGATCGTCGCTTTATCTGCGGGTCAATTGAGTGTGGTTAGTTGTTTGTCGCTGTACTCCATTTTCCCGTTCAGCGATCGTCAATCGGACATCCACGAAATTCATTAACAAACGAAAATTTAAATACTCACACATTGTTATATTCGATCGAATTAACTAATTTAGACTGCATTAAACTTAAAGAGCACTCAATGAATGCGTGGAGTTAACAAAAAAGACAATGATTTCTAGTTTCTTCTTTTTTTTTCTACCACCTTCCTTGCGAATATCGACAACTTGAATCGCAATCAACACTTTTGAAGCCTTCTACGGACATCCTTCAGACACCAGCTTACCTTCTCTCCAAAGAACTTCTCCTGACAGCAGCCTGATTTTTCTCCGTGAAGGTAGTGGCTAAGATATTTACCATTAATAAATTTAATGCTCTTACCAACTTCGCAGTGTTTTTTTCAAATGAAACATCAAACATCCTTCTAAAAGAGTAGGTACATTCCAAAGACATCAATCTTTCTATCGAAGAGTTAAAGGGCTTAGCTTACAAGTGAAAAACGTTCTCCTATATTATCCATCCTTAATCTAGAATTTATGTACCTAGACTGAATTTTTCACACATATGAAACTATTTTTCGACACCAGAGTTGACCACCCCTTCATCCCTCTGTTCAGGGGTCGAGGGCGAAGGCACGTGGCCCTCTCGGTCCGGAACAAACCACCCTCTAAGTACCTTCCACCATAAGCCAATAAAGATTACTGGAGTGTGCGCAAAGCAGACCGACAATAGATCCTTTTTTTATTCCGCAATGAATACAAACAAATAAATTTAACCAAAATCGCAACGGATTGGACTTTTGTCGGCTCTTTTCTGTTATAATGTCAGCGCGGAAATTTGATGGAACCGGCTAGGCTAGGTTAGGTTAGATTTATTTCTCTATTTATTATTTTGTTATATAGTGTCCAATTTATTAATTAGTCATTTCATTTACATAGAAGAAGCAGTTGCTAGTTACTAGTTGCTAGGTCTAAATCTAAAGAGTAATCAGTGTTCGAAAAGTCGATGGAATTCAATCGAATTCTTAATCGTTAAATTTACTTTTTTTCTGAATTAAAGAATACGATGACTAAACCATTACATCGATTAAAATTGCATATGATTCTCGTCAGAATCCGACAAGATTATATAATAACTCAGCATCACAACAAAGCATTCACAAGGACTTCACCAATCATTCAAATAGGAAATATTCTAAAAAAAGCAGAAACAACGTTCAATCGAATAAAAACTTGCACAAATTATTCAACAACAAAAAAATCGCCTGTTACATATTTATAACATGCACAATACAAGCTTTAGCCACTCGAACAATGCAAACGTCCACAAATCGAGATTCGACCGTACTCCAAAGGGGAGATTTGGTACACAAACATGTATAGTATAATTCGAAACGAGGGCCCATCGGCGTTAATCGTTGCGAAAACTGTTCTCGGGTCAATTGTCGGGGGCCCGGGGGCGCAGGCGCCACGCGTCGCAGCTGCGCAAATGGGGACCCCCAGAAGGAGCACCCTTGCAGGTTTCGTCTCCCCATGAGCCGTCAAAGACACTCCTAGGGGGCACTTCAAAGAAGAAATCGTCGTGGGGTAAATTTTCGGTATATGTCCATCATCATACACAGTGTCCCCCCATAAAAATATTATATTTTTTTATAAGTTCGAATAAGTAAATTATATAGCCAGAATATTTAAATTTAAGATCCATTTAAAATTGTTCTGATCTGAAAATGAGTGTAGTCAAGATCATCGATTTTGTGTATCCCTTTAATGAAATATCTTCTCAATGGAGTTAGCAAAAGTTTTTTGGTCTTAAGAAGGTTGTCTTTTGAAAGTGTTAAGAACGAACAATCGAGCCAATAACAGCAAGTTTCACCAAGAGATAGATAAACGGAAAAACGCTTTTCTTTTCTAGCCAGATTCTAACTGGAAATATGTCTTGCTCTAGCACTCGTATATAGAGCGAAATACCCACTTAGGTTTCAACTAACGAGAAGTGTGCACATCATATGTCGAGGCACTGATTTTGATAAAACTTCATAAATATTTTCGCCAAGACAGAAAGTGCAACTCTCGAAAAATCCATGAAAAATCTAGTCAAATTCAGCAAAAAGCATCCCCTTTCGTGGCCCATCTCTGCCTTTATACCCACACTTAAGAAATCGTTTAACTTTGATCGCTTTAAGCGTGTGAATCGGCAGAGACGTAACCAATTTCGCGGCCCGGTTAATCCCGGGGACCGCGAACAGTGGGGCCACGTGGCGGCCGCCGCCATGACACGCGGCGCCGCGAACACGTGTTCGCGAACGCGCATATGCTGCGTGTTCGTGTTTGCGCGCGCGCGGTTTCGCACAGCGAATCGATTATGCTTGTTTGACAAGTTGGAGTGTGTGATTTGTGTTTCTTGTTCGCGGCAATTAGCTCGTCTTCCGCGAAACCTAATAGGGGTAGCCGGTCGGGGAGATGTGTGATTTTTCGAATTTTCGATGTTACTGCTGCACTGTAAAAAGTGAATCTTAAAAATGTTGCATGCTGGAATTTCTGTTTGTCTGAAATTGAATTTAGTTGCTAGTTATACGAAATTCGCCTCCCACTCTCGCTCCAATCGTGAGCAACCCTATCCAAGCTGAATTCATATAATACTGAAAATGCCCGTGGGTAATTTGAATTTTGAACTGCCTGAAAAAGAAACCAAATTTAGGCTAGTATTGAGATTTTCTTTTTACAGTGTGTGAACGAAGCTAGATATTTAGTAAATATAGGTACCATTCTAACTAGAGACTTGGAATATGAGTATAGAGATGGATCTTGTTGAAGGAGTTTGTAGAAGGAGTTGTAAGAAGAAGTTTGAAGAAGAAGCTTGTCGATGGAGCTTGAAGAAGGAGCTTGAAGAAGAAGCTTGAAGAAGGAGCTTGCAGAAAGAGCTTGAAGAAGAAGCTTGTCGATGGAGCTTATCGAAGGAGCTTGAAGAAGGAGGTTGCAGAAAGAGCTTGTAGAAGGAGCATATACAAGGAGCTAGTACATGGAGCTTGTAAAAAAGTTTAGAATAGAAGCATGGAACAATAATTTTTAGAAAGTATTTGTAAAAAGAGCTTGTATAAAATGAGCTTTAGAAGGAGCTTGTATCAGAAGATTATAGAAAATGCATGTACAAGTACATAGTTCCTTTTTAGAAGATTTGAAAGGGACCTTGTAGAAGAAGCTTGTATAAGGTACTTGTAGAAAGAATTAAAAAAATAAATAAACGAATTCAATTCTATTTACACAAAATTTTTATATTTTCGAAGTAAAATTGTTTTGATGTTTTTTTTATGGAATAAAATAGAATACTTTTACTATACAATTTATATTCCAATTATTTTACAAGTACAAGATTTTAATAATACGAAATCTGCTTAGATTTTTGCTCTTTTCCGATACATATTCGAAAGTGAAATAACTCGCAGGCCTCTAGATATTATTATGTGTATTTATGTTTATTTTCCAATTTATATTCTGAAATGTGATAATAACGGTATAAGTATGTCTGTGGATTATCGACCAGTGTGCTGTCACTTGCACTACGTTGGGGAGGAGATTTCCACGCTTTTCCAAACATAACGTTTTCCACATAAAAAATATTTTCAGAACATTTATTATAATATTCAATCTTATTTCAGCTCAGAAATTTAATAAAAATACATTTAAAAATTTGCTCTATAGGATGAATGATTTCCTGCAATATTTGCATTGAATTTACGTAACTATTTCCAAATTTTTAATAGAAGCTTACTGATGAAATCTAGTGATATTCGTTCAACTTGAGACCAAAACAACCATTTAGTTTTCTTTATTTGAACTCTTCTGTAGGTTATCGTTTTGAAATAATTTATTTGCCATTCAAAATAAATTAACGTAATATTGAATCTCTACTGGCTTATTTTTGTATTAACAATCCAATGTTTATGATGGGAAAGGACAATTCACAGTTTTCTACGGCAATTGAACCATATCTTCAACACATTTGAATTTGATAATAATTAACTCATTATGATCCTAAAATATTTCTATGATCATATTCAAATCTGAAATCAATATACGTCTATATTACAATATACATAAAAAAAATACATATTACAATGAAAACACATATTATTTTCAGTTATAGCTATTTTATACACTGTGTAGAGATTTATAAATCCACAAAACGAACAGGTTCAATTGAAATCTGTCAGTGAGATGGGCAAATATTGAATTTATTTTATCGTGTTACAATTTCACGAATATGCCTCAATAAAAATTTATCGATGAAATGAATGCGTGAAAATGAACACTGTAAATACGTAGAAAGGAGAATATGTAATATGTAATTGTAATAATTACATCGATTTCGAAACATCACAAACATCATCACAAACATCGAAAACATCGATTTCATAATTGAATGTGATCATACCAATATTTTAGTTAATTATTATCAAATTCAAATATATCAAAGAAAATGTCCCGTCGCTACAAAAACTTACGCATTTTCCTTCCCTACTTAAAACCTTGATCGGCCATCTTGAATTTTATAAAAGAGTCCCTTAATCGAACACAGGCGACTTCGGGCTCAGTTTTTTCACCTCGATTCAATAGAAAACGACTACTTTCAGCCCCAAAATCGAAATCTTCGAGTGGGGATATTTTCACCCATCCTCTTTTCGAAATTGAACAAACCTCAGGGTTCGTCAACGTTTGGCTCCGCCCACTTTTATGGATCGGGGAGGTCCTTTGCGGGAAGGGGGTGCGGCCGGAAACCATCCCCTACTTTGTGCTAGTGAACGTACCCTTACATACGTATAGTATGGGGACACTGAAAGGCGAGGGGTGTAAGTGACATGTCAAAATCGACCGAATTTAAACCATGATTCCTTCCAAACTTCCAGATGAGACTAGACTAGACTCTAGATGACAAAATTATTATGCCAAAAAATATTAAAAATTTCTGTTTTTATTTGAAAATTTTAATCTCTATTCATTTCAAAATTATGTTCGATGAAAATTATCCGGGACGTGTTCACATTCACCCTCTCATTTTCCACTGCACGCACTTGCACCCCTCGGTCTCTGGGGTTCGAGTATCACGATACGCACATAGGCGGGTATAAGAGCGCCTATATAAATTCGGAGGAGGGCGATCCTCCGGCCCAGTCCAGACCTGATCAGCACGAGAGGACATCGTCGACGAGGATGGGACTCCTGTGAAGCTTCCTCGGCTTCCTCGGAGGCTTCTTTCTTCGACTTCCGGTTTTTCGTCTTGGAAAAATTCAGCTGAAAATGTCGAGCAGCCGCGGCCCCTTGCCAGATTCGTCGTCGTCACCTCCTCTAGGGTATTTCGCTTCTTGGTGCTTTCCTATTTTACGATAGCCATCTATTCAATTCGTCCTATAGCACATCTAATTGGATTCGATGCTGATTCTGAGTTGAAAAAAAAAATGACATGATCTGATTTTCACTTAATTGTTGATATATTTTTGTTAAAAAGTCACTAAATAGAATTTTCTATATCTTAAAAATGATCAAGAATAGTTTTTAATATTGCATTTTATATCAATATCTAGAATGATTTTACAAAAGAATGCAACATTTATGAAATGCTCATAATGAATTCTACCAATTTATTTTATTTAAATTCAATATTTGCCTTCATTCACTTGTTTTTTTTTTACATAATTTCACAGAAAGGTTTTTTTTTGAACTGATTAAATTTTTAGGGTCGCTGGCTTCAGATGTGACGAACTTTCAGCTGAAGAATTAGGAGCTTTACCTTCATGCGCCTACGCTCGTCCACCGACTTCGTGCAGACCTCTCCTCACCAGAAATGGTACAGTAAAATTGTTTAATTTCATGAACTGTCAAAAATCTGTCTCTGCTCCACCGATTTTTGTCAGTTTTCAGTCGAAGAACTGACTAACTCTATGATCAGTCACGAAAAGACCGACGTAAAAATAATTAAGAAAGCAGAAACTCTGTTTGAACCGGCGAACTTTTCAGAGCTGGAATCGCTGAAGGGCGGCGGCGGGGGCGCAGGCCCTGGGGGCGCAGGCTGCGACTTCTTCGGCGGGGGGCCCTACAGGGTGCAGAGGGCCGCCGCCAACATTCGGGAGCGGAAACGGATGCTGAGGTCCGCCCCTAATGGGTATCTCTTCATTTTTTTTCCTCATTTCTATGTACACTTGTCGGGAAATTTACGTCAATTTAACGTTCGTTTTGTAGTACTCTTTTTGAAACACAGTGGAACCCCGAATTACGCACGCTTCGTCATAAGTACAATTCGATATACGTGCAGTTTTGGTCAGCGAGCGGTTTTGCTATAAGTCATCTGAAAAAAATTTCGTGAAATTTTGTCGATATTTTTATCAACAGCGTTAAATCTAAAGTAAATTCAAACGAGTCATATAGTAAAGTGATGAGAATTTATTTATTGAAAAAGTAACTCGAAAATGTAAATCGTTTATCAAATCTTGCAATTCAATATTAGTAAGATACAATATCAACCATATATTTATGATATAGACATATAGGTAATGTCTGGGTTCCACTATACAAGGCTCGTTTTTTCATCAAGTTCAATTTAAGAAAAAAATATAATATCTTTATGAAAATATTACATTCAAATCATTTTTTTATTTTTATATGAAAGAGCAATTTTTAAATTATCTATGTACTTTTCTACATAATCGGAAAACAAATTCGAACTTATTTATGAATATGATATTAGTGAAAATAGACAGTTCATACTGACTGAAAATATTTTGTGTGAAGTTTCTTAAAATTTCAAATATTTATACGAAAAACAGTGTTTAGTCGGGTTGTCTTCACCGACGGCAACTTTAATAAATGCACTAGTATTATACATATTTAACGACGAAATAGATCAAGGATTCAAAGAGAAGATTTCGATAAAAATTCTTGAAGTTGAGCGTGAATTCAAAATCTTTCAAATCCTCTTATAATCGAACACACGACTACATGAGCATACACATTGTATAGAAACAATATCTGTAATTAACTCAATTTCGACGAAAATATCACTTGATCCTTTTGGCCTATTTCGTCGTCATATGCACACGTGTTGTGGCATCAAAGTGACAATTGCAATTTGTGTTTTTAGCAGTATAAACTCGGCCTTCGACGAACTGAGAATCCACGTGCCGACGTTTCCATACGAGAAGAGACTCAGCAAGATAGATACCCTGAGATTGGCTATAGCTTATATAGCTTTATTGAGAGAGGTTAGATGCTTTAATAGGCATTTTCGCTATTTTTTTTCCAAGAACGGGAAGGGGTGGCGAATTAAGATTTTTTTTTAAAGAACGCCTTTTCGAGAATATTCCTTTAGATCCCTGATAATGAAAAAGTCAGAAGTGTTTTTGGGTATCTAAAAAAACTTCCCGTTCGAATGTTTTTTCCTTGTAATTTAATTTGTTCGTAATTTCCAAAATGAAAAGTAGGAGATGAAGCAATTTTCTCTTTCACGAACTTTTAAATACCATCATATTTGACATTTCATTTTCACAAAATGCAATTTGTATGAAATTGACTTTTTTAAATAAGAACCTATTTAATGTAATTTTTATTTGAAAACTTTGTGTTTTTGGATGGACTTTTTCTCAATCTCGGTAATTAAAAATTATTTCAAAAATTGAGAATCAGTTGAAAACATTTGGACGGAAGCAATATTCGCTTCCTGAACTACATATCTATGTAGTTTTCAGCAGCAACTGATTATTGCTAAAATTCCAATTTCAGGTTTTGGACACTGACTACGATCCACTGACCTATGTTGAGAAATGTCTTCGGGGAGAAATCAAGCCAGAACGAGCTCATTGGAATACAAGTGGTAAAAAGTTTCTTATTATCAGAAAATCACTATACCAATTATTATTGTAAAATTAGTTATGACAAATGATCGTTTTGAAATAAGAAATATTCATTAGGAAGAGAAAAACTTGAATAGATTATGCTAACCTTCGAAAAATAATTTTCATTTAACATTTGTTTCTGACACACGATTCTTTAATATCCATTTAAATAAACCAGAAAACTATATTATTCACTACTATTCTTATAGTATAGTATTAGAAGTTTCATATGTATTTTCTAATTATTTTTTCACGTGTCAATGTGTTTTATGTTTTGCAGATTTGACGGCTAGACTTTCTTGGATCAATTGGGAAAATCTAGGTGTGAATCCGAACAGAAGAAGTGTATTGACAACTTTAGCGCTATCAGCAGATTCTATGCATGTCGGACACCATTGAAAATTCAGCTCAAAACATTTTCTTTATATTATTTACGTATTAATTGAAATACGTATTGAAACATATTCTGAAAAATGTGTACATATGTATGTAATTTTATATTTATTTATATTGTATATATTTAGGTATTGTATCATATATTTATTATATTAATTAAGATTCATAAATAGAATTTTGAAAATATTCTACACTTACTTTCAATAATAAAGATGATGTATGTACCTACGTGTGTAATATTGTGCCAATATGATTATTTTGTGTTGTCCACACTGCAAATTATGTATGTATGAATGTAAATTCATGCCCGTGTGGAGAATCTATAATAAATTCTGAAAAGATTTTGCTTCCTATGCTGACAATGAGACGATTTCGTATTTATTTTTATGGAATTCGTAGACTTTTCCTTTCTTTTTATTCATTTAGTTACTTTTACATGCATTTCAAGTAAAGATTCTGTAACACATTCTCTATGACTTTTCATAAAAGATTTTTCAACATTCCCGTTTTCGAGAAACGGTTTCGGTTTTTCATTATAAATTTCAGCAAGACTATCACTGCATTTCACTCCATTTTCGTTTTTATTTTTGTACACACTTAAACTACTACTGACCTTTTCATAAGTTGAATTTTCGGGGCTAATTCTGATTTTGAAATTTTCGCGCGAAACGACAAACGATTTTACGGACACTGAAAATTATCCGGAGCGCAGAAACGATATACGATGCGCTGACATATGTTGCACTATTGTTCGATATCAAATAAATAGGTTTGTCCTGCATTAACATATGCATAATTTTAGGGTTGTGCCACGTATCTTGTCGATTTCTAATTAAATCGCGACGATCTTGAAATATCAGGTGTTTGGGTCGTAAACTGTGCGAATTGTAATTTTAGTAAATTATAGGTTGAGATTTTTAATCAAGTACAGATAAAAGTGAAAGTCAAAAATGAAATTTATCACAATATAAACTGTTTCAAACGAGTGAAATGGACGCTAAAACGAATCGATGTCATTAAAAAATAACTATCTGTTAAAAAAAATTAACGAATCGCTTTTTTTTTTTAATAAGAATGTTGCATTTGATACTCATTGATTTTGTTTCGATGTTTCGTTGAAATTTGAGACAGATCGAGCATCCTCTGAAAAATGCTTTTAAGAAATCTGTCGACTAGATAGAATAAAGACAAAATTTAATTAATTTTTGAAAAACAACATTTTGTGATAACCCTAATAATTATTAGTCAGCTACTTGTTTCTCGTTATGCACTCCCGGTGTCATCGAATCAAAAATCGACTTTGTCCCAACAGATCTGTCGAATAAACAACCGTTAAGATATATAGAGCAGTATAAATTGACAAAGTTGACAATTTTAATCACTGCTTCATTGATTTATGCTATTTTAATACCTCAACGGTTAAAGTTCGACAATTTGTCGACTCAGCCGATTTTCAATTTTATGATACCGGGAGTGCATAACGAGAAGGAGTTAACTGACCAGCGATTAGGGTTATCGCAAAATTTTGTTTTTCAAAAATTAACTAAATTTTGTCTTTATTCTATCTAGTCGACAGATTTCTTAGAAGTATTTTTCGGAGGATGCTCGATCTGTCTCAAATTTTAACGAAACGTCGAAACAAAATCAATATGAGTATCAAATGCAACATTCTTATTAAAAAAAAAGCGATTCGTTATTTTTTTTTAATAGATTGTTATTTTTAATGACATCGATTCGTTTTAGCATCCATTTCACTCGTTTGAAACGGTTTATATTGTGATAAATTTCATTTTTGACTTTCACTTTTATCTGTACTTGATTAAAAATCTTAATCTATCACATACTGAAATTACAATACGCACAGTTTACGACCCGAACACGCGATGTTTCAAGATCGTCGCGATTTAATTAGAAATCGTCAAGATACGTGGCACAACCCTAAAATTATGCATATATAAATGCAGGACAAACCTATTTATTTGATATCGAACAATAGTACAACATATGTCAGCGCATCGTATATCGTTTCTGCGCTCCGGATAATTTTCAGTGTCCGTAAAATCGTTTGTCGTTTCGCGCGAAAATTTCAAAATCAGAATTAGCCCCGAAAATTCAACTTATGAAAAGGTCAGTAGTAGTTTAAGTGTGTACAAAAATAAAAACGAAAATGGAGTGAAATGCAGAGATAGTCTTGCTGAAATTTATAATGAAAAACCGAAACAGTTTCTCAAAAACGAATCAAAAATCGACTTTGTCCCAACAGATCTGTCGAACAAACAACCGTTAAGATATTATAGAGCAGTATGAATTGTCAAAGTTGACAATTTTAATCACTGCTTCATTGATTTATGCTATTTTAATACCTCAACGGTTAAAGTTCGACAATTTGTCGACTCAGCCGATTTTCAATTTTATGATACCGGGAGTGCATAACGAGAAGGAGTTAACTGACCAGCGATTAGGGTTATCGCAAAATTTTGTTTTTCAAAAATTAACTAAATTTTGTCTTTATTCTATCTAGTCGACAGATTTCTTAGAAGTATTTTTCGGAGGATGCTCGATCTGTCTCAAATTTTAACGAAACGTCAAAACAAAATCAATATGAGTATCAAATGCAACATTCTTATTAAAAATAAATCGATTCGTTAATTTTTTTTTAATAGATTGTTATTTTTTAATGCATCGATTCGTTTTAGCATCCATTTCACTAGTTTGAAACTTTTTATATTGTGATGAATTTCATTTTTGACTTTCACTTTTATCTGAACTTGATTAAAAATCTTAATCTATCACATACTGAAATTACAATACGCACAGTTTACGACCCGAACACGCGATGTTTCAAGATCGTCGCGATTTAATTAGAAATCGTCAAGATACGTGGCACAACCCTAAAATTATGCATATATAAATGCAGGACAAACCTATTTATTTGATATCGAACAATAGTACAACATATGTCAGCGCATCGTATATCGTTTCTGCGCTCCGGATAATTTTCAGTGTCCGTAAAATCGTTTGTCGTTTCGCGCGAAAATTTCAAAATCAGAATTAGCCCCGAAAATTCAACTTATGAAAAGGTCAGTAGTAGTTTAAGTGTGTACAAAAATAAAAACGAAAATGGAGTGGAAATGGAGTGAAATGCAGAAATAGTCTTGCTGAAATTTATAATGAAAAACCGAAACAGTTTCTCAAAAACGAATCAAAAATCGACTTTGTCCCAACAGATCTGTCGAACAAACAACCGTTAAGATATTATAGAGCAGTATGAATTGTCAAAGTTGACAATTTTAATCACTGCTTCATTGATTTATGCTATTTTAATACCTCAACGGTTAAAGTTCGACAATTTGTCGACTCAGCCGATTTTCAATTTTATGATACTGGGAGTGCATAACGAGAAAGAGTTAACTGACCAGCGATTAGGGTTATCGCAAAATTTTGTTTTTCAAAAATTAACTAAATTTTGTCTTTATTCTATCTAGTCGACAGATTTCTTAGAAGTATTTTTCGGAGGATGCTCGATCTGTCTCAAATTTTAACGAAACGTCAAAACAAAATCAATATGAGTATCAAATGCAACATTCTTATTAAAAATAAATCGATTCGTTAATTTTTTTTTAATAGATTGTTATTTTTTAATGCATCGATTCGTTTTAGCATCCATTTCACTAGTTTGAAACTATTTATATTGTGATAAATTTCATTTTTGACTTTCACTTTTATCTGAACTTGATTAAAAATCTTAATCTATCACATACTGAAATTACAATACGCACAGTTTACGACTCGAAAACGCGATGTTTCGAGGTTTTCGCGATTTAATTAGAAATCGTCAAGATGAGGTGTACAACCCTGAAATTATGCATATGTGTGATCCAGAAAACGCCTCTTCACTTGATGCTTACAATGTTGCAAATGCAACAAATGTCAATGCATCGCATATCGTTTCTGCGCTCCGGATAATTTTCAATGTCCGTAAAATCGTTTGTCGTTATGAGCGGAAATTTCAAATTTGCTCGGAAAATTCAAGTAGTTAATTCTATAGTTGGTAGTAAATTCTGTAATAGTTTTTAAGGTAAAACACACGGTCATGCAGTAAATTAAAAAATATACATATACATATATAAAATTGTAAACAATTAAATGGAGAATACTATTTTTTTAACAGTTTTCTTGTATCTATATGTACAATAGTTTTTACACAAAACTTAAAAAAATCACGACCGGACTCAATTAGGAGTGGGAAATAGGGAAAATAATCCTCTTGAAGTATCCCCTTATCTAGATCCAACTGCACGATTAAAAACAGCATATATACCTACCAAAATGTATGCATTTATGTCTGTTGAAACCATAGATCCTTTTTTTTAAAGCTATTTTCCCGCATTACAATAGATTTTCAACATTTAAAAAATAAATTAAAATAAACGGAAGCTTTAAGTATTTTCGGAATATTAGTGTTTACACTTGAAATTAATTTAAATTGACTTAACATTAAAAATATTTTTTTGAAATTACGGTTTTCCAAAAGGAAGTTATAGGAGAAAAAAGAAGGACCGAGACTAAATACGGATCAAGTCTCCCCATATTCCTCTACTCATCAAGTAAATCCAATTAAATTTCGAACGGTTTGGAACATTTTATTTCACTATTCGATTTTCTAAAGAAGGCAAAATTAAAAACAAAATAAAATGATGGGGATGATGTCTCTCAACATTTCCGTGTCTTTAGCGTCGAATACTGAAAAATTTGAGAAGCACCGATCAGCAAATGTCAGTGTCAGTAAAACTTAGTCATGAGAGATACTGGTATCAGTGTTTATCATCGAATTGAAAATCTTTGCTTCGCTCCTCTCGTCATTTTAATAGGTCGGTCCTACTTATTTATCTAATTTTCAGATAATTGTGTAATTACTTCTATTATCTATTCGTCTGTTTTTATGAAATATGTTGTCACTCCAAACTCTATCAATACATGTCAAAATTGTCTATACCTACTTACATCCTTCTTGTTTTTCATTAAATTTTCACTTATATGAAAGTGATTTCTTATTTTGAATTTTCCATTGCTTTAAAAACCCTAATCTCCACTCTACATGAGTCCTGAAAAACAAAAACATTTTTTTTCAAATGAAAATCTATAACTTAACCCAATTTTCGTTTGGTATATTGGCAGAAATTTGATCATTGTGATAGTATTCAAATAAGAAATGTGATATTCCCCGGAGATCTGTTAATATGATATGTATACTCGTCATTGTCAATTCACGTTTTTCAGTATAATTTCATTTATAAATATATTGTATGACGAAATTATAAGAGCAAAGAAAATCTCTAGAAAGATATATACCTATATTTAAATGAAATGCAACATACGAGGAGTTCTTTCACACCTCTATCACCGATTCAATGAAACTCGATAATAGTGTAGTATTAGTATAGACAAGCAGAGAGATGAAATAAGAACACATAATATAACTCTTAATAGTTCACATGAAATCTGGAGTCAACGTTCAGTACAGACATGCAGTACAGTGCTAAAATTCTATCTAGTTTTATCAGAACTGCTAACTAAATATACAAAATTTTCTTTTTAGTCGCACTTATGTATGTATTTTATTTTTTTTCAGCTATAGCGGTTGGCACTCTACACACCTGGCATGTATCTTCCGTGTTTGAGAACAGTCAACATTTCAGTCATCTCTCGACGCTGGAGAGAGAGATGACAATGAAAACAGAAATGGGATTCTATTATTCTTATTACAAAACAATAGTAGAGTCTAGTTCTTTTAGCCATGGTCTGAGAAAAATCATGAGCGATAAATTAGTTGAATACCCGGAAACAGTAAACGCTTTGAAGCGTTTTAATATATATCCCGAGGTAAACTTCAATTATCTTCCGAAATTGTGTTTTGAAATGCATGTAACATAAAGATTTGTTAAATTTCAGGTTATCGCTGGTTATTTTTTTCATGTGTATTCTTATTATAGTAATTTGTATAAAGTAGATAATAGACAGTGTTGGGGGATAAAACGCAATGGCCATATGGGCGAAGTTGTTAGCTGTGAAGGACTAGGAGAACCTATATATTTTTATCTTACATTTATATGGATACTGGGAGGATTAACAGTATCATTACTTTTCATTTACAGTTTGTTTTTAAGGTACTTCTCGTAGATCATGTGTGTTTGGAATATTTACATTTTTTCTAATAGATTATGAATTTTTCAGTAAAAGCATATATGGAGGAATTTTAGCGGTGATGTGTTACTTTTATAATCACAGTGAAGGAACTCGTATCCAATGGTTTCCATCTCTGAGAGAAAATTTTGCATTTCCTTTCATTATATTGCAAATGATGGCGGTAACATTTTTTTTACGCAGAATGACTCATAATCCAACAGAAATTAACATTATTCAAGTAAATCGCTATCGTTAGAGTATTTTTTATTCCTTCCATTTAAACAAAACGGAAAATATGTTTTCAGATATGGATTTTAGGAATCTGCGGATGCATGTGCCTAGTTTTGTGGCAATTTAGTCAGTTCATACTGATGACGCAACTTTTATTATTGTTTATCATGGAACAATTGAAGATTGTGTCTCGACAGCTATTCTTTTTACTTCTCTCTGGTCATCTCATCGGTATTTATCTTGCCGTGATCATCATGCAAGGGAACAAGATGCTCATGAGTTCTTTTTACTTGTCATTGACATGCAGCATGTCTCTCAATTACGTGTTCTGGAATCATTTTTTACCTAAGTTCAACAATACGAACAGTGTGGTTTCTCACATATTTCATGTGTGTAAAAACAGTCTGATGGTATTCAGTCTTCTGTTGTTATTCAAAGAAAAATTTGGATCGTTGGTTGGGAATGATGATGATTCTCACATAATTCAATTACTGAAATCAAAATTAGGTTCATTCAAAAATTTTCACACTATGTTATACACATGTTCTGCGGAGTTTGATTTCTTACCATTGTCCTCTATATGGAACTTGACGGCAACTTTACTTTTACCATGTGCCATAATAAGTATTATTCTTGTGTTTGAATACTGGATTTTCAATATATCTTCATTAAAATCGAAAAGTAAATCCAAAGTTAAAAAAAAGTCGAAGAACTCTGCTGCTCTGAATGAGTCTAATTCTACTTCTGTCACTTCTGAAGCGAGTTCTGATAATAAATCAAAAATTTTGCTTCGTAAAAGTAGCCCCATTACAAAATGTAAACCATTAGTGAAAATCAATGCAGATAATTCAGCACAATCTTCATCCAAAGAGAATAACGATGTGAAAAAGTATTCATTTATCTCTGCTTTAATAAAAAGTATTCAGACTGAACCTGAAATCGTATATAACTTAGGTCAGTTAGGAATTTTCATGATAATGGCGTGCATGATCATGAGACTGAAACTGTTCTTCACTCCTCATTTATGTTTGACTGCATCTTTGATTACAGCTAAAAGATATTTTTATAGGTAAACTTTTCAATCATAATGCATTTAATATTTATATGAATTCTTGTTGTATTTTCATATCAATTATAGACATTGGGAATTAAAGACTCGACTCTTGCCCGTTTTTTTCTTGATTATTCTACTTGTTGGAATGAGCGTGAAAGGCATTCCGAATATTTTGTTACAGAGGAACACTGTAGGTTTGTATTGTTTTGATACATAATTCTTCCCTATCGCGTTTTGTTTTAACTGACTTTTTTGTATATTGCGACAAATATTTCATATTAAGCAACACTAGGTTCTTAAGTAATTTTTTTGTTAAATTAAAAGCATAACAAGCTTGGACATGTGAATCTACTGATGCTTAACGGTTTTTGTGTGATTTTTACATTCATTAATTGTTTTTATCACTTAAGACCGATCATTCAATTGTTGATTTACTCTAGTTAATTAAATTTGAAAATTATAAGCAACAGTTACTGCTAGCTAACTGCTAATCAACAATTGAAAGATTAAGCTTTATTAAATTTGTGACTAGACTTAAGCGATTGGCTTTAGCGGCTGCGATTCTATTTTTTTTTCAACTATTTAAATCAATCTCATTTTTTCTAATTATGGAAAACTTTCGACTTAATAATAACTTGATATTCTGAACTCTTTTCTCGGTATTGAATTTGTTTTAATACATAACTGTATTATTTTCTAGGAGAATTCAACAATGAACCTTTGGAAGAACTCCTCACCTGGATCAATGCTAACACTGAAACAACGGCTGCTTTTGCAGGACCCATGCCCATTACATCGGCAATCATGTTGTCTACGAGAAGACCGATAGTGAATCATCCTCATTATGAAGATGCCAACTTAAGGTTGTGACAAATTACTCTTATAATTACAGTAATCAGACTTATTTTATTTAAGAAGATAGTTCTTTATTTAGGTAGATAAAATAGTTACTCAATTAATTTTTTTCTAAATAGTGATTGTGAAATCATTAAACTCTTAATTTGAATTTGAATTGAACCAAAAAATGACGCACAGATTTTATAAAATAGGGAAAAAAATTTACTTGCTATTTTTTTTTGAGGGAACCTTAAGGTCTAGAGCTAGTACTGACTACGTTTTACATAGTTTGGTCATAATCAGTTACTTTATAAATACTAATACACATGTTTTTCGTCAATTAATACTCTTACATGTTGCTAAATTTCAGAGCGAGGACTATGATAGTTTATTCCATATTTAGCCGACAGACACCCATAGAAGTTTTTAACAAACTAAGCAAACTTAAAGTAACCTACCTCGTGATAGATGACTTGTGGTGTTTCTTCAAAAGCACGTATGTAATGAAATAGCTTTTTTGTTTCGTGTCCACCGTAAATACATCTTCACATTCGCTTTTCAGAAAGGGTTGCACAATGTTAGATATTTGGGATATTGAAGAGCCCGATTTGAAAGATTCTCCGCCTTTGTGTCCATATTTATATTTAGGAAAGTCGATACCGCATTTTCGTAGAGTGTTTTCGAATTCACAATTTGTCGTCCTGAAACTGCACGATAATGCTATCAATATAAAACTTAGAAACTATGAAATGTACTCCATGTAAAAGAATTGTTTTTTTTTTTCATATTATCTGAATTGTTTTGATTTCAAAAAGCAACTATGTTTTAATATTTTATTTTTATATAGAAACTAGCTTCTGTGACTCAGCGTTGTGTTTAGTATTATTCAAATGTGTATGTAGTATAAATGCATAATGTTTCTTATTTGTTTATATTTCTCTCAAATTAATGTGAATTTTCCGCTAGAAAAAAACTATTTCAACCATTTCAATGAATTGTATCTTTTTACTTATTTTGAATACAAAAAATATTTATTGCTTATCATCAATGTGGATTTTCACCATTTCATGAGACATGGGCTCATATTTAAGACAATAATCTGAAAAACTGAATAAAAAAATCCTATCAATTATAATATTTTCAAAAATATTCATTGCTTTAGTTTTCATTCAACATAAGCCTGATGATGTGCATGTATTGAAATAGTTTGAAGCACTAGTTTTAAATGTTTAGTTTTTTAAAAATATATGTAAATATATGATTTGCAAAAATATCTCAAATATTTAAGTGATAGTTAAACTAGTCTTATTGATACTTTCCTATTTTATGTGCGCTATTATCCTAATTTAGTCCAACTTAATAGAAAACTCAATCTGATGAAAAATACGTTTCTTATTTCAAATAATGAATCTCTAACTATGTACAATTTTCAACATACATATAGGTACATATGAATATGTATTGATGGAAATATTTCAGTGTGCAATGACGTTGGTCGAATAGGAAAGATCCACCTATGTATTATGTGATTAAAAACAATAACAACAATATGAAATTATACTTTTTTTTTCGTAATTTTTCATTTACCATTAAATGCCAATAATAAGCACACTTTTGACTGTAAATATTGTCAAGTTTGTAAAATATGTATACCTATATATGAAATTGCAATTAACTTGTTCATAGGGTATGCTGTATTCTACAAACTTACATTGTTTTTTTTTTTCATATAAAAATGTAATTCAAAATAATGAAAAACAGTATGCTCCTTCATGTCCAAAATTTCCTGAACAAAAATAGGTACCTATCTTTTTTCCTGATTACTTCATGTATTTATATGTATGTATTTCATTGAAAATGAAAATTGGTATTTTTATAGTTATATGTATAATTGTATGAAAAAACGTATATGTAATGAAGGAATTTGAAATTGAAAATATAATAATAATCTATTATAACCTTTGTTTTATTCAGATAATAAACATAAAAATTGCAGTGCTAATTGAAAGATTAATATCTATGTGTGGGCAAAAGCTTATGAAAATTAAAGTAATGATAAATATGTATCTTTGGAATTGGTTTATTTCAAATAATTTGTTTACACTACATACTGTGATTTTATATAAAAAAAAAAGGTCTTCGACCACAATCTTAAAATAGTTTTCAACATATACATTCAAAACAGATTTGATTTAGAATAAAATAAAATAATACAAACTTATGGTTTCAGTTCGAATAAACAATTACAAAAGAATTGATAATTCCGATAAGTTATTCTACATAGATTGGGATGACAATTGTTATTTATATTCACTGGTTAGTAAACACTTACTAAAATACAAACACTCAATAGTTTACTGGAATAAATATTTCATACATTCATATGATAATATATTTTTTATTAGATTCAGAATTAGTTTAAATATAATTTAGAATGTTTCCATGAGACACACAATAGAAGATTGAAATGAAAAACTTTTCTTCTGAATGTGCACGTCACAGTAAATGTGATTAATACAAGGATTTTTCATAATCACCAGTAAGTTTGCATCTTTTACCGTAACATACACAACATAAATTACTGAAAATATTTTGTACTTGAAAAAAAATTGAAATTTCATCAGTTTTTTCTCAGATACAAAACTATCATCGCATCATAATCTATCTTGTCTGAAAAACCTTCACGGATCTATTTACAGTTTTAAGTACGTATGTCACTAAATATGAATGTAAAGCTGAAAAACTGAGCGCAGCAACATGTATTATACATTAATAAATAAAATACAAATTTACATATAAATCATATCGTTCAGGAGCATGAATCATAAAGATATAGTTTGTTTCAAATATTATACATACATTATAATAACAACTGAATTAAATAAGTAGTAAACTATAATATTATGAGTAACTCTCAACCGAAGTTCAAATCAATGTAAATGACACACGTTTTCCATTTCAAGTTAAGTAACTTCAATTTCATGTTCAATATATTTCAATAAAAATTCAATCGCTTTCTTTAATATATTATTAGAAAAAAACTGAAATAGAAAGTATTTATCTTAAAATGGAAATTATTTAATATGAAGTGGTAAACTGGCATTTGCTACAATTTCAGTTGTGCATTGTGAAAATTGGCTTTCAGATTCAAATTGAGCAATTTAAGTAAATATGTGATATTATTTAGAAATATAGTGCATATCATCGTACATCGTTAAAAAACTAAGCTACATATTACTCATGAATTTACGTTGAGAGTTAACCTCATAAGATCGATTTAAATATATTTACAATACATAAATTTTTTCATATAACAGACAAATAGTGTGCACATGAGCATGCTCACCGATTTTAATGAAACTTTTTATAAATATAGATATGATAGAAAAAGCAATTTTCAAAATATTCCTGAAAAATTGAATTGAAATTCGCAAAATTAGTTCAGAGTCAATGAAGATGGCATCGCAGAAACAAATACACGCTGATTGCCTCCTCTCCCGCTAGACATTTTACATTTTTGAAAAGTTTCAATGAAAAAGGTGAATAATTTATGTGTACACTCCTTATGAGAAAAAACTTGTCCAGTAAAAGCTTCATTTTAAAACTAAGCATCACAATCAATAAAAATGTATCATAGCATATAAAAAATAATTACACAATTATAACATAAATCACAAAATGAAAATATATCTCACTGGATGATAAAATTAACAAAAAAATACTACTTAAACATTGTGAAGAAAATTTTGTAATCGATTGTTAGGCTTTGTTTGAGTAAACGGCGAAAACCATCCTATTGAAAATCTACCGAAAACAGACTGGATACTTTTCCAGCGAGATTTCCTCACCCAACGAGCTTGTTCTTTTTTGAGTTGTTCAATACCCTGAAAATCAGAATCATGATTTAAAAAAAAAATCATACTGATTCACATATCTTAAAATGGAACGAGAAAAATACAGTTTCATCATTCCAAATAGCTTGTAGTTGCGTCCCGAGCATGACTGCAGTGAATATAGCAAACAGAAGAGCTTCAAAAATTAAGAATAGAAGAAGGATAACTGTAGCAGGTGGAGAATAAGCAGAACATTCCCTCCATTCTAGTTTGACACAGCTTGCGAGTTGGCATACGGCTAATACCAAAGAGTGCAACGATATCATGGCAATATATAACTGAAATAGAATAAAAATGAATCATATATTTAACAACATGATTTAAAATAAGTTGGATAATAGTTTGCACTAAATCATAATGAATCGACTTTAACGAAATTAAAATTCACACCATATTGAGAAACCTTTTAACTCTGGGTGATCGATTTTGTTGAAACTTAGAATTAGTAGAAATGTATATATCGATAACTCAAAGCAAACTAGGTTATTGCAGTCCACACACATGTCTGATACAATGTAAATTAGGAAAGTAATAATCCATTTTTGATTTGAAGTATCAATATATAAATATTTGAAACTTACTGTGAATAGTACAAAATATTTCTGATTATTTTCACCGACACAGTTATTGACCCAAGGGCAATGATGGTCCATTTTACGAATACATCTCTGGCACACGGAACAGTGGTGGGCTCTTTCTGGTTTGATGCTGCAGCACTTTGCGCATTTGAAAATAACTTGACCTTCACGAAAACCCATTTGTTTGATCATCTCTTTAGTTGCATTCCCTTTAGGAACAGCACCCTGAAATCAAAAAGATTAAATTTAATGAACTAACTTCAATTGATAAGGAGATCTCATACACCTCGGATCATCAATTTTAACAAGTCAGTAGAAACATGTATATATTGGTATAGTCATAAAACAACGATTCTCAAGAAATCAGAAGTTAAACTTTAATATAATACTCTAATACCCCACCATTGAAGCATTTACTGGTACATATATTAGAGAACTTTAGTGTACTATAGAAACATGTTAAATTTTGACTCCCGATTTCTCGTGAACCAGTTCACCATTACTTATGGCTATATTGAAACATTTTGACACATCAAAATTGCAGATCGAGGTACATAAAGTCTCCTTGAAAAATGGAAAATTTCAAATGTCAACTCACAGGATCGGTGAACATGGTCCTCAAATGCGAAGCAAATGCTAAAAATGCAAAGGTTTGGAATACTATTATATTTACGAAACTGTAAAAGGGATGATGCTGCGTTCCAGGAATAAGAACAACCATCATAATCACAAATTCAGCATATAAAATTAAAAGCCATGTAGAAATGGCACAAATTATTCCGCATATATCCTGTGAATGAATTAAGACATTATTAAAACTGATTATTATTTATAAACTTAAGTAAAGAATAATCAAAGTCACCTTAATGCACCACGCAAATCCTGCACAACATCTGTTATGCATGTCCATATTTTGGGAAAATGTGACATATTCACTTCACACGTAACATATAAATACTGTGGTCATTATCTGAGATGCTACTTTTATATAATCTGTGAACAAATTTGTTTACATATACAATGGGTGACTTTCAGATCAGAAAGCTTAAGAAAATCTGGAAAATGTTCCTGATAGTCTGAATGATTTAAGAAGAATATTTTATTAATTGAAGAGATCACAATGGAATTGAAAAAATTAAATATTCTTTTCTATGAAAAAAAATTCTATCATCACTTTTTCTTTCTTTACGAAATTACTGCTTTTGAATCAGACTATAAAACTTTTTATCAGAGATTTTAAGCTTTCTGTTCAAAGTCATACATATAATACAATGAAAATTAAAGAAGTGCATGTGAAAATTATGCATTGTAATTTGCATCAAATTAAAAGCAATTATTACGCAACCAACGTATTAAGTAAATAAAACTATCAACTCACTTAAGTTCTAAGCAAATTGTGTTAGTTGAGAATGAGTACAGATCAATGTCATAATAGGTAGATTAATTTTATAATGAGTACATAAGTGATAATGTTGGGTGTTATAAACCGAAGTTTGTTCAAATCGAAAATATAATCATTATTTTAAACATGTAATAGCCTCTGAGAATCGGCATTGCTCAAGACTCTGGATTTTGAGCCCATTGTGAACTGCTGTTCATTTTCTGTTTTCATCAAATTTCATTGCATTTGTAGGTTGTGCATAACATTTACTAGGGATGAGCGCCCCCCTCGTAAAATGTCAAAATTGAAAAAATAAAACGTAATTATGCAGAAATTTTTTACAGATATGGACACAATAATTGTGGAATGTTTCACACCAAAAGGAACAGCCGTTTAAGAATCAAAAAAGAATAAAATAATTTAAAAATCAAAGTACATAACTACATACATACATTTATATTTATATAGATATGTACATACATAGATGTATGTGTATGTTTAGATATTGAATTTGAAAAATAAAACAATATTTATATTGATTTAATACAAGCAAATTCAATTGAAAGATCCCAATCAACGAGTCAAATAAGTGCAGATTTTAAGTTTATCAATAGAATTTTGAAAGTTTTAAGTGAATATATTCAGATGTTTTAATTATAATTGTTATCAATATGTTTTCAAAACACAGATACGAACAAAGAGATATGTTAAAACCATATTTAAATATTTACAAAACCCATTCAAACAGTGTATTAGGTCACAAATGTATACCTAGGACTAGCAACATTGTTGCATTAGTTATTATTGTATGTTTGATATGAACAACGGGGAGATTAAAACTAAAATCAAATGATCTAACAAAATTATTGTAAAACTCGTATTTCGTTTGAAAAATTCATATGACAATGACACCTGTGAAAATGTGAAATCACACATACCATATCTGATGTGATAAGGATAATTTTTTTTCACACTGATTATTATATGGGGTGATATAATTTTTTTTAAATATTTAAAAGTAATTATAAAAACATATAATTGCTTGAAGAATAATCATCACAAGAAACATTATATTTTATTTGTTCAAAAGATGTTGCTTACTTTGTCAACATGATTTTTTAAATATCTTTTTTAAAAACTTTCAACAATAAAAAAATGTGGAATACATACTAAACCAATTTTCGTTAATCAGAAATATAAGGTTTTTCGTTTGCTACGCTCGAACTTTGACTGTTAATTGCGGTCATATAAATATGCTTAGTTATCAAATTTGACAAGAACACATATTTAGTCTTCAAATTTTAGCATGCAATGTTACAAGACTCAGCAATGTGTTGAAATTGCAAACAATAATTTTTTTTATCAAAATCAGTAATTTGGTCACCTTACCATGAGTCACGCTCACTTAATGGAAAACACTAGAATAATAGAACTGTTAATTTCAGAATGAAATATGTATTTTGAAGCTTTTAAAATATTGAAGAAGTTATCTATAGGAATTTATGATATACATACAATTGTAATAAATCCCACCACAAAAGCATTCTGATTTAATGAAAATAGGTTACAGTTAACAAAAAGAATGCACAAGTCATTATATAGAATCATCATTCATTTGCTGAAATAGGACAATATAGAATTGAAATGTCAAAATACTGAATTAAAATGGAAATAAATATACTTAAACATAGGTGAATTCTTTGAAAATATTATATGTTAGCATAGATCTCAATATAAGATGAGATTTGAATGCAATCAAATCAATACATCTTCATAATGTATGCTCATTGTATGCAATTATGCAGATAACATAAGTGAATTTGAAATTCACTAAAGGAAATATTTCATATTTAAAATATACAAGCCTATTATTCAATACATTAAATATCAATAACTTTCAGGTAAGATGAGATTTATATGCAATTAACATATTAAAAGAGGAAATCGTAGTAGGACAATATTTCTCGACTGTTCATTAAATGTGAAAATATCAGACATTGTTTTATCGGCTACCGATCAGGTTAGACTATGCAGGACATCCATGGAGACCATAGAAGCATGGATCGTTAGGTGAACAGAGCATTGACATCACTAATAAATTATAATAATTTCAACGAATTGATAAATTGTGTGATATTACATGATTAAATATGAAAACTGAATAAGTATTGTGGTAAAATTTGATAGATATAGATTCACTAATAAGACCGCAATTAACTGTCAAAATTCGAGTATCTATTGAATAGTCCTATATAAGAATTATATGCAATCAGTTCAATGCATTTGAATAGAATGCGCCTGATGTATGCAATTAACAGAAATTAAGAGTGGCGCAAATTTCAATTTCAACTTTTAACCTCCTGATACTGAAAAAGCATCACTTCAGACATGCACACAAATAAAGATCAGCGCTATTATGCATAAGCAAGTGAATCGCAACACATATCAATATGAACAATGACAGCGCGCATAGAAAATACAATGCTAATCTATGACACAAATGCACAGCCGGTAGAGCTTACGTACACACGTGAGAGGGCGTAGCGCTCGGCGCTTCACGGTCCGGGGGCTGCGCCCCTCAGAGAACCCTCGACACACGACCGCGATCACAAATCACACAACCCGTTCTCACTCGATGGCCACATTTTCGCACAAATTTCTTAAGCGTGATCTACTGTGGTTTTTTAATGTTTCTTAAGCAAGTACGATACGCTCTTGATTAGAGGTGTGTGGGAAGACTTGATTCGTCTGGGAGACTTCATTCTTATCTTTGTTTTTTTTTTTTTATTTCTGAATACTCTTTAAAAAATCGCGTGTGTGAAATGACAGTGTCTATACATTTGATATTAAATTGAGTTTACTTTGGGAGTGTTTTTAAGAAAATGCGATTTTCCAAAAGGAATTTATAGGTAAAAAAATAAAAGGGAGGATCAAGTATCCCAGACGTGTCACGTCTCCCCAAATTCCCTTAACAATCCTAAAAGCTTAGGAAGGTTTTTAATCAAAAATCATTTTCCTAAATAGAAAAAGCGGCCAAATATAACCCTAACCTTAGTTAAGTTAATAAGCTGATTAAATAATACATTATTTATAATATGAACCATTACATAATGTTAAATCGCTTCTAATACATTTTAATGATTTTTTTTATAAGAAAATTAAAAACTTAAAGAGGAAAGGCGTATACTTGGGAAACAAAACGTTAATAATGTCAAAAAAATACGACGATACCTACTTTAATTGTTTTTTTCTCTTATTTACTAAAATATCGTCTACAGAAAAAAATCACAGAACCATTGTTTACTAATCACGTGATGCCGATTCATCCATCGACTGTCACATTCTGACCGAAACGTGAATCGAATCCCGAAAAAATATCATTACTACCCAGCAACAAGACTCTCCCCTTGACCTTCTATCCACATCTGATCGCAGAATGCTCACATTTATGTCTCGCGTTATCTGCCGATTTACTTTATACGTGCGTATTATGTGAGTAAGTAACTGATAAGATTACTTATTACTTAAATATTTCGGCACACGTTATTATTTTTCTATCGCTTTCGGACAATTGACCATCGGTACATTGATAAGACGATTTATCGTAAGTAGGCACAATTGATCGATTGATAATTGAAGCGAAATCGTTTTAATTCAAATCTTATTATAATATTACCTTTTTGTGTCGTTCTATTTTATTTGATGAAAAATTAGCATTAAGGTTATGAATTTGCAATGTTTCGTTAATGATAACACAGAATGCTGAAGCTGAAAGTGCTTTCAGCTTAGGTTAGAAATACGTACACTCAGTGCATACTGCTGTTAGCAGTTGTTTGTATTTAATTTCATTCAATAAATAAGTAAAATTTGGGTTAGGTTAGGTATTATTTAAAAAACATTTTTTCATCGTATTAAAACATAATAGGCAAAATAAAATAAAAAAAACTATCCTGAGAGTTGATTCAAATCAATTTCACAGTAAATTATGTTTTTGCAATTTGTACGGAAATTGTCATTATTTGCGTTAAATTTATCACTATAATTTTAATTGACCTTATGCCTTGACGAATAACCTATCGATTAAATATTATTGTATATTTTTTTTATCCATCATATTATTATTATTTATTATTTATCTTCATTTCTTTATTTTTCAGGATAGAAAGATGGCTACCCTAAATAGTTCCAGCAGGTATTTTTTTCCTATCAATCTATATTCTTTCAGATAATGGATATACTTTTATTTCAAGTTCTCAACTTCAATTCAAATATCAGTTTCAAGTTAAAATAAAAGATATCAAGTTGAATATTTAAAAACTGAATTAAATTGTTTTTGCCATACAATTCTATACAAATTCAAGGGATAGGTTCCATTATATAGAGTGGAATAGTCAATTGCATCTTAGCATCATCAATTTTTTAAAGTAATTTCTTCATGAATTTGCATATTTAAGTTCTCTTTTGTTACTGAACAGGTTTCATCAACTTTAAAAAGGTTTTCCTGAAATCTTCCTCAAATAGTAATTCAAAAAAATCAATTACTCGGTCGCATAAATGTGAAATTGCATAAAATAAATTATATATAAATGGGAGATAGGTGTTCTCTTTTATGTCTTATCACTAATCTCATGAAATTTTCAACTCCCAATTATTTATCATTTAATCTCACCTAGTTATATGAAATCGAAATCTATTATCTACTGATCAAATTATGGCAATCAAAAAATATTATACCAATATCTCAAAATTACTACTTTATAAGCAGTTTTTTTTTCATAAGGTTTTGTTATTTTTGAAGGGAAGTATACGATGCTATCGTGGTCGGTCTCGGACCAGCTGGAATGGCTGCATTCACATCCCTTTACAAAAACGGAATTAAAGTTTTGCCGTTAGAAGCTGGAAACCGAATCGGTGGTAGAATTCATAGCATTCATTTCGGAGATGCCATAATTGATCTAGGAGCAGAATGGTAATTTTTCAAAATTTTCATCTTCACTGATAAAATATTTAATATGTGACAACCAAATTATTTCAGGTGCCATGGGGAGACAGATAACGTTGTTTTCGAAATGCTGAAAGATTCTGGCTTGCCTATATCATCTGATAACCCTGGAATTAGTTTGGTAACTTTCTTTGATTCGCATGGAACTTTTTTACCAAAAGACTTATCAGAAAAGATGAGCAATCTTTGTTGCGAAATTACTGAAGTCGGAAGAGAACAGACGGCTTACAATAATGATTCGCTCGGTGACAATTTTGTTTCAGTGTATGTATACAAGTGATTAATTTTACATTTTTATAAGATATGATAACAGTTTCAATTAATTTTTAAATTTAGATATGAAAAACTTATAAAATCTGATGCTTATTCTAATGTTCCAAGAAAAATAACTGATCAGACGATGGAATGGTTTCATAAATTTGAGAATTCTCTTGAGGCATCTGATACTTGGTATGATACTGCTGGAAGTACGTATTCCGAATATTGGGAATGTGAAGGCGACCATCTCCTCCATTGGAATGGAAAAGGTTATAAAACCGTAATTGATCATATGCTGGTGATTATTCAACTATAGTTTTTTTTTTTAATTTCCAATAATATATGTATAATTTAGTGAAATGTGATTGTGATTTCAGAACAAATTACCTGAGTCTCAAATATCACTTATTGAGAAAAACTTAAATAAAGAAGTTGTTAATATCAATTATGGAAATTCTGAAAATAATGAAGTAATCGTTCGAGTAAAATGTAAAGATAATAGTGTTTATTTAGCCAAACATGTCATTGTGACTGTTTCTTTAGGAGTCTTACAAGAAAAGTGTGTTTTTAAAATATCAAACGAAAAAAACTTTTTCATCTATTTTTTTCCGAAATAACAAATAAATTATGAATTATTTAATTATTTTAAGGTATAATACCCTATTTACTCCATCGTTACCATTACAAAACGTAAATTCGATAAAAAAATTAGCAATTGGAACTGTGAACAAAATGTTCCTTTACTTCAAAAAACGTTGGTGGACTGACGATATGATCTGGGTTGGATTCCTCTGGGATGAAGAACATAAGGCACTTTTGCCTGAAAAAGATAAATGGTTGATAGATATTCTTGGATTTAATGCCAATGATGGTCAACCAAATGTATTGTGTTTCTGGATAACGGGTCCGAATTCAAGATATATGGAAACATTGCCTGTTGATCAAGTTCAAAAAGGGATATTTTTCTTATTGGATATGTTTTTAGGGAAGACATTTGAAATCCCCACTACTGCTGATTTTGTAAGGTGAGAATGAAATTAAATGAATTATTTTCAGACTTTGAATTTGAAATTTGAAAGAATTAGCTTCCATTAAGTTTTATCTAATCTGAATTATTTTTAAAATCATTTATTTCCTGAAAATTTTTTGAAATTATAACTTAACTTTTGTAAATATTTTGAATTTTCTAGCATTGGATAATTTTTTAATTCTGAACTCTAATTGATTTTTTTCAGGTCAACTTGGTATTCGAATCCCTTATTTCGTGGATCGTATACATTTCGCAGTATGGATTCAGAAAAGTATGGAGCATCATCTCTTGCTCTTTCTATGCCTGTTATTTCTCACAATAAAATTCCAGTAATATGTTTTGCCGGAGAATCTACTTCAACTCATTATTACTCCACTGTTCACGGTGCGATCGAATCAGGACTTCGAGAAAGCCAGAGGATCATAAATTTCTTCAAATCGAAAAAGTAAGGTTTAGGACATTAACTATATAGTGTGACGGATTCACAATTATCAAATTAGACTATAATACATTCATCAAAATTCACAGAACTACAAATTCAGATCAATCTGATGTTGGAGCTATTCGAAAGAAGATAATTATAATCGGCGGAGGAGCGGCAGGCTTGGCAGCCGCTAGGACGTTAATTCAAAATGGAATTTCTGATATTTTGTTGATAGAAGCATCAAATAGACTTGGTGGACGAATTCATTCCATCAGATTAGATAGCAAGAGTTTCATTGAACTTGGAGCTCAATGGATTCATGGAGAATCCAATAAATTCACTCAATACGTCAGAAAACAAAACCTGATTACAAATGCTGACTCTTACGAAGGCGAAGGAAAATTTTTGAGGAGTGATAGGTTCGAATATTCTTCCGAACTCATCAATAAAATTAATGAAGTGGTTTCAAATATATTGACAAAAGCTGAAACATTTTATAAAGATGATAAAGTCTATAACATTTCTATTGAAGAGTATTTAAAGAGTGAATTCGAAAAATACATTGGGAATAATGTTAAGAAAGAAGAAGTAGATTTATGGAATGAAGTTTTAGATTGGCATATCAGATTTCATTGTATAGACAACGCATGTATTTCACTAGATGAACTGTCAGCTAAAGAATGGGGTTCTTATGATTTTGATGGAGGAAATTCGCAATCGCATATCAGCTTCAAAAATGGTTATTCTTCGTTTGTTGATAGAATATCTTCGGAAATACCAGAAAACGTAATAAAAATGTCTACCAAAGTCGATAGAATAATTTGGAATGATGCTGATAGAATTAGTGTAGTTTGTTCTGATAATAGTGCATTTGAAGCCGAGCATGTTATAGTCACTGTATCACTTGGAGTATTAAAACGTGATCATAATGTTATGTTCCAACCTAAACTACCTCTAAATCATACTACTGCTATTGAAAGCATCGGTTTTGGACCGATCGGAAAAATATTTTTACAATTCGAAGAGAATTGGTGGGGAAAACTCAAAGGTTTTCAGTTGACTTGGAAAAAAGATGAAATTGAACAGCGTGGTTCAAAAGTATGCATGCAATTTTTTTTCTACTGTTATTGAAATTTTTTTAATGTAGCGTTTTTTTTCAAATCTAGAGTGAAGATTGGGTGAAATACTTATCAGGATTTGACGTCCTAACTGTAGGACCACCTAATACCTTAATTGGCTGGATATCATCTAAAGGCAATGAACTTGTGGAGCTGCTGCCCGATGACAAAATCATTCAACAGTCTCATGATCTTTTGGTCAAGTTCACTGGATTCGAAAATTTACCCAAACCAATTAAAATTTACCGGTAATTTTTGGAAGCAATTGCGCATATGAAATAACATTTTAATTTTTAAATTTTATTTAAATTTATTGTATGTATGTTTTTTGCCGAGCGGCTCTATATTTATACATTTGCTGAAAATATTGATATTATCTATGAGACAGCTCCTTTTATCTTTGCTTGTTCTCATTTTCAGTTCAAAATGGGAAAGTGATTCAAATACTCTTGGTGGCTTTTGTCATATTACTCGCAAATGCGATGAAACAAAATCAAGTCCGAAAAATTTGGCAGAACCAATCTACAATCGCAGCGGAAAAATACAATTGTTGTTTGCGGGCGAAGCTTGTCATTCAAAGTATTTTTCTACTGTTCATGGCGCTTTTGAAAGTGGTGTACAGCAAGCTGAAATTTTATGCGAGTCAAATGAATCGTTATGTAGAAGTTTGTCAAAATTGTAAATTCGCAGCGGTTTTTTTTCATGTCTAGTACAATGAACTTTAACATTAAACTTTTAACAATGCACTTAATTACATGTCAAATAAACATTGCCTTTGTATTTGAATTATATTGATTTCATTAAATAATCATAAAAAAATGATAAAAAACAAATTGCAGAAGTAAGTTTTATGTATTTCAATGTACTTCTTTAGTATCTGAAAGACCTTTTTCTCAGGGTTCTAAGACTTTTTTACAGTTTTAAAACTGCACAAGCAAACGTAGAATTTCTTCATGCTTAAGACGTTTGCTTTAAAACTATAGATAAAAAAGGTCTTAAGAGTTTTTTATCAATAGTTTAAAAACTGCATATGCAAAGGCTCAAGCAAAAGCTAAGTTTATTATGTTGACATTTGTATAATAATTTTGTTTCAGTTCATATTAACTATTATGTACACATTTTCATTGAAAAAAAAAAAACTTGAAAATAATATTTTATAAATTTTATTTAATTGAATATTGCCATAAATTGTGTCATATAATAATTACTTCCTTAAAACTAATTGAATATATATGTATAGGTATGTTTATATTATTATAATATATATTTTTGATAAAGAAAACATTGCGAGTTCATATTCACACAATGGTTTTTGAGTAAATCATGATTTTGAAAATAATCAAGAACTTAATGAGAAAATATAATGAAAATAAAAATTGAAATAGATAGCTTTATTAGTTAAGATAAAAACTTAAATAAAGTGCAAATCAGACGTAATACATGTGTCTCATAAGTAACAAAAGAAAGAGATATACAACCATTCAATATAACTATTTAACTATTACAACCTTAGACTATTCACCATTCAACCATAATTCTTTTAAGTGTGAAAATAGCACATTAAACTAATAGATAAGATATATTACATATACTGAAATGTATGAATATTCTACCACTGGTTTAAACAATCACAGTAAAGTAATAATCATAATGGAACAAAAAAGTATGTTCATGAAAATACAAGGTATGATCAAAAGAAAGGTTTAAGGATTTTTTATCTTATTAACTACTAAAGTTACATCTATTTAAATTATTACATTTGATAATCACTGATCATTTACTCACTGAGATAATTGGTACCAAGTATAAATAAGAAAAATGACTTCTTAGTCGATTTTTTATAAGATTTTCGATAAGATTTTTATCATTATTTTTTGATCATACCTCATAAATGTATGAATAATAATCATAGAAAATCATGCATTTATATTTATATCAGAGAAATCTAATTTTGTTCTTTGGGCTGCGAAAGTTGTCGAAGTTGTTTCAATACAGTATCAAGTAACTTTTTGCGGTCTCTCTCTGACTTTTTGAGAACCGAAAAGACTGAAGTACGATGGTCTGCTTCACGGATCTTATCAAGCAAAGTGGCTGCTTCTGCGGGTGTGACCAAAGGATAACGTCCTTCTTCTACGCCAATATCGTGCAAATAACTCGGCCAGTCCCAACCCATAACCAAATCCAACAATTGCCTGAAAGAGCAAAAATATGAGATTTGTACATAATTTATGGCATTTTAAAGATTCTCTTTAAATATATGTATGTATATGATACCGACCATGTAGTCATTTCAGAAAATTCAGAAAATTTCAAGTTTGATTGTTTGAATTTTAGAGTCAAATATTACACTGTGAAACTAGTTTGGTTTTACAGAAAGTGAAATGTACACTTGGATGTTAGCGTTTGCATGAAATTATTTACCTCAACGGTGCAAAATAAACTAGCAGATCGACATCTCGGACACCGGGCACTGGCTCACTAGCCGCAAATTGCTCACACTGGATAACATCAAGATTAATTTGGTGAAGTGCACCCATGGAAATCTGCTTTGTGTCCGGACTGATGACCAACTTGTGCATACTGTGAGCCATATGCTCGCATGCAGCCTTGCAAGCTTGGGCGGCCACTTCGTTTGGTAGTGTAGTCAGAGAGTCGAACACATTTTTCAAGAAGCTTATCATGTCTGTGATGAAACTAGAGGCGTGACCCACTGATTCGGCTGAAATCATCAATATTTTTTCACATACAGGTCTCATAACATAATTATTTACACATCCATCTACAACAACGGTTATAAGTGACAGAAATACACATCAAATAACTCAGAAAAACTAAAGAGATCCATTTAATGGATCAAAATAAATTTGAAAAATTGAAATATTTGCATGTGCATAGGTTCTGTATAGATGAAAAGAAATAATTTGTTATTCGATTTGATGGAATTTTATGACAAATAATTTTTCATAAATAAATATTTTTTTTTAATATTTCTATACACTCATTCCTCAATTTGCGAACTATCCTGTGGATATTTGATAGTTCATAAATGGAAAAATGAGTGAACTTCTTATCGACTTTTTTATTTAAAACTCAAATAGAAATTGAATATAATCGAATATTTGAAAGTAATATAACTCTTAATATGAAATTTACTTACTCAATAACCAATTGTAGTTTTCTAATTCTAGAAATTCATCTAGCTTCTTTTTGAGTTTATCACATATTTGTTGTTCTGCATCATCTCGAGCAACTTGGAACATTGTTCCTGCAGCCTAAAAAAACACATAAAATCAATATTTTTTATAGAATTCAAAACATTTTAACACTGCTCAAGTATTTCATTCAGCTAAACGATTAAGTACAAACATAATGGAAACAAATAAAAACCTGATCGACGGATTCCGCTCCAGTGATGTTTTCGATAAATTGATGCAAATATATAGTTGCACTCTCAAGATATTGGGTATCGATTATTATTTGAACGACCTGATGTAATGCCAGAGAAGGACGTCTAAAAAGCGAAGAAAGGCAACCAGTGAAAGAACAAGTGAGCAAAAAAGATGCACTCCTTCTGACTTGAGCAGCTTTTTGTGACGGAGTTAATCCTAAGCCCGTGGAAAACTTCAGACAAGCATAAATGAATTCCTTCACTTGACTATACACAGCCGGAACCATCGAAGAAAATGGGAATCTGAAAATAGATTTTTAATTAATATTATACAGATTTTTGAAATCAAATTTAATTTTTTATACTTTTTTGGGAATCCTTGGTTATCCAAACTGTCTGTATTGAATGGAAAATTATTCAATACTTCATCATACTCTATTTGATTGTCAACCTATAATAATAATATAATTAGAATATTAAACACATCAAAAATAGAAAATTTATTTCTAAAGATATCATGAAAATTGCTCAAACTTAAAAAATAAAAATCAACCACCAATTGCTCATCTGTAGTGTCCATTTGCTTAAATGGGATAAATATAAGTTCTGAACTATAAAGTTTATAAAATTAACATTTAAAATTTGTGTGATGTTCAAAACACTTTAAAAGAATAATAAATTACTTGAATGGGTAGAAAAGGTTCGTTGTCGAGAATTTCGCGAAATATAGAAACCCAACGTTGCATTAAAATCTCCGTATAGTGTTCGGCCATTTCGTGTAACAATCCCTGGAGAGGACCTTCAGACAATCCGTAATACCTGAAAAGTTGAATAATATAATCAATATACATATGTATACGAAAAGAAAATCATAACAGATACATACTTCACAGTCATGTTGAAGAGTACAATGTGGTATTTTATGTTCAACATGAGTTGGGGATCGGTCACCAGAGAAGTGTTTTTTCTCAATGTCGACGCCACTTTGGCAATAGCCATCCCCCATAGATCAACGAGCCAATCTTGCGAAACCAATCCTCCTCCTGTTGTCAACAGATGATCTTCCACAATGAAAAATCCGAGAACGCTGTTGAGATACTTTTGATAGCTTTTTATCGATTCTTGCATTACCGTTTCAGGTACAAGTACTAATCGGGCTTGGTGTTTGCGCTGAGCCCTGCAATGTTGACAAATTTCGTTTTACAGTATTCACTGATACCCAAAAATTGATCTATGTCAAATGGAAAGGATACTTACCTATAATATTCAATGAAATCGTGTCTCGCACCTAATACAGTATGAATATGCAAACATTGATAAAGCGGACTGAAATCTACCAAATCATGAGGACATGAAGAAGTCGGCTTTTTATCCGGATCGGTTTTCTTATCTGAATTTTAAAAATTTGCTCATTTCAATCATAGTAAATATAATAAATCCACAACGAACTGTATTACCTTTCGAATTTTTGATGATGGTGGCTAAATCTCTTCCTTGAATGTCTTGAGTCTGTTTTTGAGCCATTAAGCCAATTTCTGGTGTGTAAATTCTGATACTTTCTAGAAAATCTGTAAGATCAGTCATAGATGCATCTCGAATGGCTTGTCTTATTTTGGGAACGCTACTGGAAATTTCTGCACAAAATCGAAAATTGCTCACTCGTGGAAGTAGCACATATTCTAAATGTTCCAATGTTTTCAAAGCAGGATAATATCTGCAATGGATTGTTTTTTCATAAAAAATATATTTCATATTTTTGTACTGAAAAGCACCTAATATAAATATATATAATATGTTCAATATATGCATGAATAAATTGTAAAGTTACGCTCATTGCACATCGATAAAAGCCACCTGGATTATTTGGACTATTTTAACCTTTCAAGTTAATTAACTACACTGACTCCCTGAGATACACTGTTGGTATTTTACACATGGAAGCTATTAGAGAAAGATAATCTCAATACTTTTCAAATCTAGGAAAGTCAATGTAGTTAACTAATTCAATGGATAGATAGATAGATAGACAATAAAAAGATAAATATTCGCTCTAATTTAACAGTAGACATTGCATAAAAATATTAAAATGCGCATTATAAAAGTGATATTCAATAAATTCTCTATGATAGATGTACCATCAATACTCGATAGATTATTTATTTATACATTATATTTACATGAATGACATATCATAATTAACTTGAATTTGAAATGAAACGCAAATATAGATAAACTTAATCATGTATCGAAAAATTTTAAACCTACCTTTTGGAATCGACTTGTGTTTTCAGTTTTTTGTATGTCACCATAAGAGGTAAAAATAAAATCATTTTGTCTATTCCAGCAGAAATGTTCTGTTCAACTTTACGAGCATGCACGAGTTCCTCTCCATGATTGAAAAGACCTAACATGCAAAGAAAAAAATTAATACACATGCATGCAATGCAAGATATTTCATGATAGGTACATTCAAATAGTAAAACTTACCTATTGCAACAGTTTGTAATGCAGAATCCAATTTTTTCGTTTGCGAACATAAAGCTTGCGCATGTGAACTCACTTGAAGTAAATCTCTGACAGATTCGATAAAACTCTAAAATGAAAATTCGTTGAAAATCACTTTTGATCTTTTTCATATTATTGACGAATATCGAACTGATAATCGAACTATTTTTTTGAATTACAATTAGAAATGCATATGTATAATGAAAAAAAACCTGGTGATAAAAATTGCACATCCGTTCGATTTCTTTATCATGTTGTTTGATACGAGCTTCTAACTGTTCGATAAAAACGGCATGACCATTGCTCTCGTAGATCGACCTGAAGGCCGGACCCCAATAATCATCAATGCCTTCAATTTCCTGTAACATTATAGAAAATGAATACAAGTTACGCTCAAACTCGATGCCTTCCAATAAGACGATGACGTGCATAAAATAGAATACCACTGATATTCGTTTCCCAAACTGACTGTTTACAATTGATTATATGGAGATAATTCAATATTGAAGAAATAATGATATAAATATTCACTTACCTGAATGGTGGTGCTAGTCATGATTGATCGCTAGAGACTACCGAATATCACTATTGTTGATCATGGATTGATTATCAGTGGGAAATGTTGATAATGCTAACACAATAGCTAAAGAAATCGAGCACGGCGTGAAGCTGTCAAAGTCAATTCGGTAACTGTCAAACTAGGTACACCTTTATATCGAAGTATAGAAATTAGCGACCATGACCAATTTTGTGTTCATTTTCCGGTCTCAGCATTTTTTTCATTTTATTAAGGAAAGATGGGGTAATTTGATTTGACAATCTCCACCCCCTTATTTTACAATGTCTAAAAGTCTAATAGTCGTGAGGAATCGTGAAAAAATAAGCAGTAATATTTTTCAGATTCGAAAAACAATTAAACGACAAACGATAAATTACTCAAAAAGAAATACGTTTATTGAAAGGATTTATATTCAATTAATTTTTTGGATATTGAATTTCAATGGGGATACTTGGTCACCCCTCTTTTTTTTGTTTCATCTTCAAAACGTATAAAACGATCGAAAATACTCGGGAAAAATATCAATAAATAAATATAATAGGAAATTAATTGTTAAAGTCAATTTAAAAGTTATAAGTATATTAAGAATTGTTGAAGTTCGTGGAATCGCATTTTGTGAAATTTCAGCAGCTTAATCGAAAATTATGAGGAAGATGCACAATTTTTCTTAAAAATGTGGGTGGATCAAGTTGCTCTTAAATTGATTGACATTAATTTTCTATTAAATTAGAATTCAATATGCTCACAATGTATAAAGTCCGCAATAACTCACTCTGGTTTTCAGGTATCCATGTATTCATTGTGACAATGGTTTTAATTGTGCCTACATCGAACGATTACTCGGCGAGAAACAGAAACCGAAGTCGAATTGTTTGTCGGACATTAACTTTGGTTTGTAGCCGATAATAAAACTACAATCCTCATCAAGCAGTGTGATACATCTAAATATTGATGTCTGAAGCAAACGAAGAGTGTAAACAGTAGTGAGTGTTATTATGCGATCCATAAGGAGAGAACAGGGCTGGTCAGAAATGCTGAGTTGGAGACTTTTTTAGAAAATCTTATCGATTTCTAAATAAAGGAAAAGAGATAAATTGGTATCCGATTCTAATAGATATGATTGTATCGTTAAAAAAGTCTTACCAATAGGAACACTACAGTCTAAGATCTTATTGTGTTTGGAAATAAATCAACATGTAATTCTAACATTTTCCATCTACAAAAATGAATAATTATCGTATGAGTTGTGTGATTAGTATGAAAAATTGAAAACATGAATTGGGACTAGTAACAGCAGAATTTTTCTACATCAGAATTTCTTGTAATGATGTGTAAATTATGACTGTTGGAGCGAGTAACACGGTCCATACATAATGTATTTGACTATTTCTTTTCATAATAAATCTAACTTGTTCGCGAACAAGTGAAGTGTTTTCTGTTTAAATGACTTTTTAGAAATGAAATTCGTTTCGCCCTGACTTGTTTACACTGAACCGGGTGGTTACGAAGAATTTTCTCGATTTGGACGATGGACGAATCTGTATATTTTCGATGAACGCTCGTTTCAGCCTGAAAAAAAAAATAGTGTCAGATTCATTTGCGAATAATGTCGATTTATTTCAGTTAAATAGTTTAGCATGAATTTTTAATACAGAAGAATTCCGCTATACAGAAAAACAGCATAAAAATGTCCCGATCTCTTATTTTCAGTATTACACCGATCGGATTTTGCATAAAGAGAACGGACAAGGAAAAAGCCTCAGGTGTCGTTGCATTAAGGTAAATTCATTTTTAATTTCGTCGAGGGGAGATTCAAAAATAATTACCGGTCCTCGGCAAAAGGCTTTTAATTAAATCGGCAAGGCGGGGCGGTTATTAACGCCGTTAAGATAGCTGTCGTGTCTGAATGCTTATCTTTTCGTTATTTCCAGTCGTTATAGCCGTTGTGTGATGCGATTAATAAATCTTGGTGGTGATTTTGACGAAATTCGGTCGAAATTTAGTATGAGTGAGATGTGTGAAAGGTATTAGAAAAAGTCGTTTTCGATTCGGTGATAGAGATGAGTGATGGTAAATCGATAAAATGCAACTCTCGATTGATATGGAAAAGGTAAAGAAAAATTGAAAAATTATGTAAAATTATTTGATTGATGATGAATTTATAAATTATAATTATAAATCAGTTTTTTCATTTGATCACCATTACAATCGTACTTATTTCCAAAATTATTAAAGTTGGATTAGTTTATTTTATTTAAAAAAATATTTTTTATCAGATTCTTATATGGATAGTTTTCAAAATTTATTATATTTTTTAATACACATAACAAGAATCGCAGACACTTTTATTTTCGTTAGAAATATCAGTTGAGGTGTCTGCTAGAGTAATTTTTGCATGAAAGCAGTCAGATTCGTTTCGATACCGCAAAGTCAACAGAAGCGCAGAATTTTAAATGAAATAATTTATTCGGTTTTCATATCTGCACTTCGAAGTGTGTACTAAAAAAGAAGAGAAACTCGAATACCGTTCTGGGATTTTATTGATATCGTAGAAAAATATTTGAAATCATACTTAAGTTTTTTTCACCATACCGAGGTACACGTAATTCATATTAGTTATTTTTTTATACTTATTTATATTGTCAGGTTGGGTTACATTTTAGCTTCGATTAAGTTAAATCGAGTATTGCATTAACTGAATAATATTATAGTGTTGTTTATTCTTATAATATTAATACTGATGGAACATATAATGCATATGTGTATCGCACTATTAAAATTTGAATGACCTAATCCAAATCTCAAATTCTAGGAAATTCCGAATAACGAATTGGTACCTTATGAATAAAAAAAGATATTTAGTAGTACTTAAAGAAATTTATTTTTTTCAATTATAAGTTAAAGTTTACTTAATTAAATATTCACCCTAAAAATAAGAGTATAAAGACTTGAAAAATATTTCAAGCAGCATTAAAAAAAATCAAATTTGAACATACACATTCAACTGCTCAATGCAAAAGTAGGTTCGTCAGTTCAGTCAGCGATATTTTTTAAAATTTAAATTTCACATTCAGAGTATTCTTATTAAGGTCCAGCGCAATCTTCTTTACAAAACGGATTGTCTGTGCACTTTTTTTCATTCTTTATCCCCGTAGGACCGTTAATTATTCAGATAAGAGGGAGAGCGTTAGCTGTTCAACACCACCACGAAGTGCTAATTAAGGAGCACCACAACGGTACGACTAACGAGTGAGAATAATTGAAATGGAATCCTCATTGACGCAGTTTAAAATTCGGAATATAAATCGACGAAAAATATAATCAATACGTCAGGAACGAGCGATTCGTACGGGTTTTTTCTTCACGCCGAAGAATTTCATCGAGCGAAATTCCATTAGCCTTAAGTTATTTTCGCACTGCGTTCGACGAAAGGAGGAAATTCCGGCCGGAATAATTTATTGTTAATTTTTATGGGATTTCCTCGGAAAATCGTCAAGTGGGAAGTGGCTGTCGAGCTGGTGAGACTCGGTTTAATTTTGGCGGGCTCGTTCGTATTCTCTCATAAATATCCACCTCATCAGGGTTGTGTAAACTCAATATAATATCATTAAAGTTTAGCAAATTTTATTCGGTACATTTCATTGTAATCTATCTATAAATATGTATCTCTTTCTCATGTGTTCTTATACGATCGTGTTGAAACTTTCCAGATCTATTGTTTTGCAAAACTAGATAACTCACGTTTTAAATTTCGCAATTTATACAATTCATACGGCAGATTTTCGAATGAAATTTTAGTTTTTTTTACACACACATGATGTAATTAAACATATTCTGACACATATTTTACATTTCATTTTTGTATTTATTATAAAATAGGTGTTAATCAGCTCAAAGTCCACTAAGTCGCGAGCGACGCCTGGTCGCAGCAACCAGTCGTGTAATAATTTAAATGGTTACCGTCGTCGTTTGACCCTCGAAGGCTCGTTTCACACCTAGAAGTCAGCCCCTGAACGACCCTCCTCAGTATAAGTGCTTGTTTATTTGGGGGTGTTTTTCTTGTTTTATGTTGGCCTCTGATAAACGGCCGGATAAGAGATTGTAATCACAGCTCTATTGCATTTTTCCCTCTTATCCCCTTATTCAAACATTATATGCTTCATTTCATGGCTGTGTGTTTTTTTTTTATTAATTTAGAATTAAATTCGCTACCGGAAAATGCTTCATTCACACCATTTGTATTAATCTATCAAAGTGGGTTAAGAAGTATATTTTTGGGAATTTCTAAATGCTCTAGATCTCAAAAGTTACTAAATTTGATTCAAAGGAAAACCACCATTTTTTTACATAGATTCGATAAGTTTTTATTTTGATTTTATTCCTGAAATTTTCACTAAATGGTATTATAGATTCATTCATTCGAATGAACAAGTTAGCTACTCAATATTGCACTTCACTCACCTAATTGTAAATAATGAGATAAAAAACATCCACAATTTATTTTGCCAGTGCATATATTGTATTCAAAACTAAAACTTAGAACAGGTCATCGTATTTATTGCACTTTTTCAAAACCTTACAAATCAGAGAGAACATATACATATAATATTCGTATTCTACAATTCGGAAACCGTTTTATGTCTCTGTGCGTGGAGAAAAGCGACGGGTCTTTTTATGGGCGTCCATCAAACCGGATTTTTTCGCAATATCCGGAAAAAATACGCGTAAATATATCGTACGAGTATGTGTATCGTGCATTTCGTATTATCCACTTTAATAAATGCTATATGTGATAAAAGAAGCGGAGTGAACCGTAACACTTGTTATGAGTGCAAATTGCCGCACGAACGCAGGGGATGCTCACGAAAGTCGTTTCCTTTTTTAAGGATATCGAAGGATTTCGTTCAATTTGGTGGAAAAATCTGCGAAAACCACTATCGTCTATTGCTTGTCGAGGTGCATATAATAAGAATCGAGTGCACTCATATATGTAGGGACTGAATAACTTGAAATTATTGAGCTTTTTCGATAAGATTTTTTATTGAAGATAAGTCTTCAGAAGAATTATTGTATATATAAAAAATCGGTAATAACGTGCCGCGATTGAATTTTTGACTGGAGCCTCCTAACCCTACGATATAAATACGTATACTTTGATGATAAAAATGTAGGTCACGGACAGAAGTCGAACGCCTTACGTACGTAAAAAGTTACGTAGTGCTGCAATACGACGGTGGCACGGACTGAACGACGCCGCTTGATAAACTGCAGGCGCGGGTTCGATTCACGGCTATACTTGAAAATTTCGAGCATCGTTAGCGTATTTCTAATATAGATATTTTCGGAATGAATATCGACATAGTGAACAATCATGATATTACAAATATCTATCGATCGAAATATATTTGAAATCTGTTAAATGGAAAAGTCCATTATAACACATCGACCAATTTTTACTTTGAGAGCGAGGAAAAAATCGGACGTTAATCGCGCCGATACAGCACCGGAGCACCCAAAGAGCGGAACCCTTTGGTGGCTGACTCCCCCGAGGATTCCGCCCCCGGGGGTGGGTGCTCCGGGGGTTGAAGGGCTCGCCCTTTGTGTTATTGAGGCAATAATTCACGGCGGTAAGACGTCGGCGGCTCCGTTATTGGGCCATCCGCATCCCACCTAAATTACCCGGACCGGGACCTAAGTGGGTTTACGACCATTTTTGCGGGACGAGGCTCTTCATAATTCACGACACTATATTATATTATGTCGTATGCGTGTATTGTGTGTGTATCGTGTTGCGGAGGATGTGTGGTGAACGAGCGTGTCCGATTTTAGTCGGCCGACTGTTCGATCGGGCTCTTTAATTGACGTGGATATGTATGGATGTGTGCAAAATATGATGATTCTATTTCTATACAAAAAGTGCGCAACTATATAGTTGGTCAGATTTTAATCGGTAGTCCGTGGGTTGAGCTAATAAATGAGTAGATGATTTCAAAAGACACCCAACTGGGTCAGGCCATTTTTTAAGAACAGATTTCAAAGTCATAAAAAATTTAGAAACTGAATTCGAATGTTTCAGGAATTGACTTTGAAGTTTGAAACAGATCTAAGCGAATGAAACTAATTTATAATGTTATAAGAGAAAATATATCTATAAGAGAAAAAAAAAGGTAACTATAATCAAAGATGTTCAATTTAACTTAACCTCATCGTATCGGACGACACACAAGAACCTTATCGCAATGCGACAAAAGCGCGTCGTCGCATTCCGAGGGCCATTTTGTTCATTTTTTCCCCGGGAAACTTTCAGAAAAGCGCGCGTAAATTTAAATTTTGAATCGCGCGATATGAAAGCGCGAAAAGCGCGAGACGCATTCATCCGAAGATTTTCACTTTGCTCAAGAACGGGGGCGTTTTTTAATATAATGTTTTCGCCGAGGCACTCGAGATTGTTACTTTGGGAAGATTCTCATTAAAATATGTTTTGTCTGTTACGCCGTCGCGATAAAAGCGCGATAATGACTTTTCTGATAAAATTACGCCCCTCTTATATTTTTATATTTAGGGTGGAAGGGATTTTTTTTCCTTCGGCGAAGAGCTTCCCTGGCGAAAGTCGGGCGATGTAATGAAAATTATCGCATTAATGGTTTTTCTTTTCAAAGGAGGTTACGCGCAGTAGTTGTATACATTCTGAGGGGGCGAAGATGTTGAAAAACTTAATAATGTACATCTTTATAATCTCGTTCACCCTTCTCGCCTTTTTTTTTTTGTTGTATTTCTCACTTGGAAACGGTATCTAGTGGCCATTGCGATCTGTTAAAATGTTATGACTCAATTTATTTTATGTGCGAATGGCTGTTATTTTTATTTGGTTTCGTTTGTGTGACAACAAGAGCGGGTTTTTCCGATTGTTGTTTAGAAATATAAGCTTTTACTATAAGAAACGACATTAAAAGTCTATTTCTTAAATTAACAATTCCTTCTCAATATTCTTATGTTGCAACAAAATATGCAATGTCACGGTCAGCTAGCTAATTACCGACTGACTATGAATCATCGATGAGTTGTCAATTCAACTGCCGACAGCGCCACCACTTGTGGCGTGATTTAAGGAACTAATACCGCGGTCTAGAGCTCAAACTGTAGAGCGCGGTAGAATTTAAATCGAAGAAACATACATGTTTCTTACATACAAATAAATGAATAGCAATACTCGATATTACAAAACATGATCCAAGTCAGATTCGTTTAGAGCAAAAGCATCACAAGACACGCACAACGCAAACTAGAGAGGGTTGGTCGTGGAGGCGCACGTCAAGCCGGAAGGGAAATGGGCGAAATTGTGCATTTGAGAAATGGACGTTCCCCCATGAACGAGATGACATGGGGGAGGACATATATTTTATTTGACGGCCGTAAAACGGGCATCCGAGTGGCCGAGCACCTTTCGACACATATTTCTTACGGATTGAGATAAATAGGGAATATGACAAACGGGCTCTCGCACCCCTTTGGTTTTAAGGCTTTATATGTATGCACACTGTTCTATGAGGGGACGACTAAAGTAGTGGATGTGATCTTGTAATTTCGAAAGATTGAGATTCAAAAGTGCATTTTATGATGTGTTTGTTTGCTCTGTATCAGTGTTGTATTGTTGAGTTTGAAATTTGATGATTGTATGTGGTTTTTCTGGAAGTTATAGAGTAAACTGTTGGTTTAACTAAACTTAATTGAAGAAATAGTCCAAATGAAAATAATTTTGAAAAAAAAATGAGAAAAAATACCCAACCGACCTGAAAAGAAACTTAACTAAAGATTTAGTTTTCGTGACTGTTTCTTTTAGGTAGTAGACTAGTGTAGTTTATCTATCATTGTCTGATTTACGTCATTTAGATAAATCTCAATAAGAAGTTAAACCAAAATATGCATGTAAAGTAATACATAGATGATTTAAAACGAAGTAGGTACTGTGCAAGCGTAGAAAGTTGAAAAAAAAATGCTTCACTTTTCCAGAAAACCAACTATGAAGTATAATGATATCTATGATATGAATTCTATTCCTATAAAGCATATTTTAGATCTAGTTTTGTAATGAAATAAGTGAACGATTCAAAAACAAACTACATACAATTTGAACATCGATTTGAAAATTTGCTTCACCTTTCAAGTACCAATCATACTGTTTCTATTAGATCTCTCTTATGATCGATCGGCGCATAGTTTATCTACCATTGGCTTTAACCTCTGACTGATTCGAGCCACTTAGAAAATTTGAAATTTGATTAAAAAATATATAAAAATAAGCATGTAATGTAATACGTGGACGATTCGAAAATGGGGGTGCGTTGCGGGCTCCGGAAGTGTGAGTGAATTTTCGTAGTCGGGGGGATTTCGGGGAGATTTGGAACGGTGACAGGGGGATTTCGAGGGGTGGTTGTGTTTTGGGGGGTGGTCGCCAGGTGCGTGGATGTTTCGCAAATCCCCGCGGCAAATGAATGCCACGAATACGAATCGGTTCGAATAAATACTAACGGATAGCCCTTGGCTATCGTCTCTCACATACTAATGCCCCGAATTATCGTCGATCATTCATCTTTTTCTTTTTTTTTCTGTGTAGAATATTAGTTATTTATACTTAAGTTATGTATTTTTTAAGATAAATAGACTCTATGTATTATCTGATACCAATTATTCAATCAAATTACAATTTGGGATGTTATTAAGTCGGATTGAATTGGGTGAAATTATGATTTTATCGATTAAATTTTAATATTTGTTAATTTAACTTGAACATAAATTTCGTGAGATAAAAAAATATCTAAAGACGAAGGGGTACAAGCGACTTTGTGGTGATTTCGATAAAAGTGCATTCAAAGTTGACCATGTATTGGGAGAAGGTCGAGTGATTTGATGATATATTGAGGCACACGTTCCGAATTCGTTTATATCCTTTTGCCACCAAATAATTGAATTTCGGCAAAAATGTCACTTGTACCCTTGACCTTTTCGAGCGTCATGTATAAAAATATGTTCATATCCATATGAATGCAGTCTAACCATTCATTTTCCGAACAACACACATCCATATTTTACCAAGACACAGAAAAAAAAACCTATTTTCATCCCATATTAAGACGAAAAGAAAAACACGCCGATTCATTTATCACAAACGACGCACTTGGCGCGAAAATCTCCGGGATGAATTTTTTAAACGGCGGTGACAAATTCTGTTTATTCGTATGGAATTTTTGCGACGGGGTGCATCGAAGAGGGGTCGCTTGTTTTCGACAACCCTTGTTTCGGCCGATATAAATCCAGGCGATTTGTGTCATGTGATAAGGCCTTTTTTTTCCTCCGGGGCCCACCCGCCCCAGTCTCCCCTCGGTGGGTGGATTTTTCGCCCCCGTGGTGGATTTCGTCGAAGGAGGATGTCGAGGTTTATGCAAATAGTTTCGAATCGCTTCCCGACCCCGAGGTGTTAACATGCTGTTTACTCGTCTAGCTTCTATTGAAGTTCTATGGTTTTTTTTGGTGTTCGATGTGTTTTTTTATCGCTTTGTGTTTTGTTTTTTGGGAAAAATTGAAGATTTTTCAAGTGAAAATATCTGAAGAGAGAAGTTTTATATAGGTCTTTTATAAAATTTGTAGAAATTTAGTTGAAATAGGTGAAGGTTTGAAATAGCTGTGAAGATATAACACGTAATTCTTAATAGTTTTTCGATTATCGTAGGTCAAAGTTCGGTATATTCATTAGGTACTGAAAAATTATGTTTGATATGAAGCATTTTGAAATATTTTTAAAAAGATAAAAGCAACAATAATAATATTGCTATACGTTGATTAAACTATACAAAAATAAATACCCACTCAAATACACCAACGAACACAAAAAATAAAACAACATGTATACGTTGATACTCAACAGGTCACTCACTATTACTTAGTTTATATTCACATACAAATTTTACATTTTTCATAAAATATTTTCAATTCGAACTCAAAACAAAATCAAAAGAAAAAAACAAATTAACCTAACCAAATCAATGCAACAAACAAAAATTCGACCTAAAAATCTATACATGAAAAATTTTTGACTCTCAAAAATAAAGCTAAAACACAAAAAATTAGATTCTCTCAAAATAAATGCGAACGGTAAACACGGCAACAATCAATTAACGGCACTCGGATTCTCGCAGCGGAGTTTCGATCGGGCCCCCGAAGGGCGGTGCCCCCCTCGGGGCGCCTCTGCCCCAATTTGGAGCGCCCCCGCGTAATCCACGTTGAAATATTAATACCCCGTGTTGATCCAATAAGATTATTTGCCGCCATATCCGCTGCACTCGAGTCATTACTCATTTTCGGGGATTAACCGCTATTTATTTATGGCTTGTCGCGCCTCACTCTGTACTAAGCTCGCGGAATAGTTGGCTAGAGGGTGAGTTTCGAGAAAGAGGTTTTGATTTCGTTTTTGGAAATTTTCCAGAAGTAGATTTTATAAGGGCGAACAGAGAAGTGAGTGCTTTTTTTTAGATTTTTTATTTGCTTTAGTAAACTAACTACAGAGTTACAATCAGTCTTGCGACTGCTTATTGTCAAAAATCTGTGAAAAATATGATTTTTGTGAGATTATAGTTGGAGGAATTACAATAACTCTATGATAGATTTTATAAAAGAATTGAAAACATCGGTACATAGATATTCATTTGTGAGATGACTATAAGCTTTTTTTCATTTTTCAATTATGATAAGGTGGGAAAGCGTCATCTTTCTAGCTCTAATGTTCACATCTAGACCACAAATTCAAAATAAGGTCAGATGCGAGAACCACAATGAGAAATGCGATAATTTCTAGCTGGTTAATGAAAAATTATATTTAAATATCATACTTTAATTCGACCATTGAACTTGTTCAGAAATAAAAAAATGAATGCAGTAAAAATTAAAAAGACATCTACTTCAATTGGGACCAAAACTTCAATCGTCATTTTAACTGCATAACTGTCAATTTAATTAAACTCAAACGACGAATTTAATAAAATTTAAATTTGCACAAAAGAATGAAACCTTCTCCGACCACAATTTCAAAATTCAACTACCACACAACAACACATGGAACATAAGGTTGAAGATAAGCCCATAACAAGCACCACACGTATGTTTCGAAAGACGAGGAGAGAACCACGAGAGGAAGGTGGGTAGGAGTTGACAAACAAAACCCCCTCACCTAGAACATAAGGGTGACGACGATTCTGATCACGTCATAACGGAAAACTTTCGCAATATCAAAGTCGCTCTTCCTAATGACGTCTGTCCGAAAGAGATTCTGTATCGCGTGCATTTGTGTTACTGATGGAATACGAAATTTCGAAAAAATATGAAAATGGTCGTGTAATATTTTGAAAATTTTCAGGGAAATGTGATATGGTTTTTTTCATATTGTACTATTTTTTGTTATCCGGAGTTGTTTGGGACTTTTTGGAATTTGAGGCGTTGGATTGTTTTGTGTGTGTGGGTCGTGCTTAATATGTTTGTTGGGGGTGGTGTTCGAAAGGCACTTCGTAAATATCATACGTTGTCGATTATAAAATGTAATTATGCAGAAATTTTATATAACTCGAATAGAATATTCAAAATCATGCTTTTTTCTAATAGGATTTGAAAACCTTACTTTCTATAGATATATAAAAATATTAAACGCTCAATTCGTAAAAATGAGACGTCTACAGTGAAACCTCTCATAACGAGTTTAATTAGTAAATAAGTCATTTTATTTGAAAATTATCCAAATTTTTCACTATACTAGAAACTTGTAATGCGAGGTTGAACTGTACAAACCAAAACATTACTGGAAGTGAGTCATTTTATTTTTTTCGTTATATAAGGTACTTATTATGCAAGGTCGCACTGTACAAACCAAAACATTACTGGTAGTGAGTCATTTTATTTTTTTCGTTATATAAGGTGCTTGTTATGTAAGATGTTTGTTATGCAAAGCACTCAATCAGCGAAGTTCTATTGTATAAAGCGAAATATTGCTAATTGAGCAAGTCAATTTTCTGCATTTTATTTTGATCACTATACGAGAAGTTCGTTATGCAAGGATTTTGTTATGCGAATCTCTCGCAATGTAAGGTGTTAATTAAATGAGATATTACCGAATAGGATGAAATATCATTAAGTAAATGAATTGTTTATTCACTCGTTATGCGAGATGCTCGTTAAGAAAGATTCTCGTTATGTGAGACGCTCGTCAAGAAAGTTTCAAACGTACAGCACGAAATATCGCTAGTTGAACGATTCACTTTTTTGCACTTTACTCATTCGTTATGTGAGGTGCTCGTTATGTGAGACGCTCACCAAGCGAGATTCTAACGTACAGCACGAAATATCGCTAGTCGAACGATTCATTTTGTTGCACTTTACTCACTCGCTATACGAGATGCTCGTTAAGAAAGATTCTCGTTATATGAGACGCTCGTCAAGAAAGGTTCTAACGTACATCACGAAATATCGCTAGTCGAACGAATCACTTTTTTGCACTTTACTCACTCGCTATACGAGATGCTCGTTAAGCGAGGCTCCACTATACGGGGCGGGCGATAAATAACGCATTCTATCCGCTGACAGCTGGCGCTAATCGCGGTGCGGGCCGCAGATTAATTGGCCCACCACCCCACGGTCACATCTGCCGCCGAACGAATCTCAACTTGCGCTAACCGCCTTAATGCGATAACTTTCGCGGCCATTTTCGACGCCGGCGTCGCGACGCCTTTCCGTCCCTCCGTCGCGTCGGCGTCGGCGTCTCCTATCCCGGCTCGATCTGCGGACAGGTGACGTTTGCGGATCTCGCACGATTTAGATGATCGTGTTATTAAGATTTTGAAAGCGCAGTGGAAAATATGAAGTGGATTCGAATAGAATATACGTAAGGATGAGTACAGTTGTATACATACATTGGGGGTTTTTCAGTGAAGAGTAATTCGTTGGTGAGGATTTATTTCTCTTGAACAGATTTAAATTTGATGAATGATGATTTTCTACTATGATGATATTCATTTCAGGCATAGCGTTTTTGTGGACAATAAAATTTTCTCATATCATACGATCTATCAGTTATTATTTTTCACGATATTTCACTATTTTTTGTCTTTATAATTAATAATTGTCTTTTTGATGTGGAAACGGTCTTCATATATTTTCACTCACGTTTCTTCAAATACATAACGATGAGAATCGAAGAATTCTCGTGAAGTCCGTAAGTAAAAAAAATCAGTATATATCGTTAACTTCAAAAAATACAATGGAATTAAATAAAAAAAAGACGAATTTCGAAGGTAATTTATCATGATATGTAAATCGAACCGCTGTTGATCGAATTAACCGCCGATGTAGCAATGCAGCTGTGGCATTTAACCGATGGAGTAATTAGGCTTTTTACCCCGGAATCGCGTATGATAATTTCAAAATGGCATTTTGCGTTTTCGCAAATCGTTTCGATGTGCGATGTAATACAATAAAAAAAAAACGTGCCGTAATCGATGCGTGAAAACCTTCAGGACAGATTTAAATTTATACGACTTTCTTTTTCTGAAACGCATCATGTGCTCGGGGCGTGTAAATGTCAATTTTTGCGCAAAAGTAATTTTTCCACGGCGGTTGTTTTCAGGGTTGTGGAGTCGAATGAAAAAAAAATCTATTCCAATTAATTATAGAATTTTTTGATTAAAGTCTGATGAAATGATAAATACTTCTCGTTTTTTCCAATGTAAATTTTATATGAGTCGATTATGACGTGTTACATACCACTCATATGAAGTTAATACGAGAGATGCCACGTTAATCAATCCCAACGGACTGTTTTCGGTTAAATATGTACATATTATTGAATAGTTGTAAAAAATGGGTTAGATTCGTGAGGTTATTTTTTTGACAACTTTGCAACCCTGGTCGTTTCTTGCGGGAACACAATGGGGTATCAGGTGGGTGTATTCGATTATGTAGGATTTGCAAGGGATGGAAGGGAGCTGAGATCCAATGAATTATATGAGATACACATTCATACAATTTATACAATGTATGCGGTGCGAATCGATCTAACGTTTTATATTGTACAAAAAAAAACATTCTATGGCATTTTCATTAAAATTATCAAGGTAACTTTACCAAAAATTTTCTTCGGTAACTAAATATTGAAAATGTTAAAGAAGTGATCAGGCATATAATAGATATATTTTCGCTAATTGAAGCACTATCATAATTTAAATCAAAAATAAAATAGTCCTGCAATAGTATAATAGAAAAATTGAAAACGAAATTAAAATATGTGTATAAAAAACTTTTACATGTATGACAAAGGTATACAGACAATTTCGGAACCTGTGTTAAGAACGAGATATATCAGCAAACAACTCATCCCTCTTCGAATACAAACGAACACATTTTTCCCCAAAATCGCTCGACTCCCTTAATTCATATCATCATACATATAATTTTTATTCGTAACTCTTCGAATGACCGACAATCCCGAATAATCGCGCTTCAACCGCACATCGCAAACATCGAGTCTAAAAGGCTAAACGATCTAAATGCGACAGAGAGGCAAACCTCACCTACTCGAATCATATTTACATTTGTAATTCCATCATTTCAAGCTGGGGCTAAAATTTACAAACCGCCTCCCCCCGGCTCTCAGTTCGCAGATTGCGCCGAATACATCGCATGAATTTAAAACCCTTCATATCCGAGTGGAAACCGCTCATTAAAATTCCGAGCGACGGACGCTCAGTATTTTCGCGATGTATTGTAATTTCCCGATGTTAACGCTCATGTATGCTAGTTTACGAAAAGAGGCTTCATATATACAAAGTACAAGTTATTTCGAGAAAAGAGTGCTCGATTTTGATTGTGTACCTATATGTATTGGGAGGAGGTCGAGTGATTTGATGATGTATTTAGGTACTCGTTGTAAGTTCGTTTATATCCTTTTGCCACTAAATATATGAGCCTATATAGAAGCGATTCCAGTAGATAACTCAATTTCGGGGAAAATTTTACTTTTACCTCTTGGCCTTTTCAGTCTTCAAATGTCTTCGTTTTGAATTTTATCGATGTGTAGATATGAAATAGTTGTGAAGATGAAAAATGTAATTCTTAATAGTTGTTCAGTTATCGCAGGTCAAGTTTTAGTATATTTTCTACACATTTTCCTCAGTTTGTTTTATATTCAACATTCTGTCGATGATTCAAAAGAAAGGCATTATTATTTTTTAATATTTTCAATCCTGAAGTTAATAGGTTTACGTATGAAACGAGATGCTCGATGAAAAAAATCAATTTTCTATGAAAATCACGTACTTATTATCAGCTATGAAAAATCACCAGTCTATAATTTTTACTCATCTTTATTTAAGCTTGACGTTTCTATTAGTTTTTCAGATGATATATTCAATTTCTTTAATTATGACTTAATAGTTTTAACTCTTGAAAATTTTCGAAACGTACAAAAAATTATCGACATGGAGTTAAAAATTAATGAAAAAAACTATACTGCGGGAATTCGAATACTATGATTATTGTTTTCGACGTTTTAATTTTTAATTTTAGAGACGAAAACCCTCTTCGACTACCCATCGTAGAATTGAAACCATACATACATTTGATGGCAGTTCACAACGATATCACACTTCACGACCACCTGTCCGCGGCACGGCGCATCGACCCCGAAATGACGTTGCGGACTTAACATATGTACAGGGGAATTTCGCTTAACGAGCACCTCCCATAACGAGTTGATATGTTTGTTCGGTGTGACAACTAGATTTCAGATGATTTCCATACGTTTAAAAATCGAAAATGCCGCTACTTGAAGATTATATCGCGTAACTTTTTCAGTGTACTCATGAAAAGTTCTGAAGGATGAATATTAGATGATATCAATGGTAAGAAGCGGGCAAAAGTTTCACTTAATAATTCAAAAATTTTCTCGTCCAAGTAGAAAAAATGCTGAAAATTATATAGACTAGCAGTAGGTGCATGTGTAAATAATATTGTTTGAAATTAATAGAATTTCGTAATGCCATGGATGTGTTTATTGCCATCTATATGTGAAATAAAAAAATATTTTACGCCTTATATACATTAAGTAGTGCAGTTTCGTAATTATGATGCGTAGTTCGGAGTGTAAGGCGCGGCTAATAAATTGAACGCCCGGGTTCAAGGCACGGCTGTGGTTGAAAATTTCGAGCATCGTTAGCGTATTTATAATATAGACTAGGAAACTGAATTATCTCGGCCATGTAATTGGTAAAGAAAATACTGACGGCTTGATGATTGAGAGAAAAATCTTTGAAAAGCAGTTTTCGACAAGAATGCAGAACTTGTGAATGAAAAATTTCCGCAGATAGCTGAACAGGACCTCGACTGAAATCTTCAAAGCAGCAGCTTCTGCAATTTGGGTCCCTTATCTAAGCAAGGAAAGGGCGCAGATGGAACAACTCGTGGCTGGATGATATTAGTTTCATTTTTATAGACCTATTTCAATCTTCAGAATCATTCGAATTGTATTTCACGACTCTGAATGTTTTCCTTGAAAAATCACCAGGTCCTGATGGATGCCTATTGAAATTATCTACCATCACCAATACGTCAAGAAGATCAAAAGGGAACCTAGAACGATCGTCCTTTTTCCATTTTCCGCCAAAGAAAAAGACCGGAGGCGATCGAAATATGAACGGTAGCGCTATGATTAGCTTTTGTCTTGTATGAAGCGAGGTTTTACTATACCCAGGATAGAATGCATGGAGTCGGTGTGCGTGCGATTGACGGTCGCGTCTAGCTCTGGCTGCGGTCAGGACACGTGCTGCGCAAATTGATATGCAGCGGCGGGGACGTCGACGCTGGCCATCGCCGTCTGCTTTTTGCCGGTAATGCGTTTGTTATTGGCCGCGCCATGTGGCCAAAGCATACTCTCTATGCTTTTTCAGACTGTCCGATTTCAAAATTACAGATTCCATGTGTTTTCGAGTCGTTTCGATCCGGTTCTTGCTTGAGTCCAGCTCTTGATTCGATCCAGCTCTTGCTGCAATCCAATTCTGGCTGTGCTTCAATCCTATCTTCGATTCAGCTCTTGATTCGATCCAATTCTGGCTTTGATTCAATCTTATCTTTGATTCAATCTTATCTTTGATTCAATCTTATCTTTGATTCAATCTTATCTTTGATTCAATCCTATCTTTGATTCAGATATAGCTGAAACCTCGATCATATTATTGCTTCGATTCAATTCTGCCTTTGATTCAATCCCATATTAGATTCAGATGTAGTTGTAGCTTTGATCCAGCTCTTGCTTCGATCCAATTCTGGCTTTGATTATATCCTATCTTTGATTCAATCTTATCTTTGATTCAATCCTATCTTTGATTCAGCTATAGCTGAAACCTCGATCATGTTATTGCTTCGATTCAATTCTGCCTTTGATTCAATTCCATATTAGATTCAGCTGTAGCTATAGCTTTGATTTACCTCTTGCTTCGATTCGATTCCGGCTTTGATTCAATCCAATCTTCTATTCAGTTCCAGGTTTGTTTCAACTCAAGCTTTGGTTTAGTCTTATCTTTAGTTCAGACTCAATTGTGTTTTAGTTCCAGTTTTGATTCAGTCTCAATTTCAAATCAGCTCCATCGTCTGCTAAGCTCCGATTTTTTCTATTTTTCAGTTTTTATTATATTCAAGACTCTACTATGCTCAAACATGTTCTTTGTTCTAGATCATGATTTATTTTTCATTCCAAACTTCTTTGATTGAAAAAAAGAGGTAGAAAACTAAAGAGTTTCAATTACAGCGAAGTCAAACATAACCATTTCACACCCAACTAAATCTAAATAACCCACAAAACAAAAACAAAAAAACACATCATCAAACACCAATAAAAAAATTAAACACTCAACAACCCCATTTGAAAACGGCATGCACACACAAAAAAAAAAAGACAAGATCGACGATCAAAAGAGCAAGTCCCTCAAGAAACTAGCAATTTTCCCAGATTAGTCCTCGTCTCTGCGGTCTGTTTTTGTCTTCCCCCGACACTAATTTCCGAGTTGCGGAACAACACCCTGTGACTTTTCATCCCCCGACGACCCGAATGTGTTCGCTTAGGGGATGACCTCGTTCGGGACCCGGTCGCACCTTTCCCCTAGCGAAAATTCAAAGTTAAATATCAACGTGAACGATTTAAATGGGGTTAAATATGACACGGTATTCCAGAAAACAAAGTCTTATTTGCATAATGAACGAGTTTTTTGCAGTGATTCGAATGTTTGGGGATGGTTTTTCCGATAAGTGGATAGAGGCTTACTGATTGAAATGAAGAAAAATTGATCGATAAGTTTGAAAGAAGATGGGTGAAAATGTCTCATCGAAGAGTTAAATTAATTAAACATATCAATTGATAAGATATAAGTAGCCTAATGTTTTTTTTTTCTATGACGAAATTCATCATAGATATGGATTTTCATGGAAAATCAGATTAATTTAATTTGACTACAAGTTCTGTAGTTGATTTTTATGTGTGATTTTTTTACAAATTTCAATGGTTTTGGGATTGAAAATGATCATTTCCTTTTGGTGCAAAGTGAATTTGATACGTTTCGGCTCGATATGCGAATTTTTTCGAGTTCCCCTTTCAAGGTGAAGATCTGGGTCTGTAAAGTAATAAAGAATTCCATCATCTTGATCGCTCGAGCTTGAAATGTATTTTTTATATAATTTGTAGGACGAGCATTGATTGCGTTACCACACCGTGACTATGTCGGTATAAACGATCGCTCCCCTATTTTTTCGTACGCATCTTTTTCCGGATTTTCGTCACGTCAGATAACCTCAGTGGCGAATGTACAGATTTAATTTTATTTTCATCCGAATAAAACGTTGAAATACTCTACATTTCTATAAAGCATTTTTGCAGCGATGAAACTTCAATTTGACATGTTCAAATTTCGATTTGTGCACATGCATCGTATCGAAACTAGATACTGTTACTCGGCTCTGATTGAGTCGAATCGATTGTATTGTTGTTATATTGATCGGTAGTTGTATGAGTATGTAGTGTATTTAGAGGATTATAAGGTCAAGATGATAAGGTTTAACAAATGATTAAATTTCAAATCAAATTAACATTTAATTTGTTGTAATAACTCAAAAATCTTTTCAAATGTACGACAAGAAATCAAAGTTTAGTCGTTATCGAATAGATGTAGTAATATTATTTATGGATTCTTCAGCTATGAAATATACAGAAGAATCGAGTCAACAATAAATAGAATTCATAACATTCTCGTTTTTCTTTATATGCTACTGCATTCCGAAAGGAAAATATCTGTAACCTACTCTCGTGTATCATTGATCGTCTCTCCCCTCTTATAATAAGGGTGACATTTATTAAAACCTAATCAATTTCGACGAAACTTCAATAAATCACAGCACCAATCACCCGAATCAATTTTCGAAAAACAAGACCGATTCTAACTCTAAACGCGAATTAAAATTAAGAGAAACGTCAAAGGGTAGCACTAATCGAATAACATAAACACGGTACGATACAATTTCGCGCTCTTTTTGAATTTTTTTAGAGTGTCTTTGCAGAGGGGCGAAAATTTCCCTTTGACCGAACAGGCTTCAAGTGTCGGTACGATTTTTCACGTGAACGCGCACCGTTTGATTTTCCGGTTCCGGAAAAATCGGATTGGACGGTCTCAAAGCATTCGGAAAAACTTATCGAATCATCCCGAAACCGTCCAGACATCCGTTCAAATGTTAGGATTGAATTGTAAATGAAAATAAACGTATCCATGTTAGATTTTTTTTTCGAAAATAAATAAATAATTTGTCAAGTATTTCGCCGATATTCTCTTCTTCAACTACCAAATCAACACAAGACCGGATCTTATTTTCTACAAAACACGATAATTCAAACTATACCGAATCGCGTACTAGACAAGAGGGTTGTCTTTATAGCTGTGCAATTTTGAAACGATCTTGTGTTACAGTAGAGTCTCTATTTGAAAACACAATTTACGAATTTAACGAAAATACCATGAATTTAATATTTCACAAACAACGAGATATCCATCATTTGAAAGTTATCAATGAGGATTTTTCATAGCCCAGTCGTTACAAACAAGTAACAAAAAATACATGTGATGATATATTATATAACAATTTAGAATCAGCTTAAAGTCTAAAGAATATCGAGTAATATTAGATCACAGATTCCAAATGTCACGCTCTTATCAATTTGTCAAGTATAATCGTATATATTTTTGAAAAGCTTACAATCTCAGCATTATGAAAAGTGATCATTCCATGTGATCTGATAAAGCCGCCATTTTAAATATTCAAAAATGTCTAACGGAAAATCGAACTAAACTGAACAGATTAATTTCGATTTTGAACGATTCAAAATCAGGAAAATTCGGAAAATCGACATCTTACTGTAATGAGCATTCAGAAAGACGTCTCGACGTCGTCCACCTCGAGCTCGGGAGGCGTCGCGAAATCTGCGGCCCCCGGTCGGGCGCTGCGCCCCCTTCTATTTGCGCCCCACAGCCGGCTGCTAATCTAATTTAAAGCGAGCGAGCCCGATCGCTTTTATCGCCCCCCTCGAAGCCTCCGCCCCCCGAGGGGAGTGCGCCCCCCGCAGATGGGGGCTCGCAGTGCGGCCCGTCGGAGGATTTCGCCTTTTTTTTTATTCGTACTCGTGTTTGAATGCTCGTGTGAGGTTTTTTCTATAGAAAAATTTTGAGGATGGGTTAAAATGTGTAGTGATAATGTTCGGATTTTTGTCGTTGGAAAGCTCTTTTTGTTTGTTATTGAGGATGTTAGTTTGAAATAGTCGTGTGAAAAATGGTATAGCTGATAAAACTTAGCATTGGTTGGTACTTATGACTATGTTTTGTAAGTGGATTGGTGTCATTGTAATGTATCATGCTTTTTAATCAGTTGATGTACAATAATTCAGATACTTTTCTTTAAGTTGATCCCTTTTATATGATTTTATATACTGCCTTTTAAACGGGAATGCAATAAAATATAAACTAGACTGTCTACGTAATATTTGGAATTATGTTCATAGATTGTTTCAGTTATATTTTTTTTCACATAACTATTTCAGACTGACTTAAATAATAACAAACGATACTCATTTTACAATTATTATAATGATAGCATTGATTTATCCGTACGTATTTCAGTCAAAATCACATTCGAACTGAAATCTACTCTTTTTTAATAGAATAGGTAAAAATAATATAGTTTATAAATCTTATAATTTCATTCTGATCACTCATACGTTAATATTTTGAACGGACTGATCATTCGTGTTGTGTAATGTTATAGAAAAATATAAGACTTGTACGCCACTGAGGGTGAGACCGTAGTGTTGGCACTTTTATCCACATTGTCATATCCCGTTTTTATTAATGCCAACTTAACAAACACACACCCCGTAAGACAAGAAGAACATGAGGAAGGGTCGGTGCAAATGGCCTGTCAAATATTTTTCTTCATTCCGACGCGTCGTTCGATGTCAACGGGCGAATTAAACCTATTCCGAAACGGGGCACATAAACCCACATATCCATAAGAAAATGTGCTATTTCATACAAACAAGACTATATTTATATATTTTTTTAATAAATAACCGAAAAAAAATGATAATTATAATTAGAGTATAATATATACGTCTGTAAACCAGTGTTCTCGAAGACTCTGGACTTTAAGCCAATTGTGAACTGTTGTAGAAATTACGTTGTTTGTAAAATGTAATATGATAAAAAGTGCATATATGATGCAATATTGTAATGCAGAAAGAAAGTATCCTTTTTCTCGTGTGGTGTGAAAAGATGAAAGGATCAAAGTGAGACGTTGATCCTTGCGTCAATCATGTGATCCATTCGCAAATCCTCACTATGGCAATATCGAGATCGATTTGCATACAGCCCATATCGGATAGTAATATTACAATTGGAAAACTGTCAACGTGGATCAATTGTATCTACAATATAGAAAATGACTTTTATGTATATAAATTTATATAATATATTCGGTATAGTTTAAAAAAAACATGCATACAGTTGGAAAATTTACTCTTCATTTGAGTACATGAAAATCTGCAGTAATTTTAATATTTTTTATGAAATCTAACTGAACGTTTTTTCGACAGCCATAACTAACTAAGTTGAAACAATTGAAAAATAGAGTCTAATATTAAATCAGGTTATTACATAAACATAGATCTGATAAAACGTGGAAAGCGATCGGAAAATTCTAACAAAGCAACCGATGCGCATTCACCCGAAAAAACTCACGCACTTGCACACGAGATCCCTTTCACATACACGTTTTCTTCAAGATATCCTCAAAATGTGTGACACGAAATCTATATTATGATTCAGTACATTCTAACACGCATTAAAATAGATTCTCATAACACAGTGTTAGTTTCGGTACACTATAAAATGAATCGAATAAAATTTGTGTGAATAACATACATAAGTAGTATATTTTTGAGTGGATGACGTGAAAATTGAACAACAAGAAAAATGCTCAATGCATACTGTGAGAATATCGTGTTATAGGAGTGATAACCAACCGATAGCGCAGCGGTATAAAGCGTTAGTGCATGCCGTGTCGATTCAGCATACTTGGGATGCGTGAGTTCGAGTCCTATCTTGGCGAGTGTCAAAAATGTCGTTTTTTCTTAATTGATAAAAATTGATATGGAAACACGGTCGTATCTTTCGAATGTTTGGATTCATTTGATTCGAAAAAAGTGTTAATTTAACGCTTTACGAAACGGCTCCGCAAATGATCATCACCTACACCTCATATTTCGAGTAATTCGAATTGTTTAGTGACATCTGTGTATGTACACTATAATTTACTCTTAGGAGTAGCTTTGCCATAATGGTAATAAAAATTTCTTCACTGTTTAGTGAAATGATGTTGATTGATGACGTTGAATTGGGCTTCGGCCTGTAGAGAGAAATAACTACGAATATACGATTCGTAGAAGAATAGTTGAGAAACGCCACTTTAGACTTTGTACGCGCTCATATATGCGGGCGATAGGCGCATCCCGGTTTTTTTTTATTACCCGGGATCTTATTTTCCCGGGATAAAGGGGATATTGCGCTTCGGGGACGGTAGATTCTCTCTTTTCATGTTACGATCTTCACTTTGGCCGCGAAAACACGTTAATATTTGAAGTATTCTTCGTCGGAAGTGGGTGCGTTCAATCTCGTCGAATTTGCGGTTAACAGTAACGTTGAAAATTTCGATCGAATACATTTGCTATAATTTTCAAGTGAATGAATTAATAAATTCGCTTTAAAAATCTCGAAGATTCACATAAACTATGCTGAAAAATAAGTTATTTATTTTTAAAATAATAGGGTATCATGACTTTTAATTTTCTCATGTTTTTATACATTCCTACTTAAATTTTAAGTTCTATCAAAATCTGTGACCCGATATATGTGAAATTTTCTAGTGGGACCGAATATCGTTAGTTCGCATAGGAATTTTTCCCCTATGTGAATTTTCTCATCTCGCATTGTTCCCTAGCCGATTTGTTTTTCTTATCTCGAACTGTTTCGCAAACTTCAAAGAACGCGATCCGCGTATCGACTCGGAAAATTCAAATTTGTTTTCCGAATCTAAACGTACACACACACGATTTGATCAAAAAACCTTCAAATTTAAAGCATCGAAAAGTTTCAGCGTACATATCGACAATTTTTCCATTTCAATTTAAAAATTTTATCGAGTATACCATTATCAAAATTATTTTTAACCCTTAAATTTGATTTGACCATTGGAATTGGAATTGGTCGATCATAAGCAAAATACCGAAACGAAATTCAATAATTTCGTCCATCCGTTTTCAATATGCCAACTTAATTTTTCTTAAAACAGATTCATTTAATTTCTAAAATATTCAACTTGAATTGAAAACTATTAAGCTTGAATTAAATGATACTTGCCTTGAATTGGAAATGATTTTACTCGAATTGTGACTTTTTTTCAATTGAAATTTTTTTTTTCAAATTGAATTAATGATGATTTAACTTGAAATGGAAGCTTGTATTGCGGTTGTAGGCTCCATAGGAGGATTGATTTTTGTCTGGAAACACGTTAGGCCATGTAACACCCTATTTGCAGACAATTGGCCCCGATAACACCCCTATCGTGCCAAAGTCATCGTTGACAAATTGTCCGTTAAGCGCACATACGAAATCGCACATGTAAACGGTTCTAGTTGTAAATATTGCCCCGACGCGATTGTATCGCTGTAAATGCCGCGTTTTACAAAACTTTCGAAGGGATGTTTGTTTATTTTTTTCGAAATTTTCTATTTCGTATGCAATAGAACTCAGCTATTCGTACAATTCGCATTAGTACAATGCTCAGCTATTCGGACAATGTTCAGATATTAAGACAAATCCGTGAAAATTTGTGTTATCTTGTTATTTTTTTTATCAAAAACAATACAATTATGAGTTTCAAAAAGATAACTGATTCAATCAAGCCGAATAGGAATGCAATGAAAACGACATTTGAATTTTAAAACGAACTCGTAATCAAAAGTTTGATGGTGGAACTCTTGTCATTGATTTTATAACTCAATATAGAATAGTGAAATCTTCATATTTATTTTTTCATAAGTTAAGGTAAGTATTAAATAATAAATAGCCAGATGATAGTGCAGATATAAAAAGTGCTTGTGCACACAGTGTCGATTCAGCATTCATAGAATGCATATATTCGAATATTGTTGATTCTGACGAGAATCACATGTTATTACTCAATCGATTAATTGATATGAAAAAGATCACTAGATCTGTGTGAATTGAAAAAATATTATATTTTCGTATCATATATCGTTTTTCTCAATTGACTAATTGATATGGAGACTTTTTCCGAATACTTGAATCGAAAAAAAGATATAAATTTAACTCATAAGGAAACGATTCCTAAAAATTATCATGATCCAAAAAAAATTTGCAAAATAAACGATCGGTCAAGCCACAAGAGTCCGACGATAATCGCCCAGGCGATAAATCGGCCTTCGCTCAGTTTATCTCAATAAATTAGGGCTTCCGGGGACAATTAGCCGAAGGGCAGGTGGGTGCAGGCCAGATAGCGAAGTGCTAATTATCTCGGGGTGGACAAGGGCCCCAAAGCCCCGAAGATTACCGAACCCGGATTCCGGACTCCGGACTCCGAATTTCCAATTCGAAGCCGCACCCTTCCGGATCCGGATCCGCGGTTAGGTTCGCGATAGCCTCTTCTGTCCGTCTCTGGACGTGGGGGTGGAATTTTGAGGGTTCGGAGTCAGGATTGGGATGTTGTTTGGTCGTCGGTCTTGGGGATGTGATGTAATTGTCTGATGATGGTGTTGGATGTCGAATTCTAATCTGTCTGTGTTTAAGGGTGGGGATGGTCTTTTATGTATTTCCAATCGTATTTTTTTCATATTTTATTGATGTTCGACTAAAATATTCGATTATCGAGTATGAAATTATAATTTTTAGTTGATAGTCGATAGTCTTTTCGGGCTCTGATAAGAGTTATGTGTCATTTTTATTAATTATTTAATATTGTGAAACTATATTTGAAAGATATTGATGAGATTTGAGATACATATAATACAATATAATATATTATACATATATTTATCCTAATTTCTAAATAGTATATTTATACTTTCAAATAAACTAATTTTAACAAAAAAGAGATATCATGCATGAAAATTCTTTTCACTATCCATTTCTATTACAAATAACAACAAATAGCCAAAAAAAATCTTCACATTTCGAACCAATGGACTCAAACCATATTCCAAAATAATCTAATCACAAAACGAATCTAATTTGGAATATAATACACATTATATTCATGTAGCACAGACACAAAGGAGGATTTTATCAATATTACGGAAAATTGCAAGGGCGTGGCGTGGGCGGAGTTCGACACAGCCACGCCCAATTTTTCAATTTATTCAAACACCAAATTCCAACAGAACCAAACATATATATTCATACATACATATATATTTACACACACACGTGTATAGAGCCTCATTTACATCACACAGACGCAAAACACACGTTCATTGTTTTTCTTCGGGCGGCCATTTTCCTCTCGAAGCTCTCATGTCCGAAAATAATCCATATCCTACATTCGATACGCGTCTAATTTTGAGACAAAATATACAATATAGTCGAGTTTTTCATGCAATTGTATATTAAATTCTTAGAGATCGCGAAAAAGATTCGTTTTTGAAAACAATGTTCCTATCCGATCGAATGAATATAATTTTTGATCAAAATGTAATTATAGCATTACTTGAAGTAACTTATGAAATTTTGTATTTGAGAAATACGATCTAATTCATTAAAAAATGTTATATTTGCGAATAAATGCAATTGAATGTATCATTTAGAAATTGAAATTAAATGTGATTGAACCTATTCAATGTTGTATTGAATTGAATTTCTGTTCACGTACTTGGAACATGACGTAAGGAGCCATACTGTCGAGTCAATTAACGTTGAAGGATCTTCGTCTGATTAACATGGGCTCCATCAAAGTCATCGGTGGAATGTCACCAGGATTCGAAGGTTTCGGTTGTAGTTGTTGTGGAATGTTGAAATTCTCTTTGAGTTTTCCGAATCCGAAAACCGTAGATGATGGATGAAGTTTTTGAATCAGATTATCAAAAAAGGATAGATTTTTTTGCAGTTGAAAGTTGAATTTGAATTGAACTGAAGATGGAATTATTTAAATCGAATAAGGATATCTGTATTTATAAATTCACTTGTTCAATTTCCCGTATACCAAATTCATCTTCGAGAATTTTTGTGAAAAAAATTGAATGAAAATATTTTAAAAAACTTAGAATATTTTTAAATCAATAAAAGTAACAAGCGATACATTGAAATTAAATATTACATTATTTTTCATATCATATTGTTGGTTATCGTGCATATAATGAAAATTTTCGCCCTATTGGATCGTATCAAAGCGATTAACTGAAATTGTGCACTGTACTTGAAAAATCAGATTTTCAATTAATAACATATCTAAACCAAATCTAATTTGAACGACGATTCGTAGATGCATCTTTTTTGGATGGAATGAGCAACGATAGTTAATTACAACGAAGAAAAATAATTAACGACAATCTATGTAATATCGAAGAAATTCCCAATGAAAAGCTCGGTTGGATAAACACTTTTCTCATCCGATGAAATTGCAATAATATCGGATGCATTTTAGCGAATAATCTCGTTACCGTTTGCTCGTTCATATTGCACGCTTCGTCGATCAAAACCAAGAACATGACTTGGTATAACTGCAATGCGGCTTTTCGATACTATCGTCTATATTGAAATTGGTTGTACGAAATAATATCCACGAAAAAATGTCCACGAAATAATATCCAGAGAAAAAATGTCCAGGCGAAAAAATGTCCAGAGAAAAAATGTCCAAATTCTAATTGGAAAAAAATCCAATAGGAGAAATATTCAATCTAACCATTACAGTTTCTCATTAATAAAATTATCGCGGAATTCGGTCATTCAGGGGTCGACAACCTTTCGTGATTTACCTTTTTGTGATTTAACCTTTCGTGGTTATTTAAAACGAAACCGTACGTTCTATGGAGACGATTGCGAGTGATTCTGGCCATTGATTAATCAATTATTGATATCAGGGATCCTCAACCTAAATCTAATTAAATCTAACTAAACCTAACCTAACCTAACCTAACCTAAATCACGAAAGGTTGTCGACCCCTGACGACCGAATAATAAATTGTTTTTTTCGTTCTTGATACCTGGAAAGATTGAGGACCCCTGATATCAAACCTAACCTAACCTAACCTAAATCACGAAAGGTTGTCGACCCCTGAATGACCGAATTCCGCGATAATTTTATTAATGAGAAACTGTAATGGTTAGATTGAATATTTCTCCTATTGGATTTTTTTCCAATTAGAATTTGGACATTTTTTCGCCTGGACATTTTTTCTCTGGATATTATTTCGTGGACATTTTTTCGTGGACATTATTTCGCACGACCATTGAAATTTCATGCAGCGATACGAAAAAAAGCCTATAATTATTGAAAATAAGCATCGAAAACACCCACAGTTAAACAAAAGCATACATACGGATTATGATAATGACAATGAACAGCTGTAATTTAAACATCGCAGATTTGAAAAGACTTTTATAACAAGATGACAAACGACTCGAATGTAATTGTCGCCGCAATAAATAAAGGACGATATCGGTGCGGTCCGAGGTCCTCTTACCCTTAGGGACCCTTACGGGCGATTTGTCACAAAAAAGCGCAATAACGCCACCCCATTATCAAAAGAGTGTTGTGCGGTGTAATTTCGCTAATAAAATTCCAGATTAGAGCTGGTTCGCCACACACTCCCCTCCAGCACACATAAGCATTTACTGCACTCGCGGCAAATGAAATCTTAAAGGGAGATTTACATACATATGTTCGAGTTGTCGTTTTCTTTTTTGGTTTTGATTTGAAATAGAAACAGTAACAATAATGGCTGGAAATATAAGTAAATCGATCTTAATACATGGAATTATCGTTGATTTTTCATTTTAACTTCCACGATTGAAAATCGATTGTATTTTTCGACAGAGAAAGGGACTCAGAGTCTTCAAGTATATCAACTACTAATTTGATCCATAGATTTTAGAGCATGACTTGTGTTTAACTGTCATAATTTATTGTTCATATAACTGAACCAAAATTTAAATCATAATAGTATAATATTAAGGAAAAACTTGTTCGGTGTTAGTGTCAATACGTTATCATAGTTAACACGAAAATCGAATGATCTTTTTCTATATATTTGCTACGTTTTGGTTTAGTTTTCTCGGGATTCATTCACACAAACTAAAACCAAAACCAATAGATAGAAACAGACAAAAAATATAGCTATATAATGATTTATCTTGCATATATGTATAGCCATTTCTTTAATAGGTCTATCTCAGTCATTGAATTTGGTATCAATTTGATTTCATGCACTATTAAGACGAGTTTTAACATCGGCGACGGAAAGCAACAGCAACAGTGCACAACAAAATGCGAACAATATGCCCCAAGAAATTCGAATAATGAACAAATCGTCACCTTCTGTTAATGTCGCTGGCTACAAAATTCACTATAACCTATAAAAAAAAGACAAATTATGAAAATTAAAAACATGAAATAATCTGAACAAGTATGAAAGTTACAATCGATCCCCCCTCACCCCTCATCCGCTTCGAGACGACAATGGGCCAGGAATGCTTACCGCGATATGAAACGCCATTTGTCAAGTTTTTATTGGCCACCCACCACCCACCGCCCCCCCAGCCGCATTATATTGTGTTATTGTTGTTCGGCTCGGGCCGAGGAATGCGAGCGGACGTCTGTCGGGTGCCACCCTCGGTCTGCTGATGCTGCATTGTCCTCGGCTCGACGATGGACTTTTACAAATGGGCCAGCCGTGGGGTTCGTTGGGGTTAGGGTTTTGCGGTGATTTGTTCAAGAGGTGAGATTTTTCAGTCTGGGTTGTATGTCGGTTGTGTTTGTGTGGAGGTGATTTTGATAAGGAATTGGATTAGATAAGTAGATTTTGAAGATATGATATGATTCAGAAATAAGAATTAGCATGATTTTGACATGTTTGAGATTTTCAGGTGATTCTTTGAAATGAAATTTTCGAGTCTGAGGTATGTCGGTTATGTTGTACTGTAAAAAGTAAATCTTAAAAATGTTGCATACTGGAATTTCTGTTTGTCTGAAATTGAATTTAGTTGCTAGTTATACGAAATTCGATCCCCACTCTCGCTCTAATTGTGAGCAACAATAATACTGAAAATGCCCATGGGTAATTTGAATTTTGAACTATCTGAAAAAGAAATCAAATTCGGGCTAGTATTAAGATTTTCTTTTTACAGTGTGATTTGAAAGCTATGCTTGTCAAAAATTGATTTGCTAGAATTATATGGAGATTAATAGATACTTAAGATGAGATCTAAGTCAAAAACAAGACATATTGTTAGCATGATTTCTGTAGGCTAGGATTTTGAAGTCATTTGTTTGAAGTGAAATTTTCACATTTAGGTTCTGTCGATGTTGATATGAAAGAAATGCTATTTAGAAATTGTTTAACTATAAATAAAACAAAAGGATCATAAAAATAGAAAATGAGATATAACCTTAAACCACGATTTATAATTTCGATAAATAGTTTTGATATAATGCCTGTTCTGAAAATAGCAATTCATCAGCAAAGAAATTAGACCAATATGGTTAAATAACGCTTAAATCTGGTTTTAGGTTCGATTTTTTTTCTCTTTTTAAGATCAAATCATTAAAAAAATCAATACATGTTCTACCAAAAAAATCTGAAAAGCACTTTTTGAGTGCATCCGAACGAGCCTTAAAAACCAAGATCATTTGAGCTACGATATTTATAAGTACAATTATATTAAATCGACCATCATTCTGACAGGATAACAGACAAGTACCATTAAATGTTTAAACATACAACTGAGAAAATCGGAAAAGCGATTTTCCACACACACACACACATAAATTCAACTAAAGCCCAACGTCGATCGATACCGAGTCCCGGGACGTGGGCGTTCTGGCTCCGGTTGGTATGCGTGGATTTTTAATTTTGTCCACGTTGGCATTTTTCCGACCAGAAAAGGGCGTGGGCGGGGGCGGGGGCGTGGCGCCGGAAGCGGAGCCTCCGCCCCCCGGCGTGGCCCCCGAAAGTCCCGCCCGGGACGGGACAGGCCAGTAGCCTCCGGGACGTCGGATCTGCAGGACAACCGAAACGCTTCCGGGACATTTTCAGGTGAGGGGAAATTTCGATTTTTTATGATTTGAAGGTGTATTTGTGTTGATGATTTTTAAACACGTTATTCTTTAAAAAAAAAATTTTTTAATAGTAAAAAAAATGACTTTCAGTGCACATTTTCATTTTCAAGTATAGTCATTCAACGATAATAGTTGTCAATTTAATTTTAATTTATGACATACAGTGAATATCTTTTTGGTCTAGTATTTATCTGATAATATAGAATTTCCAATAATGCTATATTTCAACCCTTTTGAGTGGTTATACGACGATTTTTTGAACGATTTTTCTTCTTGCAGATAAATATTATTTTCTGCAAACTTTCAGAGGATCAAAAAGTCATCGAATATTTTGAAATTAGCAAAATTTAGCGTTATTAGAAAGGTTTTATTGTCGGAAAAATGTAATAATCTGCTTTAAAACTGCGTGTAGATTTGATGAAATTTGAATATAATTCTCGTGAAATCTATACGGAGCAGATTTGAAGCGGAAAAGTTTAAGTAGGTGTTCAATTCAAATTCATAATTTTTGTTATAGTGCAGTGTGATTTAATGATAAATTAAAAGATTTTCTTGAATTTAGAAAATTGAGAATGTTTAGAAAATTTGTTTCGATCTAGATGTTCTATTTAAAGATATTTGAAACTAAAAATGTGATTTTTGCATAAGTCATTTTTATGATGTTTTAGAAAATGTGAAGAAAAAATCTGTGTCAAATATATTAATTTTCCTTGTTTTTTATATCGGAAGTTAGTTATAAATTTTATATCGAAAAGTGAAAAAAAATGTATAAAAGAAAAATCTAGCGACGTTATTGATAGTTTATTTAAGATAAAAGACGCATTCTAATAGGAAAAATAAACGTTTTATCGAATATCAATTTGCAAGAAATTTTACAAAAATATCAATTTACCCATTACTAATTATTGATATTACTAAATTGTAATTTTCAGGAAATTAAGAAAAATTCGTTACGAGTTCATACATGTGATTTGATACGAAATGATATAGGTAAATTACATTTTTTTAATAATAAATCACTGCGCGACTTTATACATGCATATTTCCATGTATTGATAGAGCGATTTTTCCACATAAAATTTTGCAAGCGATTATTGTTTCAATGTATTTTTAGTTTACAAAAAAATCACCTTTGTCTTATTTTACACTAAACGACTTAATGTATCATTTCGAAAAAAAATCATTATAACCAGATATAGCAATGGGATCTAAACGCCTATTAATTGTCTAAATTCTACTTTTAAGTTCGCATTTAAAGCGAAAATAAAATGATTTCAAACTAAAACATAACCAGAAAAAAGAGCATTCCATTATCACTACACCTAATTTAGATTCGATCACGATTCACAACCCAAACTCACAACATATGTATAACCGGTCCAAACCTCAATCGCTCACCGAAAATCCCCGTAAAGAGGCCACAGGACACAAGTGCGACGATCCTCGGGTGCTTCTGAAGCAAATCCAGACCGAAATTGGCATTTCAACCCCCGATGGAATTTGCAGGGGTGAGGCCGCAAGTCATCGTGTGATCGCGAGTGATTTATAAGCGGGGGTGTCACAGGTGGCGAGTGCGGGATTCCGGCTAACATCGCGCAAATGTTGTGCGATTTAAGCTCCTATATTATTATATATCTGTGTGTTTGTGTGGTTGTAGTGTTTTATAGTCGGAGATGAAGAGTTGGGTTTTTTTTCCATTTTTTAGCTCGATAATATATGTAGTTTTTCTAGTTGGTCTTGTGCCGCAGTTGCGTGAAGTTATTTGTGTGAGCGCTGAAGCGCGAATGCGTGGAATTGTAATATAGATTTTTACTCCAAATTCGTATTTTTAAATATTTAAGTCATGCTTTTTCTTAAGTCATATTGTCAATCACATCTTTGTGTGTATGAAAGAATATAGATTTGACTTGAAAAGGTACAAATTTGACTTGAAAAAGTACGAATTTGACTTGAAAAAGTATGAATTTGGATTGAAAAACTTTTATACTTTAATATGTTTGAATTCGATAATTATAGCTGAAGCGTGACGTCAGATCATCAATTTTTTTACTGTCCGTTTTTATTTGTAGACCTTATAGAGTATTTTTTCTTGAATTAAATATAAATCACTTTGTATGCTCAGAAGAGTTCAATTAAAAAAAATGCCCATGTTTAATGCAATTTGCGAGTTTATACAGCGCCGAACGTGCTTACTTAGCGAAAATTGTTAAATTTATGTATTTCCACTGCCGAATTGCGAATTTTTCATTATTCCACACCAAACACAACGAATTGCATAAAACAAATCCTCGTTTCCACACAGGATAGAGACTACAACTATTCGTGTCGATTGGTGAACCATGGAGGGTTTCCTGCAGCATGTCGCTCCTCAGTTCTTGCATCCAGCCCTACAATCATTCGGATGCGGTGCATTCAGACCCATCGCAGGCGCATTTCATCCCTTGTATCCGGCTAAGGCTTTTTCCAGACATTTCACCGATCAATATGCGTTGGCGCAATCGGTAAGTTTAAGATTTTTTTCGTTTGAATTTCCATCGTCTGTGAATCTAAAACCACATTTGAAAGAATATTTTCAATGAATCAATGTAAAAAAAAATAAGATTTTATTTAGATTTTTTTCATCTCAACTCGTCAAATTTCTTGAAAGCTCAAAACGATTTCGAATTAGCAATACATTTCCCATCGAATTACAGTTTACAGCTTATTTTGTATACGAGAAACCGTTAACAACAGATGTTACCTATCGGCCGCGGCTTTGTTCTCTCGATTTAGAAACTCAAACAAATTTGACGAAACGTTATTTCTTCAGACCGAGTCCGGTTCAAATAACGCCATACGCACTATTTGAACTTATTTGTAGCGTTTTATTTGTTTTCACTCCGTTCGCTATATAATTGAAATTTCAAAACAGCGCCAGCCTCCGTTCGGGTCTCCGGTGGAGACGAGAACTCCTCGCGAAGGCTCCAGCTCTCCAGGAAGTGCGGCTTCAGCCTCACCTGATCCACCCACGTGCAACGATTTTCTAGGTAAATTAAATTGTAATCATATTTTTTTCATTAAAGCACCATCTATTTTTCAATCCGATAACGAAATAATATAATGGAAATATTGAAAAAAATCAAATTATATGCATTAAAAATATATTCAACTTTTTTTTTATTTAAGCTAATATGAATATAATTTCATCTATCAATATTCAATTATTCTAATTTTATCAAAAAATATGTTCTTTCGCGGTTTTTTAATTCCTACATATTAAGTACACAATGAACTCGAGTCAGATTTACAAATAAAATTTTCCACATTCAAAGATCAATTTTCATACAAATCAATAAAAATCATAAACGAAACCCTACAAAATTGAATTCTGCGATAAAAAAAAATTAAGAAGCCCCTATTTAATTAATATATAATAATCAATTAGTGCACTGTAATAAAGATCAAACGGGAAAGCGCATCGCGGTAATTAAGTACAGGCCTGAAATAATAATTTCGAACGAGGAATGTCGAACCGAAGGGTGTCCTCTTTCTTACCTACCTCCAGAAGAACAAACCACCCCAAGGGGTGTATTTCAGTTGAAAATCGTCCGAAATATGCAGATGCAATTCGACCGCGAGCCCCGTTCGCAATTAAGGAGATCCCTCTCATTTTCCCCTTCTGGGAGATAAATACTATGGAGAGTCGAGGATTTCGAAGTGCTTGAAAAAATAATTTGCCTCAGAGTTTGGGTTTTATGTATATCGTTGTCCCCCTTCGGAGTCACCTTTAAGTTACGGTTTACCTTCGGGTGAACTTCAGCTTGTCTCCGGGTCGACCTGAAAAATCTGTCGAATTAATTATCCGGATCTCGATCGGTTTAAAGTGTCGGGGATTTTGTGATTTTCTGTGTGGATTCGTTTGGAAAGAATTAGGGTGAGTTTGGGTGTTGGATGTGAATGTTTTCATAAGCGTTAAGCATTTTTTGATTTTTATATAGATTGGAGTAGGTGGATGTTATTTTAACATGGCTTTAAATGTTGGGAAAAAATAAATATGGTATTTATTGTGTTAAATGGTAAAAGTGTCTAGAGTATCAATATGTTTAGACAGTGTGCACATAGATTCGTTGAAACACATTTTCTTCTATGAAAAATAGTTTTTTTTCATTAAAAAACACTCACGTCCTCATCAACTATGAACATAATAAATATCATGTTAGAATTTTTTAATCATATAAATCTACTTTGCAATAATACAGTCATTAGAATGCTCACCTAAAACCGACATACATATCATTTTTTTTAACGCTCAATTTAGTTTAATTACTCTGAATCCCCAAGATATAAGATGCACCAAATCGTCCCACGCGTAAAAGACCAACCACTTATCTCATGAAATCACTATATTCAACTAAACACTAAATTAAAAAACTGAAAATACCAACCCCCAAAACATCAAAATATAAACCCATTCCTCGTAATTCGACCATCATTAATACGAACCGAACCGTTTCCAGAACTTCACGAGCATGTGTGCACTTTGGACACGAGTCAAACTTCCGAGGGACGTTTAAATGCGAGAACAGCCCTCAAAGGGATCGGTAAAAAGGGATGACTGATTGCCGATAAAGCCGCTGGAAAACAAGCCTTCGGAATGGGGGAAAACTTGTGGAAAATCTTGCGGAAATTATCTACAGTCACTGTTTAAAATGGATAGCACGTGTTGCTCGCTGAGATTGACGATATCGTAAAGCCGGGGTCATTTTATGTCGATTTGGATCATATTTGTTATGTGAGATCGTTTGTGCCCTTTATTATGGTGGTGGTTTAAGTTTGAATATTGAAAAAAATGAGATGATCGTTTTTCTTTTGGTTCGTATCTTTGTAAAACTGTCGTGATGTATTTAAATTTAAATAAGCTTTTATTACTTTGAACTAATTTAATGTGAATTATAATCGATTCAGAAAGACAGATTGTGTCCTTAATTTGGTTTTTCGTACAATACATTTTAAATTGATATTTTTGAAGTATTGCAAGTAATCGTTTCGAAATAACACGATGGAATTTTATCGAAATAAGAAGTTATTTATGTTGAATTTGAAAGATCTAATATTTCGTACGAAGAAATAAACGTAAATATGTAAGACGTTTAGAAGTTAGATAAATTTATATATTAGCGTGAATTTTGACAAACTCGAATGCCAAAACACTATAAATTCGGGCAAACAATTCGCGGCATGTTCGAAAATGAATTTCATATTTATAAAATGTTAGCATCGGAATCATAGCGTCGGAATTCAAAATGTACGTAAACAACAGTTGCAACGTATTACGCTCAACTTCAAATTCAACTTTCAAACAATACCGAATGTGAAAAGTTCCGCATTGAACCCATCTATATTTTTTACGACTTGACCATATGAAAATTAAAAATTTTCAAAAAAAAACATTGAATTTTTCCGATCCTCATTCGAGATTTTCACTGAAGAAACTTCATTATATCAGCGAAAAATATAATTTCGAAATTCTCAAGAATATTCGAGCGTACGACAATGTGTTAACGACGAAATTTAATCGCGATATTAAACGAAAAGTCGTTTAAAAAGAAAACTTTCCGTTTAAACGCCGCGGTCTGAAAGAAGCGAAATAAATAGCGCAACCGAAAAAGGAAAATAGACGTCGAAAAGGGGAACGTTGAAAAATTCTGCGCAGTAAAGCGATGCGATTAACAAGCCTTTAAAGCTGCACAGGGGCGGCGGGGGTGAAAACGGGTGTGGGGGGGGGTGTTGTGGGGCCAGGGGGCGCAGTCTCCCTCTCCGGGGGGCGCAGGCTCCACTCCCTTTGGCTGACTTTGAGGGGGGCGAAAAACGCGAATATCTTTTTATGATATCCTTCGTGCGAAAAGCGAAAGCTTAACTCGAGGAGAACGTCGGATGCGTTGATGGCCCTTCCGAATGCCTATGTTCGGATTTAATGCGATTAGTGTGTGTTTGTTTTCGTACATGTGTTTTCTTATTTTTTTATTATTATTAAAATATAATACGAAATTTTATAATATTTCTCAATCAATTTTTCACTTTAAAGTATATAAACAACTGCTAGAGATAAAATAGAAACTCTAAGAGTAACAACAATGCACAATATTATTTCTCATCATTTCTCTCTACAGGCCAAAGCCCAATTCAACGTCATCAATCAACATCATTTCACTAAACAGTGAAGAAATTTTTATTACCATTATGGCAAAGCTACTCCTAAGAGTGAATTATAGTGTACATACACAGATGTCACTTAATAATTCGAATTACTCGAAATATGAGGTGTAGGTGATGATCATTTGCGGAGCCGTTTCGTAAAGCGTAAAATTAACACTTTTTTCGAATCAAATGAATCCAAACATTCGAAAGAAACGACCGTGTCTCCATATCAATTTTTATCAATTAAGAATAAACGACATTTTTGACACTCGCCAAGATAGGACTCGAACTCACGCATCCCAAGTATGCTGAATCGACACGGCATGCACTAACGCTTTATACCGCTGCGCTATCGGCTGGCTATATGCAGCACTAAAATCAATCGAATATAATCAAAATCGACTAAATGGTGATTCAATTTTAGAAATCTTTTGTGAAAAATTAAAGTCACACTTTTTTCGAATCATATATTCGAAAGAAACGATCAATCCATTTTATTATCAATTGAGAATAACTACGAGTAATTTTCACCAGAATCTCACAAAAATCGAACCAGCATCACAAAGTCACCGAAGCACAACCAAGCATGCAAAAATGCTTTATAAAACATTATTTTCGTTTGCTATTTGCTATTAAAATTTGCTATTTTCGGAATGATTCAATAACTAACCAGCGATTTTCAGATCATTTAGCAATACAACACCGCAAAAACTAATTCCGCGAACGACCGCTCCAAAACATGTCGATCATCTGTGCAATTGCTGCAATTTGTAATTGCAATTTCGCGATTCATTTCCGAATGTGGTCGCGGTCTAACGTTCACAATGGTAAATCACAGTTGGAAGTGGTTTTGAATCAATGCCACTATACGTCATTTCGCATGAAAATCAACATATTACATTATCGATTATTCGATTCGGAGATAGAATTCCATTTTCTAATCCAGATTCCTATGAAAATATCAAAACATAGAGATGCAAATCTGAAAAGTTTCACTTCTGAATCGCGAATACCTACGATGATTTTTCTTTCATACTTTGATCGTGACGTGTTTATGATCGTATTTAACGCTATTTTGACTACCAGGCAGCAGCCAGAAGCTGAGATGTGGAGTATGCGACGCTCGTCTGGGTCCAGGAGTAGCCCAGGCTCACTTTATGCAAGAATTGCAGCATTTATGCAGCCTCAGTGCACCTCCAAGAGACACTGCACCACCGCAACATGATGAAGATGCACGTTGGGAGGTCTCATATCTAATTATTTTATAATATAATAGACCTATTTTGTATGTATGTGTGTCCGGTGTAACGCTATAGTACTGTTACATCTCATTTAAATTATAATTTCGTACAAATGTCTGATGTAATTCAATGTTATTTCATATATTGTATTTATACAATACATAGAAAGTAAGTTTCGGACTGTTTTCTTACATTTAGTACAGTCAATCTTTAATTAAAACTCGATAAAAATCTAAGAAACAGATACGGATGTATCCATTGTAGTCTGTTCGGCTAATTATTTGACAGTTCTCAGTTAGATGACTGACTATTTAGAATAAAAACATCGATTTTTCTTGTAATAAACATCTCACGAATCATAAAACCATAAAAATGAAAATGAATAAAACCACGAACCATAAAAATCGATAAAATGATTTTAAGTTTGAAAATATCGAAATTTAAATATATGATAACCGTTGAAAGAAAAAATCACCTACTTGAATTACAACGATTCTGCTGAAACTCTCGTTGCTTTGTGCATTTATACTGTAAATGCAATTGTACAATTGAAAAATTGCTCTGATTCTTCATAGAAACATCAATGAACTTTCATATTATCACTTTTTCACAGATTTTCTATATACACATCACTTTTGCTCTGCTTTAAATTTTTAAAACACTTCACATTTCAATTAAATTAATATTACGCGCCGATTGTATGTATTTATCATTCATTATTATTATAATAAACACAATTTAGAACGAATATTGGTATAAAATCGAACTGTGAAATGAAAAATTAACGATTTTGAAACATCGAAAACGTTTTTACCGACCATGTATCGAAATCGAAATCGTCGACTGAAAAAATAAATGAAAACAAGTGAACATAATTTCAAATTATTTTATTTGAATTTTGTGAAAATCATATTATCGTAGCAAATAGCATGTTCGTTTCTATCGATCTATTTGACCGCTTTTGATTGTCTATTTCCGTTATTAATTCCTGATGAATTATCGATTTTCGAAAATGTCATGGGGTGATATGGTCTAGTTTGCAAATTACATATGCATTGCTCGATAGATAGATGTTTGTGTTTGTGAAAGCTTAAATGACACATGTGTAATGTTTATGTATAAATTTCGAACAAATATTGGATTATTCATGAATTCGATCTTTCAAAAAACATTCATTCAAATTAATAAAATCAGATATTGCATAGTTGAAATAAAAAACTAAAGATGTCGCCTTACAAATATGAAAAATAAAAATGTGGATGAAATCAATAATTGAAACTCGTTACTTGATATGTAAAAAAAATGATTTAATGTTTATTTTTAATGCAGACATACCAAAGGGTGAAAGCGAACCGTCAGCGTCGTTTGCGTCTGAAATGTCGAAAACGTCATGCTGATAGTCTTCCATACGAAGAGTCCAGCTCTGCACCGAGATGTGATGAAGATGAGCCTGTCGATGTGGAAGGTGACTCCGTTGGATGGCCGGAAGGTGCTCTGGCCCTTCGGACTAGAGGTGAATAAGTTTAAAATTGTTAAAATTCCCCTTTTTCGTAAACTTAAGCAGTCTTCTCATCAAGATATTCTGCTTTAGATATGAAACTTTTTAGAAAGTAAAGATCAGAATCATATGTGATTATTATTATTAAAGTATTTGTCCTAAAGTATGGCTTTTCCAATATCACGAAATTTCATCCATTTCGAATTGTTCAACGGCATTTAGTCCAATTGATTTTTCGTTCAATCGACTTTCGTCCAATCGACTTTCGTCCAATCGACTTTTCGTCCAAGAAACTTTTCATCCCATGAATTTTTATCCCTGACTCCATAAATAGAATCATGTTTAAAATCAATTTAAAAGGCTCTTCTTACAAGATTTTTTTTAATAAAATTCGATCACGTTACTTATCCTATCTTGAGACTGAAAGACGGTGTTTTTGATATTTCAGCAGCCGAGAAGGAGCCGATCGGCACTGAAGAGACGATGAGGGTCCAGCTGGGCTACAACAGCGAAGACTTGGAGATATCGAGCACGAACGACGGCGTTCAAACGCCAGAGCATAACGTCAGGTGACGATGAAACGTCCTATTTAGGTAAAACATTATCGAACCGCGCACGAATAAGGGCACTTAGCCACCTGCACTATTGCCGAACTTATTAACTATCAATTTTGGTCCAATTCATTTATCAACTGTCGCAATAAGGTTGATTTGCTCGAACGGTTGTGCAAGGGTTGGCCGAGTGATTAAAATATGTTATTCGACAACATTTGATTTCCGCATGATTTAAAGCGATTTTTCGAAACTCAATAGTTTGTTCAACGGCAATGAGACTCATTATTCTTTTCGATCAATTGATGCACCATGTATTGCGAATCTTCCGAATTGATCAACATAATTGAGAACGTGTTGAATTTTCCAGAGCGGACACCCCCAAGATCCAGCTGGAGCCTTTGGGGGGCGGAAGCTCCGGCGGGAGCTCCGCCCCCCAGGACGGGGGCCCCGAGAAGCCGGTCGACGGTGTGTCCACCAGCGAGCCGTGGCCCGTGAAGGCCGAAGGTTGGGGACTCCTGGCTGCCGAAGCCTACCTTCAGGCAGCCAGGCCGCACAAGATCGAAGGGGAGAACCAGCCCTCTTCCACAGACCCTCACAATTGAAATGCACTTCCGGAAAGTCGAGGCTTCGTGTCCAGAAATGCAGTGCCAGGGGGAACGCTTTTCTTTCCAGGCTAGATTCTAGCTGTAAATTTTTGAACATGGACGAATTCACTCGCAAGTGGATTAACCGAAACCAAAATTTTGAAAAAAAGAAACAGATCTAAACTATAGAAGGGAGATGGGTATATGTACATATGTTCTTTTTTTGTGTATGTACCCATCTTATTTGTATTATCTAGGTTTCCTTTTATTAAAATTTTGGTGTTGGTTACTCCACTTGCGTGTGAACTCGCTCTAGATACCAGTGATATATGCAGTGTTATTGGAAGGGCTTAATTTCAGGAAAAATATGATAGATTAAAAAAAGAGAAAATGATAAGCGTTCCCTTTTGCACTACGTCTATGTTTTTGTACCGTTTGAGATCTCTCGTTTTATTTTTGGTTTCCATGGATTCAGAAATACGGCTTTAACGTCTACTGAAAATTAGTTTAAACTAATTTCAATGTTAATTTTTTTTTTGAAAATTTATATATTATATTTTATTATAATATATTCAAATTATCATTATTTATTTGATTTTTGACGAAGAGATTTCAGAAACCCTAAGTATAATGATATCATACTTAGGTTGTGTTATAAAGTTAAAATGAATACAGAAAGTAGATTTCAGCATTTCGATTCGCAGAATTAAGATTTTTTCGGTCGTGAAAAATACTGAAAAATATGCGCGCGAATACGAGCTTCAATTTTTCATCTGAACCGGATTATTTCTAAAAAAATTGAAGAAAGAGTATCTTTCTTTCCAGATGATATTAAATTAAATGAATTTTAAAATTATTGTAAACTGTTTAAATTCATGATTGTAACTAAATGTACTTATTTATCAGTATGCGAAAAGTATTTTAATGAGGAGAATATAATTGCGAAAAATTTAAACATACTATAGAAATAGCTTATCATGTATGCAATATTAATCTAGTGTAAGATGTGATTTGTATTAATTGAAAATTAAATATTCACAATACTTATAACATGATACATACATATATTAATGAATGTCTACACATGAAAAATAACCTACTATTGTAAATGTTATGAAAATTTTTATTATTGTTTGAAATTTGTTAATTATAATGAGTGTGTGTATATATTATATTTGAATTAAAAACATCATATCGTAGATTAAATGTGTAATATGAAAATTAAATTGAATTTAAGATTATAATCAAAATAAAAACGCTTTCGAATCAAATGTCAAATCAAAATATTTCAAAAGTTCGACCCGAAATATATAAATATATAGATTGAATAATTTACAGGTAATATTGATAATTGTAAAAATAACACATGTAAATTTATCTCACCCATGAATGCAATCTTGTATGTGTTGCATGTATAGGTTAATTCATTGCACTTACTGTTAAAATTAAATTTTCAAAACTTCGCTAAATGTAAAAAACTATACAATAGATTTTCTGTAAAATTGCGATCCGTTTTTCGATTTGTACACTTCAAAAACTTATATCTTCCATTTCATAACCAAAACGACAAACGGATACAAAATAAATGATCAGTTATTGTTGAATAAATTATTATATTAATGCAGTTATTTTATTGAAACAAATCCAGCAGATATTTCAAAAATAAACACCCAATTTAAGCAGTGCGAATTAGAAGCATGAAGTTTATTTCTTGCATACATCTAAAAACCAATCCCGTATTTCAATCGTACACGTAATTTAGCCAATTTGTTAATTCAAAGGTCGTACATTGGATCTTCGGGAAATCTTCGAATTTAACATCCTCCAGAATCTCTAAAATCCCATTAGACAAATCGGGCCTGATTTACGATCGGTTTCCCTTGGAGAATGGAAAAAATACGACGTCCGAAGGTTGCAATTTCAGGAAATAATTGCATCGATGGAGGGGAGGTCTTATAAAGTTGGGGCTGATCGGTTCTAGTCCAGTTGCAGTGAAACGAACAACCGAACACTGTGCACATATTGGGTATGTATGAAAAATATTGCATTCTTGTTTTTCGACTGCACTGCGATTCTTCGATTGTTTGTTTTGTCTCTAATGATTTGAATATAAATTCTGATAGAATTTGTGATTCTTCGGTTCAAATTTTTGATGAAACATGATAGAAATGTGTTAAGTGAATAATGGTGAAGTTAAAAAATGCAAATTTTGACGGTTTGAATTTGGTAGGGAATTTGAAGTTTAGAATTTTACTTCTGAAATATTTACTTATTATATAATTAATAATCACTTTTGTTCTGATATAGTATACTGAAATAAAATTTTAATCAGCTCACTATTATTCGTGTCAACACTTTTGTTAAGTTTCCTCAATTCGGTGACTCTAGTTGTACAAAATCTTGTGAAATATTAAATACTTTGTGATCACATTATAAGAATACATGCTATTTATTTTTAAATTGTCATCAGGATTTGAATAATCGATGACTCGAGAAGCTTAAGTGTATAAGTGCATGATTCAATATTTTAAATTAGCCATATTCCAACATGATTGAATAAATATGTTGAGTGATCTGATTACATATTTAAATTAAGTTACAAATGATTTAACGGCTGAAATATATTTGTTTGAATATATTTTGTCAATTTTGAAATGAATATGAAATATCACGTGTGCAATCTCAGATATTACGTTATTTCGTATTATATTATACGTGCAGTTTACAAGTGCAGTGAAAGTGCATAAGCACGAAAACGGTATACGTTCATATTGAGATACTTACGTGTATTCGTTATACAATATTTACGGTGGTATAATCTTAACAATTATCGTTCCTTTCCCGTCGATAGTAATTAAGCGAATTTCACCAATATCATTTTAACGAATGTTGCGTATTTATAGAATAAATCCGTACCGGATATTTTTTTTTTTGCTTGATATTCAATTCGATCTAATCTAAAACGTAACTCACTTAGAAATCTGATCTAATCTGAAAAAAGTATCAAAACCAACGTGACATTGTCTGAAATCTAACCTGATTTAGTTGTGTCTATGATTTAACTTTTTGAGCTTTAAGGCTATTTTAAATATTTTAACATTAATTTCATGAGTTTTTGAAAAAATCATTCAATTACGACAATTTAAAAAATGGCCGATGTTCACATTGTTATATTTTGATTGAATTCATTCATCGAGTATGTTTATTCATATTCATAGGATTAAAAATGATATTTCAATTATGAAACAAACTACTCAACTGTCAAATAGTTTTGCTTCCCTATCGAATTTGACAGCCAATTCATCTATAACTGATAAAATTCAAATGAGTAATCGAATAATTTGCAAACGAGGAAGACTCGAACCAGTCCGTGACGTAAAGGACAAACTAGCATGCGCGTTCGCTCGCTTATGCACATGCGCATTCGCTCGCTTATGCACATGCGCATTCGCTCGCACACGCGCATGCGCATGCGCCTGCGCTTGCACGTGCTAAGAGGAAATTCCGAGTTCCGAGTGAAAGTGGACGAGAAAAATAGGTCTGTCGTATTGTCGGAGAAATTGTTGCGCAATGCTCAAGGCAGAGTGTTGTGCGCACTCAGACGTAATTTCGAAAACCGGTCGGTTACCGGACAAAGTGCATCCGAGTGCATTTCAGAGGCTTTCGATCGCGTGATCCAATAACCGACACTCGTTCGTCGCGAATTTTATGCAATGCGATCAAGTGACAACTGGAAAATCGGTACTTGGCTCTGGTAGATATGGATTTCGTACCGCGCCGGAGAAATTGATGGTAAGATGGCCACTAGTTTCAGATCTGAATGTGTTTGATGTGTTTCAGTTCAGTCTTACGAGCGATTCATTCGCTTGAATATACTTGGAAAGCTCATTAGAAAAAGCTACAGTAAAATACTGTTCCATGTGAAATGTTGCAATGAAAGAATGAAATGAGTAAAAACTGATTAACTCCATAAAATAAAATTATGTTAATCGATGTGAAATTTATTCTAATCGATTTTCCTTAAATAATTTGCAATTGCGATTCAATTCTAAACATGTACTCTGCTGCGATTTTAAATAATTTTTGAAAAAATATCTAAATTGATTCGATTATCTTATTCGCAGGCTCGGGACGTTGATCGTACAATATTTGAAATGAGGCAAAAATAAATAAAAAACCAAGATTAGGTTAAAATATATCTAAGGATGTACGTATTCGACTAATCTGATGAAATCACCTACATTGTGTTTTCCCAAAAATAAGATCGAATCTTATAGTAACTTACTCACACTACACTTCTTAGATATTAGTTTCAGCAAATTGATTCAAAGGACTTTTTAAAAGTCTTATTTTTGGAAAACATGTCAATATTTTTTAAAACAAACATCAAACTCGAGCTTTCATACATTATTTGAAACATGATATGATATTTTCGACTATCGAACAATTGATTTGTCTTGTTGCAGAATACGATGTGGTTCGCAGTAGTGTTGTTCTTCACATTCGTAGCATTGTTGTTATATCTGGACTCTCGAAAACCTCACAATTTCCCACCTGGTCCTCAATGGCTGCCCATAGTCGGAAGTGCGTTGGAGGTACAAAAAGTGAGAACCAAAGCTGGTTATTTGGTAAAAACCATCCACGACTTGACTCTACAATACTGCGACAGAGGAGTGCTCGGATTGAAAGTGGGAAAAGACAGAATCGTGATCACCTCAGATGTCGAATCGATCAAGGAGATGCTCCTCCACGAGGACCTCGAAGGTAGACCCAAAGGTTTATTTTACGAGACCAGAACTTGGGGCAAGAGGAGAGGCATCATCATGACAGATGAAGATGTATGGAGAGATCAGAGGAGATTCATAGTTCGTCATTTGAAAGATTTCGGATTCGGCAGAAGAGGAATGTCGGAAATTATCAGATCCGAATCTGAACAGTTGTTAATTGATATGCAGAAAAAGTGTAATTTTAATAACAATGATGGAGCAGTTATTCGAATGCATGATCTATTCAACGTTTACGTTTTGAATACTCTTTGGTCCATGATGGCCGGAATAAGATACACTTGTGAAGATGCCGAATTGAAACAGCTTCAGAACATATTGTTCGAATTATTCTCCAGCATCGACATGGTGGGAGCAGTTTTCAGCCATTTTCCAATACTGAGGTATCTAGCGCCGAATATGTCAGGTTATAATCAATTCTGCTACATGCACAAAAGGATATGGGCGTTTTTGAGAGCCGAGCTCGACAAACACAAGGAGCATTTCAGGATGGAGAGTGAAGATCGGGATTTCATGGATGTGTACTTGAGGAAGCTCGCGACCAAAGACGACAAGAAAAGCAGCTTTTCCGAAGGTCAACTGTTGGCCATTTGCATGGATATGTTCATGGCTGGAACTGAAACTACTACGAAGAGTATGGGATTCTGCTTTTTGCATTTGGTCAGAAATCAGAAAATTCAAAAGAAAGCGCAGCTCGAGATTGATACTGTAATTGGAAGAGACAGACTGCCAACTTTAGAAGATAGAGCACAGTAAGTTGAAAAAAATATATTTCGATTTTTGTTTCTTATCATTTTTTAACGTGAATGAATCAATTTCAGACTTCCATACAACGAAGCTATAGTCTTAGAAGTGATTCGACATTTCATGGGAAAAACTTTAGGAATACCTCATCGAGCCCTTAGAAAAACCAAACTGCGTGGATACAATATACCGAAAGTAAGTTAATACAAAGCTTCAAATTTTGCTACTCTAAACACCAAAATTATTGAAAATTGTCTATTTTAAAGGACGCAATGGTGGTGCCGAACTTCTACGGCATCATGATGAACGACGAGATCTTCGAAGACGCGTCATCCTTCAAGCCTGAAAGGTTCCTCGTCGACGGGAAGGTCTTCGTTCCTGATGCTTACATGCCCTTCGGCCTGGGCAAGCACAGATGCATGGGAGAGTCCCTGGCCAAGTCGAACATCTTCATGTTCACCACGACCATGCTGCAGAACTTCGACTTCAAGCTGATGCCCGGCCAGGAGTTGCCCAGCTTGGACATCGTGGATGGAGCTACTCCGTGCGTGACGCCTTTCGAGGCTTTCGTTGTGCCTAGGAAAAAGTGATCAGATTGCATCGATCACCAGTTCATACTGTGAACGAAAATCGAAATTGCAAATGTATAGAGAAAATCTGCAGTATTAAGGTTTTCTTCGTGCATTTTTTAGTTATTTATATCTTAAGATTAGTTCACAGAAAAAAACTGTATAATTATATTTGGAGCAGTCAGATTTTTGAGCTAGTTCGCTTCAGATCTGCACAGTAAATGAAATGTGATTGTTTCAGAATCCTGTTGTGTATATTCAATAAATGTTCTTTATTATTTATTTTTAAGGTGAATTATGCTCAAATGCGTTTCGTACTTGTATTTTTATGTAAATGAAGCGTATATGTAACTACATAATTAGGGTAGTCTGGAAACAGTTGGCAATACCTTTTGTTTTTAGTCTATTGTAGTGAATGTTTTGGAAACTCATATTATGATATTTCAATAAATGTTATTATAAAATTAACAAATCTTTTTTTATTTATTTATAATTCATTTAAATTTAATGAATGAAGAATAATGTGATTAAAATAAGTATATTCATATTTAAAAAATAATAATTAAAAAATTTATATGGACATCTGTGATAATATTAACAAACTAATTTATTATTTTACACAAAAGTTTGTCAACTTTTTATTAGATGGCATTTGCACAAAATATATTTTTCTAAAAATCCGTTAAATTATATTTATGCTTACAAATAACTTCCGAACTCGAAATTCAAGTTTAAAATTTCAAAAATTCAAACCAAATTTATTTTCAAATTTTCTTTTATCATACTATCACAGAATTCTTTCAATATCGAATCGAAGCACTACAGATGGTGCTACAAAGACTTTTAAAAAAATCTACTTTTTATAACCGAAGTATATCAATCAAATATATACTATGACTAGACATAGTATATAATAATATATTTTAACGCTTTAAATCAAAACAATGTTTACGTTTGTACCTAATATTCTCTCAAACGACAGAACAAATTTTAATTGAACTTTCCAAAAAAATTCTATAAGACTTCCACAATCTTCTTCTAAATAAATAAAAATGACATATGAGTCGATATATGCTACTAAACAAACTCATAAACGGCCAATCCTTTCACCTTGAAACATTCCAAAATAATTATGTGTATATATGAAAAAAAAAATGCATCTGCATTTTCATACCACAAATGAAACGATTGGGCCTTTATAAATCAAGATAAGAATCGAAGAGCATATAAGAATTAAAATTCACAACATCTATAATATAAATTTACTAAGCGTATTTGTACGTTTGTTTGTACGTCTGCCCGGGATTTTGTATGGAAAATCTTCAAGCGTCAAATTCAGACGGTGCAAAACATATAACAAATAAACAAAACGGTGCACCTTTTGCACAGCATTTAATTTGAAACGAAACGAAAATACGGTAATTTGGATCTTACGGCCGATGCGATAAGATCTCCTTTCGTATCTTCTGGATATTTCGGAAAAAAATCTGTACATAAATGCCTTCATACGAATCTGACCCTTGACGCTAATTATCGATAGGTAGCATTTTTGAATATCAAGGTCACGCCGTCCGCTTTGTTTACATTTTCAAATATAATAATTAATTATTGAAAACAAATAGTTTTCGGCCATTTTGTTTTTTGTCGCGTCGCGGATCGGTTCGACCGGAAATTCGTTTCTGACCCTTCAATGACCGAACAATTAACACGTTTGGAACCGATATATTTTTAATATTTTTTTTTAATTATATTTAAATTTGAATTTATATTGATCATCTAAATTGTATGGTTTGTTTATAATAACCGAAATATTAATATGTATTATTTAGTTTTGCAGCTCAATTAACTAAATGCTGTTCCAGAAGTTTATTTCATTTTTACTTTTTGAGTTCATTTTAATTTTGTTTTTTATAATAATCAATTTTTCGAAAACAATTATTTTCGGACTTTTTTTATCGCGTCTATAAATATGTGAATTGAGCGGAAATTTGTTCATAAAAATTGGACAATATTTTAACTCATTCAGACTGGATTTTTTTATCAATATTTTTCATGTAAATTATGATTACAGTTTAAGTTGAAAAATTTCGCGGCAAACGGATCAGCTGTTTAAGAATTCTTTTCAATGATGAATTAAATCAGTACTTAACTATTATAAACAAAAGATATTCAAATTATTTTCAATATATTAGGTACGTGAATTTTTCTTAATATTAATAATTTTCGAATTTTCGAAATTGTGAGCGAGGGTAGATATAGATCGCCTCAAAAATTATAATCTTAGGTACTACTGCTAGTGTCATATAAAAGCGAGCCATTTTCCGGGTGGTTACGACTTTTCCGGTGCAACGACGCGCCAAAAGCCACCCCCACCGGAAGTGCAAGCGGCCGAAGCAGATCGATCCGCGGCCATGCCCGAGACCAGTCGGCGTCCGGGCGCTCCTCTTCGCCCCAGGCCCTCGGCGGAGCCCCCGAAGGGCGCTGCGCCCCCCGAAAGGTCAGTGCCGTGCGCCCCTTTCGTACGATTCGCTCTAACATGAGATGTCATAGCTGGTGTCGGATCGATAGTTGTTTTGTTTGCTCGTTTGTCACGTTGACGTTTTTGGTTATGTGTATGGTGACCATACTTTTCTTCTTATTAAATTTTTCACAAAATTAATCTATTAGATGTATTTCTATTGATGGATGTGAGTGGTTTGAAGATTTTTCTTTGTGGCGATTGTGGGGTTTTCATGGAAAATTGAGTCGTGTCGTATGTTCTATAGTTGATTTTTAAATGTATTTTTTTATGATCAAAATGTCTGTATTCAATACTCTTCTTTCTTATTTAAAGTGTTGATTAGTTTCAGATTTCGCTAGATGAGATCGGTTTGTGAAAATGTGTCCTACGAAAATAAAACATTACCGATTGTTCTACAAAAATTAATAATTAGCTTTGTTTGTTTTTATAAATTTTCCGTTTCGTGTTTAGTTTTGTTTTATGAGTGAATGAATCTTTTGAAATATGAATGAAAAAATGTTCACATAAGAAAAATATGCTCTTGTCTTTATGCATTTTTGCGACTTTTCAAAAGATAAATCAGCTCTGTTCGAAAAATTATTAATTTAACTTGTTAATAAAGTTAACATCCACATTTTTTTTTCAATTAAATCCAAAAAAAATCAAGTTTATAATCCAATATTTAAAAATCGTTTCGATCAACCGAACATAATTCAACACGACTCTTCTGTAACTCAAAACATTCCCTCCTCACACTATTATTCAATCGACAATTTCAAGCGAATACATTCGATAAACTTATTTTAAACTCTTACATCATATGTTATATAAATTACACAATAATTATGAATAGAGCATTGTGTGTATAATTCCGATGCATTTTCCGGGAAATGAGATCGATATGACTGCGTCATTCAGGGGATTAGTCAGTGGACGCACCCTCTTCCTATATCACACTATACACTATATACAGGGTAATACGAAACGAATGTGATGTATCTTGTTAAAGAGGAATCCATTCATCGACAATCTTTTTATATAAAATTAAAACTGAAAATATTTACGGACTCTTTTAAGTATGATCTTTTCATACAGTTATTGTATGAAAATTTGGGAAAGTTTCTGTTGGTTTGGTTCTGAATGGTTTAATACTAATGTGGTACAGAGTTTGAAAAAATTTTTTTGATATTTTAAAGTATGTTTTGTTATAATATGTGTATAATTGGAACGTGATGCAAATCTAAGTGTCATTTTCGTTTCGGCTGCGACATCAAAGTAAATGATACGAAATGGTACAATTGCTCGTGTGATCCAATTAAATTGCCACCGACTTTTCTGTTATAACGATTCGCTTCTTCCGTTGTTAAATCGCTAAATGACAGATGTTATAAATATCAAAATTTAAAATTTAACGATAATACTTCAAATCATTACAATTTCGTTTGAAGAAAGCCTAGACATTTGCAAATTAGTGACAAACTTTTAACTTCAATTCGTATTTTTTTATCATATATTTTATACCTGATATCTAAAACTTAACCTGAACCGATAAAATAATCGATAATATTTATTATATTCAAAGAAAAAAGAGTCACATTTTGTAGATGAAGCTTGACAAGCGCATGGATAAAAGCAAACTCTATTCTGTTTGTTCGAAGAATTATTTTCTTATATGACTTTTAATGGAACTGAACCAGACATTGTTATGTGAACTGAGCATAAATCATTCATTTAAATTCAATTTCCTTTATTTTTTTCATACTAAAATTCGATTCAAACCAATCTTCGCTTTTTAGGAATATGCCATTTTCAGAATTCACTAAAAGACCTTGCGCTCGTCTCATTGTCAGTCAAATGAGATGTGTGTTTGTAAACTTTGCAAATGTCGAATTTTATAAAGCTTCCGGTGCAATTCCAATGCAATTTCGATGCAATATGTCGAATACCGAAATAAATTCCCGAATTTCGAAACCAAGAAATTCGGTACCGTTCCGAGATATGGTCAAAGCCGAGCTGCGAGCGTTGAACCAAAACCGAAATAGATATTGAAGAAACCGAAGAGACATTGAACTTGTTTTCATTTTATTCTAATGTCCCTTTTAAAGTTTCGATGGAATGACGTTTCCTCGTGTGTTATATACGTGTGTTACACTGAAAACTCGATTTCAGCTATGTAATGACTTCACTGGTGTTTCAGATTTACGAAATTGTGATTTCATCATTGACATTTGAACAATGATTATGTTTTGACTTGTGATTGTTTTATATGATGCTTTGCGATTCGATTATTAATTAATCGATATCATACAGATTATTGGCAAGGAATTAAAATGGTCATGGTTTCAATCTTTAATGGTAGACATGTAGGTCAGTTTTTATAAGTGAATCGGTCAATAATTGGGTCAGGTTAGGTAAATACCTGCTTTTTATTAGCTAGTTAAAGTTCATTAATTCAGCAGTGTAATCATGATTTCACTGCAGCACAGTATAGTATAGCTCTGTTCAGTTCAGTGAATACAGAATGATTCATTTTACATGTCTATTATTATTATAAAGCCAACAATTGATTCGCTGCGGAAACAAAACTGAGCATCCTGATTCACAATCGAACCTTTCAGAGCTAATCGTGACTAACTACATTTTTTGATAAAAAATATATTGCAATGACAAATTAATTATTACATTTATAACGTTCTATTGTGAAATATATTTTCTGAATAATAAAGATAAATTCTATTGAACAACAAATTGTTAGGCCACTTGATTATGCAATTTGATTAATTCTGTACTTTAATGAGAATTGGCCACATCTGTAGCTTATTATGAACAAAATTTGTAAGTTTATAATTTCGAAAAAAAATCAAATACATTTGATCGTTTTTCTCTGTCTAGTGGAGTTAGTCTCGTTTAACTCTAAAAGGCTCTATTCAGGAAGCCAATAAAATAAGAAAAGAACCGCCAAGCGTTTAGTATTCGAAAGGCCTCCGGCCAATTTGACAAATCGCATTCGAATTCAGAGGAAAGAGTCGTTCTGTGGTCGATTTTGGACATGTGCATTTGTGACTTAACAGGCGCCGGAAATTGTCCTATCGATATGATGTTATTGAAACAATTTTGATCGAAAACGTGATGTAGAGGTTCGTAATTTCATACGAAGCCATCCGGGAGACCGAATGGCGAATTCGTTTTGAGTGGGGTCTTAATTTTTTATCGGATTTTAATGCTCTGTGTACACACATCTGGTCATGTATTACATTTTGAACTGATTAGTATAAAAATTATTCAAATTTAGAGATTTATTAATGAGAAATTTACTTATAAAAAGACCCTTTGAACTTCAGTTGTCGATTTTGTTGTAATTTGATAGAAACTTAGTGCAAGTATAGACCTGAAATAATTGTGAAGAATGAAAATGCAACTCTCAATAATTTCCCAGTTATTCCAGATTAAAGTACATTTGTTAGATACACTAACAATACATGACGATCGAAAAGACTAAGGGTACAAGTGAAAATTTTGCCGAAATTGAGTTATGCACAAAAATCTCTTCTATGCACGCTCATTTATTTAGTGGCAAAATGATATAAACGAATTCGGAACATGTGCCTTAATATATCATCAAATCACTCGACCTCCTCCTAATACGTGCAGGCACATGCTCAACTTTTTTTCGAAATCACTTGTACCCTCAGCCTTTTCAGTCATCATATAAAACATAGGAAGATGAAAGCGAAAAAAAAAATTATAAAATCGATTTCAATAGGTCTCTTTATTAGAATCGATCGATGAAAATTACACAATATCGATGCATATAATGGAAAATCATCAAGTTTTATTTTCCCTAGAGAAAATTTTTCGTCCATTTCCCCGGGTGAAATCGATCCAACGGGAAGTTTGCCAAACAGTTTCGGGTTTCCCGGAAAATCTGTCAATATTTACTCTCTAGATTCCGGAAAAACCACAAAGTCACGCTTCCGATTTACGCAAACCGATGTCATAATGCATATAGCTATAACGAAGCGGAATTGAATTCGACATTTTCGAACGATTCCATCGATAAAGTCGAGAATTTCGATTTTTTTCCTAATGAAAGGATGATTTTTTTTTTGGAACGGAAGAAAGGGGAGGGCAAACGATTGCTTTTGGTAACGACTTCCTATTCGTAAACGTTGATGATGTTTTCCACCTGATCCGACGACGATGATTATGATGACCGGTTCAGAATTTATAATATTGCTTCTAGCCGTATGTTATAAGTGTGAATGTATTGATATTTCCGCCTACACGATTCATGAATCGTTTTCTTTTATAAATTGAATGAATTCTATCATATTATAGACTCATTATTTTATAAAAATATTCGTTTGAAATTTAAAATTTTCTAAAAAATTGTCTTAAATATCCATTTTCTTTAATAAACTCATTATAAGACTACAATATGACATTTTACTGTCTGTATTTGTACTTCATTGTACTGTCTTATTTGCTCTATTACATCTATCTCACGATTAACAAAAATCAGCTGTTTCACTCATGACCTATGAGAATATTTTATATGAAAATTCAAAAGTACTAGTAGAAAACAAATAAATAAGTGTGAATCCAGCCTAACAATGCTGCTTTTCTCATTAACGATAAGCCAATCGTCATAATGAGTACTCATATTTATAAATATTTCGAACAATTAACACTTGTTAATGTGAATCATAAGCCTGCATATCAAACGAAAATTTTATTTAGATGAAATACAAAAATTTCTATAGACGAAACACGAAAATTTCAAGTTCAAACAAAAAGATAAAACACAAAATACTCATTAAAACAATACAAGAGATTTTCCAAAACGCTTCTGTTTACATTACGCATATCTCAATAATTAAGCAAACACGAAATTCGCTAAATTTTGAAGATGACAGGAGACGCAATTAAAAATTTGATCATCGCATAATAAAGTCGAATCATTGCCTCGTTTCGTCGATGATGTTTACCTTAAGAAATCACGCTTTTCATCTCAGAGGCAGTCAACCTTTTTTTCCTTCGACTCGATTTTTCTTAAATAGAAATCACGCTTTTTATTTCAGAGGCGCTCAATCTTTTTCTTTTTCGACTCGATTTCTCTGAAATTTAAAACGTTTCAAATTTGAAATCGATGCGAAACTCGCGTATTCCAATGACTAACGTTATCCGAGAACCGATCGATTCAAGAATGTTTCTGAACCATTGTTCTTGAACATATCGAGCAGTTGATGCGATTGACTCAATGTACAGATCGATCTCGACTCACAAGGCGAGTGCATATATACCTTGGCATGTCGATTTTTACAAAACTTTGGAGAAATATACTAAAATTGTATATTGAATTACTATTGATTGAATATCGACCTAAGGTAACTGAAAAAATATTAAGATCTATGTACACTTTCGTTCTTTGTCGTTATTTGAAACTATCAAAGCTATTCGCAAATATGTTTAGTGATTATAGTTGAGAAAATTAGCTAGTTTATTTGATGCGTTTTTAAAAATTCTTTTAGTTCAACTATTATTTCATTGTTCCGAAATTCTAAACATACAAATTTCATTTATAATAAGTTACAAATGTAGTCAATGAGACATAATTGAAATATCATAGCTTCTGAAGTAAACGATTTATTATGCAATAGTCAAACAAGTTTTATCATTTAATGGTATTCATCTTAATTATTCAGAAAATATATTTTAATGTAATGACTATATCGAGTACTTTGACATTTAAATATAATTTTTTCAAAAAGCGAAGATATTCACGATTATTTCTGAACACCTCATATAATAACAACTGAATTTTACAAAGAGCACAAGTGACCTTTTTTTATCAATATTGAATAAAGTACAGATCATATATAGAACCATTTTCTGTACTTAACTCAATATCGATAAAAAAGTTCACTTGTATCCTTTATGAAATTCAGTCATCATATAAATCGATATTAACAAACACATATGTGATAACTGAGAAAATACTAAAAACTATCCTTTGCGTTGCTTTAGTTAACTAATAAAATAATTAAACCAATCCTTTAGCTACAAACTATCGAAATTCGTCTATGTTCTTCGAATTTTCATCAATCCACAGTCGAAAGACCAACCATAACTCTCTAATTAATCAACGATCATCGATCAGAACAATCAACATAACGAGCCTAAAACCTCAAATTTAAGACTGACATCGATGAATATGTGTCCAAGTGGACACCTGTGGCGATAACGTGGGCACTAACGAGTTAATCCTCCACCATCATCCATACGAAATTTCAACCGAGTTTCACGAAAATCGGCAACCGATCCGAGTGGTGCATTCGAGCGAAATGCACGAGATGACGAATGCCAACGGCATCCGCGTCCGAGTGCAGCGACGAGGATCCTCTGATGCGGAGGTGGAACTGGAACTGGAACTGGATATGGAACTGCAGCCGAAGAACTCCCACCAGGCTCCGACTACGGCCACAGCTCAGTCTGCGCTCGGTGTTCGCCGACAATTCACGTCTTTCTCGCTTGTGACTTTTCGCTAGTTTCAAGTCGTCGTTTTTTTGTCTTTTTAGTGGTTTGAAAATGTGTTTTTGTCGAAGGTTTAGAATCTGAAAGGTTTTTAGTGAGGCTTTTGTTGAAGAGGGAAGAGTTTTCGGGATCTGGACGTCGATATAAAGGTATCTTTGTCGATTGTATTTCGTGATTGAAGTTTTGTGAATGAAGCTTTGTTTTATTATTTTATGATGTATTTCTTGTGATTTAGTATCGAGTGAATGTATTGTTATTACAGTAAATCCCTTTATAATATAACCCCCTATAAAAAAACCTCATAGGCATTTTTAATATTTGCACAATTTGATTAATTCGTTCATTAGAAAAACTTGAGTTTAAACTTCAAATGTAAAAAAATCTTCCTATAACGAAAACCCCTATAAGGAGGAATCTATCTCTACGCCTTAGGAGGATTTCCTCTACATTTGTCTGAATAATTCATTACTAGATTTTTTTGTAGCGATTGCAACTTTGAAATGATCGTTTCGAGGTATTTGCGAAAAAAATATGAGTTTTTTGCTCGTTACTCGATTTTCGGAAAATTGTTAAATTCAGATTTGCTTTGACGAATTTAATACGTTGTCGTGTATAAAACGTATTTTTTTATATACTATTGTATGATTCGTATGTTGCGTGTGAAGCCTTCAAAAACTTTGTATCGTTGTTTAAAATTTTATTACATGTTTTAATAATTTTGAATACTAGAAAATAGTTTTACTTCATTCTGAATAACATTTTCAATTGTTAATAATTTGTCATCAGAATGCATCTCATTAAAAATTAAGACGTGCTTTTTTGCATAACTCGACAATTTCATATTGCGTAGAAGTTGAAACAATATTTTTCTACGTTTCTGTAACAATGCATTCTTTGTATTCTATAAAAATATAATATCATATTTCAAAGAACATTGATTTATTGAATTCTCTTTGATGTATATTTGCTTATCAATTTGATACCTGCATCAAAAACTCTCATTATTTTCAAATGATATCGAAGATAAATTCAATTCAATACCTCGATACAATGAATTTCATTACCACATACTGATAAATTCTTATTGAATGATTCGATTTATTCGATATTTATTTTGAATATATTGCACAATCAGATATAAAAATTCGAAAATTTTCCTCTTTGCCAAAATGTCAATGTACAAAAGAAAGATTCATCATAATTTCCGGAATGACTTATCACAACAATGACGATTTTTCTTAGAAACCATTTCAAATGTCGACGTCGAAGATTTTACAACTCCAACGTAAACAATGATAATAATGATTATTATAAACTACATTTTAGAGAACTTCATTCATCAAAATTTCACTGAATTTCTAGACGCATTCATATTAATACGTTTCTCATCTCGAAACAATCGTAATTCGAGTGATTAATATTAAACATAATTACCTCTCGATAACAATTCTAAACGATTGATAAACGAAATATTTAATTTGATAAGTCAAATATTTGAATACAAATCGATGTATTTCGATTTCAATTGTTTATATTGTGTATTGATGAAGCTCTGCTAGCACAGATCGTTATATCGAATTCTTCTGAATTGATCGAGTATGATCGAGTTGTGTCTAGTTTCAATATAGTGAATTGTACATTCGTAACTCGGACAATAGCCCTAAGTAGCACAATTGAAGATGTCGCCAAATTTAAGACGGAAACGATAAGGCTTTTCAAAGATTCTAAATCAAGAAGCAAGATTTCAGAGCAAGAAGCTCTGAAATTATAATTTCATTAGGGTTTACCTTAAAAAATATCAATTTTCTTCATCTTCCAGAAGTTTCAACAAAATCGCATGAATGAAGTTCGACTCAAACTTAAATTTTCGGACTGTACACAAAAAAATATTTTGATCGGATCAATATAGCTTCGAAATTCAGGTTTCTCGTAAAAATCCTGAAATAAAACATCTCGAAATCGGTTAACAAACACAACGCACCGAAACGAAACATATGCAAACTCGAACTTCTCACGCACTAATTATAAATTGGGCGCGAAATATAAACGCGTCGTAAACGATCGTTATTTTTTACAATTTGTTTATTTTTTATATAAACAAGCGATTTTCGCACATGTACCGAGCACGTTGGCAGATCTGCCGAATGAATCGCGAAAAAACTGTAAACTTATGACTACACAGTACATACGACGACTGAAAAGGCCAAGGGGTACAAGTGATTTCAAGAAAAGCGCGTTCAAAGTTGACCATGTATTAGGAGGAGGTCTAGTAATTTGATGATATATTAAGGCACACTTTCCGAATTCGTTTATATCCTTTTGCCACTAAATAAATTAGCGTGAATAGAAGCGATTACTGTGCATAACTCAATTTCGGAAAAAAATGTCTCTTGTACCCCTTGGCCTTTTCGGTCGTCATATAATGTTATAAAACAGGCCAAGAGGATCTAAACGATTTAAGAAGCTGTGCTGATATATATTTTTTCATCTTATCATTCGTTCTCTTCAATTGGGAAGGTATGAAATATAAAGTAAAGTAAGGAAAGCATGTAGGTCGTTTTTCTCGAAATCATCTCAGTCACTTGTGCCCCTTGGCTTATTTAGTCGTCGTATATAATATGACCTTTGATTCACGTGTGTGGAAGTCGCTCTGTCACCGGTTGTTTCGAGAAATGACAAATTCGTCATAGTCGTTTTTTGTTTTAAATAAAACAACATGGAAGGAAGCAAAGATTGCATGTGATGTATTCTGGAAATGTTGTAAGTCCACCCTTTTTTATCTCGAAATCCATATTTGAACCTTTCTGAAATAATCATGATTACTCCATAATGCAAGAAATCGAGATTAACTATCAAATATGCTTCATACTTTTTTCAAAATTTCATCCACTATTCCAATTTTCAATAATTATAAACATTCAAATTTTGTATAATATTAGAATATTTTTTTATATATTTAAACATTTATTTTCGACACGTTTAATTTCACTATCAAATACAATCGCTCCTCTGAAAAACCTCTGTTTTTGAGCTATGACGTTCTTTAAAGACGTGAGCGATTCGTGTGTATAAAAATGAGTGTACACCTGAATGCTACGATGTATAATATATGTATAATATACATTGCATCCGTTCGATGTGAATCAATCTAAATGTGAATGGTTGTTGTTTTAATTGAACTGTTAGATCACGGCTGACCCCTTCTATAATATATTAGTGCTTGTGTAGCGTCTTTCTTATGCGATGAATGAATATACTTATTTATTTTAGTATTTTAATATCAATTTCGTAGGAAATTGTGTGTGATGTGAATGAATGTTGTATTTATCTGAAACGGAATGAAATTTGATGGAAATATGCTTTATTAAATATTTTCGTTTCCGTTGTTTCTCTGTACAGTTTATTGTTTCTCATATTCACAATACACAAAGATGTCTTCACTTTCCGAGATGGTTTATATCCTGAATAACATTCACATTATTAGTTTTTTGCTTTAATGAAATTCATCTTTCGTTTGTATTCTACTTAATAAGATTAATTCGGAATCTTTATGTAAGTAAAATCCATTATATTTGATTTAATCCTCCTATGGCAATATTAAACCTAATTCACATTAAAACGCTTCGACATAAGCACTGTTTCCTGAATCGAATTGTTTACGTATCTTGAGGCTCCACTGCAATTGAAACACCTAAATATAACAAAACAACATTTCAATGACCGTTAATTCAAAATTCGTTCAGCATCATCAACACGTCCATTCTTCGACACGAAACAACCCACAACACCATCGTTCGACAAAATAGCAACATTTAACCATAATCATTAATAACAGACGAACAAACACGGCAGCCCTCTTTCAACACAGACACTCGGATGTGCATACAAATAATATAAATAAATAAATGTGGAAAGCACACGTTCTTTTCATATATATTGTATTATATGTGACGACTGAAAAGGCCAAGGGGTACAAGTGACTTCGCGGTGATTTCAAGAAAAGCGCGTTCAAAGTTGACCATGTATTTGGAGGAAGTCTAGTGATTTGATGATATATCTTAACACGTTCCGAATTGATTATATCCTTTTGCCACCAAATAAATTAGGGTGAATAGAAGCGATTTTTGTGCATGACTCAATTTCACTTGTACCCCTTGGTCTTTTCGATCGTTATGTACCTTCTTGTCCGAACAGACGAGGTATTAAAATTTAACGCAGGTTTCTCGCCCACGTGGACTGCTCATTTCATATACCGTTTCCCACTTTTTTTCATTCTCATTATATTAAATATAAAATACACACTCGTAAAAAACACGTAGGTAACGAAATAATATGAAAATGTTTCTATATGATTCATATTCAATCTGTTGCATTGAGGTGATTCGTTGTTTTTCGTAGAATTGCATCGTAAAGCGATTCTATAAAATTATTCGAACATAGTTTGATACTTATCTCAAGATATTTATCTATCGTTTGATTCGAAACGTTTCATTTTATATGAAAAAAAATCGAATTAATTGATATCTTCATGTTTTTCCTGTGTACTTACGAGATACAAACAGTCACACGTTGACAAAATTATAATAGGGATACTAAGTACTATGATCAGCTATGTTTGATTTGCGAAAATTTAGAGTACAAACAGATACATAAATTTAAAATTTTTCAAATACTCACATAACGAAATGTCGAGTATCATTACTTTTTTCATTCCGTAATTGAATGTAACTCTTGGGAAATCATACATTACCAGTAAATTAGACTTCAAGTACGCACGACACATTTATTAGTTATTAATTTAGCTTTCAATGAACATAGCAGACAGTTCATTTAGTAGGTTGACTACCGCATTCGTTCTCTTCGACCAAAGATCATCGAATTGTACCATTTCAATACATATCCATGTATTTACATTAAAATATTGACAACGAATTCAGATTTCTAATTATTTTTTTGCAATTAAAACCTTACGAATAACAGTTCGTCTACAATTATGTTTGATATTTAACAATAACAAATCCGTTAACGATACGTGAATCGAGCTTTTCATGAAAAGCAAACTTGTATCTGAATGAAAATATGCGAATGAATGATGCTTTTGATTTGTAAATCTCAAAGTGTTGAGAGAATTGCTTTGAAAAATGATACTACATTACCGATGTAGAGCTTGTTGAAATGTTCAGTAATACATACTCAAGATGATTTACACAATCGATTTTACAATCAGTAAAACAGCTATGTGAAAATAAACAAATTCAAGAGTCATAAGAATAATCACATTTCATATTTATACAAAAATTGACAGCATTAAAAAAATACAGTAGTGTGAATCTTGCTTTATAGTTTGAAGAACATGTTTACGAGGAGTTATCGAACTCACATAATAGTCGTAAAAAAGCAGTTGAAATTTCCACGAAATCTGTGCACAATTAAAAGCGAATTGATTGATTCTGACATAAGACCAATAAATATAAGACAATCTTAAAGTCACGACCCTTTGTTACTTCGATAACCCTTCGATATGACAGAAAGTTCACACACGTCGTTTTCTTTAAGCTGATTAATAATAAAATGAATAAAAATAAGGTTTGGTACTCGAATTTTAAAGTTTGAAACGAATCGAACCCCTAAGTGTGAAAATTAACCCTAGCTTAATTCTACGAAGAAAGTATGTTATAAAAACGTTGAATTTTCCCATTTCCTTTTAACAAAAACATTTGCAATAATTAACAGTGCACGAATAAAGAAAAAAATAGATGCTTAAACATTTTATTAGTTCAAAACTAATATAAAACCTTGTCTAATCTAGTCGAAAATTTGACAAATCTAGGTTTCAATCGTATTTAGCTGAAAGTGAACATCCTGCTGAAAAAAGGGGAACATCGTCTCGTTCTATTAATGGACATCTCGCAGTCGAATTTCTCTCCAATTCGAATCTCTTACGACCCTTTGTGCTATTTTGGTGCATCTTCGAGAAATTTCCGATGCCGTGTGGCTGGATGTTTGTGGATTTTGCGAAAATTTCGATACGAATACAATATTCGAAAATTTTCAGCTTAATACCTTATGTTTAAATTCAGGCCTTTATAGGAACTTCAGGGACAACTTAGGAAGAATATTCATCATTTGTCTAGAGTCTAGTTGAAAAAGAAAAGCGTTGTCATTGCACAATATCTTTATCTGAAAGATTGACAAAATAGTACATTTTTTACAAGTGCTATAGTATTATATAACCATTTAGAAGCTCAATGTATTAATTTGCTTCAACATATGACCAATTTACACATTCTTATAGTCATTCGCGTTGTCATCGCATTTCTCCCTCTCGATTCTAGATTCAATCAAAACTTATATCTATTATATCAAATGAAATCATCATTTCTTCAATGTTTTATACTGAAATCGGTTAAAAAATTTAAAAATCTCCCTTCATTGGTGATATTATTAGAGAATCACACAAGGAAATATCGGAACGTATGTGCGTTTGAGAAAGTGCTCGTCCGAATCAATCTGTTTAACCTCGATAATAAAACACACTTTGAAACAATTGGCAAATCGTTCGCATTAACAATGTGTGACGCCTAGATATGGTTGTTGTTAATTGGAAAATAACAATCTGCGGTTTTCTTTATACGTTTGATAGTTAGATGAGTTCGTATCGATTCGATTTAAAGTCGTTTAGTCGCCGAGAACTAAACTCGAAGGGATTGATGTTAATGCGGAAAATTCGATTATAATATTATGTTATCTGATCGTTATTGCTTTAATTTAAATGTGGGTCAATTCGACTGATATTTTAAATGATTAATATGATAATATTTTATTTGCAGAACTGCATGAGTGCTTCGTCTTCGCCGAAGATCAACGGTAAAATGGCGCAGTCTTCGGACGATGAAGATGAAAACCCTGAAAATCTGCTGAACGAGTGGCTTGGAGAGTTGCACATATTGACAGAGGTTTGTGAAGAAAAAAATTAATATTTTATCCCCATTCCAATCGTATTTAGGTACATTTATCGTAAAATCTCATATATTATCATTGTTTAAATTTTTCGACTTGGGTTGATTTATAAGACTATATTAATTTAAGATTGTCAGGTCTGTTTCTGCGCTCTATGTGCTTTGTTTTACATTTTTCTTCTCATTTAATGAGACCATTTTTGATAGATTTTCATCTTTTAATGAAAAATTTATGGAGAAAACGTCTTAAAACTAGAAAATCCACTATTTAGAACTATTAGATGAGATTTACCTTTCAGATACATATGCAAACGAAAATCGACTCTATTCTCTCAGCTCCAAAGACTAGAATCGCTTGACGTTACATCATTATTGACTTAAAAATATGTCATTTGAGCAGGTCTGCTCAAATTGAAGTCCATCGTCGTTGCTCAAGAAGTAGCTTAGCCATCGACAACAACGACAACATTCGTTGAAATCGAATATCGAACACCGCAGATACGACCTCGCGTTGAGATCACGTTGTTGTTGTTGCACACGAACAACCACTGGATTATGTGTCGTATCCGAATGAATGGCTGCACGTGTCTAACATTTACGTTGGATTCGATTTCAGATGCTATTTTCAATCTTTTATTGTCTCGGATGATTGGGAAACCCTTGAGTTTTCCGCTTGTTCGTATCGCAGATTCTTCCTGAAATCTGAAATTAACTGATCGAGCCTTTTGGGGCTGATCGTGATTAGTTCCACTTGGTAATAAGCTGAGAAGCTATTTGATGTTTTGTATATAACTTTGTTGAAAACGATAAACTTTAAATCAATTTTTAGGAAAATTCAATGTGGTATGAAAATCTCCTTATATGACTTACAATTAGATTATAGTGAGAATTTAATTTTTTCACTAAATTCAGTCGAAAATGATGAGTCTAGTTAATTTTCCAAGAACTTAACACTATGCTGGCAGATTTTCAGACGTCCACGCTAATCTGCTGAAAACGAATCGTCAACGTCTTAAACGATGATTCACTTGAAATGTTGATGAAACAAATCTGACTGTGTTTTTCTGAAATAAAAACTGAATTTCCTGTTGTTTTCGTCGCAAAATCATCGAATGATTTCAAACCTCGACGATAAAATCCGTAATTAACGGTCGGTCGGTTCAGTTGCCTACCGCATATTTGAATCGGTCGTTAAATTTGCGATAGAACGATCGTTTCGAATTCTATTGCATTTTATTGCACGTAGGTATTGACAAGTAATTAGAATGTGACTCGACAGAATTCATTAGCTACACTAATTGAATTTTTCGAATTTTTTTCAAAGTTTGCTATACCATCGATAGATGTCTCTATATATTTTTTTTTCATTTCACATTTTTTAAATTAATTATACGTTTGAAAATATTACATAATAATAATAATCGAATTCATTAAATTTATATTAATATAAATTGTGCATAAATATGATATTTTAACGAATTTTATTATTTACACTTTTTGTTAGTTCAAAAAGCTTTGCAATACTTTTGATAGATGTCGTTAATTTTTATTTTAATTTTCAATATAATAGTGCATTTATGTACATAATTCAAACACATTTTAATAATTATAGCATTATTATGCAGCTATTAATTTGTGCTAACTAACAATTTGTCAAAAGAAATTAATCGATCATTAATTCATAGATAGAAACGAATCCATAGAAAATTATATAAAAATTATGAGTAGACATAAATAAATATAAAAAATCATAATTTTTGATAGTTTTACAAGAAAAACACACACGTATCCAGTTCCTTCCGTTTCTCGACTGATTTCGAATTTCTTTCACGCACCTTGTATTTGTCATTCAGTGTGCGCCGTTTTCACAACTCTATCGTTCCTCGGCTACGCAACTGAAATTTTTAACGCGGTTTTAGTCCGTTTCCATTATGAGCAAGGAAAAAATCTTAGATACACACTATACTTGTTTACAAGAAATAATAATGAGCTATAGAAGCGATTGCACGTGGCTCCAGCTCTGTTCTTCCACCTGCGCCAGGTGCAGGAGATACTGAGCTTCTCAATTTTTTTCAAACGAAGTTTATTTCGTTCCACTCTCGTATCTAAATGTGTGTGTTTAATCGATAATCGTTTGTATGAACAAAATCATATAATGAATAGTTATTACATTATTAACTGATTGTGAAAAGTAACAGTGTATCGGGAATTAGACAGTTAAGCGCCAAAGTTCATCGATCGAATGAAATAAATTGGATTTGTTTTAAGTGTTTTATTGTGTTAAATCTAACGAAGCCATTCCAATGACAAAAAAAAAGAACAAAACCTTCAACTCTAGACCATTTTTATAGCGAAATCGGGTTATTAAAACGCACGTGACATATAAAACATCGGAATTTCCTTTCATGTGTATTTATGTTGACATGATTTGTAGATACGGACCTACAGCTGTTTATGAAACTCATGTAAATATTTGAAATTGCGGTTTTAGTTTTGCAAGTTCAACTGATTGTGAGTCACACAATATGACCGATGCGTAATATACATAAGTTATTATTTAATTTTTTTAACGCATGCGATAAAAAGGGTCCGACCTTACAATTGTATGTTAGCAATTAATTAGTTATAATATTCTATAGGGGAATAAAATGGTAACACATTGATTAACTTAATGAATGATTGAAATTAACAGTTTTAAAATATTAAATTCATAATTAGTACGATTGGTATTGGATAGTTTTATCAACGAATATGCAAGAAAATTTTCATAAAAAACATCATTTTGTCAGAGCAATTAGCAAACATACTGAATAACTGAAGAATTATTGAGAGTTCCTTTGTCTGTCTACACAACTATTTCAACAAAATATCTTCAAAATTGGTAGATACCTTTTTAAAGTCTCTCTGTAAATATAAACAAATTAAAAATCTAATTCAACCCAAACTAACTTATGTTAGGTTATTAGCTTAGGTTGGGTTAGGTTAGGTTATTATTGTACTTATATTGGGTTTGACGGATTATCATCTAGAGTCGTTACGTCGATATAATCACGTCATTATTCAATCAAATTGGCTTCAAATCGAAAATTCAAACACATCACTCACAGTTTGAGAATTCTTTACACTCTTCATAGTTTGGACGAGATTGTATTTGGCCAGAGATCCTCAAGAGTGGCACGTTCTCGTTTCCGCAGGATCTCCTCAGGTAGAACAGGTGTTGTCCCGAAAAACGAGACTTCATCACAAATTGAAAATTGGACTCTTTTTTAGGGAGCAGGTGTTGCAAGGCACGAGGATGTCATGTGGCATATCGAGACATATTTTCTCAAACGAATATAAAACCGGGAGATTTATTGGGATATCTATGTATCTTGTCGTTTTTCCATTCGATATCAATCCGTTTTGAAATATTCTCGAAGAAAAAATTGAGCTTTTGAAGCTACTTTCATAGATTTTTTGAAACATTGAACTTCAATTAAACGAATAAACTTTGATTTTATACAACTGAGTTATATAGAGCTATTTATATTATGTAGATTTTTAATTTGAACGTAGTCGAGCATCCCTCACCACCCACAGAATCTCCACCCTTCTTTAGAAGTTCCACCCACTCTCACGTGGCACACCCACGTGTCATTGTGTAACCAAAAATCACTAAAAGGCCACCTACGAAGTTCGAAATAACTTCGATTGAATCAGAACAGATTTTTTTCCGTTGTTATTCGATCTTTTGATTCGAACATTTTCTTGAAAAATGTGTTTCAATATACAAAATTAATTAGTTCGTTTTGATTCGGTGTAGTGTAGCGTTTGCACAATTCGTTATATATTCAGTGAAATATTATGGAAAATTTAATATTTAACTATTTGGTTTGTCATAAGATTGTAATTATATTACATTGTTGCTACAATTGGAGTTGCTAGAGACTATCGACTTTAATCTGATAGTTTAGCTACTGGATAGTATTTATATATTAGTAAAATAAATCTGATTCAAATTCAAATTTGTGATCACTATTGCAAAAGATTTTCATATAATAATGTGATCGTCCAGAATATAGTTTATAATTTGACATAACGTAAAGTTTAAATTGGCTATTTCTCTGTTCAGTCAATAATACATTGGATCAATTCTAACCTAAAATTTAACCCAATTTAACAGTTTACAAAAAGATTATTCTTGAAATGAAAATCCACTTAAAAAAAATTAACAATCCATAAAAATGGAGTAGAATTATGTCACTTGAGGGATCTTAATCTAAGTACCTACAACTCGCAAAAGTTCGACCACAATCAAACGAACACTTCAAGAGAACATAACACGTGAAAAACGCTTCCAAATTCATCTAACATCGAATTCAACCATACCGTACATAGTATAAATCGTCAATAAACTATTAAAAATGAGTAGATTTGTGTCATTTGAGGTATATTATTTCGAAAACCTACAACTCACAAAAGTTCGATCGCAATCAAACGAACACTTCAATAGTTCATAACACATGAAAAACGCTTCCAAATTCATCGAACATCGAATTCAACCATACCGTACATAGTATAAATCGTCTATGAACTATTAAAAATGAGTAGAATTGTCATTTGAGGTATTTTATTTCGAAAACCTACAACTCACAAAAGTTCGATCGCAATCAAACGAACACTTCAATAGTTCATAACACATGAAAAACGCTTCCAAATTCATCGAACATCGAATTCAACCATACCGTACATACTCGTAGTATAAATCGTCAATAAACTATTAAAAATGAGTAGATTTGTGTCATTTGAGGTATATTATTTCGAAAACCTACAACTCACAAAAGTTCGATCGCAATCAAACGAACACTTCAATAGTTCATAACACATGAAAAACGCTTCCAAATTCATCGAACATCGAATTCAACCATACCGTACATAGTATAAATCGTCTATGAACTATTAAAAATGAGTAGATTTGTGTCATTTGAGGTATATTATTTCGAAAACCTACAACTCGCTAAAGTTCGATCACAATCAAACGAGCACTTCAAGAGAACATAACACATGAAAAACGCTTCCAAATTCATCGAATTCAACCATACCATACATAGTATAAATCGTCGATAATAATCCACAGGGCATCCACAGACGACAGAACGGTTCATACGAGGTCCTCGACCTCACCATGGAACGGGCTTGTCAAAAAATTGTTCAACTCTTCGTCCAAGAGGACAGGAAGTGCTGCAATCGACAATTAGCGCCACCGGAAGGCATTCGGACGCATTCAGAGACATTCGCATTGTCGAGTTCAGGGGGGTTTACATTATGCTCTAGCTCGAGTCGGAAGTGTGGCGAGAGGATAGGTTCGAGTGCTGGAGTAGGAATGGGGATGGTTTTTAGTCTGATGATGAGGGTTTTAAGTGACTAGTTTGGTTTGATGTGAATTTGTATTAGATATGTATTGCATGAAGATGATAAAGATGAAAGGTGAAGGTTTTTAGTTAGATAAATGATGAGGGATCCAAGCGACAAATCTGTAACAAGGCAAGGTGTGTAAGAGAAGTAGTACAAGGAGGACTTTTATACTTTGTTTGAATATAAATTATTTTATTTCTCGCTTTAGTGCTCACATTTACAGTGAGAAAGGAAATTATTTCTAGCTAGAATCTTGATGGAAAAGAAAAGCGTCTCTTCTTTCATTTCAATTATCATTATTAATATCTCTAGTCGAGTACAATACTAAACAATTTGTTATCAAATTTTCGATTTTTAAGATGATTCAAGGTCTACATATATTGACATGACAATACCTCAAAGTAACGCCTGATTCAACTCAATTCACCCAATTTTTTGTTTGTTTTGGTTTTTTATTCAAATTTCAAACACTTCTAAATACAAATATACTAAACCATAATTTCAAACTCTCACAAACGAAAACAAAACAGTAGCAAAACTCGACATCAGTCAACTAACCATCAACAAAACCCATACACAGGACCGGATCATTAGCGAAATTACAGTGATTCGCTCGCAGCCAACAACAATACGCACCGTCGAGGCTGCGTTGAAAAAAAACGAACTGGATGTCTTGTCTTCTGATTTTTTTCCGCCATAATAACTTTTTTGTTCTCGTCCAGTCAGAAGCAGTTGCTGTTAAAAGCACCTGCCCGGCAGCTGTTCCTCGTGCACAATTTACATGCGAAATCAGTGTCGGATAATTGCCGATTGCGGACGACACCGTTTCGGCTGTCGTGTCCTGGTTCTGATGCTGCAGGACCTTCCTGATGCATCGTCGAGGGTTTTCCTTTAGTCGGATTTGGTCATATATGGAAAAACTGATGCATCGTTAGAATTCAGTCAAGGATACTTTCATATTACACTAAACGGTGATGTGATTCACGAAGTCCTGTTCATAAGACGATATTAGCAATCAACTGTTTCGAAGAGACTTTTTGTTGGAAAATTCATAGTATTGATAGAAAATGAGCTAATTGTTCTTTAAAGTTACCTTTATTCATTCACGTGCTCTGTTTCGGATGTTCTATTTATCTATTTATCCTTGTCTATCTTATGAAGTTTTTCCCAAAATATGTCACAAATCGACTGTTTCGAAATCGAAAATGAACAAATTTTCTGTCTTGTGTGCTCTATTTATCTATGTATCCCCCTTTATATCATGAATCACACTAAAATCTTGAGTGAGGATAGAAAAATAATTGTGTGAACCCAATCTGATTAAAAAAAAATTGATGCCATCGAACGTTTGATTTCCTGTTAGTTCTTTATTTGAAATTAATCTCTGCGGTATTAAAGTCAATCAAAATCGTATTTGTTTGATAGCTGTCTATCTATGAAACTTTTTTGATATGCAAAATTATCGATTTGTTTTGTTTCAATCAGAAACTTAACATACGAGCATACTTTGTATGATCGTTTCCCATAAGAATCGGTAGGAACATTTTACCTTTGATGTAAGGCAACGTTGTTATTGTCCATTCTGAGCGAATCTCATTCGGATCCTCGTTGGGTTTTATGGAAAACCATATAAACTTGGTTTAATGGTGTACCTTTAACTAGAATGCTCACATTTGAACGCAACAAAAATGAAACTCAATAGAAAATTATTAACTCTGTACAGTTTATTTTCAAAGGAGAGCTTATTTTCTGAAAAACGTGGAGCATCTGAACAATTGAAAGATACATCCGCACTGACCTCAACAGTCCCTATGTACATTACAATGTATTTTACATAAAATTGAACAAAGGTAATAATTTATCATTTTATTTGAAACCAAGAATTTATGTACTTAAGTACATTCTGTAAATGCAACTGTCAGTGAAGATCTTAAAAAAAAATACGTTCCTGTTCGTTTATTATCGCAAATTATAGAGTCCAAAGTAATATCTCTTTTCGGTCATAAAAACCAAACTCAAGGAGTCTGAAACATCTTCGAACCTCTACAACATAAACATACATAGAAAATATTTTCATAAAATTTTCACAAATCAAACAAGCACAATATGAACTGCACGTATGAATTAATCGACGAATCTGCACAAGTTCAGGTGAAATTAACGTCTCCACGCAAACACCCCACAAGCCAAGGCGTACAAATAACAAATTCAAACCACCACAATCGAGTCCTTAATAAGGCACGCTTCAAGACCACAAATCCTCCGATTCGATCGGTTCACTTGTACCCCTCGGCTTCTGGGGTCTTCGTATGCACAGATGGCACGACCGTTCGCTTCCCCGGCAAGAAATTCGCTTCGTGCTGATCTCTAACCTCTCAAAGTCCATCGCAGCTTCTCAAACCCACTGGGAAATTGTGAGGTTATACCCAGGGTTATACCTAAGAGTACCCATTGGGTTATACACGTGAGAGATGTCGTTATCGATATGGGTTTTATGAGGTTGTTAAATGCGGCGACACTGACCCGATCTTATGGGAGATAGTGCGATTGTTATACGGGTCACTCGAGTGCCGTTTCGGTCGATTTTGTCGTTTTTATTAGATGTTTAAGGTGAAATCATGAGTTCACTAGTGTATCTGTGATTTTGATAATGGTAGATCAATATTATGCGAATTTTCTAGTTGAATTTATGATGGAAGGTCTTGAATGTAGAGCGCATCTAAACAACTTTGCACTTGTCGAAATACATAAATTATTCCGATCTGTCAATTGCATGTTATTGAAAATAACTGTTGAATTAAATAAGAATAAATAAACATTAATATTTGCTTAGTAATTTAAAATATGATTCAAATTTGGGGATTAAACTTTGATAAATGAATATAGGTACTCAAAATAAGAGCTATTCAGTACTAAATGTAATCGATTAGAGCTAATTTTAGAAGAAGGAAAAAGAGATTTAAATGTCAAAACAATTGTTACATTCATAACTTTCTAAGATAATAAAGATTAATACCATTAAATGACTATATTTGTTTGAAAAATTATTTATTTCAGAAGCCTTTTTAATGAATTATGTATCGATGATTTGATTCGTTTGGTTCAAATCCGATCGATTGTCGAATTAAGCATCCGTACCTAAATCGAAACGAAACCTTTATGTCTTCAGAAAGGCTCGAAGAAAGAAATGTTATTGCCATTGTCGTCTTTTATTTCGCAATGTTCAACATGAAAGACCTTCGAATGCTACAATTGCGTGACTGATGAAGAGTGCAGATTGGCGTGCGAATGCGTGCTGTATCTTTCGAATGGAGACAAATTTGCTTTGTCTTCGTGTGCTGAATTATCACTGTTTATCTGTTGAAGGTTCTATTATAATACAATATTATATATAAAAGAGTATTAAACGTGTCGTTAAATGGGTAAAGGTAACGAAAATAATGTCGAACGTAAGCTATCGAGAGTTGCGTTTTCATTATTCACCATCATATTGATAAATCATTGAAGTAAATATTTTTCATTAAAATTCGACTTGATTTATCAAATATAATATATGTACATTGATTTAAATGGTTTAAACGGTTAAGCTTTGTCATTTTTATATGATTCTATCGACTATTCACCCATTTCCAAAATAGCTTCCTCAGGGATAGATATCAATAAAAAATTTAAATAAAGAGCTTTATCATATATTCAATGTGTTAGTTTTATTATGCAATTTAAATTCCCAATTAAAATAAATATATTAAGCATATTTTTCATATTTTCCGGAAAAATTGATGAATTCCACCAACTAGAACTGATCGAATCCAAACCGATCGATGAAGATGCAATTCCAAATCAAAGCAACTTCCATGCATCTTCAACATTTCAGAACACAATCGAAGTCACAACCAGTGCTGTATTTTTAAATTTTGAAATAAAAATCAAACAGTATATCAGATATTTATTTAAATTAATTCATTCCATATATCATTTAAAGCAATATTTTCTATTTAGAATCTAGATAGATAAAAGAAAAGAGATCCCTCTTGCACCCCGAACTTGACACATCAAAAATCTTCACAAAACTTTGACTTTTGAAAATTTTATTTAGTCTCGATTAAAGGTGATACAATGTAGTTATTTTTTGATTACATTTCTGTACTCAAAATCGACGACAGTTTCTAAACAACCTCATCCGAACCACCGCCGATTTATTCTATCCAACTTTCGTCTATGGTTGATACATCAAAAATCTTCACAAAACTTTGACTTTTGAAAATTTTATTTAGTCTTGATTAAAGGTGATACAATGTAGTTATTTTTTGATTACACCTTTGTACTCAAAATCGACGACAGTTTCTAAACAACCTCGTCTGAACCACCGCCGATTTATTCGATCCGACTTTCGTCTGTGACCACAGCATGACCATATTTGGACCATCGGGTCCGAGAATTCCTCGACATGTGCGCTCGCTTAGAAGGGCAATGACTATACTGCTTTTTTATTATTCAGATACGAATTCGTTTGTGTGTGTGTGTCTGTGACTTGTCTTATTTTCGTTTTGGAGATCAGCATTGAACTCTGGATAGTGAGTGCATGAGGTGAATTCACTTAAAGGAGGTTTTATCGAGGTCTATGTCGATTTTGATCAGACTTTGTACAAGATGTATCGATGATATGAAATAGGAAATGTGATTTTTTAATAATTTTTAAAGTCAAAGTTTAGTATATTTTTTAAGTACGTAATGTTTCATAAAGAAATATTTCGACATATCGTCGATAATGCATTAAACAAAAATGTTATTTTTTTAGCGTACCTAGCAAATATACTGAACTTTGATCTGTATTGAGAATTCCGTTATTTGTCTTCACAACTATTTCATATTTACACTTACAAAGCGTTTCAATGAATTTTTATCGAAATTGATGAATATATTTATGAATTTTCTCCTTGTTAAATATATGTTGTGTGCTTGTGATGTTTCGTAATCGTCTGTTGGATTTGTTCTCGTTTCGTTGTATCGATATTATATTTCAAAAGTGCAAGTAATCGTCAATTCGATTGATTGGAAGAGTTTTTGTTGCAATTTCGTTTGAGTTGAATGAAAAAGTATTTTTTTTTGAAATCGAAATCGTATCAATTAACGCTCGGAAGCTTCTTTCTAATTGATCGATTCGAATTGAATTGACTTGATGTGTTCGTTTGTAATTTATTTATATCGAGATGTAAAAATGAAATGTTATTGAGAGATATATGAATACATTATAACTCAAAAATACAGACTGTAACTCTATAGTTAGGCAACTAAAGCAATGAAAATTAGAGTGAAAAGACTATCCTTAAATAAATCTCACTTCAACGATCTACTTAAAATAAACTTTTCAGACAAAAGACAATTCAATTATAGACAAAAGAGGCCATTTTCACATCGAAACCGAACACCTCTAGTAAATTTGCACAGTATGTGTCACCCTCGAACAGTATATCCTAAGAGTATAAGTATATCCACCCCGTCGATCTAGAACAGAAACATTTCACAGGGGTCGTTGAATTTTTCAAAAGGGTGGATTTCACCCCTGCATATTAATATAATAATGTAATATTACACGTGCCATGGGGGCTTTTTTTTTCAAAACCAGCACGTGTCGCTTCAGCTTGGCCCATATTGTGCGTGAATCATTTTTTCTTTCGTTATTGTCATGTTTACATTTCACGAAACGATCTATAGTCACGTGAGCTTAAAGTTGATCAGTATTATATGAGAAATTTTTAATTTTATAATTCGTAGGTTTTGTGGATTTTCGTTATGACGTTGTGTGAAATGTTTTGAAGAATTTGATTATTTTCGTACATTTTTGAATTTTGATTTTGTTAACATTTTTGTAACAGATCTTTTCTATTTGATTGCTACCATAATCGTACATCGAAATTGCTATAATAATTCATAGATTTCGGTATCGAATGGTTGTTCAATGATATATCATTCGATGTACTAGGTTAGGTTGAAAAATTATTAGGTTAGAACTTACTTGTATCGATGTGTGATAGAATTTAAGCAATTTTGCGACTTTATAAAATATGAAAAGTACAAATCTTATCACAAGTATTCAATGTTATATCAATTTTTCAATATTGTCATAATGTGTTGTTTGAAAATGTTAGTCATATATTCTCAGAAGAAATATCACTGATAAAAATACTGAAATGTATACAAATTTTCAAAAATTGCATCATCGCGGAATGCAAGTTACAATTTCCATAATTTTCATAGCATATCTAAAATTGAATCAAACAATCATTCGTTTATAATAAATGCATAATCAAACAGATTGTATTTCTGGCATTGTTATAATTATAATCAAACGACATAAGGTTGTGATCTTTTTATTCGCAAAATAAAGGTCGATGATGCAAAATTTCCATATCAAATTGCGCATATTTTCGTACTTTTCTTTTTTCATAATTGCAAACGAGCAAAACCTATTGTTATAATCACGTATGATACATTGAATAGCATAAATGCATACCTCTGAATAATTGATTCGTTCTCTTTTAACAATCAGCATTTCTGTTTTATTGAATAATATAAAAAAATATATGTATTGAAATGGACTGTAATTTGTAATTGGAGTAGATATTTGAGATTTTTCCTAATAATTCTCCATTGCAATTGTATATAAATATTTGTCGGCAATTTAATTAGGTCAAAAGTTTTTTAATTATAAAATAAATATTATTCCATTTGACAAGGACTTATGTAGAATTATTGGACCAAATTGGGACAATTTCAAAAATATCAGATACAATTTCGATTGAAAAATCTGGAACTTCTTTAAATACTGTTTCAGGTCAGAAGTTTTATGTATGAAATTGCATTTTATTAGCAGCGTTGTGACTGAAAATTGTATGGTTTTTGCTCGTGAGTTTATTTATACTTATTTGAGTCTCTTATGTGTTACTTTTTCTCTGTCAGAATTCGGCTTTGGTTCAGTTCCATCCCACTCTGCAAAGTTTGACAGAGCGTGACTAAATTTTCTAATCAAAGGATTTCACGGTCCGAAAGGTGAGCACGAAAATATATTTTATAATATACTAGTCCACGTTGACATTTTTCAAAAAGGTCTTTTTTCAAAAAGAAAAACTCAAATCGCGCAATTTCCGTTGAAAGAAAATCAACGAAGGTTGTATTCGGGAATGGTATATTTTTGAAAAAATGTAATTTTTCAGCAGCTTCATTTTCGAAGGATTACGAGATGTTAAACGACGGTCATTACTGCTTTAGAAAGTCAATGCAGTTAGCGAGTTACGTATTAAGTTAAATTGCGCTTAAGATTGAGATCGTGTTGTCGTGCATGTAAATACAAAAACTAGCAAAAAATGAATACATATCGTATTATTTGATGCTTTCTTATTTCAAATCCACGATTATTCTGACTTAGTTTGACTTCAGCCTCAACTTTATACAAATCTAACTATTAGTCTGTTGAAAAAATTATAGTCTAACATTTTTTTTCTGCCTGTAATTAGTAGATTTGTGGCGGTGGGCAAATAAGAAAGATCCGTTATTTTTTTTTTCGTATTTACTAGTAATGTTGATTAGATAATTGCGAAGATGAGAGAAGTTTAACGAACTCTGGATTTTGCAAACAAAATGGATTCACTCTATTCCTTGAACATTTCGTGCGGTCGTCAACCATTTTTCCGAATGAATCGTTTTCATGTTTGTAATTATTATAAACTATCTACAATATGTTTTGATATATCCACATATGATGGATTATTTATTGATTCTCTATGTATTTATTGAAATATTGAAATACGTCAATTTCGATGTATTTTTTTAAATTTGCATTGTCGAAGCATAATTTTAATATTATTCGAAAATTTCATAATATCCATTTATTTTTCAACCAAGCAACCAGTTGACACTATGATTTTCTTCGTTAATTGTGCAACAAAAAAAAAATCGATGACAAATCGTTATGTCAGCAAGCTTACTAATTAACAGCCAGACACTCAATTATCACAGCACATGCAAAATATTAATGGCTTTCCAAATTTGATGCATGCGCAAATATGCGATCGAAAATAAAAGCTACATTTGTTAAAAATATTATCCTAACTTTCCGAAGATTAAAAATAGACGCAAGACTGCAGAAGCCATAAATGCGAGAGTTGATTATGTTTGCAGACGATGCAAACGAGCCGATGATCTGCATGACCTGCGCAACCTCTTGGCACCCAATCTGGTCTTTGCAAGTCGGCGAGAGCGATTATTTTCAGTCTAATGTTCGACATATTAAGTGCAATGTAAATAAATATTCTCTGCGAATGGTCGATATCTGTTTCTTATTTTTATTTTTATTACGAAATCGACGGAGATTCGTTCGCGCTTGGGAAATGTTTCCTCGCGAATGACGTCTAATCCACCTGAGATGGTTATGCATAGCTCTACTTTAATTCAGTAATACTGCTTTGTATGTTTATCATACCATTATTTATTTATGAAATAACTAGTTGTATTATAAACTGTTTTGTATTATTTTTTGTTGTTTTAAGAACAAATTTCTTAATTAATTGAAATATTCTCTTCTTCTTCCTCTTTCATTTAGTAAGTTCAAATATTATCTATGAAAAATAATGGTTTTTTTTAAATTGCACTCAAAAAGTTGAGATATTGTATTATTTTCTTTATGCTATTTAGTTTGAAATACATTTAATTTTAGTTTTAATTAGCTCCAGTGTTCAATTTGTTCCATAATGTAGTGCAAGTATAGAAGATTCACTTCGTAAACAATCAAAAAGTATAAATCAATCAATAGATTCATAACGAAAACAGTCGGAAAATATAAAGCGATCAAACGAATTCAATCTATGTAGTACATAATGATGATCGAAAAGATCAAAGGGTACAAGTGACATTTTTGCCGAAATTGAGTTATGCACAAGTTCCGCTTCTATGCACGCTGATTTTTTTGGTGACAAAAAGATATAAACGAATTCGGAACGTACGTCGAAATATATCAACTCAGTCGACCTCCTTCTGATACATGATCAACTTTGAATGCGCTTTTCTCTAAATCACCGCAAAGACACTTGTACCCCTTAGCATTTTCAGTCATCATATAATGTAGATATAGGAAATTCCCTTCAATGGAAAAGTACTAACTGAACCACCAGTTGACGACCGCCGAAATAAACTTCCACTTTTGTCCGCGCGGCACGCAGCCCTTCAGTCGCGCTGCGATCGTCGCGCGCATTAGACGTGTGTATTACACTCGTTGTTTTCGCGCTCTGTCATCTTGGCGTCTGTGAAACCGACATTATCCATCGTTAATTAATCCTCGTTTGGACTCTAAACCGTCAGTTAAACGACGGTTAACCATCCGAGTAAGATTCGAAGTGCATTCAATCGCTGTTTAGAACGGTGCAACACCGACTTTATAGTAGTGCGCACGTGCCCTCGGTTAGGCTTCGCGGTATGGTGTTCATTTGTTTTATTTTTTCCATTCGATCTATTCGTCGGTTTTGTGTTCTGTATCGATCGGCGAATCGCGGCGATCGTGCGATTCGACGTTTTAGAATCGACAGTCTGTTGTGATTTGAAGTGACGAGCGAATTCGGTGCAATTTCGTAGCGGGATTGCATCGCGAATGCGCTCCGAAGAGCCCCTTTGTTAAAAGTTTGTGCGTTTTCGTTCGAGTTTAGTTTTGGCGGGTTTTTTGAATTGCTTGTTTTATTCGGAACGTTTTTGTTTATAAGCAAATATTGGGTTTGATAAAATTATTTACTCAAAGTTGGGAAGAGGGTTGAAGTCGAGTTAGGACAACGGTGTACGTGAAATAGGAATGTTCCTGTATTTATTATGTAAATTATATATTTTTTAGTAATATTTTTTTCAAATAATGTATGAATGTAAATAAAGTCGGATATAAACATGTTTAGTCAGTTTACACTGTGGAAAAAGAAAATTTGCACAAGTCACTATCACTCACATTAAATGTTAGTTTTGTTAATATGCAATCTATTTTTGGTTTTTGATTTATTTTATTGCTATATTCGATGTCATATTGTGAATTCGATACGCGTATAAGTAGATGTGCATTTGAATTTGGCGCCATTAAAATTATGCACAATTGTTATCGTACCGTCGTTGAATAAATTTTCAAACACCGTTAAATAAACACGAATAAATAACATTCACCATTCGAAATACCCGATTTGATTTCTAACATCGGAACTTTCCTATTTGACCACCGCCACAATCACAAACCGATAATGTATATAACCCAAATTGAGTTAGATTAGACATTTATTGTTTTAGAAATATTTTTTTTTCAATTTAAAAAAATTGCATAATATCGTATTTTTCGTTATCATATTTGACATTTTGATAAATATAAATGTAAAATCACGTGGTAACCCAATTTTAGCACATTTATCCTCAACAATATTTTTCGTTGGTACAAAAAAAGAACTTAAAATTTAGTCGACGTAGTGTGTTGCCAGCGCTTGTTTTTTAAAATTCATCGAACGAAACAAGCATCCTCAATTCGAAATGTCAAAATCTCTAAGCACCCAACCATCTCTCGTTTCCGACAAAAGATAATTTCACATTTGTGTGTAAGGAAACGTCCCTTCGTACATACAAATCTCGTTTAAAAATCTAATCGTAGATTCAAATGTAACTACATCCTTTTTTTTCGACTTCCGATTCGACTTTCGAAAATATTCTCCTTACAAAAGTCTTGAAAAATAGTCGAAGTAGGCTCTAGGTACGGTGAACTCTCGAATTTCAGATCGGCTCTGGGGATATTCGATGATTCGAGATTCGTTTTGTAATAAAAAGGGCTTTTGTCGAACGTATTGTAGAAAGTCGAAAGTCGAAAGCCGAGTCGTTGTTATCTCGAGGATTGTCTTTTGCTCTTTCCCGAACTCGAAAGTTTTGCATAATAATAATAATGAGTAATTCGAATTTCGAATAATGACTGACGAATAATTCGTTTCGTGTCGAAAAAAAATTATCTTTGCTGACAATGGACGTTTTGACTCTGAAAAATTTGTTTTTCATAGCGAGAATTCTCTAGATAAAAACTCGCGATAAACGACTTACGAGTAGACCTTATTCACCTTGGGTCATAGATTTCGATGAAACTTTGTAGACATGTAGCATAAGTATACACGTGAATGATGTTGAACTGAGAATATGCAATTATCGAAGGTTCATGAGAAATTAGGAGTCAAAGTTTAGTTTTCTACTGTTGAAGCATTCAACGGTACTGCACTATCAAAGTATTAAATTTCGATTGTAGATTTTTCATGAACCGTTAAAATTTTGATTTTTTCAGTTATAATACATTTCTATTGAATTTCGTTTAAATTTGCAACTGAAGTATACAAAGTCTTGTTAAAATTTATGTACGTTCGAACGGTAGTAATAAAATTATGATTTTTTAACGAAGATATTTATTGGCTTTTGTTCGTTTGTAAAAATAATTTCACGATCCTCGCATAGTAATAAAAACGTACACAATTTAACGGCGAACGAAAACGCACCCGCCGGCAAAAGGGCTTATTTCTTTCACGTTTTACGACAGGCAAAAAGACATGAAACAAATCATCTGAAATGACCGTCTGAAAAAAGAAAACGAAGAAGATGCATTCGTCGGACACGAAGCAGTACAAACCTGGCTTCCTGTCCAGCCTGAACAGGAGCTTCAGGATCAAGTCTTCGCCTCAACCGTCTCCGACGCCCAGGAAGGACGATGACGATCCGAAGTCCGTGGAGCGATTCGGAGACCTCGTCTTCGGACCTTCGGCTTTCGCCTCCATTCCGTCGTATGGAGAGGAGGAGGTCGGAAACTTCAGACGGAGCTACAGCATCAATACGAACAGGAAGCAGCATCAGAGGCTCGTCAGGATACCGGAGATGCCTCTCAGAGGAGATCTGCTCAAGAGGGTCTGGAATGATGTGAGTTGGTTTGAACTTTTGAAGGGGTTTCTTTATTAGGATTTTTATGTATTTATGTGGATGCGATACTCGATTAGGTTGTGTTGGGTTTGGTCTAATTAGGTTCGATTTTGTTAGGTTGATTGTGATTATCGTGTTGATTTTCTAGTACCTGATTTTATATTGACATTTTTATGTATTTTGATCTTCAATTTCGACGAATCTTGTTAAAATACACCATACATATGGACATGAATAATAGTAGATTTAAAAAAAACGCAACTTCCGATGATTCATTAAAAGTAAGGAGTTAAAATTAAATTGCTCTAGTACCCTACTGATAAAGAGTTTACTAGTACTGTATTATATCAGTATATTAAACTATGACTTTTAACTTCTCATGAATCATTGAAATAACATTTTCTCAATCGTAGTGCATATTAATACGATGTTTCTATCAAAATCGATGATTCAAAGTACACAAGACCTTTTCGCGAAACGCTCCTTCCAGAAACGTTTAAAGAGAGGTCCGTTGATCTTTCGTTTTTGTTCATTTTGCACATCGGACGATCGACCGTAAATCCTTTCCTCGATCGTCCGACTTCGTTAATTTCGACAGGATAAACGTCCAGAAATAATCTCGAATGTTTACGGCGAATTAAGTCAACGATCGCTAATTTCGAATTTATCGAATCGATGCATCCGCAGTCGGGTTCCCCTTGTGCCTTAAATTCGTTGGAACTTCTCGAAGATGAAGAAAATTGTACAATTTTTGGAAAAAATATTGTATAAACGATGTAGAAATACTCTATATTTTTCTCAATACATGTAAGTTTCAGCTAAATTTGAAGTGTTCATTTTCTAGCAAAACGATCTGCAGTTCGATTCAATCCATTTTCGTCAAGGAAAGATTCAATTTTGAATAGGAATCTGTGTTTTTTTTTCCAAGTATGAAGTTGGAAGACATTATGGCGACTTCTTAATACGTTTTTAGTGGATTCGTAAATGATTTTTATTTCAACCTTGAAGAAGTGGTGATGATTAGTTTGGACTTTAACTACAATCAAACCGACTCGACACGCTAACGATTCAATTTCTAGACAACTAATTACAGTGTTTGTAATGTTTCTGATCGCGTTTGTTTCTTCGTCTTGAAGTCGAATCGAAAAAGTTTATTTTAGCAATTCCATATTTGAAGGTTGTTTGTTCTGAAGGGTTTTCGCAATACGTATGTTGGAATCTTCGAGTCGAACCCACGAATCAATATTTGTGCTGAATAAAACTTTACGGATTATGAAAGCAATTCAAATAGGATACATAATATTTTGTTTTAAAATTATTGAAAATTATTCATATTTGAGTGTGTCTTAAATCGCGTCACTGTGAGATAACTAGTTGAAAGGTCAATTTTTAATTTTCTCGTACGATATCAATGTTTTGCTTATGTAAATTATTTTTAATTAATATAAAATACAAAGTCAATTATGGTTTTAGGCGAAATATCCATAATATTTTTTATACATCCAATCGACAAATCACAGCTGTTGAAATTAATCGAATCGTTACTGCACGGATCTAGTAGATTTAAATCGATTAATTTTTTTTACATTTTTTTTACATCCATTTTTTAAATTGCATATCATAAATCATTTTTTTACTCGAAAAGCATGCAATTTTTAGCATCTTATGCAATTTCGCTTATCGATTAACGTTGCTCAACTCGACTGTTGCATATAAGAGAACTGGCGCCATCACACAGACATACATTATTTAATCCACACAAACACATGTCCATACAAATTATATACGTATTAATTATAACCCAAAATATTCAGAAACTTATGTGAGTACATCTAGTTTGATTCTGTAAAACAAAACACGAGTGAAATCCGAAAAATCCTTGTTGAATTTTGATTCTAATTCAAAATTAATTATTTTAAAAATTAATGTTTTTTTTACAGCCCTGTCTACTTACAGTAAAACAGTGGCCAGTTACTGTAGTCTTCGGTCTAACAATTGACTAAATTCGCGACATCCGTCAAACGACTTAGAAATTCCAACGAACGATTTCGCGTTATGCTGTTTCTCAATTTCCTCATGTATTATTATCGTTATTATCAATGTGTAATTATTATATTTTGTCTGTGTGTCTGTTTGTTGTGATGCTACAGTACTGTTACCACTAATTTAGATAATTATTCAATACGAATATCCGTTATGATTTAATGCATTTGGCATTTGAGTCGTGGTGTTTTGTGTCGACTAAGCGTTTGGTTTGGCTGCTATGACCAGAACATCATCGTTCAATTAATAAATGTGCTTTCAGGGCTTAAACTCATATTTTATAATTTTAATTTAGTCAGTTGTGTTTTGTAATTGATTTTATATTCAGTGAATAAACTCACTTTTTGAAAAAAAAATGATTCAAATGTCAAATTATTTGATTTTAGTCATATTTTTTGTATGTGAAATGTTTTTTCTGAATAATAAAGATCTTTGATTGACGAAATTTGTTCGACTACTGAATAATAAATTATCCAATTCAAAAACCATATTTATCAATTTTGTACTCTAATGCGAACTGACTGAACGTAGCTCATTATAAACGAAATTTATACGTTTATAATTTCGTATAAACAGAATAATAAAGGAATTTTGAACTAATTTCATCGTTTTTTGTTTAATGGAATTAATCATACTATGCATAGATCAATTGAAAATGTCTTCTGAAGCCGAAAACTGTCATAATTTTCAGGTTTCTTTTATATTATCCTGTCAACATACAAACTTATACTGTTCGATTGGGTCATATTTTGTATTAAATTATGTTCTCGTCTCTTCATTTATGCTAGATTGGGCTACGTTTTAGGTGCTTTTTCGATGAGAATCGAGCAGGAAAATGAGACAAGCACGAGCTTTCAGTCGCGTTATTTTTCAGAATCGAAAGCGTGACTTTCAGCCGAGAAATCTTTGGACGTTTTCGCAACATCCGACAGAAAAGCGAACGTTTCTCTCGGGTACATACAGTCGTTGATTATAATGCGAGTTGCATTCGCCTGATCTCGTATATTATGTATTATTATAAAAGGTTCTGTGTCACAACAGAACCAGTCTGGCGTCGTGCGGAGTCAGTTGCCTTCGGTATATTATAATACTTCCTAAAGATCTGGAGCAACCGCTTTTTTCGACTTGCTCCGTGCTCCTAGCTGTTTCGATAGGAATCGTATTGTTTGTCGTTTTTATATCCCGTTTTGCGGCGATCGAAAAAATATAATGAAATTCGTTTTATGTTAGGAATCTGAAGACTTTTCTAGGTGCTTTGATTCAGATCTGCATCTTCTTAGATACGACTTATATGAGGTCTCGAGTGCTTTAAAGTGATTAACTCCACTTTTTGAAAAAAATATAGATTTGATCGACTTCATTTTATGGAATTTGGGCACTGAACTTTTATGGTGCTGACCTGAAACAGTATTGATTATAGATCCCTGTTTTAGATTAGATTGTGTATCATGCTGATAATCTGCTCCACTAATACCGATATCAATAAAAAAATAATCATTTTACATCTATGTTTATAGTCATTTAAATGATCAACTTCTATATTAATCGTATAATTTATGATTTAAGATTCGAATAGTTTATATTCAATCGATTTTTTTTCTATAGTTGATGAAAAATTTAAGAAATGTGTAATACAATGTACGGTTATGAAGAAATTGCGATTCGTAATGTTTTGAAGAGTTTTCAGTCCGGATTGTCTGGTTTTGTGCGTTCGCAATGTTTCATAATATGCATAAGAAACGATATGTTATAATAGTTTAGCTATGTGCAGTTTTTTTTATTTCCGAAACCGGTGTAGAACGTTCTTTATAAGGCGATTCGAGTGAAGTTCAAGTGCATGTGCAACCAGATCGCGAAACTTCGCATTAACCTTCGAATGAGTTAAAGAGACTTATTTTTTCGCAAATATCATATGATCGAATATTTTCGTTGTTTTTCGAATCGAATTATGTACTTCAGATTTCGAATCGAAGATTTTTCTTTGTATAGTAATCGATAGAATTTTCATATTGATACCTAATTTTAGTTTGATTCGAACTTAAGTGCATTTTTAAATTGTGTGTTTATTGATGATTTTTTCCATAATAATTATTGAAAATAGAACTCGTTAGTATTAATCGAATATTAAGCTTTGCTCATCGGAACGAAGGGTTAACTCTTGTTTTAACGAACGGTAACCAGGAACCTTCAGCATGAGATCTTCGGATTCCACGACCGGTTTTCGGGATGTGCATCGCGAAAAGGTTTTTACACGACTCCAATTTTCACTATCGGAATTCGTTTAAATATAAACGATCTTTCTACAGACTGAATTCCAACCCAATTCACGCCGAAGACCAATAGATTAAGCGTAACTTAAAAACCGAGCGAAACATATGAACTAATCACATTTTATCTTATGCAATTATGTCGACCGAAAGTATGTATCCTTTGGCTTTTTCAGTTGTCATATTCATATTGTTTTTATTCTCCAAGTAGATCATCTTGTGTAGTTTGTCTATCTTCAGTCTCTGGGTGGTGTGTATGAATTTAGAAGTATGACCACATGTATTTGACTTTGCTAATCTGGTTAAATGAATATGGTTCTAGCAGTTTGAGTATAATCTTTGATTTTTCAATTTAGTCTCTCGTACGAGCATAATCCTCAGTTATCATTTTAAACTCGGTTTCGTGCGACACTTCTTACAGTACGATCGAAATAGGAATAGGATATTTTTGTGCGACGAATACCGGATAGGATCTCTTCGTCTGGGGGAGAGCATCGAAGCATATGGCGAGATGACAAGCATATGCTTTTCATATTTATATCCGCATCAGATTCTAAATTCGAAGACCATAACCGATATCTAAACGTCGAGAGATGAATCTCTTCTCATGCAAAACAACACGATCTTCTTGCACCGCACACTTCAGCATACGAACCGATCGACGCACAAAGTGATCGATTCCATAAAATAAAAATCTTTCCATACTTCTATTATCGAATATGATAAGGCCGAGGGGTACAAGTGATTTCGAGAAAAGCGCGTTCAAAGTCGACCATGTATTGGGAAGAGATCGAGTGATTTGATGATACATTGAGGCACACGTTCCGAATTCGTTCATATCCTTTTGCCACCAAATAAATGAGCATAAATAGAAGCAATTCCAAAAAAGTTTCAGCATAGATTCTTATTTTCTTGGATCGAATCGATTTCTCCTTTTCGATCCTCGATCTTTTCGGTTCAAGGACCAGTTTCCACGTCACATTCTTTCCGAATTGAGGATGGTCCAATTCGAGCGCGTTCCGGAGCACGTGGGCGTCCATCGAGGATCCAGCTCGATGGACTTGGACCTCCTGTAATTTCGAAGACAATCGAAATTTGAACTGTGCCGTAGTAAAGTTATGCGACTGCTCCGGAAACGCCGTTCTCTTGTCGAGGTTTTTCTGATGGTTTAGTTCCTTGTGTGAATCATTAGAATCATCTTGATTATTAAAAAAAAAATCTTTATAAAATGTATGCTGGAAATGGGAACGTTTTTATTATCAAAAACACTGTAAAAATGTATGATTTTCTTTGTCTTCGAAAAGTTCTAACACTGGTCTAAAAAGAATCTTACTGTGAAGTCGGTTTTACTATCGATGACTATCGAGTGTCAAAGGTTCAAAGCAGTTTGAGGTCTCTTTGATTTTCTTACTTGCAAGGGTATTATTGTCCTTTCTATTTAAAGTTAAAGCGTGTTTAATTTAAAATAACACTCTGATTTTTCTATACAATCGTCATGGTGAATAATGTTGTTTAAACAATATGCCTTTTTTTTTTATTTCATACGAACGATCGACCTTGGCTTTAACTGCAAATTTCAATTCTAGCGTTTTCGAATCTTTTGAAATGTAAATTTTTCGCTTCGGTTTACACATATGATACGATTGTTGAATTACAAATTTGTTACAGAATAAATTACACTTTAAAACGTATTTTTTCCAACAATTTTATCTACACATACGATTTTTTTTATCGTTACAGTTCAAACAAATTTTCTCTGATTATGCGGTTTTTTTTTTACCTGTTAAGGCAGTTTTTTTCAAATAATATCGTATTATATGGAACGTAATTTATTTCATGTTACAATGTAACAAAATGCGGTTTACTGTTACGTATTTTGTTCGATTTGTGTCTACTGGCGAGGAACCGTTCTTATTTTGGCATTGGACGAAATTTTTTTTTGTACTGCGTTTCCTGACGAGACACTTATGGCGTTCATTTCCTTTTCGAATTACGAATGTGCTGAAAGCTCGAATACAAAATTACTTATCTATCTAAATTCTAGCTCCAATAGAGATCTTCTTATTACATAAAGATAAGTTCCTTATTATAGGGAGTGAGAAACCTGTTCAAATTTTGAGATTAGGTATATTTTTCGTATTCGTTTTAATACAATCAACGAAGAAAAGTTACTAATCGATCAATACACGAAATTAACGGCTACAATCTGGCTAATTTTCTGTATATAAAATTAAATAAATTAACCAATTCTGCAATATCTTTCATGATTCATGAAATTCTTAATATAAATTGGAAACTATTTCAGTCGAAATGGAAAAGTCGCAGCGATAGAATAAGCGAACGAAACGTCAAAAATACGATATTCTTACGAAAGTTTAAATCGACTCGTGTCAAAGTTAGACGTTTTTATCGATTTGAACCGTTTTTTGAACCTATTTTTCCTTATACCCCGATCGAAGTCGGTACTGTTCGGTCTAAGTGCTTAGTGGGCGTACTCTTCCTACGCCAAAAAATCTCCTAACACCAACATTCGTAGTGGGCACTTTTCTTCAATAAATTTTACTGTTTGATTTCCTGCTCTCGGGTTCATTTAACTCTTAACTCGCGTTTATTGCCCGTCTTGTGTAACTCGCGCTTTTCTCGTTTACTCACAACTTAATACGTAGTAAAACGCAGGATTCGATTCATAAAAGTCCTCATTGATTTCGACGAAAATAGTTGTGAAGAATGAAAATGTTGCTCTCGTCGGTTTTTCAGATATTTAAGACAAAGACGAATTTTGAATGAAATTTTTTGTATGATTCGACGCATGTTTGTGAAGGCTCTTTTTGTTAGTTTGAAATGCGAATATTATCTTTTTCCCCATTATAAAATCGATAAATACAAATATCCTTATCTCTTTATGATGTTTGGGAAATATATTTTTATTCTAGTTTTCCTGTGACGTTCTTCGAATCGAATCGATATTGTAGTCTTGATCTAATCGGATTAGTTTAGAAATATATTTTTTTATGTTTAATGCGTAGTACAGCAACAAAGCGTGATAAATATACGTGCATCTTGGTGATGCAGCGAAAAACTAGGACAACGTAAATGTTATACTGAACGATTTGCATACGATCTCCGTATTGCGAAGTTATGATAATTCAGATAGTTTCAGAGAAACGTTTGTTTCGATTTCTCGGTATTCGCGAAGTAAACCTGATCTAACTTAAAATGTAGCCTTAAAAGGATGAAGAGCAAAAACGTACCCATTTTTGAACATAAGTGATTTTTTAATTATCATCTCAAATTATATGTATTCAATCTTTAAGAAGTTTTAATAATAAAAATAGTAAGTCTTCTAATATATTTCAATTGAAATCTGTTTGTAGATGAGTCCTTAAATTGCTCCTCGATTCAACATATTCTTTCATCAAATTTAACTACAATCATAAAACTAATCTCGATTCACTTATCGTTAGCACTACAATATTCTTAAAATTCGAAAAGTACACTTGCTCTTCGATTCCACAGATTTCTTCATCAAATCGAAACCCAATTATAAAACTAATCTCGAATCTCTTACCACTACAATATATCTAAAATTCAAAAAGTACACTATACAAAAATAGACTTAACCATTCGGTCCCCCAGTCCCTAAAGATTTCGTACGACTAAAATAGAGTCAAAACTAGCGTTGTACTCAGTAAACACGAATTTTTTCAGCCTTTCGTAAAAAACCACACGTTGGTCGTCTCGTCATCGCCACAAAAGACCATCACTGCGATACATAATTTGTTTAGGATCACCGAATTTACGTGGAAAAAAAATAACACCATTAAGCGGAACAATGAGGTCTACCGGAAGCTGCGAGGTGTGTGCAAACAACGATTGTTCCTGACAAACGTTATTTTGGTTTTTTCTCGTGTTCAGTTTCATTCTCCTCCGAACTTTAGAGTGTGTGTATAGTTATTTTTTATTCATTCGTCGTCGTATATATGTGGACAATTGTGTAAACTCCTGTTCGAATATCGTATTTGCCTCGATTGAGTTATGAGTTGTAGTTTTCTTTTGTCGTATGAACTGTGCAGAGCTAATCGTGACTAAGTTTTTGATAAAAATGAGATTTATAGCGGAAACATATTGTTCTGAGACGTCAAAAGAAAGAGATAAACTATTTAATTCTTCGTGTGCGAATGCATGGTTAAATGCTCTTCTGTGTGACTTTTTCACTCTCACACAAAAAATTGAATGAGTTGTTTCTTTTTCTTTCTTTTATGACGTCTCAGAACAGTGTGTTCCGCCTTTAAATGTGAAAGATCTTCGTACAGTCATAGCTTTATATTTGTGAAATATATTACCTGAATCAAATATCAAACGAATAGTTAATAATTTATTTCAGAATTAATTTTGTACTTCAACATGAATTGACCACATCCGTAGCTTATTATAGTCGATATATTTGTATGTTTTGAAAATGGAACAACAAAGGTTTTTATCGACTTCTCACCTTGCGGAGCTAGTCACGTTCGGCTCTGAACGACTCATATCATTCGATTGTAAATCGATAGCGCGTTTCCAGCTTTCAAGGTGTGTTCTTTGTTTTGTTCCCTTTTTTTTGATATCGGTATAATGGTAATCGTTCGATACGTGATCGATCAATAGCACAGTTGCAGGTTTCGAATGTTCATTGTAAGGCTACGTTCATACGAGACTTCATTTTTGTATTCTATCTTGCCGTTTATATATCACGTATTTATCTAATCAAGATCTAATACAATTGATATGAGAAAATAGAATTTATTCTTGTTCGAAGAGACTGAAGAAGAATTCCGACATACGTGCACAATTCGTTCTAGGAAATTGTACGTATGTCGAAACATTTTTTTCAATACATTGTAATGTAAATTGAATTAATCCGTTCATAGATTATTGCTTGTTAATGACTGTATTGGTGATTTTGATATGCTTTACTGATTTTGAGTTCATCAAACGAATTCCATTTTCGAACTTTATATTCAATCTAATATTTTTTAGATCCATATCTGTACTGCTTAGCAACAAAATAGTACAAATTTATATTAAAATTGACATTATAAGTATATTGAAGCATTTCCTTGGTCAAAATTGAACGTACGTATAGTGAACCATACTTAAGTCAGAGTTCCATTTTATGTATTTTCGACAGGAAAGTTCAGAAAACTTAAAGCACTGTATGAATGAGACTTAAGGTTTTGAGAAATTTATTTTTCGAAGTTCTCATCGTCGAATCTAAAAATAATAGATCACAAGGGTTGTCAAATAGAATCATCTCATCGAGAGGTGCTAACGAGCCTTTCTCGAATCGAATTTTTTGTTCTTCCTTTTCGTTGACATATGAAGTTTCATCGACGGGTCGATCGACCGCATTCCTGGCTGAAGATTCGATGATCTCTCTTCTCCTCTTAGTTTGTTTTATACTCGATTTCCTTTTTTGATTTGGTACTTGTTGAGAAGACTGAACGATAGATTGAATCGGCTCATTAACTTCCTTTTTCGATGCATTTTCTTTGCTAATGTCAGATTTGCACTTGTGAAGTTGGTCGATTAGGTCGATGTATCTTTTTAAGTTGGGTTACTTTTGGGTTATTTTTGAAGGTTGATGAATGTTTTGTTCATGCCGATATGATATTAAATAGTTGATGATGGTTAGAGTTGAAATTAGTGTTTCGAAATGGGGTTGTGTTATGGTTGGAGTAATGGTTTGTACGTGGACCAACTTTGTTAATTAACTTATATAAACTTTTTAGCATTTACATTATGCACGTGCATGTGAATTTTTGGTTTATAATTTCGATATTCAAATATTTATTTTATTCTACGTGTTTTAATTAGCGTGTTTGAAATACTCCGATATCAAAGAGTCGGCACTGTATTGAAATTTTTGTTTACTTTCGGATTTTTTTAATTTTCATAAATATCAAAGAAACTTGAAGTTCGAAATATATACAAATAATTTTGACTCTTGAAGTGTCAACGACATTAAAAGTGTCAATAAATTTTAATGTAGAAAATGTGTATATTTCAAAAATCTTTTGAACCTCTTGAAAATGATGAAGTGGTTTATTTTTTTTCCATTTCAAATTATATAAAAAAAGTTTCTTTAAATAAATATTTGTATTATAAAATCAAAAAGTATGCGTAGAATGAATGAATTCCTTGATGAGAGCCGAATGTCAATTTTGCACACAAAATTCATATTAATCATCGATTTTTTCACTTATGAAACTCTTCAACCATACATAGTTTAACAATAAAACCGTTATCATCAATATAACACACAGTGTTCTTTTATTATACTTTTCAGAATAAAATTCCAATTTCGAACGCCTTGTGTGACTAAAGGTTTCGAATGTCGATTAATTCATACGGTTAAATGCTATCCTTTGTTTAAATAATACAGTTATTCTATTGAATAGCATTTTTTTTTCATCGTCCGATTTTTAACAGTGTATCGCATTGAAGGGATAAATACAGTCATTGGGATAAAGGTTTTCAATCATATACGAGGATAATAGAATCGTCTTCAATCAATCGATCATTTAGTGTACATAAAAGAAATTTCATTTATGAAATATATTGATTTTTTTCATCGTATAATAATTTATTACAAGAAATTTCTGGTTGATTATTGTGGTTGTGATACAAGTGTATTTTTTTAATTCATTCAATTAGTCACAAATTTGAACGCATTAAGTTTTCAGATTCCGATTTCGAATTGTTTCTTTCACATTTTTTCGTGTTATAGAGTTAATGACACTATGTACTCAATTAAGAAACTGAAAATGTGTCACAATAGAAAATATATCGAACATACATACATACATACAAAATGAGATGAACGCATGTACTGTAGCATGTCTGTCACTGTTCAACCGATGTTTCGACAGTTCGTAATCTTACGACTGACTATGAATAGACGAATTCCGTTATTAAGCTCGTACGTATCGTTACGAAAGCTCTTCGTTATATGCACTTATTCCCATTGGTACGATTCTTCCGAAAGTCGTCTCGTTGTCGCCAACGTGGGCGAACTCCAAGTCCCAGGACCTCGATCCGTTGTGATATTTTATTTATTATTACGAAACCAGTTTCTTGTGTTTTGATTCACCCACGCCTCGTCTATGAAAGTCTTCGAGAGTAGGAAATCACTCTATGGAAGGAAAGCTCTGGTGCAAAAGTCCTTCGCGGTTTCGTTATTTAATCGATTTTATGGACAGTCTCTCAATTACGATCTGTTAAAAATTCACACGAGAGAGATGTCATACTTCCATCTGCGTCTTTTGCGTGGATTTTTGACGTTTCGTAGTTAGAAAACTGACTATATTATGATTTTATATGCATGAGTTCAGTGCACAATGTGATTGACTCCATAAAACAAAAATTATAAAACATATTTGATGCATTTTTAAAAATTTCTATCTGAAGTTATAAACATACTTATTTTGTTTGTAAATAAGCTACGGATGTGGTCAATTCATATTAGAGTACAGAATTAATTAAAATGGCGTCTGAAATGAATGATTTATCATTCTGTGGTCAAACGAAATTCGGCATTTAATTACAATTCAATATTTCACACATAAAAAGCGATTACTTTAACATACCAACCTCTTTGACACATAAATCTATTTTTTTCAATCACCAACGCGCTACTCATATTCAAATCTGACTTCCACTCGACTCTATCCAGCTTGGACTTCTTCGAAAAGAGATCTCACTCGAAATTTCGGAAAGATCCCAAATACGAGTGTGATTCGAATGGTCGAAAGGAGGTCGTTACACCACAACGGTTAAAGCCAAAACGTCTCTTAAAAGGCAAACGGACCGATTAACGTTATTGTGGGGCTCGTTAAAGTGTCGTAACGTACCGTGACCGATCGCCGAAAGCGTCAAGTTGTCGTAAAAATTTGTTAAATTCATCTTATTATGTTTTACTGTTGATTATGAACGAGGATTCCTAATTTGGAAGAGTTTTAATTAACGATTCGTCGCCGGGAGTTGCGATTTTGCGTTATTTTCGACCGTTTTCCTGGACCTTTGTTTTCGCGTTTTGTCTACTTTTGAACTCTCGAGGAGAGGTTTTAAAGTGGTTCTTTCCAATTTCGATGAAAATTTGTTGGAATGTAGTTTAAAGTGTAGGTATGAAATAGTTGTTAAGTACGAAAACGCTCAATACTTAAATAGTTTATACTACGTTTCTACAAATCGTTGACAGCTGAGCCTTTTTGAAGCTCTTCATCATACATAGCTTTTATCATTTGTTTAAAGAATTCGACATTAGAAGCCGAGTAACAAACCGCTAACTTACGATTGAAAAAAAAAGCTGTTGGAACAATTTTTCGATCCGATCAACCCTCGTTACCGAAGAACATCTTCATCCACGAAGAGCTCATCAGCCTCACAACAGTTAACGATACCTGTTATAGAGAACGGGCCAGGAAGTTATCCATCTCTCGCCACCTTATCGAAATTAAACGATCGATCCCTCCCCTCGATGGATCCCCCTCGCCCCTCGCCCTGTAGATCGTGTTTTGGAGCTCGTGAATCCGAATCCGAGTCCGAGGCCAGCTCAGGTAGGCTTCTATTGTTCTGCGCAACCTTCTCTTTCCACGAATTTGGAATTTGTCGTAATGCGTAATTTTTCTCTTCTCGTTGTTGCTGACTTCATCTTCGAATGCAGTTGTTGCGTTTTATAACACACGAGTAATTCACCCGTTGAATATAAACGTATGTTATCTGCGGTTATTTTATGCGATTTGTAGCTGGAGGGTCACAAATTAGCACTAGCATTATATTAGATATTAGATTAGATTAGATGTTTAGGCCAGAATTGTGATTGTGCTTATAAAGGAGAGGCTTTGTTAATATCTCCGCCGATTTTGACGAAACTTTGTTAGAATGTAATGTAATGAAATAAAACACGACTTCAGATAACTCTTCAATTATCGTAGGTTAAAGCTCAATATATTTGCTAGGTACAATAACATGACATTTCATCATGCAACCATATTATGACAGTTTACGTCAACGTGAATCGAAAGAAACTACTAATTGTATTTTTTTTCAATTTGTGAACTCATTGTTACAAAAAATTGCGCATTAATTGTTATTGTTAACGTTCAAATCGTGTGTGAGATGTGTTTTCTTTTAAAATATTATATAATGAAAATCATCTAACGACATATTTCAAAATCGCTTATGACTTTTATGAAACCGAACGAATACTAGTAGTAATCACGAACGATTCAAATTTGTCACTTATACCCTTCGACTTCTGAAAGTGTCGATCGAAGATTTGCATACAAAAAACGAATTTGTGCCAAAAGTTATTTTTTTCCATCAAGGACGCATGATGTTTATCGTCTTCCTGTCGATCGTCCTTTGGGTCTGCAGGAAGCAGCGATATTGAACATCCTGTGACGATACGAAACGAATCGTCATCGTCGTGCTGTGGATGCACGAAAATGGACAATTGTCAGGGGTCGTCAATCACGAGGGGTGCTTTTCCGGAAACGAGCTGGTTTCCGGTCTCTCGGTCTTCCGGAAAAGCCTCTTTGCGGAAAATTGATGCGCGACTTTGGCGTCGTTGTGGCTGCATGACGAAACAGGCCGAGGGGGTCAAGTAGGAATCGTTTCTATTCAAGTACTCCGCGAAACTAAGTTGAGAATAACGATGTCTTTATGTCAATATAACATGGTTTTATAAACGAGTGTTGTATCATTGTTATTGTTTGCGAATTTCTTGGTAAAAAAGATGGCGGTTTATCGAATCAATATGGCGATAATAGCCTTTGAACTAATTTGAAAGGAGTGCTATTCACGAATCCTTTAATTACGCATCGCTATCGATTTTTCGTTAATGTTAATTAACGGAAAAGGTTAATTAGTCACTTTATCGTGCTCCAGATTAGATTCCGAAATATGTGTGAACGGAAGTATAATACAATCGATTCAAATTTTAAGTAATTGAACGCAAATATATATAATTATTTTTGTCAGTAATTTTTGAAATTTCAAAATGGCGACTTTGTAATTTGCAGATTGAACGAAATCATCAATTATCTTTACACTAACATCATAAGCTTTTCAAATATAAAGAACTTACCACTCCATAAGATGGTTTCGTCGTATCTGTAAATAATATTTTCGAAACGACCATGAATTGTGCTTCAGCCAGATCATACGGGGTTGATTATGTATTTATTTTATCTATTCCGTCTAACATAAAGATGATTTTAATTAATGGACATGCGGGCGAGAGAACCCCACATTCAAGTTTAATGACTAAATTGAAACAAACGCCGCCAAACGAACATAGCAACGTTTCACTTTAACCTCCTCGTGGTGCTCCACGAAATGGATGCCGTTGGATTTTGTATTTTCTAATGTGCTTATTGAAGCATTTTAAAAGTTTGTTCGTTGTCAATTGCACCTACTTTAATCGATTGTAGATTCTATTTCTCGATTCAATTCGCAAGGACTGCGTGCTTGCTTCCGGTCGATGATTTCGTCGAAACTTGGCAGAAATGCAGTGTGAGTGTAGGTTTAAAAAAAAGTGAAAAATTGACACGCGACTCGTAATAATTTTTCAGTTATCGCAGGTCGAAATTCAGTATGTGACGTTTTTTCAAATAAGACAGCTAAAAAACGTTTTAACTCATTGACAAAGTGTTAAAGTCAACTACGATAATATCACTGTACATTGTACAAAACACATATAATACGTAGAATATTTTTTGTTAGTGTTGTTAACTTATTTTAACATATTTTTTAATGCCATCCTTATAAAGCATATTATTCTAAGTGTTTGAAAAATACTTTATTTGATATTTGATATTTTTGAGTATAAACTAATGTATTATAATATTTCTTTTTAGGGCTTGGAAAATTCGACTAACAACAAAGATGTCGATATGGAAACTTCGAAACCGTTGCTGAACGAAATCACTACACCTCGCATAGATTCATACAGATTTTCAATGGCCAATCTCGAAGATTCGCTAGAAGTAGATTTGGATGCTATATTAAGTCAATTATGTGCCTTGGAAACTAAGTGTGATGAGGAAATACGGAGGAGTTCGTATTTATCTAACGTAGAAAAGCCATCGATGATAGGTGAGTTTTACATTTTAAACATACAGTTTATTCATTAAGCTTATTTCAATATATTATTTACTCACAATATACGACATATCATTAGCCTAATTATGATTGTGATATTTCAGGGACTAATTGTCACCAAAACATTATTTATCCTCAACTCGTGATACCAGCCACTCCACACAGGACTGATTCCCCAGATAATGACTCAGCATTCAGCGATACTGTTAGTACTGTTAGCAATTGTGTAGATATTTTAATCAAATCATTCAGTTGTTCTCATTATTTTTTTTATTTTTGTAATGGATACGATTAGGTATCAATGCTATCCAGTGAGTCTTCGACTTCCAGCGGAGTAAATGCTCCAAACAAATTACACCAGATACAGATGGGTCCTAGTAATAATAAAGTGAGTTAGTTATTCTTTATGGTTATTTTTAATTAGTTTACATTTTATTAATATTTTTTTGTTTTAGGATGTAGTATATCAGGCAAAATCTGAAAAAATACGTTTAGCCTTAGAGAAAATGGTGAAAGCGTCAGTGAAAAAGCTTTTCATAAAAGCTTTTTCTGTTGATGGATCTTCGAAAAGTTTATTGGTTGATGAGAAAATGACTTGTGGATATGTTACAAGATTACTAGCCGATAAAAATCATGTAGCCATGGAACCAAAATGGGCTATCGTTGAATATTTACCTGAATTGCAAATGGGTGATTAGTTGTTACATTTTTTTTGATTCCTACTAGTTTTTATCTTTTGCATGTAAATATATTTCAATTGTAAAATGTATGAACAATCTAATGAAACTATGAATTTCAGAGAGAATATTTGAAGATCATGAATTGCTAGTTGATAATTTGATGCTATGGGCTAGAGATTCGAAAAACAAAATATTTTTCGCAGAACGTCCTGAAAAAATTTCTCTGTTTCAAAACCCTGAAATGTATTTAATAAATGAAGACAATAAAAGTAATTATTCAAATTATTTCCCATTATCTTATGTGATCATAAATTAAAATGTACAATCATTTTCAGATTTTCACAATGACTATGATGAACATTCACGTTCAGTACTCATTGAAGAATTCTTCAACAATTCTACAAACGTGCAAAACACAAACTTGCCATCGAAATCTGAAATTTTGAGTTTTCCCAATCATCCTATTCCACCCATGGAAGGGCCTCTTTATTTGAAAAGTGATTCCAAAAAAGGATGGAAAAAGTATCATTTTGTACTTAAATCAAGTGGTCAGTATTTTCTTGCTATTTCAAGTTACTATGCGTTGATGTCATTTTATATTTTTTTATGTATGTGTGTTTCTGTATGTTGCAAATAAGCGTTTATATTTCATTTTTCAATTAATTTATGTACTCGATATTAATAATTATTTATTAATTTTCTAATAATAATTTAATTGCAATATTGGCGTCATGTACACATATTTGGTTCGTTAAAATGTCCTTATATTTATTTTACGCGAACATTATTATAATACAGTTGTTATATGCCTTAGTTATTAATTTATACATGTTTTTGATTGATATCGTTGACAGGACTCTATTATTATCCAAAAGATAAAGCTAAATCAAAGGAAGTAGTACTCTTAACTTCTTTCGAAGTCAATGAAATTTACATCGGAATAAATTGGAAGAAAAAGCATAAAGCTCCTACTGATTATTGTTTAGCTTTGAAGCATCCTCGTTTGCAGCAACCGAAATGTGTGAAATATGTAAAATTTTTGTGTGCCGAAGATAAAAAATCTTTTGATAAGTGGCTAATTGCTATGCGAATTGCAAAGGTATAATATTAAATATCTAACTCTTATTTTTAATAAGATTATGTAAAATATATCAGTTCATTTTTCATTTTTCAGCATGGACGTCAATTATTGGAAAACTATCGAACACTGGCTGATGATTTGGCTCAAGAAGATCTCGATCATTTGGCAAATGCACGATCATGTTCCGTAAGTGACCTTTTCAACTCTTTTATGAGTCACACTCATCAATTTTTGTTCTCCGCACTTGCATTCAGAAAAAATCCCGAATTGAAAGAGATAAACTTTTCATAACATAACTCATGAATTTATATATCGTTTTAGTATTACTATCTTTATACAATTATAAATAGGTATGACCTATTTTGATGAAATACATAAATGTATATAACCTCTTCAGTGTGTCTAACTTTGTCTGATTTTTTTTAATTGAATAAATTAAGCAATTTCGCATATATTGTCTATTACTCGGTTAAAAGAAAAAAAATTGTTTTATCATTTCATTACTGACATTTTGTACTGAAAGGCACTGCGATGAAATATGAGGAAAACTGATGAGAATATATCTACGAAATTAACCTAACGAAGTTAGTCATTTAACTTATGTATATTATTTCACAGGTAATTTCCATATTGCAAAATAACCTCGGAACCATTTGTCATAATGTTCTCGATAGTCCTGCGGTTGAAACATTGAATAAAACTATTTATAGTGATGGAAGCATAACTGGATCTTCTGATCTCAGCTCTGGAAGGTATGCTTATTTTATTGGTATGCATCAAATAATGTTAGAGTGAATGTTTGTTTAAATTTGGTTTTTATTTCAGACATTCATGTATATCATCCAGTAGTTCTAGTGGATGCATGTCTGATGGGGGTCCATCTAGTGTGGAAGGAAATGCTTTTGATTCTGAATTCTCAACAGGTATTTTATATAAACTATAATAATTAAATATTATAATTTTCAGATTGATTGATGCTTAATCATTTGTGATGAAATTTTAGGTACTATCAAAAGGAAACCAACCATGAAACCAAACATTCCTTTAACGTCTATGACAAGACAATTGAAAGAAATGGTGGATTCAGATGAAAGTTCTATATATTCTAATATGAATATCTCCAGCGATACTTCTTCTAATGGATCCAACAATAATACGTTTGCATATACAAGTACAGGTAATCATAAAATAGAGTATGATATTATCAATTTGTTGTATGTTTTTCATTACTTATTCAATCGATCACTAGGTACCTTGACAAGACGTAGCAACAGAAGAAAATCTATTCAATCGAACAATACTGATGAAAGTTCATCGGGTTCTGGAACTCTTAAACGGCACAGTGTCAAGAATAACCGTGGTTCTTCGGGTAGTTATCTGTTTTAATAATGATTTAATATTTTAATATCATCATTATTAAATCATTGTCTTTTTTTCAGAATCCATGACATCATGCAATAGTTCTCTTAACGGGAGTAATACTCCTTCCAAAAATATTAGTCGTGATCAGTTTCCCACTCCTAATGGGAGTCAATCTCCCGATATACGAATTCACCACCAAAGCAATGATGCAGTTCCTAACGTTTTACTAGGCTATCAGAATATAATTCCCAGTCATGATTATTTGCCAGAACGTAGTGGCAAAAGTATGATATCTCAAGATAGTCCACATGAAGAAGTTGGCAAATCAATTCAATCCCAAATCAAAACATTTCACACATCAGTTAATCAAGGTCATTCCATATCTAATGTGCTTCAAAGCAATCTGAGTTCTCCAGAGATCTATGATGAAATCGACAATATTGAAAACATGCCATTACCTCCGCCTCCTAATTTTTCAAACAATGACATGAGTTTCAGTTTCGATCCTATGTTCAGTTCTACATTGAGTTTGGAATCATTACCTCCACCACCGCCTCCTGATGTGCAATCTCTCAACTGTAAATATTTACTATCTAAATCTATTACTATTGCAAGAATTTAATAATGTATTCTTATTTCAAAATTTACAATTTTTAGGTAATAATTTAAGTGAATCTCAATTGAGTCTTGTGAGTTTTCCTCCACCTCCTTCTTTAAGCGAAATTTCCATCAATTCTAATGAAAATTTCGATCCAGGAAAACTTAACTTTGGAGAAAACATCTATGTATCTTCGGTCAACTCACACACTCAAAAAGACTTAGCTAGTCCTCAATCAATAAGTGAGAAAATAGAGTTTTATAACTCGGTAAGTATTTCATTTTCAGAATAGTCTATCAGTTTCTGCCAAATAATGATATTAATTTTTTGTTTCCATTATTAGTCAAACCGATCATCTTTTCCCCAAGAAAATAAAGAAAAAGATACAAGCTTCAGAAATTCTATTGCAAACAAGCGAGAATTGAATGTGAAACCAAAGACAAATTTTGTGAATTCTCCGGATGTTGCTGCGATTCAATCTGGTTTACAAAATAAGTCAATATATTCTAATTTATCTTCAGTTGATTATGGTCACTATTCTACAAGCAGCAATGTGAAGCTCGAAAATGTTAATAATCAACAAGAAATTTACAGCAACAATCATATCGCCGAACTAACAAATGTGCAAAATCAAATTTCTAGTCCAGTTCTACTGAGAAAATGTATTCAGAATAAAACAGATGATGGGATTTCGAAAGAAGCAAATGTAACATCACCGATACTTCGACGAAAGCAAGTCAGCTTCAACGATAATCCATCACCAATAAATATGAATATGTTGAAGAAGAAAGCTAATACTGTGTTTGCTGATTCTCAAAGTGGAAATTGTTCAAGTAAACCACCGCCACCAAAAAGAAACGAGAACACGAGACTTAGTTCGCCCATGAAATTAGCAGACTCGTCTTCCAACCCTCCAGTCGATTTTTTAAAAGATTTGCAAAGAGTCATGCGTAAGAAATGGCAAGTAGCACAAAAATGTAAACTCGAACCGACTATTACGCCACATGAAGTACTCGGATTTAGAGAGTATCCTATTCTCAGTGAGGATTACAAAGAAACAAATGTATCCAATTGGGTCCAAGAGCATTATGGTCATCCTGGACATGTGAGTGCGCCAAATTTATACGAAAACGTCACCGCGAAGCAAAGCGAAAGACCCGCAACTTGTGGCGATAACAGGTACTCAGTTACGAGCAGCAGTAACAATGATGGATCTATCGGATCCAAAAAGAGGCCTCCACCTCCCATTCCAAAGAGAAGTGAAAATACCCAATTGTCAGCTACTATTCAAAAGTCTCTCTAGGCAATAGGTATTTATTTATGCTTTTATTTTTGATTTCAAAATATAATCGGTGCTAATTCTGTATGTTAATTTTAATTATTTGAGTAAATGTGCGATTATAAATTTACAGCATTTTATGTTAAATTATTAAATAAAACTCAATGTTTTATTTTGAAATTTAACAGTTTAAATGTGTGTCCATAATCATATCACAGGTCAGATTTTGAGTTGAATTTTACTTTTTTTTTCATCACTATTAAAATCAATATGTTGCAGATATAAAACTTGATTTTTTTTTGATTGGAACAATTTTATCAAGTGTTATTTTTGCTTTTATTGATATGCCTAACAAATTCAAATCTAAGCTGTTGAATATTTTGAAACAATATAAACACAATTTACACTTCTGTCATAATGATGGGCATAAATTTTAGATTTGTACTTAGTTCATTTGTGATTTTCACTATCCAATAATCATGCATAATATTTACCTATATTAATCTGTGTGTATTCGTTAACTGTAATCGACTTACTATTCTATCAATACAGAAATAATACTTTTACATACAATGTATCGGGTATTTTTGACAAACGTTTACTATAGATGCGCACAAATCACAAGATTATATCATAATTTGTTTTTTTTTTAATGCTTAATATTTTTGCTAACAAATTATAAGTTCTACTTTCTAGTTACTCGTGTAAATATATTATATGATAAATGGAATTTGTAAATAAGCTTACTCTTATGATTTTTCATTTTCATTTAACTTTCGGCAAATTACATACATATGTTAAGAGAATTAGTATTGTATGTAAAGAGATCATTTTCGGAATGGTTTCGAATATTTTATTTTTTATGAATGTAATTATTAAACTAAAGATTTTCGAAAGATTTATATACACTAAAGCTGATCTCAAGGATTTTTGAACTTTTTTAACTCATGTCATGCAACACATGATAACTTTATATGTATGTACATTTAAAATTTGGAATTATATTATACATATAGGTATATTAGGTATATATTTTGTAGCGTTATTTTGTTTCATTGTCAAATAATATTAAGTTATATATTACACTGTTTATGTTCCAAATACGATTTTTTTTAATATGAAATTTTAAAGCTACCATTATATGAAATGTCCATTGTACATGAACTTCATAAAATATATATCGCACATCTGCAAGAACAGTCATGATTTAAAATTTATTGATTTTGAGTAAAGTCCATCACCTTATAAATGAAATGTACATATATAATTTTTCACCGAGGACCAGGTTCTTATGCATGAAATGTTCAGAACACGAAAATGAAATCTTTAACATGAAATCCTCTGTTTTAGAAACTTATTATGACAGTATTCTTGCAGATGTTTGTATTATATATGCATTGTTAATGAATACAATGATTGTTTTTCAAATTTGAAATTTGGGATATTTTACGACAAAACTGTATTTTTGATAAATCAGTCATTTCAATACTTGTGTGGCTTGAAAGTTTTTATTGAAATTTTATTGTTATTTTGCATTTATCCGAAATGTTATTCTTAAAGAAAGAAGGAATTTTATAGTGTGCCTATGCAATTAGGTTGGTATTCATATATGAATGTTTAAGATGTGCTAGTGCATATTAAAATTGTATTGAAGGGGAAAATTACCAAAGATAATCAATTTTAATAATATATACAAGAGAAAGACTGTTTTTGTTTGTTAAAAATGAAAGATAATGTCGAACCAAATTATTTGTCTGAAGATATTCAGTAGTTTGGAATTATCCTATGATGAAAATAAAAAAACGAAATCTTTACTAAAGTAGAACTTCCGAACTATCAAACTTTACGATAATTCAAGCAATTATCATATGTTAAGATCTCTAAATCTCAGTTTAATGAATTTCTTAGAACGTTTATTTGAATTTTTATCAATTTTGACAATAGCTGAATAAGTCAAATCTGGATTTTTTGATACAATTACTTGCATGGGTGTATGTAACATTATAGTTTACAATTTTATAAACAAATGTTTCATTTAGGCGATATTTTCGATGTTGTAATCCTTATACTATATAGTTCAGTGATAAATATTTCGATAAGGATCCTGAACTATTTACTGTAAATCAATTATCAAATTTTACAAACAATCTTTACATAAGATATCTTTTATAGGAAAATTTTGAGCTTCACATTTAAATATTTAGTCTTTTATTTACTATTTATCATTCACTGTACAGATACCTACTTCAACCAACATCAAAAGGGAACAATTTGTTCATCGCATATGTATTGAGTGATCCATGTCTCTTATTCCTACTATTTATTACAAATACTCAGACTTTTGTCGGCAAATTGAGACAAAACTATGAAAGTGATGTGTGCGAATGGGAATGTAAGTACAAGATACATGTACTCACTCACTTTTATATGTCACTTACACGGTATCGTCTTGTTTCTCTGACGGAGGTCTAAATGTATGTATTGTATAATATAATAAATATTTATATTTGTATTTATAATCAATTTTCATGAAATGATTGTGGAATTTGTCTTTCATTTGTGTTTCATCATTTTAAAAGTGATTAAAAGGATTGTATTAGAAAAGTGGCCCTTAATGTAACCTAAATTAGATTTCAATAAGAAATTTATGATAATGAAGACAATAATTGTACGTAATGATTCAATGCTTGTGCATTAAGGCTGTTTTACGATTTTAAGGAAAATTTAATCACTTTTATAAAGGACATTGGAAAAATTCTAAATCTATTATTATAAAATTTGATATGCATATTTGTGTATGAGGGGAATACTTTTTGGATTCCGATTTCCAATAAGTTACCTGTATAAATACATCATACATTCTTTTTCTCAATATTTTTTGCACACTATTTTTTTTTCATATTTAATGAAATTTGTGATATGAAAGTAAGCATACATAATGAATAAGAAAGCTTGATATTTAATTATTACATTTATATATTTGTATTAATTTTTACTTGTATACATTAATGGTAATTATACATTTTGATACTTTTCCAAATTTGTGAAAACTGATAACTATCTAAGTATATAAAAACATGACATTTTATTTTATTTGATAAATGTGCAGTGCATATTGCGCAATATAAAAGCATGTTTTGCAAAGTGTAGTTCAACAATACCTACCTACTTCTAGATTCTTTCTACATACCTATATGTGACACATAATGAATCTAATTTGTAATAATATGCATTATATTATTGCTATTTAACTAATACAGTATGAATTATACAGCCATTTAGTATCAACAGAAAGAAAATCAATCATAAATTTGATGAACACTAGTTATGAAAATTATGTATTTTTACAAACTGCCTTTGATGATAAGATTTGAATGTAATAAGCTTAACAAAAATATGTAGAGCTCTTTGCATGCATCAGACATAATTATATATCCACAGAATAAGGCTATAAGATAAATGAGTACAGTTTTCTCTAAAGCGGCTGATTAGTGTTTTTTCTTAAAGATCAGTCTTTCAATTGTTCATCGAACTATTTGGTTGAAATTTTTTATAATTCTATACATTTTGACAGCTTATCAGATGATTTTTAACTAACTAATGATTGAAAGATCAAGACTAAATGTTTTTATTGAAATTTATGTTCAACATTGCCATAATTTTCTGTACTTGAAGATAATTTGCTGCACATCATATTGTACAAGAAATTATGTTTACTATAATTCCACGTGCCATATTGAATTTTATTATAGTGATACAACTGTTTGAAATGTTATAATAATTTTATACTAAATGATATTTCGCTTTCTTGAATAAATAAATTTATTAGATAATTATTCTTTTAATACTACTCACTTACAATCAGTTGACAAATCATTTTTTAAATTCCTTTTTGATCCTTTTAGTCATCATCGTATACATAAATATATGGATTTTCTTCCAAAAAATTTATATGCTTTTCCAATTCTTTTAGATTATCTTCTATTTTCCTCTTTTTGTTAATCAATGAAAATGTATCAATGAATAAAGGCAATTTCATAAAATATGACCTGATTCTTGTCCAATTCTCCTTCAAACCCTGAACAAAAAGTATAAATAAAAATATGAAATATACCTAGGTATAACGAATTCAAAAAAAAAAAGGTCAATAAATAAAACTCACCATTAACATTTCTTGTATTTCATCTTTACTCAGCATTCTACATAGATGCTTCTTATTTTCTAATTCATCTTTATATTGGTCTTCCGCATGTTTTATATCTTGTGTCCTCTTTATTAGATATTTAGGCATGCTTCCATAATTACTTTTCCACAAATATTTAGAATTAATGTATGTTAATTTGTGTCCGTTGGGAGAATCTACAAGAAATTTCTGAAAAGATTTCACTTCCGATGCTTGAGCCATTTTCATATTTTTCTTAATGAAATTTGTAGACTTTTCCTTTCTTTTTATCCCTGTAGTTGCCCTTAGAGGCGTTTTAGGTAAGGGTTCTGTAAAACATTCTCTATGACCTTTCATAAAAGGTTTTTTCACTCCTTCTCCCTTTTTGAGAAACTGCTTCGGTTCTCTCATTTCCAATTTCGGCACACCTATCACTCCATATTCTTTTTTATTTTTATATGATGAAATTTTTTCACAATATTTGGAAGTATATCTGCATATTTTGAAATGATAAAAGTAATTAGAAGTGTGAATAGACTACTTCTATGTGATATGAAGAGTATAAATTTAGTAACCTGGGTGGTTTTTGTACTGGTTGAGATGGTTTTTGTAAAATATCACTGATGCACTCATCGAAGTCATCATTCTTTTCATCAGACATCTTCAGTATTGATTAAATTTCAATAATTTAGTCAATGTTTTCAGTTGCTATAGAACTGTAAACCAATTAATTTTATAATAAGATGCGTTTATACCTCTATCTATTTATACACAACAAATATTTTATATTTATTTTAACAATAATTTTAATTTACTTGTTCATCATTCAACTTTATAAGACTTCAGCTTTGATAATAATAAAAAAAATCCTGGCTGCAGTCTTTACTTTAATTTAAAAATGCCAGTTTTTGAAGATGAACAAAGAATAGAGGGTAGAGCATTCGAATAAAATCTTCTGAAATACTGAACGTTTGGTCATGTCATGTAATATGCATTCGACAAAAATCTGATATGGGCGACGATTCGAGCGTTACGACCAACAAAGCTAAACACTATCGATTTTTCGCGCGCGACCGACACGAACTTTACACATTACAGCGGCGTCCCTCCACAAATTCACTATTCGAATTAAACGAAAGAAAAAATAGCTTAATAAAAGGAAAAAAATGGCAGAAATCGAAACCATCGCATTGCCACCGGGATGGGAGATGAAATACGATCGACGTTCTGGAAAACAGTGAGTTAATTTCGAGATAACATGCATACAATCAAACCCCTCCTATAGTACGATGTTTGTTTCCCCATTTTTATTAACAGTGAAATCAAAATTTCGATGAATTCACGTCTTGATTAATTTCAATGACGCTTTTTTAAAAGACCTCGTGTTATAGGAGGGTTGTGTTGGATACGAAAACCAAAAAAATATGGTTTCCGATACAGAGAGGCAAATCGCATTTTTTTCATGCACTGTGTCACGTTTTTGTTGTTTGGAATTTGGGTTTTTCAATTTGTCGCTAACGTTTTGTGAACAGCACTGGTTTTTCATTTTTTCGTAATATAATTCGTTCAAGTCACAGTGGTTGTTCCAGTTCGATCGTTTCAAAATGGTAATTATCAATTATCTTATGATTTCGTTTGAATTTGGATTATTTTTCAAGGGGAAGTATTTCGATTGTCAGTTGAAGGTTCGATCTTTCAATTGTCGGTTAGTAGTTAGTTACCAGTAATTATTGGTAACATATAACAATTTTGAGCATAAAACGTTCAATTATTCTTCAATAGTTTAATCGATGATTGATAGGCCGGCTTCGACAGTTAGTTATAAAAGTCATATTCCTTAAAATTGGCTGCTATACCTGAATGTTAAGGTACTAACTGATGATTGAAATACCGGTGCTAGGGCTCGGTCTTCCAAACGTAAATTAAACTTCAAAAAATTGAACTCTAATCAAAAAATGTTAGAAAATAAATGTTGAACGAGCATTAGCGAATGTTTATTAAATTTTTACAGTTATTATATGAATTATTTGACAAAGATGACCAGTTGGGAAGATCCTAGAATTCGTAATAAAGCACAAGGAACAGCTCAACATTATCCAGTGGATTTTGTGTCACAACAGGTAAAATTAATTTTGATAACTCGAATATGAACTGTGTTAACCCTTTTCCTGTATGAAAACTCAGTAGATATTTTCTTAACATTGTGTGAAGTTTGAATTACATTGCAATTGCATATCATTGATATATTATGTCTATTTGAACAATTCAAATGATCGTTTTTCGCATTATTGAACCATTACACGCATTGTAGAGTGAATTAGTTGTGACAAATGTCGACCACAATTGAAAATTACACTGTAGATTGTTTCTTTTTTTTTTCAATTTTTTATGTAAAATACAGTTTTTTCGCTTCAAATAGAATAATTCACATTTCAAGTTCATATATTGAAATACAATTGATTTTGGAATGGGGAATATTTGACTTGAAGTGAAAAACCTGCATTCTCTACACATTTTGTTGATAGATATTCACTTGGTTTTAATTATATAATATGATAAATATTAATAATTTTTAGAAAGCTTTCATTATATGCTATATAAATTCCCGAATATTACAGGCAAAAGAAAGTGATCTAGAAGTGATACCTATTCAATAAATTATTTTTATTCAAAATTTGAAAGCTGAATATTATTTATAACTTGAAACTTTGTCATAAATAATTCACTCCATGTTGAAATCACAAAATTAAGCAATAGTGTCAAAACTTTATTTCATTCAATAAAATTATTTAATATTATCCAAAGATATTCAATAAAGAGTACTTAATCATTGTATCGTTCATACGATATAAAAAAGTGCAGCTAATAGAATTATGTAATCTACATTTATCAGTAAAATCACTTTAAAATTAAATTATGATTTCAATGTTTGTATATCAATTTAAAACACTTAAATAAAAAATACTTCTTAATCATAAACATATTTTTTTTTAGAATTAATATGATGCCAAGGTGTGTCAATACCTGATTTAAATAAAAAAATTAAATAATTTCATTTATGCTCAACTCCAATGATTTAAATCTGGTAATTACACCCCTTAACACCAAAAGTTAGGTTTCGCGTACCGCAACAAGCAGCCAGCAGCAAGCAGTACGCCTCATGCAGCGTTGTTGACAATGAGAACAATGGAGTCTATTTCTTGTTTCTATTGTCGACTACCGGCGTGCTGCTTGCTGCTCATCACAAAACCTAGTTTAATTTTTTCATATAATCATTTCGAATTTATGCATCAAAAATTTTCCACCAAATTCGTATGTGTGTCGATTGAGTGTGCATATTCGTACTTACACAAACGATTCAATGAGTATTGCTAAATATTTATGTGTAAATTTGTGTTCTTTATCCAATCCAATGTCTTTTATCTGTAAATATTTTTTGCTGCCGTTGGGATTGTGCAGTCTGGACATGGTTCACCATACCATGTCTACCCTTATCCATCGCCTATACCCCTACAGCATGCTTTTCAACACTCCTCGTATCCTCCGTCCAATTTACAATCGTCGTTTAGCCCGAAGGCTTTGCCGAAGCAGATAACAGTAAGTGGGATTCATCTTAAATACGATTAGATTGAAATGCAGGCGATTCTTCTATGACGCACTTTTTGCTTTCTAATTTTTTATATTAAAGCGATATAGAAATAATTGTAAATATTAAAATTGGATCAAAATTCAATTGGATTGGACTGTCAACAATTTGGACTTTACGAAATGGTATTTGTAGTCTTGATCACCGTTCAGTATTTTCAATCGATGCTTCAGGCTGTCATTTTAGGTCTGTTTATATTGCATCTATTATATGTATGTTTCAGTATAAAAATATTATATACCTATGTAACATTTCTTTCATTATCAAGAGAATCATTAAAAAATAAATTTTCAAAAATGTGCGAGAATAGAAGACCACCTGTATTATTTAAGTATATATGGATTCATTTGAATCTAGAGTAATGATAATTCAATTCAATATAAAAAAAATAGAAATGAATTACAACGCATGTTTCAAATTTATCATTTGAGTTTCATTGAATTTTGTTCGAACGGCAGGAACTAGGAAGACGGTCTTATGGAAGTCCACTGTCTGGAGGGAGTCCGATTCTTGGTCGTAGCGTAAATTTCACACCCAAAGGGAGTCCACAACTCGCAAGAGTATCATATCCGACAAATAAAGAAAATCCTATATCTCTAGTCACCGATGTTGATGCATCTGTTTCGAAAATTAGTTCTATGTTCCCAACCGTCAGCGAAACTCATATCAGAATATTGTTAAAGAAGTGAGTACCATTGTTTATTATTTTTTTAATTTTTGAAGTAATTAAAAGTCTAAGCAACAGTTTATGAAAGCTAATATGCTTCAGATCAGAGCAGTTCTTAAATATAAATCGTGCAGTTTGAAAAGGCGCTCGGTTAAAACCCCCGATCTCTTAATGATAAACCATTTGATATTTCAGATATTACAATCGCGAAGCAGTGGTGATCAGTGCTCTCCAAGTGGAGAAACATCCCATCAGCACTCCTGGACCATTCTCCACTCCTCCGTCGGGAGCTTCGAGGCTGCAGTCTGCTGCTTCTGGGATATGCGCCAGTAACCAGTTCAGCAAAGGAACATCGCCCACTCCACCTTACGGAGCATCACCTCGGGGATCTCCACCTTTGCGTCCACAGTCCGGAGCCAGTGGTACTGGGTCTCCACTATCTGCGCCAGTTCCACATTCGTCGCCTAAAATGAAACTGAGGTATTCAGACATGAGATATCAGATCATAAAAGGGATCTGAAGTCTTAAGATCTTGACACACTGAAATCATAGCATATTGGATGTACAAGATATATCAGGGTATATCAATATATATATCAAAGTAAAACCAAGGTATCCAGGAATATCAAGATATATCCAGGTATATCAGGATATATCAAGATATATCCAGGTATATCAGGATATACTAAATGTGTCTTGATATATCTTGAGGATCAGCATTAATTTCGTGCAAATTTTTTAAGCTATTCTGCTTGACGCCTACTTTACGTTGCAAATGATATGTTTGTTGTGAAATTGTACTTGTCTTTTCAATAGGTATTTAAAGAGTATGTTCCCGAAGGCCGAGGAGACTCTTATATTAGACGTGCTAGCGAGCGAAGACAATAATGTTCAAAAAGCAAGCGAAAAATTAATTTCAATGGGTTATTCTAAAAAAGACAATCAGTCATCTAAAGCAGCTGCAGCTGCAGCAGCAGCAGCCGCTGCTCAACAAAAAGAAGCAGAAGCAGCCAAAGCAAGCTCACGTTCTTCCACACCTCCGAGGTTAAAAAGCACCGAGGAGAAACAAGCTTGTGCGTATATCACACAGTTTACGACAGAAATCTGGAACAAACATTATTTAGAGCTATTTCGCTTCAGATTTGTACCACGCTCTGAATAATTTAGATGAGTTTAATAATAGTAGCGCTTCATAGCTGACTAAAATCAACAGTATTTTCACTAATTGTAATATATTCAACATGTTAAATCTATTTGAACTATAGTTTAGATCCGAAGCTAGCTCTAAATGACGTTTTCTCCATTTTGGGGGTTGTAGATATGTATAAAATATACACTTATTTATTGGTTGTTATTTGCAGTGAAAGTTCGACTTCAAAAAAAATATTCGAGCATCCCAGAGCGTATTGTTTCCATAGCTTTAGAGAGTGTGAATTGGAGTGAAGATAGAGCGGAGCAAATCCTTTCTGTTGTTTTACAAGAGGATGTGATCAGTCAAAAAACTAAAGAGATAACTATCAAACAGGAACCCGAAGTCCAGCTCGAGGATAAAAACGAGTTAGTTATTGATGCTTCATTTTTATTCTTGTTTAAGAAATGCAGTGCGACATTTTATTATAAATTAATCATATTTGTACTTAATTATAGCGCGAAGATATGTACATTTTTGAATTTAATATATAATGCTGAAACTCAATTCATTAACATTCAATAAATTGGATAGATATTTTATTGAACGTTAATGTGTTTATATAAAAGACTAATTTATTTCATTTTATTTAGTTGGCATTGCGTTTTTTTTTCATAAATGTGTTAATCTTTAATAAAAATTTCAAGGTATGATAATGAAGTATTTTAGAAATGATTCTCTGCTATTGATCTGTAAGTGATTTACAGCTTATGAAGGCTAAAGTTCTTTCTATTTGATATTACAAAATATTTAGTATCTACTTCAAAGTGTTATATTATTAAATTTTCAGGAATTAACTTCGTTTACATATTATAATATAATTTCTAGTGTCGCATATATCTAACAGTTAAAGAATGTAAATATTTGAATATTTTATATCTCATTCAACAGCAAATGAAATTGATTTAAGTAATTGGAATTACTAGTTTGTGAAAATTATTTCAGTACATTTTTCTTCTTATTATTATTTGACCTTTTCAAAAATATAACTGGTTAGTTAGATAATTTCATGCACAAATATGTGTTGATTGCTATCACATTTTTTATTTTTGTATCAGCCCAAAAAAATGCATATTCTAAGTCAATCGCAACATTACTGTTCAGTAATAATAATGATATTATAAAATATTAAATAAACAATTGATTTATGTTTAAAAAATAGTCAATAATTGTTTATGCTTCGATGAAATTTTCGTAAATTTTCTCGTTACATGTATTATAATTAGTGTTGTTAAACCAAAAGAAAAATATTTCTTAATTTTTAATACACAACTTTTTATACAAAATAATATACATACTTTCCATCAAAATTCAATGCTGCGACTGACAACGGACCAATTTTTGATTATGACGGTTCTGTTAAGTGTGTCATCAATGCATGAAACAAGTATACATTGATAATAGAAATCTTGCTTTGCTTGAATTGTCAATACATTTATATATTATAGAATGGATAAGCAACTTATTTTGCATAATTTAATATATCTGTGATGTCTGTTATATTATACATAAATATATTATATACTTCATCGTTTGCAAGCCAACTATCAATATAGCACTTTGAACGAGGTGATATTGATTATTTTTTTCCATCTAGTGAATTCTTTATTATGTTTGTTTATGATTGGTGATGATGACTGCATTTTTTTATATTCTGTCATTTACAAACTTGTGATTCCATAGTATACTTGTGCGCAATCTAACAATCTTGCTCTTTTGAAAAAAAAAAGATTGGATTTTTCAGAATTATCAATGAAAAAATTCATTAGTTCCAACTTATTATTGAAGAAAAAATTGATTAATAAATAAATATTCAATAGATCTTTAGGGCACATTTTAATTGTCACTGTGCACTAGAATAAAACTAACACAACCACCACAAAAAAATATTTTAACATCACAAACACATACAGAGTGGGACGGTCGATAGGCACTATTTCAAGGCATTATCGTATAGTGAAAAATGTTAAAAGTGGTATTTATTATATAAAATGTTGTGAGCATGAATGATTTTTTATAATTACATAAATATTTCATCATTTGAAAACGATGTGAAGAAGATCGACGATCGACGAAATGAAAAAGATTGACGATCGAAATCAATACATAAATTGAGTGTGGTTAAAAGATTGATCAGATATCACAGAATTTTTCGAATAAAAAAAATCATTTAATACAATAAATATCACGTTTAATTGTTTTTTCTTCTTTAAGAGCTACCTAGAAATAAAACCGATTGACTTTTCCAACCTGCAAACAACGTTATCACCAATTTACATATAGCTTTAGCCATTTGTGTTGCCGTCGCTTTTCTCACTTTAAAAACGTATCCACATCTAGGCTAGAGAATTTCAGTGGTGAAACACAACATGCAGCATAAAAAATATCTTATAGTTGTGGATCCTGAGAAATGTTTGCATCTAAAGGACCGTAGTGCATACTGCAATAGACAGCAAGAGGCACGCGGCATATACATAGAATGGTCAACAATGGGACCAATAGAGTATGTTTCTTGGGGTTCCCATTGTCGACTACGCTGCATGCCAAATGCTTCTTGCTGTATGTTGCATATTTACTCTCTCTAGCATAATTAAGAGAGGGCTATATGAAAATGGTAATACAAATGACAACAGCCTTATGTAAATAGGATGTCTCACGTAGACAAAGAGCATAATCACAATTGTTCCGTTCTCTCGCGCCACCCCGAACTTGTCACCGCCGTTTCGAGTTAATTAATAGTGTGTTTTTGATTTTTTTTTTCACAATAATCAGTACGACGACATGCAACAAAGTAGGTGCTTTACCGTCGCTCACTTCCTCCCACGCCATCATGCAATTAAACGGACCAGTTGTCAGTTCTGCGCAAGACGTGAATTGTATTTCGGATAAATCCAATCGTCGGTGCAAGAACAAGAAAGAGATCACAAAGTATGCACTTCTACTGCATCCTTTATGTTTTTCCAAAAAAAAAAAATGTTTTTTTTCTCCACTGTGCATGCGTGTGTTTGTTTGTTCTGTGCTTGATTCGGTGTTTGATCGTGCACGCTTTTCGTATGCTTGATTGTTGTTTTTTCCTGATATGATCGTTTATTATATGTATACACTTGATCCTTTGATTGTTAGTTAAGGAAACGTTTTTTCACTGTTTTAGTTAACTGACTATAGAGTTACAGTCAGTTCGTAGTTGGAGGACTGACTGTAACTTCATGGTTAACCAATTAAAGCAGTGAAAAGTGCTTGGATTCAATTACTTAAGGGCCACTCTTTTCAGTAGTCTTAGCTACACTATATTTTGGCAAGCGTTTTTTTTTCTATGGAGTCGGTGTTGTGACTTTGTGAGCACTCCTCTACATTTGTAAAACTCATCAGAAGAAAAAACCGCTAGTTAAGTAATAGTTTAGTTTAATCAAGGTCAGTAAAAAGATTAGCCCTAAGCAAATTTTTTTAGAGTTCGACTATAAGCAAACTTAAGCTCAAACTTTATAAAAAAATAAGTTTGTTAGATAATCAAAACTTACAATTAGCTAACGGTCAAAAGATCGGCCCTTATCCATTTGAAGACTTGTTGAGTTCATACAAAGGTGAATTCGACGAACTGAGACCCATATTTTCATGTTGATAAGCATTTTTTTTTGTCTTATGTCAATGTTATGAAATTTGAATGACCATATAATTTATTTTTAGTTTCAGTAATTAATTAGGTCTTTTGGTTTTGTATATGTGTAAATATTGTAATGAGATATGTGAAAATTACTATTTGAGTAGAAGTAGATGAAATTGAAATAAAATAGAATATTAAATTTGTTGAAATAATCTTTCCTTATTGAATACTTTCATTATAGACTACTTTGAAAATAAAAAAATGAAAAAAATAGCTGAAAGATAAAATTAATAAGTATATTCAGCAGCATAATTTTGTTATTTATTAACGCATTCATTCAACATACTCGTACATTAAGTTGTAATAATTAATAGATATAAACCAATTTTCCTTTATGCATAATTTCGCGCTCACATTAAATATACATATGTAGTTATAAGTTTGATTTCACATTTTTTTTCACATGAAAATGTTAAATATGTAAAAAGTGAAACAAAAGAAGGATTTCTATATTTTCCATTAAAAACATACATAACTATTTTAATAGTAACAGAATAACATTGATCATATTGTTTAAATTTGATATGTGTGCATTTAAGTTCATATTACGATTTGAATATAAACTGAATATTTTAGCTATTCAATTCATCGAGCAATCTGTTTTGTGATAATGTTGTGTTTTTAAATTCATGTTTTGTTTATTAAATGTGATTTGTTGATATGACTTGCGTCTTTTGTGACTTATAAATTTTGAATGTAAGGTATTATTATTTTTATATTTGTAATATTTCATACTTATCAGTCGAATTAGGTATTAATGTTTGATAAATTGATTTTATTTCGTTTTATAATTCAATCAAATTCCATTTAAAACAAAATTTCATGTACGATCGTAGATGTTTAAATGTTAGGAAAATCACAATTTAAGAAATGGAAATTCATCGTTTTATTCATGAATATAATGTAAGGAAACATATTTTGATGTGGATTAATAAAAAATTCATTATATTCAATGATTAAAGCAATAGTTTTAAACTTTTGATTGATAAGTTTATTTTTAACCAATGTAGAACAATTCACATAATATTAATATTCCCAATAAATTGAATTAGTTTCTCTAGAATTCTATAAAATTATAGTAGTGAAAATGATAGAAAGATAGATCGACCATTATTAGTAATTTGAAGATTCTACAGCCGAATTATTTGATCAATGTCGAATATAAAATATATTTTTAACATATCAAAATTTAGTATTTTAATGATAGCTTTAAATAAAACTTAGATTATAAAATCTCATAGATTAGATAAAAGTGCGTTCTCGTAACAGATACGTTTTAGCATTCACTCAGTTATGTGAGTAATGTAGTAATTATACTAAATGTCTGCTAAGTTTCAATATAACATAACAATAATTAAAGGAACTTGTGTATCACATACTTACGTGAACGCACATAGAAAACCAAACGATTTCATTAATATTTTCACATAATTTTTATGTACAATTTTATTCAGGCTGAAAACACACACATCTCCGATCAAGACAAAGCAGCATCATCAATCGCACTATGTGACCAAAGCCCAGGGTCCCAACGTCCAGAACGTCAAAGGAGCCCAGGACCATTTACTATTGTATGCCAAAACCTCAATATATCCAGCTAAAATCTTTATTTTTCATGAAATGTCATATTCAAATTCATGTTACTATATCAAACGTTTCGACAATTGAATCTCATTTTTGTAAAAAGTGAAGTCAATCTAGATTAGCTCTTAACAGTTCATACAATATTAACAATTCAGCCTCAATTAGAAATGGCTCTATTCCGATTTTCAGCTTTAATTTGAAATGGCTTTGTTTCAATGGCCTCGATTCGAATAGACTTCAATTCGATTTGCAATGCTTCAATTTTGATTTTCAGAGTCGACTACATAACGTGGAACGGAGCCAATCCCGACTTGAAGTCGGGCTCGAGGGGGCTCTTCAAGGGACCAATGAAAGCCAGTGGCGAAACCAAAGTGTCTTCTACGACCCCGAGGGGCCCCAACAAGGACCTCATCAAGGGGCCCTCGGTCGTGACCAAGGGCAGTCTCTATCAACATATCAAGCCGAACAGTTTTTCTCAGATGAAAGTCGGCGGCGAGTGAGGCTCCATATAAACGTGCATTCGTTTATCGTGTCGATGTGTTCATCTTTGTCGTAAAGAACTACAAACTGTTGAAAATCCACGTGAGTGATGAAAGAAAGAGACGCATTTGGATGTATACGAGCATTCGTTTCGTCAATCAAGTGCGTTTTCGACGGTTCGTAGTTTGAGGATTGTCTGTATTTTTTTCATTCTGCTGAAAAATTGTATTATTTTGAGTCAAAATTGACATGTATGTACGTATTGTCAGGAACTTTGGAAACATTTCTCAATGATTTAAAGGAATGTAGCAATTTTTCATTTTTTTTCAATAATTATGATTGTGCCTACGATAGCTTCTTTTATAATTTAATGACAGCATTCCGTTATGATTTAAATTACAAAAAAAACAATAGGTAGGTCTCTTTTAAAATTTGATTTCGATTTTCTCAAGTTTATTTTTTACTCAGAAAATATTAAGAATCTATAGCAGAGGTTTAATGCAAGGGTTATGATTTCCTTTTCTAGCTAAATTCTAGCTAGAAATTATCGCTAGAATTTAAAAATCCAGAGGAATGGGGAATCTTTAATGAGATTTCCATCTCAAAATAAGTATCACTGAATAGATTAATGAAGATATTACTGCTTTTGATTGATTTTGTATGTCAATGATGTAACTTCATTCGATTTCCTGCAAATATTTACTTTTTTGAACCATGATATTAAATCGTAAATAAATATTTTTCGTGCATTTCAATTATAATGATTGAATCTTTAAACAAACCATAATTTTGATCCATATAGAAAAGCATGAATAGTTTTTCGTTAATAACCAATTAAATAAATATTATCCTGTATTTCAATCGCAAAATACAATTCAGTCATAAATGATTTTATAATATATTTTTGTAAAGATTGTGCAACTAAAATTAGCATTGATTTACAAATAAAGATGAAATATCAATCGCAATCTTCATAAAAGCAAAATTAGTGCTGATCCACACATTTTAGGGAAGTTTTACAGATAATATGTATCTGTTGATTTGAATTTAATTGTGTATAAAATATTTTGTTGATAAATTCAATTTAAAAATAATCCAAGATCATATGAAATATTTTTTTTTAAATAAACAGCCAATTTTATCTTCCACGTATTCTAATTAACTTCAATTTAATTGATATTGTTTGTAATTTTTATTGAAGTACATAATCGTAAACTTCTCAATTGATTTATATTTTCTTATGATAACAAAAAAATAGATTAATATATCTTCAATTTTTTTTAAAGTTCTGTTTTTTGACGATCACATTGGTCGGTAAATGAAAACGAGTTGGGAACTTTAAAAAAATATGTATAATAAGTAAGATGTAATATGTATATATGTGTTGAATGTATGTAAGTCGTATTTAAAAGTGATTAAATTAAATCGTCCATGTATATTACGATGCAAAAAATTGAAAGTTTCGAAAATTTGTTGAAAAACGTTAAGAAGTTAACGTATACCTTTAATGTATGATGTTACCGTATCAATTTTGTTTTGTGAAATTCCAATATTGATATATCCCCCGTGATGTTGCTATTTGTTAGTTAAAAAAATATTTTTCATAGCGAACAACTCGAACCATACTGAAAATTGAAACGAAAAGTATAAAAGCTTTTTTTTCATTTCAATTTGTTTCATTTTGACATCAAAAGTCAATAACATCTAGCAGCATTGCACTTACATTAAAATAGTAATATCATTCACGAAAAAAAGTTGAGATTTTATCGAATATCAAAATTTTAAACACATTAAATAAATGCACATTTATGGCAATATATGCTACTCTTTCCTTAATTCAAATGGTTTTAAATGTGCCTTAGAATTTGAACTTCTTATAGATAAATTTGTTCATAATGCAATTGCAAAGATACCTGATGCAATTTGGAGAACATCAAAATATGTTCATTGGACATTTTGCAAAATTTCGAAAGTAATAAATTTTACAAAAAATGTTTAAATTGTAAATTCAAAATACTCAAAGTGCGATTCAGAAGTTTGGTTTCTTCTGCAAGCATTTAAATTATTTTTATTTAAAACCAAAATTTGAGTTTAAAGGACGCTTTTGAATTGCACTTTATATGTTTTACGTATATTCGTAAAAGCAATCTGATGAATAGGCAATTGAAATCGGAAAATGTGACTTGAATCATTTTCATATCTATCATAAAATATGTGTGTTTGAGTGATTTTTAAGTTAATTACAAAAGTCACATGAAAATTGATATTATCGAGTACAACATGACACATGTAATGAAAATATTACACATAGTGAATATCAATTCAACGTAATTAGTAAAAAAATAATACTATATATTTTGATGAAGCAATATATATATATATTTATCTCTAATTCGAATATTCGAAATATAATGTTGTTACTGTTTCTTCTATATTTTGAAAACTTTCTCAGAATGTGTTAAATCTACAATATAAGTGAATGCAAATATCTAAATATACCGTCCGTGTAATGTTTGAGCGAATTCTTCTAATAGTTTGGTTTAAAAAAAATGATGATTCCAATGTGTTTAAATAAATTAGAAAAAAATATGTTTTCTAAAATAAATAATCACTAAAAATAAAGATTAATCAATTTAGTATACTTATGAATCACGTACTTGATATAAAACATATTGTAACTTTGAATATATTTTTTGTCTTTGATTAACACGAAAAATGTATTATATAAATACCAGTGCACTTCAAAGTATTTGTTTTAATTTTTGAATAATGAAATGTTGCAAAAAATTCTATTAAATCCATTTCGGTACCTATTCGAAATTGTAAAAAAATAATTGGAAAAGAGCAATTTGTCAATAAGGCTCACTTTACGAAGGTTGTTTGATTTCCATCTGCAAATTTCAAATGAAAATAGTCTCTTTAAGCGAGAAGAAAGCCGATTTATGTCATTTGTTGACATCTTGTGGGCAGGACTTCGAGAGAAAGAGCAAGATAGACCCAAGTGAATTTAGTCTAATATTGATTTATTGATATAAATCTAAAGCTGTAGATATATTTTTTTAGCATTTTTTGGCATCCTTCATTAATTCAACAAATCCCATTTAGCTAAATTTATGAATCTAAAATTAATAAAATCTTTAACATATCATTACACCATGCGCATTTTAAATAATGGAAAATATAATTAAAGCAATCTTTCTCATAAAATTGTGTCGAGAAAAATTCAATTTCGAAATTACTAAACTAACATGTGACGATTGTTTTCTTTAGAAAATTTGTGTTGTTTTTCAAAGTAGAAAACATTTGATTTGTTGTATATGTTTAATTTTAGGAATGAATGTTTAATATAGTTTTTTAGGAGAAGAAACTATGATAATAGTGTTTTTTAGGAAAAAATAAAAATAAAGTTTTGTTTTAAACATTTGCATAATAATAGACACAGATAAATTTAAACGATATTCATAATGAAAATTTTAATGCAATATTTTTGAAATTAAAGTTAAATTAAATGTTTAACTCAATAATTATAAATAAAATAATGAATATGTTCCGAAATTTGAAACTCATGAATTAGTTAATTGTGTATGCATCATCTCAAATGAAATCATATATTTTTCCGACATTCGTTTTAAGGTGTTTTATGTAATTTTGTTGAAAAATAGCATTTAACTATAATTATATAATTATTTCCAATAGAAATAAATATCCATAGTTTTTAATTTAGCCAACTTTCCAGACAGATAATATATAGAAATAAAAATGTTCCAGTCTATTCTGTGGTTAAAAATAAATAAAATGGATGTAAATAGATTAAATTAAAAAAAATAAATGACAGTGAAAGAAAATGAGTCATAAATGTATAAACTATGCGTCAATTTGATTTTTAAAATTCCAAAGTTTATTGCAAACTAGCATTTATTTCATGCAAATAAAAAAAATTAGCTAGTTGTGAAAACGATGAAAATTTTAATTCAACTGGATTGTGCCAAATCTTTAAAATACATATATAAATTGTTGATTATTTATATTTTACATTTTATGTATATGCTACATTGAACACTTGTTAGCATGTAATTATGAAAGAAAAATGACTATTTGGAAAATATTCACTACAATTGGATCATTTCAAAAAAACTATAGTTTAATTAGAATTTGAGATAAATTTTAACACAGTTTAGTGATGTTATATTTTTGAAAATATGCTGATTTTCGCAATACCATGTAGTGTGTTATGAAAATTCACCGATATTATTATCAATCCTAATTGCTAATTGAATCCTGATTACTAAGATATTTGGAAAAAATAGTCATTGTGTATTGTCGAAAATAATAACAGATACCTGCATATACTATTATGATAAATTGATATTATGTTTATTAAGATCAAATTGTTGTATACTCATTACTTGAAAAGATATTATTAGTTTTGAGTGTAAATAATTTCAATAGAATTGATTTCAAAATTAATATGTGTGTGAAATATTCTTATGTGTTATTTTTCCATGTGTAAATTTTCAATTGTATATTTGTTTCAATTTGAAATTGAATAAAAATAAAATATTGGTATACATAAATGTTTTACTGTTTATTGTGAAGTAAAAACAAAAGAAGTAAATAAGAAAGGCAAAAACAAAAATGAAAACAATATTTAAGGCTTTTCATTTAAAAACATTTATTAAATACATAATTATCATAGACAATAGGCACAAAAAGTAAGATATTCAAAAAACCTGCGATTTCACTTACATAATCATTAAATATCATACATTTACTTCATTTACCCATTTTGTGTCGATGGTGGAAATGCTATGTCGCGTTAATTTCATTCAAAATTGAAAACGGTCCATCGCGACATTAAAAAAAATGTTTAAAAATTACATTAGAATAATAAAAACTTTGACAATGGTTGACGACGCATCCGACGACGACTGCGACATTTTTAAAAAATGTTTTACAATATATATTTTTATATGCTCATTTCGTTTAAACGAAAAATTATAAATAAATAAATAAATAAATAAAATAAATAACAATGATAAAAAAAATGTTTTGAGTTTGCGGGAAGAAGCCCTAGCGCTTGCGGTGATTATTATCATTAAAATTATAATAAATATACTTTTCTAAGGGATGAACGTAGGCGCGCATTATTTTATTTTTCCATCAAAAAAAAAAAATCATAAGGCGAACAATTATAAAAAAAATAAACAAACTGTAAATTATCTCTATATGATGAGTTTTTTTTTTTTTTTTATAATAATAATTAATTTATGTGCGTGTGAATGTCCCTTGCTATGCGACGTGCATAAATATATATGTATTATATTATTATTATTATTGTGTGTGAGATGTGTCCGCGCAAGTGTGCGCTGACGTTGGGGCGCGCACGACAAGCGCGAGCGTTGGCGTTCGTGTTTGATGTGTGTGTGTGTGTCCGCGCTGACGCTGTTTATTCGCTGACGGTTCTGGACTCTTGGACTAGGTAGAGCTGAGAGCCGGGCACTGTGGAGGTGGTGACGAAGGTGCGGTGCTTGGCGCGGATCAGGGACAGGTTGCTCTCGGCTGTGTCGGCGCGGTCCTCGGCTGCCTCCAGCTCGCGCTGGAACCTGCGGACGCGGGTCACTGATTGCTGGGACATGCCCTCCTGAAATTGTCCAAAAAAAATAGGTTTTTAAGACTTATTTAGTGTTGGTATCGAGAGGTCGGAGGTTGGAGACGGTGGTGGATTCGCTGCGCGTCGATCGAGCTGTCAGTCGCGAGGTCTACGTATAGAGCTGATGCGTGTTTTGTAAGAGATTTAGCTGAATGTATATGACGACTGAAAATGCATGATTTCGAGAAGAGTGAGCTCAAAGTTGAGCGTCCACCTACATGTGTTGGGAGGAGGTCAAGTGATTTGATCATATATCTCGGTATCGTTTATATCCTTTTGCCATCAAATATATGAAGCGATTCATGTACATAACTCAATTTTGGCAAAAATGTCACTTGTACCTCTTGGCCTTTTCAGTCGTCATATATTTTCAAATTCAAGCAAAATAATTTTCTATGTAATATGAACAATTTCTAATGCAAGTTGATTAATCAGTAAATCAACAATCACTTTGAATTGACATCACTTAGTGGATTCATATTAGAAACTGTTTCATGAAGCATCAAATTGACAAATATTCAAAATTTACTATTGAGTTTCAATCGAACTATACACGAGATTCGTCAATAATAAAACATCGATCCCGATCATTCCGCCAGATATGTAACGATTCGACGTACCTGTTCTTGCAATTGCCTCTTGTAAATGCTGACTTTCTGGTTGGTCTTGTCGAGCGAGTCCTGGAGCAGGACGATGTTCTTCTGGTCCTCCTCGCACTGGATGAGCACCTCTTTGACGGTGCGCTCCTTCTTGCGGAGGATTTTGATTGTCTCAGCGTGCCTCCTCTTCTCCTCGTCGAGCTCGAGCTCCAGATCGCGCATGCGAGCCTCCAACTTGCTGATGATCCTCTTTCCTCCGACGATGGCGTTGGCTTCGACTTCCTCGAGGCGGACGGACAGATTCTGCAAGAGAAGATGAATAGATCGATTAGGTTTAATATAGAACGATTGTCCTTTTGAGTAACTTTGTTCTGCGTTCCAAGGAGATTGGACGCGTCAAAAGTGGGAATCGTAGTACAACGATCCACTTCAGCTGTTCTTTGACTGAAGTAAATAAGCTTGAAATGACAATTTCTACGTGGAAAAATTAATGACATATTGTATTTACCTTGACTTCGATTTCAAGTGACTTCTTGATGGCCTCGATCTTGACGATCCTCTCTTGTTCCTCTTGCAAGTGTTCGACTGTGTGTTTGAGTTCGACCTGTCAAAACGAAAATAATCTTTAAAATAGTAGTCTAATTCCTTGTAATAGTAAGAATTTCTTGAAGATTAATAAAATTGTACATTTTTGAAATGTCTACACACAACTTTTCCTGATTTGAAAAAAATCCATGAGTCTAAATTTGAATTTGAGGAATCTGACTTTTTTGAAAATGTTTGATGTTAAGAGTGAACATTGTTAGTCACCTGTACGCGTTGGTATCTCTCGTCGCTGACTCTCAATTCTTTGGTGATTTCATCGTAATCAGCAGCGATGGTGGAGAGTTCCTGTTCGATCTTGGATTTGCTGCTGGCCAAGTTCACGTTGATGACAGTCAATTCGTTGATGCGGGTCTGGGATTCTTCGTATTGCTGTTCAACGGTCCTCTTGGCGCGTAGAGCCTGAGAAAATAAGACATATTTTAGATTGTGCTTTTCAAATTTGAAATATTTTTCCAATAGACAAGACTTACGGATTCATAGTTGCCGCGGATCTCTTCGATTTCACCGGTGAGCGATTGGAGACGACGTTGAGCAATGCCATATTGATCCAAAGTGACTTGGAGTTGACGTTGGATTTCATCGTAGTGAGCTTGGATCTCGGTCAGCTGAAACGATAAAATCGAAAATTTATAAATCTCCGTAAAAATACAGGATATGTACGAGTTTTCGAATGTCAACTCACTTGTAGAGATTGTTTCTTGATGGTCTTTTGCAAGTCGATGTTGGTCTTGTTGGCGACATCCAAAGAAAGTTCGAGTTCGGTGATGGTGATCTGGAGCTTCTTCTTGATGCGAACGACTTCGGTCTTCAACTTGGTCTCGGCTTCAACAACGCGAGCGTTCAACTGTTCGATTTCAATGCTGGTTTGTTTGCTGAAAAAAACAAAAATGAAACGTTCAAAATAAACTTCTAGTATGGGTGAATATGCGAGAAAAATTCGATTTGATGCAATGAAGAAAATATGATCATGTTATCCAAAACATGCATTCGCTTCAATAGGATAATTTAAGCCATCGCTCTGATTAAAACGAGACTACCCACACTGCAGTACATCAAAGTGAATGATCGGTATTTGTCTGTTTATTTATAACCGTACGTATTTAGTTGTTGAGCCAATGAAACTGATACATGTGAATAAGACGCGAATAGAACGAAAAATCACCTCTTGTCTATGAAGTAATTCGAGTTTTTGCAATCGAACGACTTGAGCTCCACCTTCAACTTGTCCAGCGGCTTCAAAAAGCTATCGTCGATCTGACTCTGAGTCCTCTCGTGCATCAACTTAGCATGCGCTCTACTATCGTGCGAATTGATCATTTGATTCCTCTGGAACGACTTGATGTCGATATCGGACGAAGCCGATATATTCTTGATGCTCTCGGACAGCAAAGTGGCTTCTATAGCCTTGGCCGATTTGCCCCTCAAGAATTTGGCTGCGGACTGGAGGGCTGCTTCGACGGTGGCCTCCTGCATCTTCTCCACCTCGTGCTTGAGGTCGGTCATCCTCTGCTGGGCCTCCTGCTGGCTGGCTTCGGCCTGGCGCTGCTTGATCTTCTTGTGCGTGGTATCGGCTGCACTCTCGATGCGCACGTGCTTCTGGACCCTGGCTGCGGAGGCGACTTTGCACACCGAGAAGCCGGATCGCTTGGCTATTTTGAAATGGGACAGGTCCTCCTTGGCCCGCTCGGCCGTCTGCTCGGCCAGCTTCTGGACGTCTTCGCTGCTGTAGCATCTGACCAGATTACCAGGTCGGTAGGGGGGAAGAGCTCTCTCGTTGTTCCACGGAAGGTGAGGCTTGGTCGGCGACAAGCCGCGCTCTTTGGCATTTATGTAATCGATCATCGGCTGGTAATAGTTTACGCCGTAGCCGTAGTTGTTCTCGTACACGAACGTCGGGGGTTTCTCCCATTTCTTCACCACCTTCGCGCTGGCCATCTTCGTTCGATCGCTTATGGCTCGTTTGTGGACGCTCTCGATGATCATATACCCTATTTATTATATCGGACCGACCTTGGCCGATGTGCCAATACGTCTGCATTTTAATTTTACATTATGTATTTTCGAACGGGGATGCTTCCAAGTTTTTTTTTTCCTCGGACATGTTTATTTTTCGACGTGAAGTGTTAGGTAATTTCGGATGAAAAAAGTTCCGGAAAGCGCGACGTTTTTGTGTTAATTATCTTTTGCTTCGGCTCTCAGTAAGAATCGTATAAAATTTTCATTGAAGTAGGTACAGCGTAATGCTGCAGAAAAATGCTCAAGACAATTGCTCCTGTTTTTCAATTTTTAAGAGAGTTCAATCATGAAACTAATCAATGATACTTTATTCACTATTTACTAATCGATGATAAATTATTTATCATAATCAAAAACGAAGTATTTATTCATTTAACTAACTGTAATTTTCTTGAAAATAATATACACGTATGTCCAATGACTTCATCGATGTTCTCAGTTTCAGAAAAAGTTAATAAAAGTTTCCAACGAAGCTTGTCGATTGCGAGAAAATATAAATATATTGACGAGAAAAAAATAATGTTATTTCAGTGTTCATTATCATTATCCGAAAAAAATATAAAGATTTTAAACTTGGCTCAGCAATATATTTCATTCACTGCTTCATTAAATTCGACGTTGATTAAAATTGAAGGAGAAATTTTGAAACATGTTTATGTTTTCACAAGCTTAATTCGTTTGTGTTTATAAATAAAATAAAAAAAAAACGGATTATTATTGAAGCAGTATATGAAAAACAAAATGATGCAATGAGAACATAATAGATTTATACGAAAGGTAAGATGTGCGTTTTTCGTAAAGAGTTTCAGGAAACTATTGCTAAATTTGAATCGACCTTTGAATCCCATTAGAAAACTATTGTAGTAGAGTTGACTGCTTCTGTTAGTCGAGCTGTAAATTTATTTTCAGCAAGTTTAAATTAGCCACGAAGCTGAAGACACTTAACACCGGCGCAGCTTTATTAAGCGAAGATCACCGATGCAACTATGTTGTTTAGTGTGTCATTTTTGAAATTTCTCAAAACCGCGTTATGCAATGTTTATGACGCAGTCAGTGTTTCATCACATATTCATTTTAATTACTTGACAACTTAGTACAATTTACAGTGAAATTTACTTTGTTTTCTTCTCATTGTCATTCATTTTATATGAGAATTAAAGTTAATTCAAAAATTTATTGTAAATAAGACCGAAAAAATATGTTAATATGATTATTTTTGAATAAATATACACGTTTCATATGTTTTTAAGGCACAATTAAGAAATTTCGTTTGTATAAGTTTTTCATAAAAATGATTGATTCGATTATTTTTAAACATGATCTCATAGCTATCATCAATTTCATCACGTTGCGCTCGACTTCAATTTGGATGTAACACAAATTTATTAATACATTTTCACGAAACCGAACATCGAGAAATGATAAATCGAAAAACGAAACATCAACATGAAAAGAATTTTTACAAGTATTAACAATAATCTATTTGCATTTTGTACGTTTTCTAATATTGATCAATTTTCCACACACATTATACAGGCTTTATAATTGTTTCTATAACTCATAAATTTCAATTGTTTATAACTGTATTATATTACAAAAATCACTTGAAACGTATAAAATTTGAATAAATATTAAGATGAGTCGAAACTATCCGACTTTCAAACGCTTCCTAGTATCGAACGATTCCTCACATTTTCCACTCAAATGCATCAAATCGATTTTTTTTCACAAAGAATCTTTAACAAAAACCAATTATTAATATTATGAATAAACTTACCGGATGGCTTCGATTTCTTCTTCCTTCTCTTGGATGCGACGTTCAGCCTCATGACGGAACTGTCCGAGTTCTGCGGCGAGACGTTGAGCGCGTTGCTCTTCAGCCTTGCGACCCTGGACCGAAATAACTCGTTTTCAGACGATTTTTCAGACGAAAATCGATTTATATATTGAAATTCGGAAACTCACGGCTTCGGCTTCCTTGTAAGCGGCAGTCAACTCCTCGCGTTCGTTCTCCAGACGACGAAGTTCCAGCTCGAGCTCGTGCATGCGACGAGTCAGGTCTGTCAGCTGGTTGCGGGCATCGTGCAAGTCATCTGGATAATAATATCATAATTAATATAATATTGAAATTCAATTAATAAAATTTAATAATAATTTATTTCAAGTGGTTTCTAAGCGGTGCAGTCTAGAGTGACTTTCGTATTTCTTTATAATTTTACATTTATACTCATTCTTATATTTTTGTCAAGTATCATTGAATTATATTGCTCAATTAATGCATAGCTTTTTTAGATAATGCTATAATATGCAGTTTAGTCGACCTATAAATAAGCCCTTGTTTGTTTCCGCATATTCGATGTAACTTTATTGTAACACATCTATATTGTAAATACGCTAACGATGCTCGAAATTTTCAGCCACAGCCGTGGCTCGAACCCGCGCCTGCAGATTATTAACCCACCGCCTACGCTCCGAGCCACGGGTCGTAATTACGGAATTGCATCGTTTAACATATTTAAGGCGTAAAATCTTTTTTTATTTCACACATACATAGATGGCAATACGAAATTTGATTAATTCCGAACTATTTTGATACACATGCGCCTACTGCTAGTTATTATAAAATGCCGTTTAATTAGAAAGACTCCGAACCCAAAGGAGGATAGATAATACAAGACCCATCTACTGGAAAGATTTCAAATATTGTATATTTCAATCAATAGATATTATTAACTTCATGATTTTATACTATGACGAAATCCATAGTAGATACAGGATTTTCATGGAAAATCGATTGTAAAATCATTCCATTTTCATTCAAAGGCAAACGAAACCTATGAATGCGAACTGAAATTTTCACGAATTACATTGAATATGATCATAGTAATATTTGAGGATCATAATGAGTCAACTGTAAACAAATTCACAAGTGTACTAAGTGAAGTCTTATCGCCACAGATGACTGCCTATTAACCTTTCATACAAGTCACCCAATCCTTTTCACACATTTTCAGAAGAAAAAAAAATCCTCACCGGTGAGTTTCTTGTTCTCCCTGGCGATGGTGTCCTTCTGTTCCCTGGTCTTGTCGAGCTCGTGGCTGATGCGTTGGATCTCGGTCTGCTTGTTGCGCAAGTCGCGTTGGGATTGCTCATACAACTGGACAGTTTCCTCGAGCCTGGTCTTGATCTCGATGTTGATCCTCTCCAATTGCTCGGTGCGCTTCTGGAGGTCGCGAGCGGTGTTGTTGGCCTTCTCCAGGTCGATGATGAGCACCTCGACCTCGCTCTGCAGTCTGGACTTCTGCTTCTCGACGTTGTTGATCTTGACGATCAACATCTCGATTTGCTCCTCTTGCTCTTGGATGCGGGCTGAGTACTTGCGGCGGATCTCTTCGATCTCCTCAGCACGGGCTGCTGCTTCGGTTTCGTACTTGCTCCTCCATTGCTGGCTTTCTCCGTTGACCTTCACCAATTGTCTCTCGAGGTCCAAACGAGCCTCGGACTCTTCCTCGAGTTGGACGCGGACTGATTCCAAGTCGATTTCGACCTGAAAGATTCAAGACATTCTCGTTTAGTTCATGCTGAAATACAAGAGTTTGGAGCAAACGCCATTGAGAACTACTTCAATTGTGATTCCCTAATTGTAGAACAGTACAAATCTGAAGTAGTTCGAAAAGTCATTTGCTTGATGGAAAATTATGGTACCTGGTGGAGGGAAGCTTCGAGGATTTGACGACGACGGTCATCGTCTTCAAGACGTCTGCGAGCGTCTTCAAGCTGGCTCACAACCTGGCTCTTCAGGTAGATGACGTTTTCAATGTTCACCTGATGAAAAAAAATACATGTGAAAGTCAAATTCATTTAGAGGATTAAGTGAAAAGAAGCGACTCGTAAACGCACCTTCAAGTCCTGGACTTCCTTGACCAGCTCGATGTTCTCCTGGGAAAGGCGGGTCTTGTGGGATGAGATGTCGATGATGGTGCGGTTCAACTCTTCGATTTTGATGTTCAGCTCGTTGATGGTAATCTCGAGTTTTTCGGAGTGCTTGACGCTGATCAAACGCTCCTTGGTCACGTTTTCCACCTGAGCGAGGAGTTCGTATACTTCCGCTTGGAATTTGGATTTCTCTTTGTCTGACCTGAAATCATTGTTGATTGTATAAGTTCGACGTTCGTAATCTTTCTCGATTCTGTTCTAGAACAACGCTTTTTAACCTGAGTCTAAATAGTCATCTAGAGAAGACCATACCCTTTCAAAAAATGACCAAATCTTCTCAAGAGAGGACTATATCTTCTCAAGAGATGACCAGACGCTTAAAAGAGGACTAAATTTTCTTTAGTATGAACTAAATCGTTTAAATGTACGATTGAATCAAAATTTTGGATTTGGAGAGGAATTTTACCAGAAGAAGACGAATAATCAAAGTTAAATAATAGCAAACAGAAAGGTTGAAAAACGCTGTTCTAGTTTATTGTCGATTGATCTGGTTGATACGTTTTTTTCTTTCAAAGTTATCGAATTTTAGACGAAATGTTATTTTGATGATTTTCGAGATGTTATCTAACGATAAATTTTCAAGTTATGTATGACTTTTTTAGGATTCATTTCATATCAGATTTAGTAATTAATATTTGATTTAATAATATTACAATAACATTTCGTCGATATTTTGTGTATTGGATTCGTTTTGATTTTTTTTCCGAGATCGATTTAAATCAAAATTTTAGAACGTGGTAATATTTTATTTTTATCGTTTCAAATTCTGCATACTTATTAATTGATTTGTTTAAATTTATATTTCAGAGTATTTTATTTTGGTGATTTATTGATTTTAAGTTTATTCGAAAAGTATTTCAATTCATACTTTGGAATGTCTTTAAATATTCGTAATTAATTAGTTTCGACGAAATATCTTCACCTTATTGTCACAATATTAAATTAATTATCATTCGAAGTTCTATTTTTATATAAATAATGCATTTCAGTATTTTTTTTCATTATAATTTTATTTTTGTAGAAAGTATAACGGAAATCACATACAAACATAAAAAATGAAATTGAATCGACAAATCGCAACAGAGCATATTAAAAAAAATCGCTTCGACACATATGAAAAGGGTTAAAATTAACACAGAAGGCAACGACTCATAAAAGCGAATCGTCGTCTGACCATGAAATACATTTGGCGTAAATCGCACATGACACAAGTGCCAAATCGTTAACAGCTCGAACACATACTTTGTCGAACGAAACGATCGACAGATTTAGCTTAGACACAACAAAGCAATACTGTGACAAAAATAAATTGCATTCCGAGATAATTTCGCCTTTCGTATGCTGAAAACATAAATGAAATAAAATCGCAACAATTGCACAAATCATATATGGAAAAAATAAGAACGCATTGCATATAAAAAAAGTACACATACAAAATTGTGAATGCTGTTTTTATTGATTTAAATAAAATTATGATTTATGTTTTTATTATTAAACGTTTTCGTTGATATTTTCTTGTATTGGATTTATCGTTTTGATTATATTACTTTCCGAATACGAAGGTTTATCAGTAAAACGAATCATCACATCACCGACAAACAATTTTCCAATAGAAAAGCATTTATCACTGACGTTAATGAAAAACTCATATTAGACTTAATCATTTAATAATAAACGATATCACCGAACGAAAGCTTGTTTCATTCATGAAAAATAAACGAAGAATTTTCGATTACTTGAGAATTCTCAAGAAAATTAGAGTTAATTGATGAAAAACAAGACTCATCGTTCAAAATTCGTTTATTTTCTTCGATTTTTTTTTCAAATTTTACACACCTAGCTTTGGCCTTGGTGAGAACGTCGATCTGTTCCTGGAAGTCGACGACAATCTCCTGGTGCTTCTTCTTGAGAAGGTGGGCTGTCTCCTCGGACTCGAGGTGGACATCTTCGAGCAGCTTGCGCAGTTTTCCTAGCTCAGTGTCGCGCTTTCTGTTGATCTCGAACTGAAACGGAAAATTGTCTCATGTCACCCAAATTAAATGCACATACCACTTTCTGAAAATACGAAAGCCATTCCTCGATCAGGTCGAATGAATCCGATTCCATTTTCGTGTTGTTCTCGATAAATCCGGGCTCATAACTTCAGATATCAATCGTAATCGTATTAGAATAAAAATATAGACAGACCTATATACGCTAGGGAGGTTGTTATATAGCTCGTTTTCGTGTATAGGTCTGTTTCTGTATTTTGATGATACAATTACGATAGATTTCTGAAGATGCGAACTTGACTAGAATTGTGGTATAGGGTTGATTGGGTAAGTGCGGCTTATGGGACAAATGTGGTGAATCGATATCTTAGATATGAACAAAAATGTTCAAAATAAGCCATCTAATTGCATATTATGTATACTAGAATTTTTTTCCAGTATTTTTATTAATTTCTGAAGTATTGATAGGAGCTGCACTTGTCCCATGAACTGCTCTTATTCCATAAGTCGCGTTTACTTTGTATATTTTACATCCAATAAAGTGTTTAATTCGATCATGTTAATGACACTCATCAAGGTAGATAACCTGATTATAGCATTGTATTTTATTTACCTCGTTTGGTTTTTACAATGAAAATCAAGAAAAATTATATGACAATTATTTTCTAATTTAAAACGAAAAGAGAATCGGATGATCAAATTACGATGAAATTACTTTAAAATAACTACGATATATCGAAATAACAATCAATTAAGTTATGAAGTTTTTTCAACTGTATGATTAAAATATCTTATTTAGAATTAATATCAATTTCACATCGAAATGGCTTTCGTTTTTACTATTTATACTATCAAAAGTCAAATGTGCCCATTTTTACCGATAATGCTTTACTAATCATAAAAAATCAAGTTGACGAAGAGATTATAATTAATTTTTATGTGATTCAAATTTCAAATCGATTTTATGAAAATTGTGATGACTTTATTATTATTATTTTTCATTTATTATTTATCACTACTGAAAAAAATTGTACGGATTTTATTATTATGAAACAAATTTAATATAGTTACTTACTTTTATATAATGAATCAATTCATTGTTTTACGATTTGTTTGTAATTTCATCCGGAAAATTTTTAATGAAAAAAATGTTTCTTTTCTGTAAATGTATCCGCTAATTTTATGAATTATAAAGATGTCATCAAATTTAAAACATGTACATTTCATGTATTTTAAAATGTTAATAGATTAATGGGTTAATTGGTTAACTATTAATAAATGTATAAGAGGTAAAAGAATATATAGGGTTGCATTGGCTTGTTATAAATATTTGAATGTTGCAAAATTTGGAAAAAGATCCTTTTACCTCTTACATTTAACAATGTGTAGACATAATATTGAAAAAAATAAAATCGCAATTGCATGAAATATAAATAACGCCAAATATTGGGTCAATTTTCGCAAAAAATCAGCACGTGAAATAAATATATGTTATAAATTGGATGATTTCAGTAATTCAAATAAATATAGAGTATTGAGCGGTTTCGATATAATATAGTTATTCATTCAAAATTAAATTTTGAATCATCAAATTATTATTATAGTTCATATTTAATTTTCAAAAGACGAATCGTTGATAATTTTAATCCTGTAAATAAATCCAGATCAACGGCAACCCTCATCCAATTTTCCGTTCTCATAAATTTCATTCGAAGAATGAAAAGTTCGACAACGAACGTTCTATTGATAGACTATTAAATTACTGGGCTTTAGTTTATTCTTGTTATTTCAATAAAATATCGAAATTCGATTTATATTTTCTGCGATGATACATACCTGGCTTTCGGCTCCTCCTTCAGCTTCTTCGAGACGTTCAGAAAGTTGGATCACCTGAACGCTAAGGTCGGCTTTTTCCCTTTCGATCTGAAATCAGTTTGATTCGAAATTATTCATTGAAATCTGATCCTAAACAGTATTTCATTTGTATGAGTTTATGACTGTCGAATATGAAAGTGTAATAATGAAAATCTTTAGTATGTTAGTATTTCATGATAATAATTATGGATAAATGAAATTATGGAGGGAATTGAAGGAGTTTTGATGAATTCATCAATTATTTTTTATAAATTCAATCACAATGTTTATTAAATGGCTTGTATATTGATAGAAATTATATTAAAAAAAGAAACTATCCAAATGAGTAAATAATCGATAACGAATATAACTTTTCACATGAACGTATCAACTTACAGACATTAAGAATAATAGAAGAGCCTAATTTCCCTCATTAGTTACTTTCATTTCAATAAAATCAAATGATGACTGAAAAGGCCAAAGGGTACAACTGAATTCGCGGTAATTTCGAGAAAAGCACGCTTAAAGTTGACCATACTCCTGTATGTATTAGAAGGAGATCGAGTGATTTGATGATATATCTCGGTACACGTTTCAAGTTCGCTTATATCCTTTCGCCATTAAATATATGAGCGTACATAGAAACGATTCCTGTCCATAATTCATGTGTCATGTCTAAGTTATTGTAAGATAAATGTTTACAACTTCACGAAGGTTTATTAAAATCAAATAAACCAAGCAATATCGCATATGCCGATTACATTTTTTGATTCGAAACACCTTCTCATCTGACATTTCGGACCGAAATCATACGATTAATACATCAATATCAAGAAAATCTTTCGAAACAATATCCATTTACCTGATATAATATTATTCGAAGCTCTCGAAACGCGTCGATTCACAATATGTAATAATAATAGATTTGGTCCGAGATGTAAGCGGTTGTGTAACGGCGCGCGAACGACGACATTTTTAGTTCTGGTCACCCGAGCCGGTGCGGTGCGTCACGTGTGCGCGTGCGCGTGCGCATCGTCGGGAATTCTCCCCACGAAACGATTTTCCCGGCTTATTTTCAAATTTCGCGCCGGGCCGACTTGGCCCACGTTCAAAACGCCGCTGTCTATTCGCGGAGCCCACCTGTCCGAATGCCTGAACCACGCATCTCTACCTACACGTTTGTGAGCGGTTGGATGTCGATTTTCAGAAATTCAGATCTGGATTTTAAATTATTTAGATCAGTGTTTCTCAAAGTGGGCGTTAGCGCCCCCCAGGGGGCGTTTTAGACCTCGAGGGGGGCGTTGAGGCGCCCAGAGAAAAATGGTGGGCGTTGATGGGGGCTAGGGGGGCGTTTTGAAATTTGTAATTTCATTTACTTTATATAGTATTTTTTAAATTTCACTAAAATTAAAACCCATCTATTACACAATAATGAATAATAAGTTTATATTTCTACCCTGTATGATGTTATAAAAACTTAAAATACTTAACATAGATTTAGTAGGATAGCCCGCACACCGTACGCAAGTTTTTGCGGATAATGTCTAAAAATTTTCGCCTGCGGCGCATTGTGTTTTAGTTTAATAAATTAAATATGAATTTGAAAAAACTTGTCAACTAAGATTTTTACATCTGTTAAGCATAAAAGAATCATTTTCTAAGTTTAAGAATTTAAATATGTATTTTCATTTCGGACTTTTTAGATGTCAATTTTGCATAGGGGTTTAATATGTTAGACGGCTTAAAAGTGGTGAATATAATAAACATCCACATATCAAAAATTTCATTTTCTGAAGAGATATTTTAAGATTTTCAAAAATTATGAAAAAAATTTTCGCCTGCGGCGCTATTTTTATTTTTTTTCATATACTTTTAATAAAAATATGTTGGGAGGGCCATATATTTTATCATTTTAACTTTGTTTTTTTTTGGGGGAAAGCCCAATTCCATGAACGTACCCGGGCCCGGATTTTGTAAAAATGCGAGAGGGGGGGCGCTGAGAAATAATTTATTTTTAAAGGGGGCGGTGAAAGAAATAAGTTTGATAATCACTGATTTAGATCGTACGAAATGAAAAATAAAGTTTCAAAGCATTCAAATCGCGTGAAAATATGATTTTTTTAAAATTTTTGTAGTGATAGATTATTGCAGGTTCGCGTTACGAAGTCGTGAATGTATGGAGAAAGTAGGGTTCGTATTATCGATTTATCGGTGAGTGATACGATTTATAGATAAATACTGGTGAATTGCAATCTCTATGAGAACGTTATGAAAATGTATTGGAGAATAGGATTCATATATTCGTAATAGTTATTGCTATATCGATTCACCGATTTACCAGTAAATGATACAATTCACCAGTAATTGATACTATTTTCCGGTAACTACAAACATTAATTTGTGACTTTTTGCCGAATTCCGTTTGAAGGTATTTTCACGAATATTTATAAATGGACAATATATGGAAACATTTTTCATTTTTCTAACTAAAAACATATACTTTTCTCATTAAAAGTCTTTCATGCATTTATAAAAAGGGCTACATATGAAAATTAAAACAAGACAAGCAAAAGAATGATGACATGCATGATGTATTATATCTTCAATGACATTCAATGTTTAAATGTAGCTATTGTAATGATTCAGTTCGAATAATAGAGGTTGTGCTTTATACTCGTATGAGTGTATGTGCTATTCTAATTGATGATTTAGGTTGTGCGAAAATAACGACTCGAACTAATGCGGCTTTTAAGCGTTCTTCGGATGAGCTTTGAGATATGAATAGTCTGGTGAAAGTTTTTATTTTTGATCCAGTACAGGTGGTTTTAAATATGTTTAGATATATTTTTAAATGATCTCGTTTTGTTTATATTAAGAAAAATACAATTTCTAAATAATGTGAATCATGTTATTGTACAGTTTTAAGTATATTCTAATGATATAATACTGTATGTTATAAGACTATTGAAATAAATTATCTTTTATTTAGAGTTTTCTGAAAACATTTCCACCGCATCACCGCTATTCCGAACTCATCAATCGCCACGTTAAATTATAAACGAATCCCCAAAATAATGTACCGAACGACGTAAAAATTGATGTAAACTCGCAAATTCCAACGTCTAAATTTACATCCGCCTCTAAAATAACCCAGCATAACGGCTCACGGTCGTTATGTATATATAATATGTATATACAACAAAAAAAAAACACATATACGACCAAGGGGATCAAGTGACATTTTTTCCAAAATCGAGTACAGTATATAATCGTTCATGCGTTTAAGATATACGATTTCGGAACATGTATGAGACGTTCAAAGCTAAATTTGAATGGTCACAAAGCGAGAAGTTGAAAAAAAATGATGAAACGTGTCGATGCATTTTTCGATATTTGAACATGAATAGTACAAAATTTATGACAAAACCGATATTAAAATCTAAATTTTAGAATAAGTCACATTTAACTCATACAACATCAAATCACTCGCCGCTCATTCAACACACATTCGCTCGATTTTCCCTCAATCTCCACAATGTGACTTGATCCCCTTGGTCTCGTATCATATTCACACCTCGAAACGGATAAAATTTAACACGAGAAACGATCAATCGAGCGAAAACCTCATTTCGGCCCGATGATTCACTTCGGTAGTGCGCTTTCGGTGTCTTTAAGCCAAAACAAAGAAAATGGTGTTTTCATGCCACGCATTTTCAGCGGTTGAGTAACCATCGGTGGACCTCGGAATTTTTGGCATCGGCTTCAGTTGCGTGATTCTGAAAAAAATAAAAGAGTCGGTTCCGCGCCTCGAGTTGGCACTGGCCACCGGCTAGGCTCGTATCACACGCGAGTGAATTTTTTTTTCGAGTTTTTCCAAGTGTCGCTTTTCAGATTTTCCTTAGAAAGAATAGGAAATACGGACTCGATTCGATCGATGAATTTTACATTGAAAATAAATCGATTTAAGTTCGTGTGAACTGAGACTGTGGTTCGTTTATTCTATAGTTGAAGATTTCGTTTATTGTGCTCTCGTTATTTAAGTAGAATCTGATTAAAAAGAAAATCATTTGAGTACACTTATGTATGTGTAAACGTAGCTCAGATGACTAAATGAGTATGACTCAAATTTTCGTGTTTTCCGAAATAGAATTTTAGATTTTCTAGTTCCTCGTTAAGAAATGCATTTATCTTAATCGTTTAATGTACTATTGGTTAAAAATCCGTTAAGAATTTGTAAAAAAATTAAAAAGAGATCGCATTATCAGATGAATCATAATCAAATCGAATTATTTTTGTGATTGTAGGTATCAGTAAAGTATCAAAAAAATTAAAAATATGATTTAATAATGAATATATCGAATAATTAATCGTTTTTAAATATAATTTAATCAGATTTAAATTTATTTTACTGTAAAACGAGTCATTATTTTACAAAAAACTAATTTTAAAAAAAATTTCGATGCAACTAAAATCATCGAATTCTCAAATGAAACTGAAATAAATTCAAAAACATCCCAAAAAGCGACACTCGACTCGCATTTAAATCCGAAAATACCCGACAACGGAAGCGATGTTTATGACGAACATCGAAGGCCAATACCTGTAAAAATATCGAAATGTAAACAAACACCGTGTCCGCATTTGAACCTGAGGAACGGGGACACACGGACATACATATCGTCATAGAGGCGGCAGTAAATCGGGAACCGGGACGGCCTTGACTCGGGTTACTAGTAAACGTGCGAGGATCGCTAGGAAAGTCCGGCCGTAAACAATCGAGGAATTTTCCCCGGAGATGAGTTTCGCGGAAATGCGTTTCAGGTTTTTTCGTAGGGTGAGTGGGGGGGGTTTTTTATGTGAAGTGTGTGAGGTTCTTTTTTGAGGATGATGATGAGTGTGTGAGGTTCTTTTTTGAATATGATGGTGAGTGTGTGAGGTTCTTTTTTGAATATGATGGTGAGTGTGTGAGGTTCTTTTTTGAGGATGATGTGAGTGTATTTTGATGGTTTCCTCACCCTCTGGCGCAACTCTCTCTCGGATTCCAGATCATCGTGAAGTAGACGGATCTTGTCCTGAAACAGATGGAGGAAATCGTTAGATTGGGTTTTTCCGGATGTGAAAATTATATTCTACGTTAAAATTTTGGTTTTTAGCTTTTTTTTTGCGATATTTTGAACGTTTTTATGTGATTTTTTGCAATTAAAACACATTTGGAGTTGGTAAAATATGAAATGATGAAAATAATGAATCGAACAAATGAATACAGACAACGAATTTTACTTTGAATTTTCATAGAAAAATAATTATTTGAAAATGTTTTTTTCTTTCAAAATGAAATAGAATAACATTTTAAAACTTATTGCAACACGATTAATGTATTTAAGAATATTTCATCATCACAATAAGTATCTTATGGGCTTTTGAGTTTTTTTTAGTCAAAGCAATTTTCTGGTTTTTTATACTCATGAACTTAAACAACTTTTACAATTTAACGAAGATCAGAAACATAACCTACTTAACTTTTTGATTAACGATATCGATACAAAAACATATTTCATATTCAAACAATCGAAATCTCTCACATTTACATAAAATCACACAACCAACTAATAATAAACAAACTATTCGAACTAAAATAAATGTTTTCAGTTCCCAATCGATCAAGCAAAACCAAACAAACTCCCTCTCGCATTCAAAATAAGCATCTGGTATTTCTGAACCAAATATGCCCTTGAGTCAAAACCAAACAACATTTATGCGAAACAGAACAGTAAAGTGAATAGAAATAACTTCAACCGGCAAATTTTGTCATACCGAACAAAGTCTTTCAAACTCATAAATCTAACATATCAAATACAACACTCATGAAAAAGTCTATAGATTGAATAGGCACTCAACACAATCACAGAACAACAAGTCGAATGGGACCTCGAAATCCCCAATTGAGCCAAAACTCATGTCTCGGAAAAGTTTCCTTAGTAGAGAGATTCCTCAATCGGAAGGTTCTTTAATGGATAGATTCCTCGATCGAAAAACTCCTTGAGAGAGCACATCTCGGGAAATTTTCCTCGATCGAAGCGTTCCATTGCCCGATCGAAAAACTCCTTGAGAGAGCACATCTCGGAAAACGTTCCTCGATTGAATCGTTCCACGAAAGGAAAACTCCTCAGCAGAGAGTCTCCTCCGAGAGGTTCCTCGATCCCCAACATAGTCCCCGGACAGAAAGGCTCCTCGGGGGGGGGGGAGGGGGGGATTCCTTGTCCCAGAAAAGGTTCCTCGGGGGACGACTGTTGGGGGTGGTCAATGGTTCGACGGCGAGTGTGTGCGGACCTCAAGCCTGGAGAGGGCACTCAGGTCGGCGCTGTATTCGATGCTGACGTCCGCGGTGCCGCCGCCGGTCGACCGGTACGTGTACTTGGAAGTCTTGGCCACTGCTGAGGAGGACATGATGGCGGCGGCGGCTGGCGCTGGCTCTGGCTCGGCTCGACTGGCCACCGGGACCGGGACTGGGACCGACTGTCCCCGCCTCCGCCCCGCTCCACATCCCGGTTTATTCCTGGAAAATGGCGGCTCACGTTACCGGCTGCCTTTTATAGACAGCCGGTGCACTTCCCCGGACCAGCGGCGCGAGGGGGAGGCGCCCTAAGCACCCTCTCTTGAAAGCCTCCATTGCCTGCGGACGTCTGCGGCGCTAGGGGATGATGACGTCCGAACTAGTTCGATTTCCATGTGGTCAGATTGTAACGTGCAGTTCGACGTTGGATGAGGACGTCCGCAAGTTCGTATGTTGGATTCGATTGTAAGATTCGGGTATAGAAGTTAGAGAGATGTCCGATGTATAGTTTGATGTTGGATGAGAACGTTCGCATGTTGGAGTTCGATATTGGTAAGTTGGATTTGATTGCTAGATTCGGGTATAGAAGTTAAGGAGATGTTTTAAGTATAGTTCGATGTTAGATGAGGACGTTCGCAAGTTGGTATGTTGGATTCAATTGGTAGATTCGGGTAAGAGAGATGGTCTAACTGTAGTTCGATGTTGGATGAGAACGCTCGCATGTCGAGGTACGATGTTCGTATGTTGGATTCGGGTATAGAAGTTAGGGAGATGTCCTACGTATAGTTCGATGTCTCGAGCAGCCTCCAGGATCTAATAGTTGGGAGTGGAGAAGGATGCTTTTTGTCCATGTATCTGATGCTGTTAGACATTCGATTTTCGATATCTAGATTGTATCGTACAGTTGGAATGTTGAACGAAAACGTTCCCATGTCGGGGTTTGATGTTCGTATGTTGGATTCGATTGTTAGATTCGGGTATAGAAGTTAGGGAGATGTCCTACGTATAGTTTGATGTTGGATGAGAACGTTCGCATGTTGGGGTTCGATATTGGTATGTTGGATTCGATTGCTAGATTCGGGTATAGAAGTTAAGGAGATGTCCTACGTATAGTTCGAAGTTGGATGAGGACGTTCACAAGTTCGTATGTTGGATTCGATCGATAGATTCGGGTACAGAAGTCAGGGAAATATCCTATGTATAGCTCAATATCTTGAGCAGCCTCCAGGATTTAACAGTAGGGAGTGGAGAGAAAAGCTTTTTGTTAATATATCTGATGCTGTTAGACATTCGATTTTCGGTATATACTTCTTGTTGGGGTCGCCTGTTCGTATGTTGAATTCGATTGTTAGATTCCAGTATGGAGGTAAGGGAGACGCTCTACGTATAGTTAGATGTCTCGAGTAGCCTCCAGGATCTAAGTCAGGAGTGGAGAGGGATGCTTTTTAGTCCATACGTCTAATGCTGTTAGACGTTCGATTTTCGGTATCTAGATTGTATCGTGCGGTTTGAATGTTGGGTTTCATTGTTCTTGATACTCTCTCGAGTTGCCTCCAGTACTGCCAGAGGTTTGCTTTAAATTCAGGGGTGTCTTGAGTAGCTTGATTTGTCATTCCGGAATTGAGTGTTTGTATGTATGTTGAGGCTAGGAAGGAGCCTCAGATGACGGAAACTCTATTATGGTTGAGGAGCTTCCAGGATTCGATATTTTGAAAATGAATTTAAAATTCTTTTTACCGATTTGACAGTTTCCATAGAACAGTCAGGGAAATTTCACCTGACGATGTATCTGTGGGAAATTTAACGTGAAAATGTGATTTTCACATCCAGATGTGAGTTTAGATTTATGGATGCTTTCAAAAATAGGAACTTCCAAGATATGTTAAATTTTCCGGGTACAAAAATTAGAATTTTCAAATATTAAAATTGTTAAATAAGTCATAATTATACAATTTGTCGGAATATTTTATATTAAAGTACACTAGAATGAATATATATCATTCAAACGTATAACAATAAATCTCGTGAGAAAATAACAACGGGTAGGTATGCTGAGGTCTAGGACGTGTTGAAAGATTCTTCAATTCCATACGCTAAATATAAATTGACTTGTATCAAGTAAACAATGCCGTCATCAAAATAGATTCGTATCTAAAAAAATCGTTTAATGGCTTTCATCTTCTAGATGAAAAAATGTATACGTTAAAAATATCTTGAATTTGGAGTTGTGGCGCAATCGCATAACTTGTAAAAGATCAATTATATTTTGGCCTTTTATCTAACTTGCGTTATCATATTTGATGATGTGTTGAAAATATTTGCAGAAGTGGTTTTTTTTAATATTGTTGATAACTGTTGATAAAATTGATAAAACGTTATCCCGGAAATGTTCAATCCTTTGATATTCCTGAAATATAATGGTTCACATACGTGGAAAATGCTGAATCTCAAAATAGATTGAGTAATGCAAACATTAATCTTTTCTCCGTTGTCGGTTTTATTAATTTTATACGTGACCATTTTTCATATCTAACGATTTTCAATTAAAAATAAATGATCAGAGAATATTTAAATGAAATTTTTTTAAAACTTTTCGAAAAATATTTAAAAAATGCGTTATAGGGAAAATTCACCTAATTTCACGATACTTCATATTCTTGAAGGTGAGTGATTAATTTTTAACAACATTTAAGTAAAATTATATTTTTTTATTTAGACATTCGACAAAAAATGTTTCATATCAATCAATTGATCAAAAAAAATCATATGACTCCATCAAGGAACATGACATCATTCAAACCCAGCATCTCGAGTATGCTGAATCAACGCAGCACGCACAAAAGTCTTATAGCATTAGAAAATATAATAGAATTAGACAAATTTCCCCTAAATTTTTACACAGATTCGGATTCTTATTATTCCAAAATGTCCTTCGAAAACAACAAACGAGAATCATCAGCGAAGAGGTTGACATAATTCCGACGCGCTCTATGGGGATGTTCGCGTCACGCAAAAATAAACTTCAAATGGACGCTTATTTATAAACTGGCATAGGTGCAACACACTGCTGAGACACCGTGGACACATCTTCGTCCACGATGACCGAATATCGTATCTGGACTCGTCGTGTGCGCCCCCGCTCGTTGAAAAGTTCGGATTCGACAGAAATTTCGTTTTTTTTCACAGGTATTTTTTGAGTTTTGTCAGTCTTCGTTTAGTCTAGTATTCGAATGTGAAAGAAAATTTTGAAATTTTTCGTTTAAATGTCGGAAAAACTGCGAATTTCCCGGAGCACGTCGAATATCTTTGCGCCGCGTCTAAGATTTTATGGATATAATGAATGTTTTTTTTTTTAAATTTCACTTATAGATCGAATTGAAAGTTAAGATTATTTGTGTTTATTGAGATTAATGATGTGTGTCTTTCATTATGAGAGTGGTATAAGTATTTAATTTGACATTTAGTGTTTGAAGTTATAAACAAGAAATAACACATTTGATTTTTTTTAATTTCACTTATTATAAAAAAACTGTCGACAAAAATCAAACCATTATATCAATTTTATAATTTATTTCACTGTCGTGATATAGAACGTATACAATCGATATGAAAATAAAAAATGTTTCATAAGCGTTCAGTATCTTGTTTCATATTTATTGAGGCATTTTCATTATTCTAAAAACTACTTAGCGTCTAACAAGAGAATCATCAATCATTCGGTTAGTTTATGTTAGTTTGCGCGATTTAGAGATAAACTATTTTCGAGATAAACGAAAAACATTTTCGAGATTAGATAACATTCAGTCGACGCGATTTGTATTAAATATAAACAAGTCATATCGACTGAAAGATCAAATTGGTCGGAAAATTTTATGGAATTTCCGCGGCCTTTGTAAAATGGACGTGACTTAGACAAACAATCGTATGCGTCATGTCGGATGATTCTAGAACATTGAAAATACAGTGAACCCCCTATAACGTTACCTCTATAAGATTTCCTTTTAATGTTTGTGTCAGTTTTCTCCGATAACATAAAAATTTCTTAAAACGTTTTTTAAAACTCTTTTAATATTATGTTGCATTGATTTCCCCAACCACCATTCATAGAAATATTGTTTCAGATGAAGTACCAAAATCAGTCCAGTCATTTGGCTGATTCAGAAATGTAACGAAAAATAATTGAATAAAAATGAAAACATTTCAATGCATGATTTTATTCAAAAAGAAAAATTATTTAGAAAAAAATTCCCCCCTATAACGTCGCCTCGAATATATCGTAGATCCTATCTCGATGCTATAAGCGGGTTTACTGTACATGTTTACGATTGAGTATTAAATCTAATGATAGTTGACTTGTGCTGAAGCGAATCCTCACATGAAATTGTTAGCAAAATATCATCCAGTGCAGCATTTTCGATCCGCAAATAAACCGAGTGATTCACGAATCTTTTCACGAAACAATTCCGCGACCGACACGAATCATTCGACGTGTTTATTAACACAACACGTGAATCACAAACAAATAAACGACAATCGCAAAACTCGAGCGGCTTATTTGTTTATCGATCTGCGGAACGTCGAAATTGTCGCGTATTTAAAAATATGCTCAAAACGCGTCTAAAATTACTCAAAATATAAAAATCGTACGTCTCTAGAACTGAATTAGACGTCGCATGTCACATTATAATAAATCCACCGGACGAAATTAGACACAACATTAATATACGACGACGTGTCATAACTGGGCCCATTCCTATTCATTAGTTTCGCAATTAGCTGCGTGAAAGTAAACTTTAGAAATTTCACACGAAGTAGACCTTTCAGTTCAAATTAATTGCTTTGAATTAATTTTTAGTAAATATTTCATAAAACTTAAAAAAAAAAATCGAGATATCATTCATTCGATTTAGCAAAAATAATATATGACTCTTGTCAGAAAATGGCAAGACTCGAGCTCAGTATCATGAGGATACCGAAGCCCGTCGCGGTGTGCACAAACGTTTCATGCTTCGGATTGAAAATCGAAGTCGAAAGTCAGAATATTATGCTAGGATCTTTCGAAGAACGATAGTCGTTCGAACGATCCGTTTCGAGAATGTTCGGTGCGCGATTAACAGGTGAAGGTGTTCATTCTTCGTTCGGAATCCGAGCTTGGAATCTAAATGCGGTGGCACTTTACGTTCATACACATCTATTATATAAAGATGCTGTGGAATGTTCTCGAATTTCATCAAATAGTTTATATTTTTCAACAAATTGATGGGATTCACAAAGCAGCTTCGTAAACGTCTGTTGTGTAAAGATGCTGTGGAATGGGCTTGAATTTCACCAAATATTTTTCAAAGCAAAGCAGTTTCAATTTGCTCAATCTGATTATTTTCGCAACTGGATTCAAATCTCCTCTTTAAAGTTTTGTGAGTAAATGAAATATTGATACTACACAAAGTACTAATCAGAGTTGTCCTTAATCGAAAAAAAAAATTTTTTTTCGAATTTCCATTGTGAATCTATATACAAAAAAAAAATGCATTGCAATTCTTTCAGATACTTATTATATGTATTTTTGTACAATCCAACTGGAGATTTCTACTAAGTTTTAACAAATTCGATGAACCGATATAATGTATCATATCCTTATTAGAGAGAATCTCTTAGTATCTTTATTAGGAAGAATCAGATTGTGATCACTTGTGGTTTTAATGAGTAATAAATTTGCGAAAAAAAATTCAAAGTGGAATCAATCATAGAGAATTTCAATCGTTTCTATTCACGGCAACATAAATGCATGCAGTACCTCTCGTAATAAAATCTAATCTTGGTCTCTCATCATCAGAGTTGTTTATGCCGCGAAGTTTGCCAAAACCATGAAGAATTTGCAGTAAAATTAATTTCCAGTGAGCCATAAATATTTCATTCATCTTATAATATTACTGCAAGTCTCATATTTATCGCTTATTAATATTGATTGACTTATTGAAGTTTCGGGTTTGTTCTCGATGATCGCTTTATTTTTGAATTTCGGGAATTTTCAATGTTTTCGCGGTGGCTAATAAAACGTGAGTCAACCGTGATACACCTACATCAAGTAATGAAAAACTGAAATTTATTTAGAGCATCAACGCAGAATGATTTTACGAAAGTATATGTTTTAATGATCCGTGTATATGTGTTATATGATTTTTTTTGAAAATTTTCAGCCGAAATAAAAAAAAATTAGGATATTTGTAGGTATTTTGAATCTAAATTTCGACTTTCAGTTGATGTTAGACGTCTTTTCTTGAAATGGGTAAAAAATGATTTTCACTTTAAATCTAAAAATTCATATGATTTCATTTAAAAATGGACTGTGTGTGATATTTTTTAAATTTTCAAGTATACATATTCGTCAATGAAAATCATAAGAAAAACATGACGATATGATTGAAATTAAAAATATTTTCTTGATTGATATTTTGATAGAATTATTTTGTTATTTTCATTGTGTTTCTAATCTCTATTGAAAATGAAAAAAGAAACAAAACGAATAACTGAATCATCAAAGTATTGAAATTACGAAAATTCGACTATATAAAGTCATTTTTTCTAATGTTCTTCTTAATTGTGAAATTTAAAACCGATCTCACAAGATACAACGAAAGCTAAGTATACACAAAATTGGAAAACTCTTACAAAGTTTACAAAGATTTATGATTTAAGTTTTTTAACATACAATTAATATGGGTCAGTGGCCACGTGGATGACTATACAGTCAGATTTTAAATAAAATGTCGAGAATAACCATTGACCGCGATGTTTCGCAATTTTAAAATAAAACATACATACATTTCTTCTTCTTTTTCGATTCGTTCTTTCGAAAATACGCGTGGAATTATTTATCGCATAGAATTCGGAACGAAAGTCCTTTGGGATGAAGTGGAGCTTTTCATTTGAGTTTTCATCAAATAGCCCGGAAAATGCGAGTTATATTTGTATGATACATGTAAAAGTGAAATCGTTATTTTAACAGCGAGATGATGATTTCACAGTGAGGAGCAAGAAGCGAGTAAATTCCTAATTATACTCTTACCAACTTGATACAAGTCTTATTTAATGAAAAATAAATGTGTTCTGTTCGACCATCGGCACTATTGTTTATAGATAATCTGTTAATGTGCAGGTTGAAAATTAGATAAGGACAAATATTTTTTTTTGTCAAGTTGGGGCTTATGTTGAGTTAGAATAGGGTCTTATGTTAGTTAAGTTGAAAAAATGTAATATGTAAAATTGAACAATTTAAAAAGAAAATATTAATCTAATCGAAAATGTTTATTGAGTAACTATGAAAATCGTAATTTTTCTAGAGTACCTGTAATTGGATATGAATTCACTGAAATAACAATGAAGTCATTATTTTACCGCTTCAACGATTTCACTGTGACTCATATAGGTCAAAATTCATTACATGCACTTGTATCTCAGTGTAGATTTAAATTTGCGAAACGGGGAAAGGTGAGATTTTCGTTTATTTCAGATGTATACAAAATACACAAGCTGGCTTAGATGCGGCCATTTTGTATATTTAGTCTGACTGCTGATTCATCTCACCTTCTTCTCGGAAATATATATAGAATGTGCGCAAAACGGAAGCATCTCGATAGAAAGAGTATCTTCTTTGATTTCAGGGATGAAAGCAGGTGAAAATTGTGTAAAACCTACTTTTTTACAGAAATATTTTCTTGGGTAGTTCGATTTGAACTACAAATAGTATGACTAAAGTAAATAGTTGTTTCAGTTGTAATCTGAGAGGTTTTGAATATTTAGATTTTTTTTTCAGTATGAAACTTTTTTGAATATAAAAGTTTTTCCTTAGGAGTATAAGTTAAGAAACCTCAACTTATATGTGTAGATGTGCTATTATCTTGTAGTATAGATATGCCTATTTGAAAATAAAATAAAATATTTTTTTTTTATTCAAAAAAATATGACAAATATTCAAAAAAAAAATATAAAATAATTGATGAATATGTAGGTATGTTAGAAAGGAAATGAAAATGAATAAGTCTTACATTTAGAGATAAAAAAATGAATATAAAATCACAATAATATGAATAAATTTGAATGTTTTTAAGTTTAAGGATTTTCTTATAATACGTAGAAATATTTTGAGGTTTCGTTGGTTTTAAATTTTGAGACTGTATCGTAAATTAGCAATATAATCTAGTAAAACGGGTAAAAATATGAGACCATGAGCAGCTCCAACTAACACTATACACAAAAACATTCGAAAATAAAACACTTGGAAAATTTCTGATTTAGCGAAAGCTAAAACTACTATTCCAGCGAATTTCGTCAAGGTGATACCGCTGAAAACGTTACTTCCCATCTCAGTCAATGCGTCAAAGACCCTCTGCTTTTGTGGCTTTTTACTAACTGCATATGAATGTACCATATGACTGCAAAACTCTACAGCTATTCCTACACACTGAAAAAATCATTTGAAACATGTTAGTTAAAATTTTGATTTAATTAGGAGACTATTTGTACTTTGCCACCAATTTTGACAAAATTTGGTAATAAACCGATGAATATAAAAATGAATAATGGTCAATTGATAAGATGTAACATTGAACAATTTATGATGAAAGTTTATTAGTACTGTACTGAAGCAATATAATACACTATGACTCCTGATTTATGAGTGAACAAATGAGAGTTGAATTTCTCAGGTCACCATCGTTAATATCTATATGTAGTTATACTACAGTTTCTACTACATTTTATAAAAATTAGTGATCTTTTGTACATGAGGTCTCCTTATACATAAGTGAAAATTCAAGAGAAATTATACCCACCATTACTAGATTTACTAACGATACAGCATTTAAATAGATATTCCACCAGTACATTAATCCTAACATATTCACTAATATCATAACTACACATATTAAAATAATTACTGCTGATAATATATCAAAACCAGTGAGAACAAAGCTCACAACAAATACTATGACCAACGAATAGGCTAATGATGTTAAAGTATCATACCACATGGTTAGATATTGTTCAAAGAATACATAAAATACGCTGAAAGAAAAAAAAGAAATTTGATTAGTCTTTGAGCTTATATCATTCATAATGACCCGTATTGATGAATTAGTCGATGTACCTGTAAGGAAATATTTCAACTTCATCATTATTGGTAGCTTTTCTAAGTTTCTCAGTGAAAGTTTCTGATAATTCTTTAGTAAATCTATATGCTTCATAAAAATCTTTGGAATTGCGCAGTGGTCTATGATAACCCATAAAATGAGAATCTAAAGTTTGTGATTTTCCATCCGGACCAAATATATAATTCAATCCCTGAGAAATTTTCATTCGGTCGATTAAATTAAATTAAACATCTTTTGATGATAATCAAGATATACTCACTGGGCTATAACTCGCATGTCCACCTTTGGCACATTTTGGGCTGGGATTATCTTGCAAGAAATATGGTAAATATTTTTCGAAAGAAGTTGACTGTGGACGCAATTCATTGTCATTCAAATCTATACTACATGCTTCACAAAGATTCTCATCTTCAACTAAATTACATATTGTTAGATTATAAATGATCTTTTATTTTCAATTATAACAATGTTTTAGATCTTACTGGCATGAGGACAAAAGGAATTGTTACTCTTAAAATATTTGCAACAAGAACTTGTAACAGACCAATCAAAAAAGTCATCAAGCCATGAATTTGAGCCTCGTGCTAAATATGTTCTGCATAAAATAAATAAAATTTAGATTAAACATTTGAAGAATTATTTGGGAATGTGAGATATTTTAAAATTAATTGCCTATCTGATTTTTGTGAATATAAGAAAATTTGAGTCAAGATTGAATCATTATCGCAGCCTGACACACCACATACTAAATTTTGATGTGTTTCGTTTGAGTAATCGAGACCAGGCTTTATAACCCAATACACCGGTGGACCCACTTGCATCTCGCTTCCAATTTTTATCAAATACTTTCGCACATATGAATCATATGGCATTGCCATCTCTTGGTCCAGACCTATTACTATATCTGGCACGACCATTATGCTAGAAGCTAGCCAAAGTGCGAAAACAACGACAACTACCGGCTTGACGATCCTATAATGAAAATGGAATAGAATCTGATCTTTCAAAAGTACAAATTTGATTTATATACTATTTATTACCAGTGAAGAAGTGCTGGTGCATAGAATTTTTTGAAAAATTTGTACAGAAGGCCTTTTGTTAACTTAGTGTCTGTTTCTCCTGAACAACACATGTTCTGTTTGATACAACATAAAATATCCCATCGTCCTGTCTATAAATATAATTGGTTCAGTTTTATGTATTTTCTATATTTAAAACGTGTTATATTTAGGTATTCAATTACATTTTGTCTGTCACTGTCTAGTGATAAGAATGCAAGGAATGCAGTAATTTGGAAAATAAAGTCCAAAAGTAGAGCAACTGTGGCGTAAAGAGCAAAAGTGTTCACAGCAGGCATTCCAGACAAAGATCCTAATAATTAAATTATTATTAAATATTTAACATGAATATCAAAATTTCTTGATTATAATTTCAATACCTATAGCAAAGCAGGCACATTGAGATGTTGTCGTTAAAAGCATAGATGTTCCAGCTTTTGCTAATGTACTTCCAAAAATGAATTGTTTCTTTTCCAATCTATTTTCACTTGGTAGAATAATTTCACCTTCTTGAATTTTTATGCAAATATCATTATAAGCTGATACCAAAATAAAAATGTTATCAACTCCTATAGCGAGCACTAAGAAAGGCAGCACCTTCAAAATAATTGGGGACGTTGTAACCATAGAGTTGTATATTAGAAAATATAATTAATAACAAATGAAATATACTTCGACAACGAGTAATGTTGTAGGAACTCCTACGTATCCAAAGAAACCAAGAGAACAAAAAACTGATGATAAAACAATCACTATCCCAACTAATCCAAGAGTCATTTTACTGTCGATCTGTAAATATAAATATGAATTTCATAAATTTTATACTTTTAATTATTTGTATTTGAATTGTCTTCTTACAAGAATCGTTTTGAGAGAACGAATATTTCCAAGAGACAATGCAATGTATATGAACATCACAACATAACTGATAACTGCAGTAACAGCTTCAGCTTGAGAAACTCTTTCTAATTCATCTTCTATGGATCGTTCAGAAGAGAATGTCAAATCCATAAAGTCTGGTTTGTGGTTCTCATCAAAATCTTTTATAAATGTAAGGTACCTAAAAAATAATCAAATGAATTTTTCATAGTTTGAAGTTAAAATAAATAAAAAAAAAACCAATTACTTCTTTTCCCATTCAAGTGCAGGCGTTAACTTCTCTTTATCTAGTTGATTTCGTAGCAAAAATGTTAATATTATTGTATCAGCCGTAAAAGCAGTAGACCTATATTCACCAACAAATACTAAATCTGGATCGACGCCTCCACCCCAAGGTGCTAAGCAATCCGGAGAAAACGGCGATCTAAGTGCAAAATCGAAAATTAATTCTGACAATGGGATTAAACAGTTGTTTAAGTTTTGATATAAGAATCTCATAATCTTACGTTACACATTCATCGAGCACACTTATGTAATCCGTATCATTTAAATTTTGTATATCATCACCAAAATAACCGAAGAAGGACATCACTGCACACTGTTCTATTGTATTAGGACCTGTGAAAGCTGAACGTAGTGGAGCAAAGCAAACTTTATCTAGACCTTTATTTTCTTCAACACCAATCTACAAGAAAATAATGATTGTTTGATATAATGATAGAAAATTTGAGAATAATTGATTATACCTTTAATATTTCTTGCTGAAGTCGAGCCACATGAAGTAAGAATGTCTGATTAAAGGCTGGACCATATCTTTTACCGTTTATGGTTATCTGCAAAAGATATTTAGAAGATCAGTCATTATTACAGTATTTATTTATCAATCAATCTGAATGTAGGCAATTCTTTATAAAATTGACTTGGATTTGTTTTTCATTAATATGCATATGTATATTGACTGATTACTTAATACATAAATTGACTGGAAGGAGGAATTAGTAACTAATCATTCAAACAATCAGTTATCAATTTTCTTAAGCGCTCTATGTTCTGGTACGAGCTACTAAATTAAATTTATTAATTAAATTAGATTTATACATACATTATTCATATTTACTGCTTTCACAAACACTTGGGTTGTTCTGTGGAAAGGTCCGAATCTGAATGAAGAAAGAAATGATAATTGATTTTTCAGATTTTTTTCAATAATATGAAGATTGTTTGATAGTTACCTAGAATCAAAATGATCTTTTTGTTGTCTCACAACAGAATTTGGAGATGACCATAATTCGACGGGATCAATTGTCACTCTCAAATATATAAAACCGACACCAAGAGCAAAAATAAGCCAGGAAATAATCATTATAACTAAGAAAGGGTTCTTAGCACAAGCTGAAAAAAAATCAAAATTAGTTTTATTATTTTATCACTATTGATATTTGATAAAATAATAAGGGAAATTACCAGCTCCAAGAGAATAAAGTAATTTCTCGATAATTTTATTTAAACCATTATAAACACATCTTGTTTCACTTTCCTCATCTGGAGATTTATTTAAAATATTTTCCTTTGAAGATTTGCTCTCATCGATAGATTTTTTATCACTTATATCTTCTAGAGACTTCTTTTCAAATGATTCATCGAATTTCAATGGCATACTATTAAATTCATATGATGATTTTTTCACGAAATTATCTGCAACATTCAAATTATAAACATTTTTTTTCCAATTCATATATACGATTCCAAATCAAATTTATTATGATTAAAATATTTACATATCGATAAGCCAATGAAGGTAAATGAAATTATGAAAAAAATAACCACCCCTACGGTGAAACTAGTACAGTTTATTGCTAATACTAAACATTCTTCGGGTATTTCTTTTAATTCAGGATCAACACAATTCACTGGGCAATCCATGCAACTACACGATGGAGTTCTCTGCAAATGAGATTTACAACATTGATTGGGAGAAATATCCAAAAAATAAAACAGACTTCATTTCAATCTTCACAATGCAATCTTTTCAGATTGTATTAACCAATCAAATAAATAAATATCAACAATATTACATTTTATAGAATCGCCAAAGCAGTTAAATAAACATGAAACAATATAAATACAGTAAAATGTAAGAAATTTCACTTTCTAATGACACTTATACCTCGTTAGATTCATGACATTGATATGTTGGTTTATTGAATGCACCGGGTTGATCGCTTATGTTAAAGTCTATTTGAAATGGAGCAAATTTGTTTATACTTATGTCCCCTAAGTAGTCAAAGAATCTAAGTGAAGAATATAATATGTTATCTGAATGTTAGAGAAACTTTTATTTATTGTAAAAGTGATTTTTTACTTTTGAGGAGTGCATTCCGCTACAGGCATATTGCACATGAGATCAAATGCATAATTTGATGTTTGTGGCACTCTAACGTTCACACATGAGTTGTACATTCCGTATGCATATTCGTTACTCATATTATAACTTAATGCACTGACAAATTCTTTTTCTTCATTGCCGGGAACTGAAAAACATTTATTGTATATTATGTAAATAATAGATTATCGAAAATGAAATTTATAAATATACCTTTTCTTTTGGTGGCATTTAAATATAAGTCTTGATCATCATTACATGATATTCCACATGTGTACTGAACAAAGTTGGTAAAACAAATTGGACATCTCCCGAGCATAGCTTGTGCTCTTTTCAAATTTTCATCCATATTAATTACTTGCTTTGATGTACAACAAACTTTTCCTTTTCCTGTAGTTCAGTTTAAATTGAAAAAAAAAAATAGTGATATTGATTTACTTTGGATTAATTTATGAAAAAATTTGGTATTTGTGGAAAATACCAAAATACACCTACTTAATTTCACAAAAATCACATAATCAAAATTAAGTAACTCAAAATAATTTATAAAAATGTTCCAAACCAGCAAAACACTTTGAGTGCTTGGTAAAAATCAAGCATTCATTTGTTATTCATTTTTAAAAATGTTAAAAATTTGCTAGTATGATTCGATTATTTTTAGAATTACCTACTTAAAATAGTGCATTTTTCATTAATCTCCGATTAGTCATAAAGTTATATTCCATACTGTATATTTCATTACGAATAATGTTTGTTTCATTTCATTAGAACATTTTAGATTAGATTAGATCTGCAGTTGATAATCTATTATTTATATTTAAATTAATCACGTACAATATTTTTAAATAGTTGCTGCCTAATATTGACATATGTTTATATAATATATATATAGGTATTTCTTTGCCTAAATTTAATTTTGATTAAAATTTATACTTAAAACAGTGAACAATTTGAAGCCGAATCAGAAATTTGCAGTTTTCCAATAAACATAGTCGTTGATATTATAAAAAATGATATTTTTGGCAAATCAAGATAATACTACAATTAAGAAGAAAGATTTCATATCGATTCCTTAAAAATATCAAATATTATCATCAGGAAAAAACGTTTAGATTTGTATCTGACAATGAATGATTCGATGTTTCATAAAATAACACGAAAAAGATTTTTTTAAAAGAAAACCATAAAAATGAAGTAAAATAATATTTCTAAAATATTTCATACACATGATACGATTTTCTGCTAATTTAACCACGTTCTTCATATCTTTTTAATAATCGACACTAGTTGTCAAAATTTTCTTATTAACAATATAAATCACACACTCTTATCGAAAATATAATATATCTAATAATTTGTACATAAATGACTAATCGTTTTTGCAATTTGTGATAAAAAAAAGATTAACCACGTGAAAAAACATTGGATTTATTTTAAGCGTATCTCTAAATTCTTACAAGGTTCTAAAGTATTATATTATGTTTGTATTTAAATGAAATTCCTTGTACAAAATATATCGCGAATGAATCAGATATACAATAATATGAAATCATAGTTGAAGATAAATGTCTGGAAATAAGTACGCACATATTTTAAATATATAAAATGTGAATAAGCATACAACGAGTGGGTTACAGAAAATGCATAAGATTCAAACGATATTTTCAGAATACGAGTGAAAGAAAAACATCCATCGTACGAGTATAATTTTCATTTTAATACATAATCATAAATTCGAATTCGATTAGCTACCCTATAATATGTTATCTCTAATATGTAACCACTTATAACATCAATCGATCCGACTACAGTTAAACCCAGCTAAATTATTAACTCTAACAAAACTTATTAATTCGTCTCTGACCTGGCAACTCAGTACATCATGGCACTCAATTTCAGTGCTCAATCTTCATATACGGTTCAATGATTTACTGTTTTTTATAGGTTCAAATGAGCCATGTGGGTATGGAATTAATTAATTAATTTAAATTATACAATTAAAACTCAACTCACCTTCGGCGTCGAGCAGATGAGGACACCTCTTCCTCAGTATATTCGTATGGGTTTCGTTCCAGGTGGGATCGTTGGTGTTCAAAATGGCTTCATGGTCCACAGCACAGTTTAGCCAGAATCCTCGTTCTTCGTCGAAATAGCATTGGTCGTAGGATACGCACTTGGAGGACACTTCGACGTGGTGCCATCCCAACGTGAGGATGGCTGCGAGGAGCAGCTCCAGGGACCTCATGTCGCCGATAACCAGCGAAGACTATCTGGAAACTGAAATCTTTCGCGCAATCTGTTCAGCGATTTCGATATTGATCATTCGTGATATTGTGTTATATCTAATTTGGACTTATCGCCGAATACGTACACATAGGCCAGAAAAGATTATTTGATTTGGGTTTTTTGCGTCTAAATTTTGACGTAGGTAGATATAATTATTTGAGGAATCTACAAGCGTTGAAGATTTATTTTAATTAATAAAACGTTTGAAATGATTCGATGGTATATTTTAATACATATATAGATATAGTTAATACCCTTTTTGTATAAGAGATGGACACTTGAATTTTTACATTCAATTTCAGAGATTCAAATTTTCCCTTGATTTTTAGGGTTTTTATTATGATACGTGTTTGAAATTTCATTTCTCTCACTTAAGTTTCAGTTGATCTTTAACATTTGTACATATAAAACAAGAATGGTTTTCCTACCTATAGAAATTAACGAAAATAGGTGTTAAATCGTTTAAGGAACTGAATATGTGTGCATTCTGAAAAATCTTTTCTAATAAATTGTGTCTAGTGTTACACTATGGAAAATAATGAGTCAAGAAACAAATAGTAAAAAAAAAAATCTAATTTATTATCTTACTTACAAATTTAAGCTAAATTTGTTATAATTTATACTTAAACTAAATATTGAATGAGAAATGATGAAATAAGAATATTCGCAATGAAAATGATCATTATATACAATATTGATGAGTGAAAAAACTTTTTAGGGTTTCACAAACAAAAGAAAGAATAAATTATAAGTACATATGTATGATGAAAGACTAAAATTGAGAGATGTGAATGAATTTATCTAGATTCATTTGTGAATCATAGCCATTTTTATTACGATCTGAGATTTTTTTGAATAATAGAAATATAATCTAACAAAACTGGTAAAAATATGAGACCGTGAGCAGCTCCGACTAGTACAATACACAAAAACATTCGAAAATAAAACACTTGGAAAATTTCTGATTTGGCAAAAGCTAAAACCACTATTCCTGCGAATTTCGTCAACGTGATGCCGCTGAGGACATTGCTTCCCATTTCGGTCACCGATTCAAGAACTCTTTGCCTCCTTGGTTTCGTATTGACGGCATACGAATGCACCATGTGGCTGCTGAACTCCACAGCTATGCCGACACACTGAAAATAAATATATTGATGAAAATTGCGTTCAATGTGACTTATGTGGGAAGCTTTTGGATTGCGGGTCACCGATTTTGTTGAAATTTGATAGAAATACAAAGTATATAATGATGGGAAACAATGAAAATTTAACCCTTGATAATTTTCCATTTACAATAACTATGTCTGTATAATAATAATGATAACAACTATAGTAATAATATTAACTTCAAGTTAAATATTTGAAAATTGAATCAAACTATTTAAGGAAAATTCAGATAATGGTATTTATAACATACACCGTATTTTATCAACAAAATTAGTATTCTGAATTCAAAATATCTGATATAAAAGTATAATAGTATTTACCATTACTAAGTTGACTAGTGATACGGCGTTTAAACTGATGCTCCACCAATACATCAATCCTAACATGTTGATTAGAATCATAACTACACACAGCAAAATAATAATTGCAGATAATATATCGAAACCTGTTAGTACGAAGCTTACAACAAATACTATGATTAATGAATAAGCCAGTGATGTCAAAGTATCATACCACATGGTCAAATATTGTTCAAAGAAAACATAAAAAACGCTGAAACAAATCAAAAGAAAATTAGGTAATTTGCCTGATTTTGATATGCTTATATGAAATTAATTTATTTACCTATAAGGATATATTTCAATGTCATCAATTTTAGTCTTCTCTCTAAGATCATTGGTGAGTTCTTCAGATAATTCTTTAACGAACCGATATGCTTCAAAGAAATCTTCCGAAGTACGTAATGGTTTATGATATCCCATGAAATAAGAATCCAATGTTTGTGTTTTTCCATCTGGACCGAATACATAATTCAACCCCTAAAATTGGCCAATTCAAATAATGAAATTTGTGATTTTAGAAAAAATCAATTATGATATTATAGACGATATATTAGTATTATATACTCAATGCAGAGTTATATATAATACACTTACAGGACTGTAACTTGCATGACCACTCTTCGCGCATTGAGGGCTGGGATTATCTTGTAAGAAAAATGGTAAATATTTTTCAAACGAATCAGGGAGAGGACGTAGTTCTTGATAATTCAGATCTATGCTACATTCTTCACAAAGGTCATTGTCAGTATCTACGAATAAAATATCAAACTGATGATTACATAAAACATTCAAATTACTTTTTCTACATAGGTAATAATTGTTTTATGACTTACAAGTGTGAGGACAAAAAGAGTTATTACTCTTGAAATATTTACAGCATGAACTAGAAGATGTCCAATCGAAAAAGTCATCAAGCCATGAATTGGAGCCTTTCACTAAATATGTTCTGCAATATGACAAATAAACAAATTTCAAATATGTACCTATGTACAGATTTTCAACTTAAGTTCGGTAATGTCTATTTCAAATCCGATAATTTCTACAATTGAATAAAACCGTTTTGCTTATATCAACATCCAAAGTATCAGAAATTGGTTGTTTGAAAATTTCGCCCGAAATGAAAAATACTGAACTTGATTTGATAGATGTGATCAAAATACATATGCTTAGAAGAATCAATGAAATAAATTCGTAATACCTTTCTGTCAATTGAGAATAGATAAAAATTTGAACTAGCACAGAATCACTGTTGCAAGCTGATGCACCACATATTAAATTCTGATGTTTTTCATCAGAGTAGTTCAGCCCAGGTTTTATAACCCAATAGACAGGCGGACCTACTTGCATCTCACTGCCTACTTTTATTAAATACTTTCGAACATGTGAATCTAGCGGCATTGCCATTTCTTGTTCTAACCCAACTTCTAAATCTGGTGAAATCATTATGCTAGAGGCAAGCCAAATTGCAAATGCCACCACAACTACTGGTTTAACGATCCTTTAAAATAAATGAATACAAATTAAATAAGGATTTGAAAAAAAAAATTGAATCAGTTTTTTTGTTACCAATGAAGAAGAGCTGGAACATAAAATTTTTTGAAGAATTTGTAAAGAATGCCTTTTGTTAATTTTTTATCTGAACTATTTTGAGTGATACAGCATAAAACATCCCACCGTCCTTCCTATAAATGAGTTTTGCTTTATTTTATTCAGATACAATACTGATATTTTACTTATGAAAAATACTCACATTTTGCCTGTCACTATCAAGCGATAAAAATGCAAGAAATGCTGTAATTTGGAAAATGAAATCCAACAGTAGAGCTACAGTGGCATAAAGTGCAAAAGTATTTACAGCGGGCATACCAGACAGAGATCCTAACAATCAAATTAATATAATCAACATGTGTATATTAATAATACTATATTTCAAATTTAAATACCAATAGCAAAGCAGGCACATTGTGACGTTGTAGTTAAAAGCATAGACGTCCCGGCTTTTGCTAATGTACTTCCAAAAATGAATTTTTTCCTTTCCAGTTTATCTTCACTAGGTAAAGTGATCTCACCTTTTTGAATTTTAATACAAATATCATTATAAGCGGATACCAAAATGAAAATGTTATCAACTCCTATAGCGAGCACCAAAAAGGGCAGCACCTTTGTAATGATTGACATTGAAAAAAGTTTATTATTGTATATTTAAACAATATATTATATAGATTGAGAATAAATCATACCTCGATAACAAGTAAAGTTGTAGGGACTCCTACGTATCCAAAGAAACCAAGAGAACAAAAAACCGACGATAAAACAATCACTATTCCAACCAATCCGAGAGTCATTTTACTGTCGATCTTCAAATAGATATATTATTAAAATGAATGAATAGAACCTACATTTAGTACAATTAATATATTGAAAATTATCTTACAAGAATTGTCTTAAATGAACGGATATTGCCAAGAGACAGAGCAATGTATATGAACATTACAACATAACTAATAATTGCAGTACCGGCTTCAGCTTGGGATACTCTTTCTAATTCATCTTCTATAGATCGTTCCGAAGAATATGTTAAATCCATGAAGTCGGGTTTGCGTTTTTCATCAAAATCTTTTATAAATGTAATGAATCTACAAAACAAAACATACTTCAAATTCAGGAGTACATAAACTCGAAAACTCAAGATTCATGATGAAAAACTTAGCTTACTTCTTTTCCCATTCGAGTGCTGGTTTCAATTTTTCTTTATCAAGTTGATTGTTTATCAAAAATGTTAATATGATAGTATCAGCTTTTTTGACAGAAGGTCTATTCAAGCCAGCAAATACTAAATCAGGATCTACACCTCCACCCCACGGACCTAAACATTCTATCGCAAACGGTGATCTGAACAAAAAAAATATTTTTTGAAAATTAAGCTTGAATATTGGATGCAAATCTTGGAGCTTTGTAAACATACAACACGCATTGATTTAGAATATTGATGTAGTTAGTTTGGTTCAAATTTTCCATGTCATCACCAAAATAACTGAAGAAAGACATCACCGCACATTGTTCTAATGTATCGGGACCTGTGAACGCTGAACGTAATGGAGCAAAGCAAACTTTGTCAAGACCTTTATTTTCTTCTGCACCGATCTGTAAAAATGAATTGAAATTATCAAAATTTCACATTTAATAACATAATGTGCGTATGAAATTGAAATTTTACCTTCACTATTTCTTGTTGAAGTTGTGCTATATGAATCAAAAATGTTTGATTGAAAGCCGGACCATATTCCACATTATTAATGACTATCTGTAAAGCAATGATTTTTACAATATAATTCCACTCTGATAGGTTCAACAAGTTTGATATTTATAAAGTTATGAAATGGTTTCACATACATTCTCCATGTTAACGGCTTTAATGAAAATTTGTGTAGTTCTATAGAAGGGCCCAAATCTATTATAAAGTGAAATATTTAAATCATATTATAATACTCATCAATTGATTTCTTTAAATTAGAGTGAATTTAACAATATAATAGTGCTATTAGTATATAATTATATTTACCTTGAATCGAAATAATCTTTTTGTTGCCTCACTATAGAATTTGGAGATGACCATAATTCAACGGGATCAGTAGTAACTTCTAAATATATAAAACCTACACCTAAAGCGAAGATAATCCAAGAAATAAGCATTATAACTAAAAAAGGTCTCTGGGCACAACCTGAAATAGAACAAATGAATAAATATATATATTTTTTAAATTTATGTGTTATTCTTTTGTGAAAAACTACCTGCTCCTAGTGAATAAAGAAGTTTTTCTATAATATTATTGAGACCGGTGTAAGCACATTTTGTACCACTACTTTCTTCTGAATATTCTGACTTTTTAAAGTAATTATCTGAAATATTCCACAAATTCAATTAAATGTTACAAAAAATTATATAAATGAGATGTTGCAATTTAAAAATAGTTACATATAGATAATCCGATGAAAGTGAATGAAATTATAACAAAGATAACAATGGCTACATAAAAACTGATACAATTAATTCCCAAAACAAAACATCCTTCAGAAATCGGTTTCAGATTGGGTTCTGGACAATTTACTGGACAATCTATGCAACTGCAAGATGGAGTTTTCTGAAATTACAATGTGTAAATGTAATAAGCGCTGCAAATACATAAGATTAATCACATTATAAGTATAGTCGCATAATTATATACGATGCATTTGATTAAAATTTTCATGAACAATTATAAATATACATATTTAAACAAATATAATATGTAATAAACTAATCAAATACAATATGCTATAAAACTCATGACGGCCGTACTAAACAAGTGATTTGGTATACCATAAAAATGTACATTTACTATAATGAGAAATAGAAAGTGTATATGAAAAATTGAGTAACGCTTGCAGTCAAAATGTAAAATTTGTGAGCCGCTATGCTGATAAATAAAATAAAATAATAAATGGTTTTTATTAATTTTCACAACAAAATAAGATTTAATATTTTTATTCGCTGGTTAAGAGTAAGTTAATAAATAAGAAATACAGAATAGAATAATCATACCTCATCAGATTCATTACATTTTAGTACTTTTGCTGTAAATGAATTTTCTTGATCACCGATATTGAAATTTATTTGAAATGGAGCAAAGCTATTTATAGATACATCGCCAATATAATCGAAAAGCCTAGACAAAAACATCATAAAATAGTATGAATATTTCAAAAGCAATGAATGTAAATTATAATCATTGATTACTTTTGAGGTGTGCAATCGTCTACGGGGGTGTTACACATAAAATCGAAGGCGTAGTTAGATGTTTGCGGTACTCTGACATATCTGCATGATTCATACATATCATTTGCATATTCTGTACTCATATTGAGATTCAAAATATCAGCATATTCCACTCCAGGATTTCCAGGAACTGAAATTTCATGTTTAAGATTATCTTAATATTGACAAAATGGAAAGTACCTATGACTGGATCTACCTTCTTTGTTTATCGAAGTAAGAAATTTGTCTTGATCAGGACTACATGTTAATCCGCAAATATGCTGAAGAAAATTTCTCAAGCAAGTAGGACATCTTCCAAGTACACCCTGTGCCATTTTCACACCATTTTCCATAGTGAGCACTTGATTAGCCGAGCAGCATACTCTTGTATTTTCATCTATTCATTGGAAAATTTTATAAATTTGAATTTTTATTATGAAAATAGATAACTAAATTAAATGAGAAATATTTGATATGAAATTTTTGTTTCATGAATATTGATTGTGAAAATACACTTTTATGTATACCTATACATATAAGAAGTTACCTACACGATATTTTGACCATTTCTAAAACTAATAATGTATGTCTGTTCATTTATCTAATTCTATAAAGGAAAAAATAATCTCAATAACGAAAGGATTAACTCTCAACTTGGCAGAAATGTATTTTAAGTTAAAAAATAAATAAATGCAGTAGATAACTATATTAAATTCAATTATTCTACTACCCAAGTTTCATAAAAATTGCTGATAGAACTAAACAGGATCTATTTTTTAGTTGGAGTAACAATGATTTGTGGCAGTACAGTCCGTGTCACATCACTTTCATCAAAAACCGATCTCGTCCCGGAAAATCCGAGACAATACTCATATACACTTCAGATCACAATTATGGACACACACGAATCAAATCTTGTTCAAAATGAACGAGATTCGAAGAAGAGTTTCTTCCATCTCATCTCACCTTCTTCCATCATATCGGGACATCTCTTCTTCATGATATCGGTGTGCGTCTGGTTCCACAATGGATCGTCGCCTATCCTCACGGGATCCATATCCACGACACAGTTGTGCCAGTATCCGGTCACATCGTTCAGATAGCACTCGTCGTAGTACATACACTTTGAGCTGACTCCTGTCAAGGTGCAAGAGAACACCAGAAGGAGTAAGACCTCGTAGGACTTCATGACGCTCTCGGGCACTGAGACCGTCTGGAGTACGCGACGCTCATATATCAGACTGATGCTGCTTCGAGATTTCGTTTCTGGCCACCTGTGCGATATCTGTTTCTCCTTCTCGTGTTCGTTATTTTTTTTTATCAGACAATGCACGTGCGATTCAATCGGTTCTAAACATTTGGGTGAATTTTGAATGTTGATCTGAAAAAAAAACCTTGAAATTTTTGAAGATTTTCCCATTGAAATCTGTCAGTTTCCTAAGGTGACTTAATTCAACAAAGCTATTGTGAAGAATAATTTTATAGGAGGTATATGGAATGTCGATGGTAGGTTTCTTCAAATTTTATTTTCTCAAATTCGATCTTTTCACTGCTTTAGTTAACTAACTAGAAAGTTACAGTCGATCCTTCTACTGTGAACAGTTGAATGTCTGCGATAAAGAGATGGATTTTTACAATTCTTAGTTAAAGAACTGATTGTAACTCTATAGTTAGTCAACTAGAGCAGTGAAAAGACCAGCTCTTAATTTAGAATAAAAGGCTAAAGTGACACCAATTCATTCAAAGTACTCATAAAATAATATGATTTTAAACATGGCAATTTTCAATTGAAAATAAAGCTTTTACAGAAAATTAATTTCATGGTCTACTAAACCTTTATTTTTCAACAAATTTTAATGAAACAGTTAAGCTTTTCAGTTACTGATTATGAATAGAAAAATTGATGCTCATAAATATTTCAATAATTGGTATATTCTATGACAGAAAAAAAACTTTATTGCCTCAGCTTTTCGAAAGATTAGCCCGAATTAAATCAAATCATATTTGAGGAGCGCAATAATCATTAAGATTAATAAAGATTGATCAATTTGTCTTGGGGAACGATGTCTAAATATTATAGATAACCAATAGACAATACGAACACAGGTGAGAATTATGGTATCGTCACTGTGACTAATTTTCTTATCTAATTCCGTAGATAATTAATTGGTTCAGAAGTTTGGGCAATTTGTTGATAAATTGTCCATTGATTAAATATATAATGTGTGTATCTATGAAAATGTGATTATCAAATGTTTACGTATGAACATACTTGACATATTTTATAACGTTCCTATAATATGTAATAGGGCTAATCTGTGAGAATGTGTGTCAATACAAATTGGTCGACTTTTTCGTGAAATTTTATAGAAACTTCATGAAAATGTGTAATGAAAAATAGTAAGTAATTGGGTAATTGAATCAGAGATAATGAATAAACGATAAAATCTGGAAAATATTTGTTTATTGCTTTATTAATTGTTCAAGGACTATGAATACATAATTTAAGTAATTATATCAATCATAATTCATATTGCATAAGATATTGGAAATAATTATAAGGTGTGCACATGTAATTGTATCATTCCAATTTTCCGCATATGAAAATTGCAATCCGATGTGATAAATGACCATCAGATCTGTTGACAGAAAAAATAACGGGTCCTCGTTTGAAGTTGACGAGAAACTGATGAATGTCAAACTTCACTGAACTGAAAAGGAATCGTCTGAAACGAAAATGAAAAATTTCGACTTCGTAAAATTTAAGGTCACTTCGTTTTATAAATGATATTTTTTTCTTTTCAGGGACCCTTTAAAAAATTCAATTGCTACTAAAAACTGAATCTAACATAACGAATTGGAAGTTTGAACCATTAACATTTATATAATGAAATAATGAACAGAACTGGAATCCGAACGATTTTTCTTCGAAAATTAAAAATATACATTGTTATCAGCATCTCGCCAATTACATATCATTTAGTAACATTTTTCACCTGACATGTCAAAGTTGGTTTCTTTGTTTTATTTATTCAATTGGTTATACATAATTTTATCACAGTAATTGAACACTAATCTAACTAGCAATATAATTGATACTATTTTTAAGTTCATACGGCAAATATCGAAAATTTGAGTTTTGGAAATATTTTTTTTTATTTAACAATGGAATTTGCTTTAGATTTGAATTTCGGTATGATGTGAAATAAGTTTTTACAATATATATAGTAAAAAGTATACTAATGGAATTGACAATTTCATAAAAATTAACGTGTAACGGGTTTTTCGAAATATTCATTGTGTCTCAATACTAATTTAAGAATTAAAATGTTCTATTGAAAACTTTATTACGTACACTTATTTAATATTGATAAAATATGGATATACACAAAACAGTTATATTACTTTTTACTATATTAAAAAGAAACCGACTGAAGAGATGTTTTTGTAATTTTCAAAAAACCCGACACAAATAAACGAGTATTCGATCAATTTACGTTCACATATGAAATTGACAAATGTATATTAATATTTATTGCTAGAAATAGTGAAAATCAATTAAAACATACACATTATAAACGATAGCATGACCATTAAAACGAACAAGTTAAATAGTTTGCATATTGATATAATATATCACCATAAGGTCGCTATTCGATCTAATAAATCTAGGATAACCAACTACATTTTTTTTCATAGATTGATGCTTTTTTTTTTCATATGGTTGAATTCATATGAAAATTTCAAGAGGAAACAGCTTTTGAATGTTTTTAAAAAATGTTATTATATCAAGAGACGTTTTGAATACATTGCGGTTTATTTATGTACAATCGTATTAGCGATTTAGATACATGTTATACGTATGTAGTTTTATATAGGATTAGAATGTGAAACCAACCAAGGGATGAATTTGGAATTTATACAATTTGATCATTTAACGTACAAAATATCGTAGAACATTTCATATGACTTTCAATCAATGTTAGTTATATAATATTAATAATTTTAAGTATTATGAAACAATTTTTTTTAACATCGGAAAATTATTTGAGGTATAATAAATTCAATTAGAAATACTATTTTCAGTAAATATAATATTTGATCACTTATCGAATTGCTTTTCAGTTTTTCCAACATAGTATTGCTGATTTCATTTTACTTCTCGGTTATTTTTCACGACTGAAAATTTAAGAGAAAGTTCTAATGACTAAGAGAATCGTGTAGGAGAAATTTCGTTCAATTTTAAGTTACGATATTTACTTTAAAATATTTTTAAAACTATGAATGTGCCAATGTATCAGCTACTTTAATATTCTTAGTATGTTTATTTTTTCTTCTAAAAGCAAATGATCAACATTTCACCTAGAGAAAATGATAATATGTTATTTATAGTAGTCCTCTTTAAATTTTATTTTACAATGCTGACTCGTGTTAGTTTAATTAGTAGAGTGAAAGCATAACACATGCGACTACAGCTTATAATTTGGGGCTAATCATAATTACAGTAGTTTAACACTAGTGTTTTTTTTTCTCTAATAATTTATAAAATTTCAGTCTCTCTAATTTTTCAGGCTCTTGTACATTATGAAAGCAATGCGCAGGAAAAATCACTGTTTCCATTTTAACGATCTATGTATATTAAATATGTTACATGAATCACTGGATAATTAATGGTCTTTTTTCATTATAAGTGATGTAAAGCTTCAAGAGACGGCAAGCTCTCCTTTTTTCGACTACATAACAATTGACATTCAATAACATTTTTCTTCTACCGAATATTGAAATAAATCTCTCGACTTGTGTATTACAATTATTGACATTTTACAAACACATCGAATTACTAATTTTGAAAAATGCGCACATCATTTACACATCCACGATTTCTATTCACATTGTATAGGTGTATAGAAGAGCATAGGGGAAAATTTCAAAATATTCGTTGCTTTTCTGTGATCGAACGTAGTTCGATTTTCTTATTTTATAGTAAACATTTTTTTCATTATTTTTAAAATATATTTCATTTCGAAGTATCAAAAAGCTCTATATTTCAAGATATTAAAGGTACCATGTAAATGCGTTATATAAATATATCATATGAATAATATCGAACAATAATTCAACGAAAGTATGGATTGACAATCCTCGATTCAAACATTAATTGACTGATTAATAATTTTTATAATCCATTAGCAAATAATAATTTCCGAACCATATATAAAATTTGATGACTATCGTCTCTATTTTTATGTACACATGCATGATAGGGATAAAACTTTATATTTTTGTTGGATTTGTTCATATTTATGGTTTACGTAAAATTTGATCACCTCTGTTACTTTTTTTTTACCAAACGAATTACAATGAACCTTAAAAAATTACACATTTACACATTATCAAATTGAAATGAAATATATAAAAGGATATAAAAATATATAAAATTTTCATATGCCTTTTCTATCTTAGGCAAACACATTGACTGATAATGAAACTTGAAATATACACCACTTAAACTGTATGCAATATAAATAATTTGTATTCAACATGGACAATAACGTTATAAAGTATTATTCTTTCATTTACAAGTGTAACCACATATAACTATTATATTATGGATTATTAATATTACTTTGGGTGAGTTTTTGATTTGCACTAAAATAATCGATTTAATACATACGTTGAAAAATAAAGCAAAAACTATTATTGAAAAACAAAAATCATCAAACGTATGCACATTCTGTTGGGTTTATCTACTCGATATATGCACACCACGTACATTTCGATAAAAAAATTGAAATATTACAAAATAGTAACTATTTTTTATCTTCTATATTCCCTAAAAACTAATTATTATTGTTTAAAGATTTTACATATACACAATCATATGACATGTACATATGTTGTATACACTAAATAATAATAATAATCATAATAATAATAATAATTAATTAAACAATTTATTAATTGCCATCGTTGCATATTTGTAGTAATTTTTCAATTCTAAGCTCAATCTAATCCCAACTAAACCTATTCAAAGCATTGCTTACAAATCGATTTAAAGTGCTATTAAATTTAATATTGCTTTTTATTGCCGATACTTTTCTTTATTGGGAGGCCTCATTATTTTTTTCGAACTAATGTTCGCTTTCACGATATTTTTTCCAGAACAATACACCCACCTAATGCGTGATACACATGAATATCGAATTTTCAGGTCAAAAATCGCTACAATATGAAAATTGAAAATTTTCTCATTTTCTTCTTAGCGACGACGGATTTAAAGATATTTTCTCATATCGCTTATTCGTTTTAAAAACGCCATATCTCGAAATTGTTCGTTTTTATTAATGTATTTTTTTTTTAATTTCAATATGAAAAAATTCTTAAGTTAAATGTTATCTTGAAATATTTATTATAATTACTGCATGGTGAAAAGTATATCAAGAGATTTAATAACAATTTTTAATACATTACGAATATGTAATTCTTATGGGAAATCAATTTTTTCGAGATATAACATTTTTAAAACGAATGAAAGATGTTCATATTATGGTTAACGATAAAAGTGATAATTTTTTGGCAATTGGCTAGTCATTTCGGGAAGTAAAGTTTGAGTTAGGTCATTTTTTCATACTTCGTTTGAATCGAGTTAAATTGGGCTACATTGTATTAGTTTAGATCAATTAAGTATAGCAAAAATTAAAATGGAATTAGTTACAAATGGGCACAAAAGATTTTAACCGAACTTCCGAATTTGACTAGTCAATTCCCAAATGTTCATCACACCGAGTTTCGAGTTTACATGATGCCGCTGTTATTCACATCACCGTTGCTCTTTTCATTTTGATGTTTATATTCAACTTGTTCTCACATATGAACCTTTCAGAACTAATCGTGATTCGTTATAGCTTAAACTTTCAATATCTGATATATTTTTGAATTATAAAGATGAATATTATTAAATGAGAAAACTTGTTTAAGCACCGAATATTAAATCATTCGACGACTTATTTTCACAAAGGAAACAAGCGACCTTATTTTATCGAAACTAAGTCAAGTACAGAAAATGGTTCTAGGATCATTTATAGAACCATTTTCTGTATCGATAAAAAGGTCAATCGTGTCCTTTGTGGAATTCAATCATCTTTTGTTTTAGAAGCGATTTTGATTGAATTTGAGCTATAATAGGAATTAACCAAATTCACAAACTATCTGTGTGTCTATGTGTGTGTATGTATGTGTGCCTGTATGTGACTATGTAATGCTCCAAAATTCGTTGATATGTTCAACGAGTAGATCGCTATGTTATAAACAAAATTCGATCAAATCTATCTCCGAAAGGCTCAAACGCTAACACCATATCGACAGAGGTAACGGCAAAGAAAGGCGAATAACAACGGCATCATGTGAACGGACCGTCACCGATAGCATATAGGTGCACACATCGTTGGGACGAGACTTAAGCGACCTCAATGTCGACGGAGTCTTCGTCCGCGTTCGAGTCGTCCTTGCACGCGGACTCGAGGTGCTTGTTGAGGTAGCTCTTGAGGGCGAACGACTTGTGGCACCTTCCGCACTCGAAGTTCTTGTCGTGGCTGTGCGTCTGCATGTGCGCCCTGAGGTTGCTCCTGTCCGCGAAGGCCTTGCCGCAGTGGGCGCAGCCGTAGGGCTTCTCCCCCGTGTGGCTCCTGAGGTGGCCCTGCAGCAGCCAGGGTCGGGAGAAGAGCTTGCCGCACACTCCGCACACGTGCGACAGCTTGTGGGTCAGCACGTGCATCGCCAGAGCAGGCATTGATACGTAGGCCTTGCCGCAAGTCATGCACTTCTTGGCGGCCAATGAGTCCAACGAGCGATGGGTCTGCTTGTGTCTGGACAGGTTCGAGGATGTCGCGTATCGCTTGCCGCATTCGCCGCACACGTAGCGGCCGCCTCTGGAAATTTTTATATTTGGATGTTTAGTATGGTTAAGGTCGGTTAGAGCTTGAGCAGTTTTAGTATAGTTAAGGTCGGTTAGAGCTTAAAAAATTTCAGTAAAGTTAAGTTCCGTTAGAGCTTAAATAGTTTTAGCATAGTTAGAGCTTAAATAGTTTTAGTATAGTTAAGGTCGGTTAGAGCTTAAACAGTTTTAGTTTGGTTAAGGTCGCTTTGAGCTTAAACAGTTTTAGTAAAGTTAAGGTTAGTTAGAGCTTAAATAGTTTTAGTATAGTTAGAGCTTAAATAGTTTCAGTATAGTTAAGGTCAGTTAGATCTTAAAAAGTTTCAGTGCAGTTAAGGTCAGTTAGAGCTTAAATAGTTTTAGTATAGTTAAGGTTGGATAGAGCTACACAGTTTTAGTATAGTTAAGGTCGGTTAGAGCTTAAACAATTTTAGTATAGTTAGAGCTTGAATAGTTTCAGTATAGTTAAGGTCGGTTAGAGCTTGAACAGTTTCAGTATAGTTAAAGTCGGTTAGAGCTTAAACAGTTTTAGTATAGTTAAGGTTGGATAGAGCTACACAGTTTTAGTATAGTTAAGATTGGTTGGAGCTTAAGCAATTGACTGAAAAGACCGAAGGGTGCGAGTGATTTCGAGAAATGCGTGCTCATGTTGAGCTTATTTGTATCAGGAGGAGGTCGAGTGATTTGATGATGTATCTCGGTACACGTTCAAAGTTCGTTTATATCCTTTTACCACCGAATATATGTATGAGAAGCAATTCCTGTATTTAACTTAATTTTGGCAAAAATGTTATATGTGCTCCTTAGTTTTTTCAGTAATGAGAAATTAATTGACTTTAGGACTACTACTATTTGATTTGAGAAAGAGTGTTTTTAATTCCTCTTAAAATGGATTATCAAGTGTCAATAATATAATATTTGATGCATTGTTACAAAAAAGGCAGTTAATTCGATAATACTTCTGATAAATAAAGATTGGTCTAAGAGATAACTACTACCAACCAAATAAATGTATGGTCAGGAAACTAAGACTAGACTTTAGATCTCTAGTAATATGATTGACTAGGTCTGTCAGATGGAATTGGCTTTGACCTCCTATTAATACATGTAGGTACATGCTCAACTTTGAGCGCGCATTTCTCGAAATCACCTCAAATTCACCCTTATTCCTTACTTTTATATTCTGAATACATCATCTCTCACTCTAGCACTCATATCTTTCTCTCCTCAAAAGAGCCAGAGCAAGAAAGTCTCAGAATATGAATCCATAATATGCTACACGAATGAAAAACTCTCATCACCTGGAAGAAGAATCGCTTTCGGCGACCGGCGGAGAATCCTCGACCGCGGCCGGAGTCGGAGTGGAGGACCACCTCTTGCTGGACTTCCTGGTGCGTCCGTCGGTAGCGGTGAGGACATCGTAAGTGTAGACGCCGGACGCGTCTGCGGACTCAGGAGAGAGCTGCTGCTGCTCGTCGCGATGGTGGTGATGATGGTGATGGCGCTGCCACGAGTTGTCGTTGGGGTTGTTGTTCTCCGCGTCCGAGGAGTACTCGGACGAGGTCTGGGGCTGCTGGGGCTGCGTCACCGGGGCCAGGGACGACACCACGTAGAGGCACGAGGTGGGCGGGGGCGGGCCCGCGGCGGGCTGGAGGATGGCGAGGACTCCGGGAGCGGCCAAGGGGGGCAAGCTCTGAGCCAGAGACAACAGGTCGTGGGCCGCGGCTGTCTCCTCGGGCGAACGGCCCTGCAGTACGGCTTCGCCTAGTTCGCTCGAATAATCTGAAATTTTTACATACGAATGGTTCACATTGTGTAGTTGCATATGAAATATATTATTTTGTCAATCCTATCAATATAATATGTGCCGTTTTGAACTATTGATTTGAATATTGGATGCATTAAGACAAATTCATAATACTGCAATATTCATGGATTATGTAAATATTGCATGAATATCGTTAAATTCGACAGAATAGTGTATATGATGACCAAATATGCCAAGGAGATTAAGTAATATTTTATCGTATTGACTCAAGCTCAAAAAATGTTTCTATATAGGCAGAGCACCCAATTTCGGACATTGCTCCAGTTCCGGACAGTATCAACTTCAAAGCGATTTATTTATATTTATATATATATATATATATATAGGGAAATCTTAAATCCACCCTAGTAAATCTTAAATCCACCCTAGCGACAGTGGCGCCACTGGTGGCTAATTGTCGAAACCGACCCAACTGTCAAACACTAGCGCCCCCTAGTGGCTAATTTTTGCATAGATCCTAGAAATTACCTACCGATCGTTCAAATTGCTTCTGGAAATTGTTAAAAAATGCGCTTTTCATAGGATACTGCGCTTTAAATGCAAAATCGGATGAAACCAAGCTGCTGATTTGAAGTGTGATCGTGTAGGAATATAAATTCCTACACTTCAAAACAGCGGAGCACTTGGTGAAGTGAAACATAACATATATGTTATATTTCACTTCGGTTCACTCTTAGCTTCTAATATACACATTCCTCGCTAAAATCTCATTTTATATCTGAAATATACTTATGAGCTTTGGGAGGAATCTAGTGAATTGATCATTATATCATTGGAATCAATAAATCATTATTAAATCAAGTGAGACACCAAAAGTTTTTCAATTTCAATAATTACTGTTGAAACATAATGATAAATCATTAACTATATTATAGTATAATAATCTCTTGGAACAAACAAAATTAGTTTGACAGTTCGTTTGACAGTTGGGTCGGTTTCGACAATTAGCCACCGGTGGCGCCACTGTCGCTAGGGTGGATTTAAGATTTACTAGGGTGGATTTAAGATTTCCCTATATATATATATATATATATATATATATATATATATATATATATACAAAGCGATTTATAAAGCGAAACTCTAAAACAGCCACCAGCAGTTGTTTATTTAACGCTTTTAAATCGTAACCGAATTTAATGTGTCGACCTTTTTAAAAAGTCGCCATTCCTTAGCAAAAACCTTAAGAAATGCAGGTTTAGTCGATCGTCGTTATTTCTGGAACTATAGCGATTTCTATAAATGTTGTTATCTACAAAACATCTCAGATATATTCCCCAATTGGTAATTACTCTAATTACTCGAAATATTAGCTAGAATAACTAATAATAATAAAGTAATTACTGGGTTTAAAGTGTCGACTACTCAGGCTTCGATTTCACCCATAAAAATTTTGCACATAATCATATATATTTGCAAAAGTATTTCATCAGGTCTGAATATGACATTTTTTATAGTAACTAGAATGTTTATTTAACAATTCGGCACATTAATTATCTCTAAATTACTCTCCACAACAGAATTATGAATTTTTGAAAAACGAAAATTTCCTTAAACTGGCGCAAACTGGGGGCTCTGCCCTACTTTACAAATTCGACTGGAACAGGATAAGAAATATTTCATATCCTGCGCTAAGTTATATCTTCAGATCACTTATTAATTTCTCAATATAACACATTCAATTTTAATCCCTTGGCTGTATTTCGTCGTCGAACAGTCAACACCAAGATTTCACGCACCGCGACAAGCAACAAGCGGCAAACAACACACCTCTAACTGCGTAGCCAACGATAACAAAGATTCCATAGACCACGCAAGGAGAGGCGCGCCGACCGCAGTACGCAAATCCGAGCTTCGCGTCCCGTTTCGCACACGGCGACGAGCAGCACGAGGCACGCAGCGCGATCAAGGACCACGCAGTACCTTCAAATGGAGCAATCGACTAACCATGATGATTAAGTGACGATTGAGGACTGTAATAGGGTGGTGCGATGCAGCCTTCGGCGGGGCTGGCCGCCGCCGGCCTCCACTCGTGCCCCGGAGATGCCAGTCTGCTTCTGCTGCAGGACTTCTTCACCATGTAGCACCGGGGCATGCTGCCGCAGGGGCTGATCGATCATCGTCACGGGGGCACATGCAACACACCGATCTATCGGTCACTGGAAACTCACGCGGGAAACGAATCGCGCAAATCGTATGACTTCGAAACGACATCCGCCTGGGTCGGGTTTTTTTTTTAATAAAAATTCTAATTTTGCATGAATCGATTGTGAAGTTTGAAGCAGATATATAATATGTTGCTTTTTTTTCCCCATTAAATAACGTTGAGTTTGATAGATCCGACCCGGGAGAAAGGTAGAAAATAATGCAAATTCGCAAGCGACGCGTTAAGCTACATAATTATGTTCTCGCCAATTGATTGTTTTGTGTTGTGTAAGTGTTCAATAAAATTTATGAGTGAGTTATTTTAAGGATTTAAAAGTGCAGTTAGGTCTGTGTGAGGTACATATATTCCAATATACTGAGACATATCAGAGGGTCATTTGTCCCGATTAGTAAATTATTTTTCCCAGTCAAATAAAAATTATTTTTTTTTTAAAAACGACAGTAATTTTAAATGTGCCAAATTGAATTTTCATTGAAATTTATTTCTTTGTACAATTGAAATATTAGTGATATTGAAATAAAAAAATCGAATAAATTTGTCTGCATTGAAAATGATGTGTGTAGTTGCGTAAAAAGTGATTTGGTAAGTAATTCAAGCAAAGATTTTTCTTTTAATAATCTGTCATTTTTTAGATTAAAGTTTGTAGTTAAAAACATATCTTTTATCATATTGATAATAGAATGGGAAACTGAAATATTTTGCTTGCGTAACGCGAAACTTATTAGACGAAAACTTTACACATCTATTGATTCAATAGGTAAATAGTGTCGTTTTTCTCCTGCTTACGTTCGCGTTCGCATGAGTGTAATGTTTCACATTTCCACTCGGGTATTGATTTGAATTTCATATCTGAATTATACGATTTCTCATCTTTATAATATTCGAAAGGATATTTTAGTATTATAATAATGCCAGTTAGTTATTTAAAAGAAAAATAGATTTCCATCCACTTTTTTTATTTTTTTTTGTGATTTTAACTACAACTTAGATTATTAAAAAACAAAAAGCATCATTAAAATATAGTACTTTGATGATAAAAAAATTCATTTCAAATTTTTGATTGAATTAATTTGAGTTTGAAAGATAATTCTAATTTTTACGCAATAATTAATTATTTTTCTAAAATTAAGTTTCTAATTAAAATAAACAAATGAAAAAAAAACTATTAAAATATATATGTAACAATAGTAATTCTACTGTCTAAAGCTCAAAATTTAAAATTTAATTCTAAACAAGATAAAATTCTTTCAAACTAGAGTTTAGAAAAATTAAAATACATTTAATTGTAAGTGAAAAAAAAAAATTGAAAATTGTATCGCTAAAATCATAATGCTAATTAAACACAAAGAAAATATTATAAGAAGCTATTTTTAAAAGAATTGCATTTATAAAAAATGAACTTTACATTTATTAAATCATAAAAACTATTGAAAGCAAATGAAAAAATAATATAATCGCATACATAAAAAAAACTTAAAAACTAACTTTGTGTACGCATGTCATCATCGTTGCGAGTAAAATGTAATATTTAATATAATTATAATTAAAAATATAATGACAGATAATAATATGATTCAAATAATCGATCCGTTTGACTCGATACTCGCAAAGAATGACATCATGCGTACACACAACAAGATTTATATTACATCTATTACAATAAACGCAAAATAGAACGCAATATCGGAACATGTATGAAAATCAACTTCAATTTTTTTTTAATTACCACAAAGACAAAATTTAATGAAATTCGCAAAAAATATGAACGCTCAAAGCTTGCATGTTTACTCATAAGGAATTTATACAGTGGTAAGACATCATAATATTTTTTATAGGACATAAATATAATACCAGCGGTGGATCTCTTCAGCGTCTCAATTTTAGGTCTACTTCCAGTCTCGTAGATCTTCTTGAATTTATAGATCTTCGAGATCACCTAGACCATTCAAATCTTCAAGTTGATCAAATCGTCCGAGTTCGTCGAAGTGGTTGATGAATTCCAAGTCGTCAAAATTTGGTTGAGTTTGTAGTAGATTTAGCACACTGCTAATTGAAGGTGAGTCGTTTTCGTTTTTCAACTCACCTGTGGAAAAGGGAATATAATTGATCAACAAGTGTAAATTGACGATTCCCTTTGAGTTTAGCGAAAATTTTATATATCATTTAGAAAGCATAGATTCAATCATAAGTGCGTCATAAAAATGTGTGCATAAAACACAGCATTCCGAAATATAAATGAGCATACGTATCTCATATGTTCAACTGTAATAGTAAATGTTATTCAAATTTACTCAAAAAAGAATTTATATTTTAAAAACGATATGAACAATAGGTTTCCTATTAGAAGATGTTCTGAAGAGAAGAGAAGAATTCTGATTAATCAATCATTTATAATTATTATTTCATAAACGTTTCAAAAATTTCCTCAAACTATCCGATGGATTCGAAAAACGGTTCAATCCCATTTTTTTTCCAAATATTAAATTTGAATTGAAAATAGTTTTATTCGAAGTGAGAAATGTTTCAATCGAAATGGAAAACCTGTATATTTTATCGAAATCGTATAAAACGAATCGATTTTGGTTATTGATACGGAAATCTAATAGACCATCTCGGGGATACCGGCATCGAGGGAGACATGTAACAGGTGGGGTGGTAGGTTTTCTTATTTGAAACATGCTGAAGTACGTGTATTATGAATATATGCAGTATTGTGAAGAATTCAGGATACTTTTGATAAATTCGATGAATTTTGTATTTCAAAATTTGCAAAATTCGTCAAAAAAAGTGACCAGAATCCATCACAATTCTATAGTCCGAAGGTCAAAATATTCGCGCTCTTTATTTTATGTGAAAATTTTTGAAATTATAACCATTCTAAATATATATTATATTGCTATAATTGACTTAAGCGTTATATCGATACATTCATGCGACGCAACAAACACATCGAAAGACTTTACTGCAGCATTCCGAATCGATAAACACATTTTCGAATCAAAACGTGAAGGGGGATGCGCAAAACTATATCGAATCGAAAATATCAACCCCAATGAATCTAAAAAATTGCTTGATATATAAAAAAGACCGATGAAGCATACAGTTTTACTTAGTGTACGAAAGTTTTATCGTGTTTTGAAACTTGCTTGTAAAATTGATCAAATGATTGATATAAGAAATAAGATGTATAAAAAGAAAATAAATAAGTATTAGAAAATATGACATCGGAAGAAAAAATATTCAATGACTAAAATTATCTAACTTCACATATTTATGGGTCGATAAATCGAGCGACAAATTAAGTTATAAATGGACAGAAAGTGTTAATCGATATAAAACGTGATTCATGTGAGAACTAAATTGATCATAATTAATAGTTAATATTAGTCGGTGTAATTTATGTTACTTTTTATTCGGTATATCGATTCGTGTAAATGTGTCAAGATCGAAAACTAATTTAATTCGTTAATATTGATCGACATTAATGCGGCAATATGGGATCTTCGCATCAATTAAAATCACGTTTCCAGTATATTTAATGATTCAAATTAAATAATTAACATATAGAATAAAAAAAAAAACAATATTTCGAGATTCAAGAGAAGAAGATTCGAGAAAAACACGCTTAAAATTAATTGTTTCCCAATGTATATTGGGAGCGGGACAAGAAATTTAGAATAGATTCAACACAATATTTATCAAATTTACAATCAAAAGATCAAATCTATAGCGATTAAAAAAGATTCCGGATATCCGGAAAATAAAACCAAAAACATACGCACACATGCATCAATCCACAAACACTTTTAGACAGCGGATCTTCGCTTCAATTCAACTCAGTAAATCAAAGAATAGGATCAACACATTTCTTATCGAATCTAAAATCCGGAAAAATGATTCCGGATATCAGAAAAATCGCAACCAAAAACACACCTACATACATATACATCACATCCACGCACTTATTCGCTTCATTTCGAATCAGTAGATCAAAGAATAGAATCAACACATTTCTCATCGAATCTAAAATCCGGAAAAACGATTCCGGATATCGGAAAAATCGCAACCAAAAACACACCTACATACATATACATCAAATCCACACACTTCTTCGCTTCAATTCGAATCAGTAGATCAAAGAATATAATCAACGCATTTCTCATCGAATCTAAAATCCGGAAAAACGATTCCGGATATCGGAAAAATCGCAACCAAAAACACACCTACATACATATACATCAAATCCACACACTTCTTCGCTTCAATTCGAATCAGTAGATCAAAGAATAGAATCAACACATTTCTCATCGAATCTAAAATCCGGAAAAACGATTCCGGATATCGGAAAAAACGCAACCAAAAACACACCTACATACATATACATCAAATCCACACACTTCTTCGCTTCAATTCGAATCAGTAGATCAAAGAATAGAATCAAGACATTTCTCATCGAATCTAAAATCCGGAAAAACGATTCCGGATATCGGAAAAATCGCAACCAAAAACACACCCACATACATATACATCAAATCCGCACACTTCTTCGCTTCAATTCTGATCAGTAGATCAGCGCAGACAAATTGCGAAAATCCGGACATCCGGAAAAATGCAACCGGAAACACACGCATCACGTGCACACACACACAATGCAACAAGTAGGAGCCACAGGTACAAGGTCCGCTCGATATGCAAGGTGAGGCGTAGGCGAGAGGCCCCCGTCGAGGGCGCAGCGCCGGCGCGCTCCGCGGCGGCCGAGGGGGGCGCGGGGGGCGCCGCGGGGGCAGAGCGCTAGGCGAGGGGCGTACTGACCGGGGCGGCAGGGCGGCGGGGGCGCGAGGGGCGCGCATGTCGCGGGGGCGCAGCGCTGCGCCCGTGGCGTCCGTCGGCCGCGGCGCGCCGCTCCCTAGTCGGGGCGGAGCGCGAGGGCGGGGGCGCAGGGGGACGGGGGCGCGCGAGGGGCGCCGGCGCTCGAGGGGCGCACGCGCCCCCAACACCACCGATCGATTTTCAATACGCCCCGACACCTGTTACCGCAACGCACCACCTTTTCAATCTATACAAAACAACAATCTTTTTTTCAGCCCCCACTCTCGCTCGAACACTTATTTTTTGTGATTGCTTTGCTGCGCATTAGCACCGTTCTCCGAGAAAATTCATTGAAAATCTTATGTGATTCAAATAATTTTTTTCAATCCCCCTACCACTACTTCGATGAATGAATTTTATTAAAATTATATTTTCACTAATATTCTATAATTTAGAAATAATCCTTTTTCAATGTATACAATACAATAATCTTTTTTTCAGCCCCCACTCTCGCTCGAACACTTATTTTTTGTGATTGCTTTGCTTCGCATTAGCACCGTTCTCCGAGAAAATTCATTGAAAATCTTATGTGATTCTAAAAATTTTTTTCAATCCCCCTACCACTACTTCGATGAATGAATTTTATTAAAATTATATTTTCACTAATATTCTATAATTTAGAAATAATCCCTTTTCAATGTATACAATACAATAATCTTTTTTTCAGCCCCCACTCTCGCTCGAACACTTATTTTTTGTGATTGCTTTGCTTCGCATTAGCACCGTTCTCCGAGAAAATTCATTGAAAATCTTATGTGATTCTAAAAATTTTTTTCAATCCCCCTACCACTACTTCGATGAATGAATTTTATTAAAATTATATTTTCACTAATATTCTATAATTTAGAAATAATCCTTTTTCAATGTATACAATACAATAATCTTTTTTTCAGCCCCCACTCTCGCTCGAACACTTATTTTTTGTGATTGCTTTGCTTCGCATTAGCACCGTTCTCCGAGAAAATTCATTGAAAATCTTATGTGATTCAAATAATTTTTTTCAATCCCCCTACCACTACTTCGATGAATGAATTTTATTAAAATTATATTTTCACTAATATTCTATAATTTAGAAATAATCCTTTTTCAATGTATACAAAACAATAATCTTTTTTTCAGCCCCCACTCTCGCCCGAACACTTATTTTTTGTGATTGCTTTGCTTCGCATTAGCACCGTTCTCCGAGAAAATTCATTGAAAATCTTATGTGATTCTGAAAATTTTTTCAATCCCCCTACCACTACTTCGATGAATGAATTTTATTAAAATTATATTTTCACTAATATTCTATAATTTAGAAATAATCCTTTTTCAAAGTATACAAAACAATAATCTTTTTTTCATCCCCCTCCCACTATTTTGATAAATATATTATAAAAATTATATTTGAGCTAATATTCTAAAATTCTAAAGTCATCCTTTTTAATCTATACAAAACAACAATCGTTTTTTTTCCACCTTTACTTTCGCTCGAAGAGTGCTCGTTTTTTTTTATTGCTTTCCCTTCATATTTGCACAATTCTATAAGAAAATGCATTGAAAATTTTATGTGATTCTAAGAAAAATTTTCAACCCCCTTTTACTACTTTGATTAAAATTATATTTAAAAATAACATTTGCTATTTAAAGTCGGTTTTTTTGAATCTATACAATACAAAAATTTTTCTTTCCAGCCCCACATCTACCAACGAAAAGTGTTCGGTTTTTTTTTAAATCTTTAGTGATTTCTTTTTAGAGTTGTTTCTCTTCACATTAATATTATGCTACAAGTAGAATCATGTATAGGGTTGTTATATTCCCCTTGCGTCCCCATGTCCCCTTCGGATAAATATTTGTCCCAGTTTTCCATAGATATTATTTAAAAAATGTGCATAATAAATGGCTTTACTGTTTTAAAAATGCTAAAGCAACAGAAAAATAAAATAATCTACTCAAATTGTGATGATATTTATATGCTATGTATATCAAGCAAATAATGGGTGTATTTTCATTAATTAATAGCCAGTAGACAAATGAACGAAATAAGCTATCAATTGACACATTAAAAATGCATAATTCAATTCATTTTAAATTATGAAATGTCATGCATCGAATTCTATAATTATATAAAGAGAAAAAAAACCTTTAAAAAGCGTAATAGTCAGAAATGTATGAATGTGCATCCAAGAGCAAAGAAGATCAATTTGAAAAAATTGAGAAAGAGTGAAATCAAGAGAAAAAAAGTAAATTAAATATGAATCATATAATCTATCACAATCAAATGGGACAATAAGGGATGCGGTAGTGAGTAGGGACAATACTTTCGAAAAAAGTTTGATACCATCTAGTATTATGTAAAGTCAAATTGATAGTACTGGGGTTATTCCTATTACCAATATATTACCTCGGTAGGTAATTACGAATTAGGTAACTCGTAATAAGAGAAATTCCTATCACCAAAATATTACCCAGGTACGATTAATTTTACTTTACATAACATTGGACGACGTTAAATTATTTTCGAAAGTTTGTCCCTACTCACCCCTTCTTCCTTACTCGCCCCATATGACGGAACAACGAAGAGTTAAATCAAAAATCACTCACCGATTTCTTCCAGAAACTTTATTAGAGTTTGCAGGGACTTCGAGTGCAACTTGCATTTAGCAATGAACTTGGTTAATTTTGAACCATCATCGGTCTTTTGTTGTCGTAGAAGATACAGCTTTACAAAATCCCTTTGAGAAACCGTATAGGAGCCTGAGTCGTCCACATTGTCATTCACGATGAACCTTTTAAATCCAACAGTCGAATTCGGGGTCGATGGGTCCAGATTCATACAATACGAAATGACTTTCGTTACATTCATTGTTTTGGCTGTGGGTTCTGAAATGTTATCGATTCGGTTGGACTTGGAATGCACTTCTTCAACCACTGGTGTATTCGCTATCGTATATGCTATCGAATTCGTTGCAGCAATTTTTGAGAACATAGAATCCTCTGCAGTGTTTGAGTGTTCTTCAGCGGTTTCTGATAGAAGAGAATCCATTGAAGATTCTTCAGTAGTTTTTGAAAACATAGAATCCTCTGCGGCCATTGGGGATTCTTGATCGGTTTCTGGAAGACAAGGATCTATTGGGACAATAGAAGATAAACCAGCGGCTTTCGATAAAATGGAATCAACTTCAGCATCTAATAATTCTTCATCGGTGTTTGATGTAGAATCCATTTCAACATCTGAGAATTCTTCAGTGGCTTCTTGTGGCATGGGATCTTTGAGATCTATAGGGACAATAGAAGATGAACCAGCGGCTTTCGATAAAATGGAATCAACTTCAGCATCTAATAATTCGTCATCGGTGTTTGATTTAGAATCCATTTCAACATCTGAGAATTCTTCAGCGGCTTCTTGTGGCATGGGATCTTTGAGATCTATAGAAGATAAATAAGCAATATCTGTTAAAACGGAATTATTTGCGTCTTTTGAGAAATTTTCATCAGCTACTTGTCTACCTTCGGATGCTTTTTGGGTGTTCTCTGTCTCTTCGGTAGGAGTATTGGTATTTTCTATTTTTTTCGGCGAATCACAACCGTCAGCAGGATTTTCAATTGGAGACGTTTCATCTATCTTGCGTTCATTTTCCTCGGTTGGTTCTGTAATTATGACGGGTGCTCCACTGGGACCTGGTTTATTGAGATCATTATATTTGTAAGATACGTTTACAGACAAGACGTTCTCCTCGGGAGTCATTTCTTCTTCCGACGGATCGTTGAAGCAGTCATAATCATCGACGACGTTCAAAATCGCACCGTTGATATTGAAGCTGGTGAAACGACGACTCAAACTGCACCCGTCACAAGAGACACCACTTCCTTCACGGTACGTCTTCTTGCAGACGTTGCAGTTCATTTTGAACTGAATAAGATTTTCGATAAGTGATGAACGTGGCAATAAGACTGTCCTCTTCAGCAACTGACTGCCGACTGATGTCACAAGTACAAAATTCCATCGGGTCTGATATTCGAAACCATTCTTTCCGTTCCACATGCATTTTCTATTGAAATGAAATAATATATGTTTGCATTACATTATCGGTCGATTGTATTTCATTATGCTGGCGACGCGAATATTACTCCTAGCAATTACAATAGCGTCTTCTGATAAATAGTCTCCAATCGACTGTTTGAAATACGATAATGTTGCTAAAGATAAATTATATAAAAGATCATGTTCACAGGATGTGAATCGATTGAAATTCGAAAATAATCGTAGAGACAAAAACTGACTTAATCATTATTCGATACGGATTAGGAGAGCTAAAATTTTCCAGCAGGGTGGATGTGGGATTTTCGTACTTCCACTTTCGTAAAAGTCTTCCACCAAAACCGCAGGAAACTAATTCGTGGAGCAACACCCGTTAACCCCCACAATTTCATGCTTTTGAGACGCAGATCGTCAACCATTGATCTCGTACAATTTGACCTCGCTAACATCATTTAGAATCCTTTAATGACTAAATTTCAATCATTGTGATATGTGTAATCAAGATTGAAATATCTTCTTTATTGATTTTAAACAAAGGCTCCAGAGTAATAGTCAGCAAGATAAGGAAATGAGTTATGTATTGATAAATCTTTAAAAATCTTATTTACTTATAACCGGTAATCGAAATACGAATGATTTAAGGAAAAAATCTACGACTATAAGGGAAAACTTTAGATATAACCGGCTTAAAAAATCTTGTAAACCTATAGTTGAAAACTCAAAATATGAATGATTCAAAAATTTAACAAATATACAGCTGGAAACTCTGCACGTGGACAATTTTACAGCCGAAAATTCGAGATACGAAAAGCTCAAAAGTCGAACGAATCACCGACAAAGAATCTCAAAAATGAAATCACAGCAGATTCGTTTCAAAAGTTCAGAACACCGACGATAAAATGGTCCAAAAGACGACGACGATTTCGTGAAAAATGCGCTCAAAGTTATCGAAGGAAACAAGTGATTTGATGATAGGCATATCTCGGCGCACATTCCGAATTCGTTCATATCCTTCAACCGTCGAATTATCGAATCGAAGATAATCCCCTTGGCCTGTTTGTGTCGTCGTATGTTGTTTCTGAAAAGCTGAAACAGTCGGTCGCAACTGGCGAATCTCTCGCACTCCGACCGTTCAGGAAACACCGCCAAATGCGAAACAATAAAACAACGGATAAAACAAAACGGAACAAGTTCCGATGTACGGATCGACAAACAGTTTCCAGAGAGTTTAACGGTCTTCTTCCTCGTCTTCTTCCTTCTTCTTCTACTTCATCCTCTTGTTTGCCGTTCGTGCGCGATGCGCTTTCGTATCACGTTGCTGCGGAAAATGAGCTGAAAGTCTGAAAAAAGAACGCGGAAAGTATGAAAAAATCGAATTGTTTGTCGGATATGAAGATGGAAGTAGTCGATCGAGAGATGTTTGAATTTGAGTGGCTTCTGTTGGATTTGTGCAGTTCGTAATTGATTGATGGTTATAACCTCCTAAGTGGATATATTCTCTTCGGGATGTCTTTGAATTAAGCAATTTATAATGTGTTTTATAATTTGAAACATTTTATACATTTTTTTAGCATCTCAATACAGACATTTTGAACCGAAGAGATTGCTGAATTTATTCGATTTCAAGCAAATCAGATGAAATTATAACAACTTATATTAATTTAACTCAATTTGTATGTTAATATTTTTTTAAATAATAAAATAATAATAATCAAACACGTTTGATTCATTTCTCGACTTCTTGCATAGTATAATCGAAACTGATATCTTCACATTTCTATTCATCTTCTTATCGCAAGCGCATTCAATATATCGACCACATACCACGAGTTATATATCGTTGAAATAAATAAGAATTCTCCGTTCGAGATAAAATTAAATCTATGCAGTGTTTGAAGAAAGGAAAAATCGAGCAGCGTCACGTTTCGAAATTAGCAAAATAGCTATTTAGAGTGTTTTTACAGGGTCCTTGATCAGCTGAAGCGTTAAATTGGCTGACTTTGCTCTCCGTAGCCGGATTTGATCGTGTTTTAAGGATTCTCAATGCTTTCCGCTACGTAAAGTTGCTCTATACTAATCGAATGGATTTTAATTGTTTAAATTGAACCGATACGAAGTATTACAATTTCAAGTTGCTTCGAAAGCGTCTACGTGCCGTTTCTTCACACGTTCCGATTTATTCGCTGAACGTTCAATTTCCTTTATACAAAAGAAGGTGTTGCGAGAAAAAGCTTACTGCTGTGAAAAGTATCGGCGCAATGATTGTAAATTATCATTCGTTGTAATGATTCAAAGTTTCAAAACGAATTCGATCAGGGAATTAATATGTTTTATTGAAAAATGACACTGTGGACCGTGGTGTACGCTCGTATGGCCATCATCAAAGAGATTGCAGAAATTATTCATGGTCGCTTAGCAAATTGATTTCCACAGCAAACACGTACATATGTCATCGTGTTTGCTCAGTCTGCGCTTAATACGTAGATTTATTTACGTATACGCTTTGCAATATAACGAACGTCCGCCACTGCAAATATTCAAATTCGACCGGTGCATTGTGAAAATAATCTAAACTCACAATCATTTATTAATTTGTTATTGTTGTTGATAAATGTGAAAAATGTGCAGTTTGTGTACTCGATTTTAGTCCTCAATTAGTCTTTAATTATGTAATGTAATGAAATTTAGTCTTTATCGCTCTGACGTTTGCATCTAGCTCACTCTTGTGTATGCAACGCCTATATAAAGCAAAAAATAATTAGGTGTGTTAAAATGATAAAGACAACGGAAACACGAATGACAACAGTTATATGACGGTTGAAAAGGCCAAGGGGTACAAGTGACATTTTTGCCGAAATTGAGTTATGCACAGGAATCGCTTCTATGTATGCTCATATATTTGGTGGCAAAATGATATAAACGAATTCGTAACGTGTGCCTCAATATATCATCAAATCACTCGACCTTATCCTAATACATATACATAGGTGCATAGTCAACTTTGAACACGATTTTCTCGAAATCACCGCAAATCCACACGCACCCCTTGGCCTTTTCAGTCATTTTCAGCATTAAATTTCAATATAGTCATCCCATTCTCACATATGACGACTGAAAAGGCCAAGGGGTCAAGTGACATTTTGTCGAAATTGAGTTGTGTACAAGAATCGCTTCTATGTACCTTCATTTATTTGGTGGCAAATGGATATAAACGAACTTTGAACGTGTACCGAGATATATCATCAAATCACTCGACCTCCTCTTAATACATACAGGTACATGGTCAATTTTGAACACGCTTTTATCGAAAACACCGCGAAGTAATTTGAACCCCTTGCCCTTTTCGATCGTCACATAGTTTTATTTCAATCGTCCACAGACAACATATGAACACGACTATGCGCCGCACTTTCAAATCGAACAAAACACACCCCGAAACCGAACGAAAGACACACTTTTCTATGAAAAAAAATCGAAAAACAACAAATCCGAAAACACGTACAAGCTTAAAGTCGCGTGCCACGTCTGGACAATTACGATCGCAAACATTCCTCGGCGGTAAATCATCTCGGCACAAATATCAACCCCTCTTTGTTTGCTTATACATTTGCTTTCGGGCGATTTTTTCCGTTGCGTCAGCGTTCGGAAAAAATAAAGAATAACGCGTATGGACGCGCACCGAGCAATGGAACGACGACAAATAAAACGGAGCCCGAATGTGGAAAAAAACGTCTGTGTGTTGTTTGGAAGAAACATGTTTAACTGACCGTAAAAAATACAACGAGAATCGCGAATGTGTGCGGAGAAAAAAGCAAGGGGTAGGTGATTTATTTTATTAAGCTACGTGCGAGCTTAGCGATTTAACGTACGGATTCGTTCGGTTGTTTGAGCCGATTTTGTATCGAAGCGAACGTAGTAATGATAGTTGTTAAGTACATACGTGGAGTGCTTTTTTTTTAAGTAGTGTTTTTCGCTACTTAAAGTTTTTTCAGGGCTGCTTTATTATTGAACGGCGTTTGGGGGTTTTTAGAAATAAATGTGTTTGTCGATCGCGGTCGTTTGGGTGATCGATTTCTTCTTTCGATAATGTTAATGTTAAGTCTTGAAATATTTTATTTTTTGGAAATTAATATTATTTACTCAATGATTCAGTGATCAATTGAAGATCAAACATTATTGAAATGTGTAATTTTTTAAAGTTAATAGCTTGAGTATTAATTAGTGAGCAGTTTATATATTTCGTATATAATAAACTACGGATGTGGTAAATTCACATTAGAGCTTAGAAATAATTAAAATGACTTTTGAAATATATAATTCATCATTCGGTATCCAAACATTTTTTGTCATTTAATGATATTTATATTTTTTATTCAAGAAAGATAGTTAAAACATAAAAAGTCACGACTATATTAAGTGCTTTGACAAATATAAGAAGGGAGACAAATATAGATCAATAGTTCAACACGAACCACTGTAAAATCATATCACCAAATTAATTTTGCGAAAATCTATCACATCGATTAAATCCATAAATCAATCACTAATAGATATAAGCGATCGATTTCATACAAAATCAACTAGCCTTGATTTGGTAGTATATATGTATTTCACACCTGTCCTTCGTATTATTATTATTTTTTCAATTAAATGAATTTAATCACTTTATGAACTGATTAACATAATTTATTTCAAAATTAATTTCTAAAAAAAATCAAAATCATCCAAAAGCTTGAGAAGCACATCTCCCTTGGGGAGAGACAGTTTCACTTGTTGCAGCCAAGGTTCCCCTTTGACGAGCCTGAGCCCTGAAGCTGCAGAGGGGCGAAGACCACCCCATGCCCGTCTAATTGTTGCGAAACCCCTCAGGGGGGGGGTTAGAGACGTCTCCCTTGGCCCCCAAGTTGGCTGTTTGTCTGCTGTATTATTCAACGCTGCTCAAATAAACCCGCTCACTCTATCTCGCCGCACTTTTCTCGAACGCCTTCGTCGAGTTTTGGAAAATTTATGAGTCGAATGAGTGGTTCGGTTTGTCGTTTTTGTGTTTCGTTTCTTATTTTGTATTGATTAAGTGTGATTTAATTGATCTGCTGTGGATGGGTCTTGAGTTGAGGAGGTAGTTTTGGTCGTAGGCTAAGGAAGGATTTCGTGCTCATTGATGAAAAGCGTTATTATTCGTTTGGAATGATGTTTGCTTCGTTCGTATAGATTTGTTTTAAACTTTGGTCGATTTTAATTTGAATTTCATTTTTGAATCTGTTTTGTTGTGAAAAATTGCTCATCTTGGGCGTATATTTCTTGATATTATTTGGTGTCTTTATGGTGTTAACATTACAAGCAGAATTTCAATAGTAGACACTAGTTAACATTTCAGTAGCAGAATATGCAGAAAAATAATATTTTTTTAAATTGAATACAAATCAAAAAAAAAGCAAAATGTGGCTTGATTCTTTTATATTGCAATCGTGAGAATAAAATTTAAGTTCATTTTTGCAATTTTAATCAAACTTAATTAATAAGCGTTTTTTTGATCAAAATTTTCACTATTGTAACTTGCATTTTGATATAATATTATATTTGACAGATTGGTAGTAATAATATTTATATCAATAAAATGGAAATAAATTAATACTTATTTCAATCCAGGGATTATTTTAAGTCGTTTAATCCACTGTGATTTAAGTTGATTGCAGTCTGCTCTCATTAGTTTACGATTTGAGTTTTCGCAATGAATTATGATTGAACGCATTTATTAAAAGTGATCAGAGAAAGGTATCAAAGTATTAAATAAGATTTATTTGATCGATTGAAAATTGATTCAATCGAATTTTATATAATTTTGAGATGTAGATTATTTTGTATTACCTTAAATACATTGAGAATATAAGACGATTTATTATTTGTATACCTGAATGAAAATCATGATTTATTATTTATAAGAAGAATCAGATTGATATTTAATAAACATTTTGAAGTATTTTCTATTTTTTCCAATATTATGTTTAAGGAACATTAAACGAATAGCTCAAAACTCGCAGATATTGAGGCCTATAATTTTTTATTTCCGCTATAACATGGATTCATATTATGAATTAAATATTATTTTTCATATAGCAGGGGACAGAAGTGATCGTCAACTTGTCGGTTTGGCATTTCAACTGACATTTGCTGACAAGAGATATTTTTTTTTGCAAAAATGACAAAAATCGATTGAAAAAGGCCAAACTTCTACATATTCTCATATGGAGCATTTATTTCATTGTACTAAACAAGCATTCCGTACCCGAAATGAAAATTTCATAAATTGAATCAACGAAAGTTCATTAAGATATTGTCTCCATGTATATAGATTAATTTCAAAGTCAGTTAAAAAATTATGCAAGAAATTTTATATGAAAAATATATTTTCCAATTTATGCCTGTGATATGTATAGATGTACGATGTTGAGATATTTAAAAGTTGAATGATAGGCGAAATTAAAGGGTTCGAAATCGATTCGGTTCCAAGAAAAGCGTTGAAAGAGTAATGCAATAAGTGTACTAAAAGGGAGTCCTTTTCATGGAATCGATCCTGACATTTTGTATTGAAAATTACGATGAAAACAACACGACAATCACGATTTCGATCAAAACGAATATTCAAAGTAAAAAAAACACAATCTGATAAAACAAATTTATTTTTATTTAAATGAGAAATGAAATTTTTCATAGATTGATTCAAATTTTTCGATTAGGTTAGATTTCATATCAAGTTATATTCAATTCGGTTGGATAACGTTAGGTCAACTCGAGTATCAGGAATTACAGAAAGTACACAAGCACAAAATTTTCGATTTATATACGTATATTTAACGTCTAACGAATAGGACAGTTTTATTTATCTGTGTTCGGCATAGCTTTTATCCATGGTTATAGATGTGTACATATTTTATTGGATCCCAGCAATTTCTGCCCGTATATCACTTGCAAATCGCATTATAATAGCAATAAATCGAGCCTCGAATCGTTCCAGGATTTCCTGAGTGGTCGTCTCGTTGTTGTTGTTGTTGCTGTTCGGATTTTTGTTGTTTTCGTTGTAACCTGTTGTAGAACTGAGGAATATACTCCAACATGCGAAAGTGTATTAATGGGGGAACGATTGCAGATTTATTAAGCACGGCGAAAACAAATATAGGAGTAATAATAAATTAGAAATTCGAATTAAAAAATTCTTCATGTTATGTAGAATGAGAGCGTTTAGTTTTGTTTCTTATAAGGAATGAAATTCGTTGGGTTTTTCTATTCCAAAGAAATATTAATCAATATGAACCGATCGCTCTTTCGGTCATGACACGCAAACTGAACGACGTACTTTCACTGTATTCAAAAAAAAGTTCAATGAGCCATACATACTAGAGAAAATCATACTTAACCATTTTATACGCAGAGAGATTACCTATAATATTAATTAATGCACAAGGAGTTACTGTACATTACTGTTTATGTACATATTGAATGTAAGTATGTATGCAGAATATTTATATACTCTTAAATGGCTGATCCATGAAATTTTACAAGATGATTGTGTGAAAAGGCCAAGGGTACAAGTAACTTTGTGGTGATATATGAGAAGACGATTGCATCATTACATATTAATTTATTTTTACTTTCATATAAAATTTTGACGTTCTATAAGAAATACTATACTAAAGTCTCCGATCGACTCGAATTCCAAAGAGTTTCAAGCGACGCCAAGTCACAGAAGCTGACACACGATTAAGTGAATATTCGAAGGCTCGAGAATATATGACGACTGAAAAGGCCAAGGGGTACAAGTGACGTTTTCGTCGAAATCAGGAATTGCTTCTATGTACGCTTATTTATTTGGTGGCAAAAAGATATAAACGAATTCGGAACGTGAGCCTCGATATATCATCGGATCACTCGACCTCCTCCTAATACATGGTCAACTTTGAAAGCGCTTTTCTCGAAATCACCGCAAATTAACTTGTACCCCTCGGCCTTTTCGGTCGTCGTATAATACGAAAATCGGAAAAGCAACTAGTTTTCCGCGTAGTGGGGAACATCGTGTTCGGCGCACGTATTATGCATTGTGCCGGTTTCGGTGTAAGAAAATTGAAACAATAACGCACAGTGCCGGTCTGAGGCACGAGAGCGGAGAATCTTATTAGGGGCCGACAATGGGCGCCGGTGAAGTTAAGCCTTCGTCGGAAGACAGAGATCCACCCCCTCGTGCAAGTCCCAACCCCATTCTAACCCAACCCCATTCTAACCCAACCCCATACCGACCCTAGTTTCTGCTTATAATGGTGAGCGCTTATCGAGACGTTCTTGTTAGGATGATTTAATTTTTTTTAATTTTTTGATTGATTTTTATTAGTTCTGAGATTTAAATGAAGGGTGATGAATATGGAATGAATCAATTTGATTGTGTGTGAAATTAGCTGATGGTCTAAATTTGATGGCGATAAGTTCACGGTGATACATATTGATAAGTGTTGGTTCGTGTTTGTCGCTCTTTCTTTAGGCAGATGGAATTGATTGTAAAAATTTTTCGTGGTGGACTAAATTTGATAGCGTAAAGTTCATGGTCTATATTGAAAATCATTGGTCTATGTTTGTCTCAATGCAGAAGGATTAATTGTGAAATTTTTTTATGAAGAAAAATGTGCAGCTTTCTATGGCGAGTAGACTTTTTCTTCGACGCATTTGAATTTGATGATAATTAACTCATTATAATCCAAAAATATTGCTGTAATCACATTAAATCCCGTAATTTTTGAAAAAAAATAGTTCACATCTATTAGTTTCGTTTGTCTCTGAAAAAAAAACTAGTATGAAAATGTAATGATTTAAAATCGATTTTCAGTGAAAACTCTAATATCGTCATAGTTAAAAAAAATGAAATTACTAATATCTATCCTTAGTAAGGATCCTCTTTTGATAATTTTGAAAATATATTTTATTATTCATATTTATTAAATTAATATTTGTATTATCTTGAATATTTGAACCAAATAAGCTTATATAGAGAGCATGCAACATCAGACTAGTAACTCCTTCGACATTGAATCAGATCGATCGATGTATTATATTATCGTTTTGGGTAAAGTGCGGAAACTAATTAGTGATCGTACTCGATTTCTGCATTGTAAAATCGAGTGTATACGAACCGTAACTTTGTCGTAGTCGGTGCTTCTGTTGCTGAGGCTTTGTGTGCAACTCTTGGTTTGGGATGCACGACTATTGTGCTCTGCGACCACCTCACTTGCCGTCCACTCGTTCCTGAGCACGATTATTCAGTGCTTCTCAATGTCTCCAATTTATATTAAATTTAGAATATTTATCAATTTTATAAACCAAAATGTATAATACATTTCCTTATTACTTGAATTTTTTTTCTATAAAAAATCATTTTTGAAATAAATTAGACTCCCAATAGTTCATATTGATATTAAAAAGATTGTGAATCAAATTTAGTTATACTAGCAGTAGGCGCATGTGTATCAAAATTTTTCTGAATTAATCAAATTTCGGATGTGTTTATTGCCATCTATGTGTGAAATATACATATAACGAAAAAAATATCCCATATATACGTTAAAAGTTGCACTTTCGTAATTACGACGCGTAGCTCGGAGTGTAAGACGCGGGCTAATAAATTGAACGCCCGGGTTCGAGGCACGGCTGTGGCTGAAAATTTCGAGCATCGTTAGCGTATTTATAATATAGATGTATGTGAAGATAGTAAGAAAAAATATATTGATTGTGGTACCTGCTCCAATAGTCAATATTCATACATCAATAGAAAAGACTTTTGATGTAGAAAAACGTCTATCATTCTGCTAATCAATATTCGAGTGTTCATTTTTTCATTCCAATTATAATTTTTGTGCAACTTATATAGTAAAAACTCATTTTTTACATAGAAAATGAGAGTATAGATGATTTTTTATCTCCAAATATTATACATTCAGATCTGAGACTTAGAAGCCATAGTAAATATTGTTTCTTATAAAAGTCACTACAATTATATCTATTAGACCCCCACTCTAACTTGCTCATTATCGTTTTTTTATAAAAATCCATATTTTGAAATTAATTTAGATTTTTAAAGTTTATATTGATTATATTGAGTTCGCAAAACAAACCTCGTTCGTATGTGTAGTTTCCGCAGTTGTTTAGGGATATAAAAATTAGGAGCGTGGATTTTTTTCTTTCAAAATTAAATTTCAAAGATGAAATTGAGTTTGCGGATTAAGAAAATAATTGGGAAACGGTGGTGGATAGTTAAGGGATGAGAAGTTGGGGTGTTAGTGCCCCGAAGGCACCGACTTTACCCTAACGAAGCGTCGCGTGTGATCTCAGTCACGTTATTACTATTGTTTTACACGTGTGGGGTTTACAAAAGTGATTCTTTGAAGAGATATCTCATCAGCTTTGCTGATTTATTACTTTGCAAATTAAAAATTTTGCTCTCTCTCTCTCTCTCGAAATTGCGACTAGGAATGAATAATGCATGGTGAAATCAAGCATTTTGTATTTGTGTGAGAAACGGAAGAAATCGAATGTTGAAATTTTGAATTTAGCACATTAGTTCAAATAAACATTGAATAGTGATAAATAATTATTCATACATTATTGTTCTTAATTTCATATTTAGAGCATTTCATTTAGGTTTCTAGAAAATATATACACAAAATTAATTTTCGTGCAATATTTCAATGAAAACAATTGAGTTTGAATCGAAACATGTTTATAATATTTTATAATACAACTGCATACATTAGTACAAGCGAATGCACGTTAGAGAAGAGATGTTTCGCTACACAAATAAAGAATAAAATAATCCAGGAAAATTCCATTTCTTCTCTTCACATTCGTAAATAAATATAATCATATTCAGCAGCATTAAAATAACAATGAAAGAAAAGCATTGTATGTTTGCGAAGTCAACTAGTAGTTTACAGACGGAAAAAAAGTAAATAATTACGAAGCGACGGCAATTTTCCAACCCCTCCTTCGTTTTTATGTGAATTCTTTTTCTCTTGGAAGGATTCTAGTGAATTTCACAATGAAACTGTATTCATACGTATAAGATTGTGTATTTCGTAAGAAAATAAAAGAACATAATTTGCATAATCGTCAAGTTTAAGTGGTGCAAAGAAACTTAGTCGAAGTTAGGGCTGAAACAATTTTCATTCCCGTGAAAGTTTTAAGTTAATATTTATATTTAGATTCAAAACAGTATTATTGGATTAAATCTTAATTAATTTATTTTCAAAACAATGCTAATTTGTCATGATGAGTTTGTTATGTACGAAATTGTCTTTACGTACACTTATACGTATGAAATATCACATGTTCTTTATTCAGATTATATATCGCGAATTCTTTTCAGATTTATTTATATACTTAATTAATTCAGAGTGTTCGAAAACTCTCAGAAACATTCAAATCCATTTTCATTATTAATATGTATCTTAAAAGCTGCAAGAACAGCTAAGCTTTGTGATACTAACTCCCATCTTTTGCAAGATGCAACATCTTTTAATCGCCAAGTAATCCTTGAGTAAATCCTCTTTTTGTTCATAAAGAAAATTTTAATATTTCAAAACGAAATGGAAAAGCAAGATTGAATGCAAATTCGCAAAATTCTCTCACAAAATCAACCCGAAAATCGAAACCTATACATAAATTCAAGTTTTTCGTATTCATATCTTTCATGTGAATATTAGAAAATGAATGCTTTTGTATTTATTTAGCTTTAATCCGTATTTTATTTCATTTCAATTCGATTTATATGCCTTAATTTTTTAATAAATTATTCACAACAGTTAACGATCAGATCGAAATTGAGTGAATCTAGAGCAACACCAGGTCACAGCATTTAATTATTCATAAAATTTTCAATAAGAAATGAAAATATGTCACATGATAAGTTTTAAGATCCCTCAGATTTAGAAATCTCTCTCTGTAATGACTCTTTTGTTGCATTATTTAAGCGAAGAATTATTATTTACATTATCTCAAAGTTGTCCTCCACTTGTTGCAGTATACGAACAAGTCTTTCATTCTCGTCTATTCTCACACAACTATGTATATTGTACGTGTGTATAATTTTTAAGATATTATTTTCGTCTTTAGGTGGAAAAAAATGTCTTCATCTCCTTCTTCTCATTCGAGAACTCGTTTTTTTCGTATTATTTTTCGTTTTTTCAGCGGCGAAGCGACTCGAAACAATTATATTTACATCGCTTCATTTAATATTTATAAGGGAAGTTTCTCACCGCGAGAAATTCACACAACTCCAGTATAAATACGTAAGTATATATTCAACGGCAGAGGGTTGTTTCGTTGGGGTAAATACATTATTAAATTGTGTACGAATTCATAACTACCCTTATTGATCAAGAAAAATTCACTATATTTCAAAATGAAAACATTTGTTTTAATTAATTAAAATAATCTATAAATATTTGAAAAGAAAATGTGAGTCTTAAGTGTTAAACTTAATGCTCTCGTGATGCTAAATATGAATCTTTTTAGTCACATGTTTAGATCATTTGATTTGAGAAATAATTCTCTCTTGATACTTTAGAGACATCAGGTAGCTTAAGGAGATATCAGCATGAGTTGGGCGATTTTTTAAGAAAAACTTTTAGAAACATTATTCAAATATTGCAGAAATCGACTTAAATTTTGAAGCAAATCTATACGAATAAAAATAATATCATTCCGAATAAATATGTTGCCTTTTCCTCATAAAATGGAGTTAAGTTGGCCAGTAGACAAAACGAAAAATAATCTCAATATCACAAGATCTAAAAAAAATATCAATCATATTATCTAATCACATCTTTCGATGAATTTTATTATTTAAAAATAAACATTTTCTTACAAAAAAAAAACAACAGAACCGCATGCAAACGAAAAATTATTCGATCGATTCGGGGAAAGACCGCCCATTATATTTATTATATTTCGGCGAATCGAAAAGGAAAATTCATACACACATTAACGACGGCCCGCATTAAAAAAAAAGAACGAAATAATAGGAGGAAAGTGAAATGCGAGGGTCGACGAAGGGAAAAAAAAGAAACGACGGGGGTGCAAAAAAAAAAAAGCGAAGGCTTATAAGTGTATGAGTTATATTGGAAAAGAAAAGAGAAATTTTCTCTAGAACGAAACGAGACTCGTTTCGGGAGTGAACCGAGATGGTATTAAGATCGGTGCTCGCGATACTGGCTAAATTCGTTTTCGTCCCTTTTTCACACTTGCACCGAACTTTGAGTTGCTCTTTTCTATGTATTTGTATTTGTATTTGTGTGTATGTGTGTGTTTTTTCATATATCGATCTTTTATATGTGTTGTGATCTATTGATCTTTTGTATGACGCGGTGATCTTTCGATCGATTGTCGTTTTTCGCTCGATTGAGTTGGTTCACATATGTATTATTATTTTCATCTATTGACAGAGATGTTGGTATTTTTTTTTATTATTAGTCAATTTTTCACTTTAAAGAGAATAAATAAAGTAAGTTAGGCTTGAAAATCTAAAAATTAATTTCAAAGTATGAAAGTACAATATAGGTGATAAATGCGATGGAATCAAATCGACACTCAATCCATCTTTGAAAACCGTTTAATAATGCGTTGATCAATTTTTTTTTTAATAAAATGAATCTAATATTTGAATCAATAATTGGGAAAAAATTATTGAGTCATTATATCAGTTAAGGAAAAAGTGACTCGTCAGATCTGACAAAGCTCGAATCCGATATTACTAAGTAACTTACATGCACTTACGTTTTATTCTATATATTTTAGCATTCTATCGATCTTAAGTTAATCGACGATTTTCTCTCGATCGATTTGATTCATAAAGTTAAGTACAGAAAATATTTCTGTATTGAATACAGAACCGTCTTCTGTACTTAACTCAATATCGATTTTAAATAGGTCACTTGTGCCTTTTGTAAAATTCATAATACTAACATTTACAAAGACTGTATACGTAAGGCGACTATTTTGATGAAATTTTGTTCAGAATAAAATAAACAAACATTCACAATGATAAATTAAACTCGAGTAAAAATCAAAATAATCAAATATCTTATACGAAAACGCATGCAATACAATAGAGCACGATTCACAAGTGTTGGTTTATGCGGAAGTCTCGTGTGGATGCGCCTCTTTTATTCTGTTTTATTTTGTTTTATTTTATTTTATTTCACTTTATTTGTGCACAGTCGACGAGAGATGGCAATTCTCCAGCGCTTATATTGTTTTTTAAGGCTTTCGCGCTCTCCTCGCCTTTGTGCGGGCGAAGGAAGTGCGCCCGCTGTGCCGGATACCAGGAAAAAATCTCCTCAGAAAAAGAAAATTACACCAAACCGAGTGGAGGATGAACAAAAAAAACAGTTTACGAGAACGGGTGTCGAGTGTCGAAAGGCTCTTGGGGATTTTATAATTTCGAATCGGGAAAATCGGCTGCGATTCTATTGGAAAAATTTTTTTTCGATATATGAAATTTTTGTAAAAAATATCATTTTTTTGCTTATTCATGTTGAGAATTATCGATTTTTAATGCTTAAGATATATTTAAATTATCAGTTTTCGAAAAAAGATAGATTAGGAGAAAAGTTATCTAAGTATCGAAAAGGTATCTAAGGCTCTGGAGGTTTCATAAGTTCGTATAGAGAAAAATTGGATGCAATGGTATTAGTTAAATTATATTCAATTGTTGAACGATTTGAGAAAATTATTATTTTTTAATTTCATAAGCTTGATAATGATTTTTACTATTTAAGAAATTATAAAATGTTTAATTAAAAAAAATAATACGAGAAATAGTGAAGAGTGTCGAAAGGCTCTAGAGATTTTATTAGTTCGAATCGGGAAAAATCAATTGCGGTAATATAGGTTTTTTTTTCTCGATTTATGAACGGTTTGCGAGAAATGTTATTTTTTCGTTTGTTGAACTTGAGAACGATCGATTTTCAATGTTTCAGAAATATTTATGTCACGGTTAATACCTAAAGTGAGGGCAGTTACCGAGTTGGATGGTCGTTTCGGATATTGAAAGAAAAGTTTGGGCGAGATTCGAAGCACGTGCATGTTCTCGATTCCATTTCGATATTTTCGACGTGAGGTTAGTTTTTTCTGGATAGTTTATATTTTAGGTTAAGTAGGGGTAGGTTATGTTCAACTTTCAAGTGAGGGCAGGTTGAGTTTTAGAGTTTAGTGAATGTCAATATTGAATCTATTTGTGTATTGAATTTTGTGCAAAATTTTCTTTCATTATTCGAAATTGTCTTTTTGATTCAGTATCTGACCCCTAACTTAATCAAAAATAATTATTTGTCAAATTTAAAGCTGATTTATGAATAAGATACATCGATGCGTTCAAGCATTTAATGACAAATTCCTCAACAAAACACTTCGAAAATCTGCTTCGACTCGAAAAGAGCAGCGAAAATATTCGAAAATTCATATACATATAATACAATAAACATCATTGTATATTTACGTTGGATCGTGGAATTATCGAGATCCCGTCGGAGCGATTCGGAAAATTCGTACGAGAAAATTAATGTAGCGCGACACTCGCTTTTTGGAAAATGGAAAATCCACCATATAATTGCTTTTCCGCACGCAGACCCCTGTTCTACGTATATATTGCGTGATTTTTCCGATTCCTATATTATTATTACAGGGTGCCTCCGACGTTTTTGTATTTTCTTCCTAGTGTATGTATATATGTATAGGGTGACCTAAATGTGTGGATGAATATTGAAAAATTATTCATTTTCAAATTGATGCTTTTTATCGATACAATATTTATTAGAGTTGAATCGTGTTGAGAGTTTAGTTCTTATAGAACGTTTCATTAGTACTCTTTGGATTATCGGTTTATCGATAAATGATCCAATTTACTTATAAGTTTTGATTTGAATTTGATCATATTTGTTGAAAATTTATTTTCAATGTGTCTTAAATGATTGAATAAATTACGATAAAAATTATATTTGATGATATTTATTATTTTTGAAAAAGTTCTCATGTTTCTAGATCAGTCTGTATATTTATTATATATTTTCTATTCTTCAAACTTTTCTATACTTATTCGACTAGAAGTGTTATGTCCATGAGTTTTTTTTTAACTTTTTAAACAATTTTTTTCGATATCCATTTCATATGTATGAAAATTTAACATTGACCAAGTAGTTTGTTCAATTGGAAAGATTCTAAAAATTCAACTTAAGACTCGCATTTAAGTATGAATTAAGATAGATTCTACCATCGATTTAACGATTCAGATTCAAATAAATATTTCAAATTTAATTTCAACGTGGTGTATATGAAAAAAATCATAGAATCGAGTTTCATATTATGTATTATTATGGTAACAACAATGAACGGGGTCTGTTATTACGCGTGCAGAAATGAATGAGTGGATTTCGTCACGGATTTCGAAGTGGTATTTCTAATCTCAAAATAATATAAAGCCGAATTCACGACCACGTTCCACTATAATTACTTTTTCGTTATTGTGCGAAAAAGATTCTAGAACCAAAACTGAGAACGCGAAAAAATTCGATGGAAAGTTGTATCGATTTATTTGTTTTATAAACACTATACAATATTTGACTATCAGCTAGAAAATCGATCGAATCTTAAACAATGCTGGGTTATAATTGTTAGTTGAAAGTTAAAAAGTTAAGCTTCTTAAAACTGTCAGTCTTATATTATATTCAAAGTCAAAAGTAATTATTCAGTTGTGTTTGAAAATAATGTTAATGTTGATAGACTTTCAATTGTAATTTATATTTTCGAACAAGCGAAAAAAAGTCAGTGTTTCAAAAAACATCAAACACGCTTCATAGTTTTTTCGACTTCTAGCTTATTGGGTTTAATCACGATTAGCTCTGAACGGCTCATTTTTTTTTGTCATTCCATACGTTTGATTACAGCCTCGTCGCGAACGATTTCTTATATGTTTTCAACCGTTCCAATTACTTTTCCGCCTACGATTCGAGACGAGTTTCGCAATTCGGAGAGCAGGTTTTTTGCGAGCTTCGCATCGGTTACAATGGAAAAGTGCAAACTTTCGTTATTTCAAAGCGGGGTAGTTTTAGAAATAGTTCTGTTCGAACGAGAGGATTTATAAACTAAGTAACTCGAAGCAATTTCGAGTGCGGGACCATCCACTGTTATTTGGTTCGGCGACAATAAGATTTCGAAATGAGGCTTTCTAGTTCAGCTTGAATCGATTTTTTTTATAATAGAAAGGTTTTTTAGCCAAAAAAGTACAATATTATGTTAATATATTGATGTTTTTCGGTTCTAGATCATTAAATGAAAGTTAGAATTTAAAAAATCTGAGTCTAAAATGTCTTTTGATTAGATTGAAACAATACTGCAGTAATTACCTCAACTTGATTTAATTTTATTGAAAAAATATTATTAATTTATTAAAAATCTATCATAATACTATGCATTATATATTGTAGTTGCATAAACAATCATCATTGTAGCCAAAGTTTTATTCCGAAATCCATATCAATAGCTCAGTGCACATACACTTTACACGTAACTTTGAATGTGATGCGAAATGTATACGAATTTCTCGTTTTAAACGTGCATTAAGTATATAAAATCCACATATCATAACAGATCCGAAGTTTGAAAATTCGATCGCGAAAATGCGAAAAGCGCGGGAAAAGTCGCGCTTCAAATTAGGCCGCTCTATGTTTTATGCGCGGTAATTACCGCAGCCAAACGAGGTCTTTTACGGCGGCCAATTTATTTTTACTTTCGCCGATGGTGAACTTTTATGAGTCTGCGGTTCGAGCCCAAAGTTTTTCGACCCCCCTGTTTAAAAAGTGGCATCAGTCAAGCGCGAGGACCCACCCTGTATCTGGCTCGTGGTGTGGAAAAAAATAGATTTTCTTTTCGGACGATTTTTGCTTCTGGTCTATGTTTTCTGATTTGAAATGTGTTAAAAATATATATATATAAGATTTATTTATAATTATTTGACTTAGTTAGATACAAATCTATATTATAAATACGCTAACGATGCTCGAAATTTTCAGCCGTGCCTTGAACTCGGCACGTGCACTTTATTGGCCAGCCGCCTTACGCTCTGTTATAGTAATAGTTTCAAATAAATTGAAAAAAAAATGTAACTTATAACAATTTAGTATAGACCCATATTTCTCTAGTTTATGTAAAACTTTGTAGTCTTATTAATACATTATCGTATTCTTATCTTACTTTTATACCATCGATACAATTCAAAAGTTAAGTTAGGTCAGGTCGTATTTTTTGTATTTTTATTCTTTAGGTTTTTATAATTATAATTATGGGAATTAATATCGATTAGTTTTTACAACGTTATAATTTACTTTGACCCAGTTCACAGTGTTTTATTTTTATTTATAAGAAAAGCAACTGGTACTAGTTTCAGCAACTAGTTGTAGCAACAAGTTACGAAAAGTCTACATACGAAAATTTTAATGTTAAATCGATATGACAAGCAACAATGATGTTCGAAAATAGCTTCGCTTTTATGTTATAATACGTATTTTCGTATAATCGATGGCGCATTGAAAAGAAGATTCTTTTAATTGTCAAATCGTTAACAAGCAATATTAATTATTTTTTTAAATCGAAATGACAATCTTTCTAAAATTATAATATACATAATTAGTATTTTTTTTAGATCAGAACTATAAAAATTGATAATGATTCGAAATCAAATTTATATAACATACACAAATAAATAGAATAATAGGTATTTTTAGTTTTGATTGTGAATTTGATTCACAAATTCAATCGATTTTTCTAAGTTAGAGACAATCAATGATTACTCCGTTTCTTTTCAAACATTTCAATTAATCAATTAATTATGTACTCTAAAGTGAATTAAGCATATCCATACCATATTATAAACAAAATTTCCACGTTTAATGTCCAATATGCCCAATTTAGAAAAACGCATCAAACACATTTGACCGTTTAACTCGAGATCTTACACAGTAGAGTTAGTCGCGTTCAGCTCTGAAAGACTCATACAACAACTACGAACTGTCAAATCGACCACAGACGGACATCGTACACACATCCATCTCTATCCCTCAGATTTGAACAGTTCGGCGACTGAATAAATTCGCCTTAGCACACACACACACCGCTCAATTTCGGCTCGTTTTTAACAATATCGTTATATTGCCCGTCCATAAAACACATTCGACGCGTATAAGGAACATAAGCGTCACACATTAGGCGAACGATCGGCGCGGGGAAAATGTGTAAACATTATACACGTTTCGCGTGCCGAGGGAATATTATGTCGACCCGGCACGAAACGAGCCCTCCCTTTCGCCTGGCCCCGGGCTAAATCGTACACGAATCTCGAAAAATATCTATATTAATATCGCCTGAATATGTGTGTGTTCATATACAGCGTGTCCCATAAGTCTGGAAGTGAGCAATTTTGAGATAAACGCGATTGATTTCGATTTTTGTGAAAATTTGATTTTTTTTCTCCCACCACTGGTCTGGGCTAAATCGTACACGAATCTCGAAAAATATCTATATTAATATCGCCTAGATATGTGTGTGTTCATATACAGCATGTCCCATAAGTCTGGAAGTGAGCAGTTTTGAGATAAACGCGATTGATTTCGATTTTTGTGAAATTTTGATTGTTTTTTCTCCCACTACTGGCCCCGGGCTAAATCGTACACGAATCTCGAAAAATATCTATATTAATATCGCCTAGATATGTGTGTGTTCATATACAGCATATCCCGTAAATCTAGTTTTGAGATAAACGCGATTGATTTCGATTTTTGTGAAAATTTGATTTTTTTTCTCCCACCACTGGTCTGGGCTAAATTGTACACGAATCTCGAAAAATATCTATATTAATATCGCCTGGATATGTGTGTGTTCATATACAGCATATCCCGTAAGTCTCGTTTTGAGATAAACGCGATTGATTTCGATTTTTGTGAAATTTTGATTTTTTTTTCTCCCACTACTGGCCCCGGGCTAAATCGTACACGAATCTCGAAAAATATCTATATTAATATTGCCTGAATATGTGTGTGTTCATATACAGCATGTCCCGTATGTCTCGTTTTGAGATAAACGCGATTGATTTCGATTTTTGTGAAAATTTGATTTTTTTTCTCCCACTACTGGTCTGGGCTAAATCGTACACGAATCTCGAAAAATATCTATATTAATATCGCCTGGCTATGACTATTGGTATAGTAATGATTTTTTTTTTAGAATTTGAAAAATTGTCTAATTGTCTGTAATAATCTATGTGAGTTTTTAAGAAATGTATATTTTATGAATTTCGGGACACACTTTGTTTATGCGTGTTGAAGAAAGTCGATGGTCAAATGTGCGCCTCTGTTTCGAATCAAATGGACCGATTCGGATGATAAAATTATTTTTCCTTATATTAATATAAATGGAAAATTGTAATTAATCGTCAATTATAGTTTTCATTGATTAAATTAGTTTTCGATAATGTATGAGAACTTGGAATCTGCGGAGTGCAAATAACAAGTTTGAATCAATGGAATCGACTTCCTGAATTATTCGTATTGAGAACTCAATTCCAGTTAACTTCGATTAGAACTACTAGAAAACTCACAACTGAAAATTCTCATATTAAATGATTAGATATATTTTTAAATCTGAAAACAAAATGTTACAAAATTATCTCAAATCAGTAATGAAAAAAGCCAATGAGCGTACTCACGAAATAAGCGATTACAGACGTCACTTTGGAATCGCTTTCGAACTCCCGATGAATTTTTCGTTCAAATTGAATTAACGACCTCTTCACAATATAATATATTATATATATAAATACAAATACAAAGCACATACATACGTCGTTTCGCATTCGATCGTATAAATTTCCTCTCACGCGAAGTGGTCTGCCCGAAGTTAGACCGTCCACGCAATAACACCATCACACACCGAAAGCCTCCTCGAAAGACATTAAAAAAAAATCCGACCCTGTATAAATAAATAGGGGGGCATAGAAGGAATTGAAGGCACGCGAGCATCGAAATCTGTGAAAGAAATACGCTCGAGCTTAATTTGAATGCGGTGAGTTATCGGGTTTCGGATCGAAGGTTGCGCCGCGAGTTTGTTCTTTCGATTGTTTCATGATCGTAAATAATCATCGTGGTTTGTTTTGATTAACGGGTAGCCGCTTTGAAAGAATATCGTATGGGAAAAATATGGATTTATCGTTTCATTTGGTAGAAAGTATGAATTTTGGCATGCATGTGTATGTGCAGTTTTTAATCATTTTATTACTATGAGTCCTATCAGCACACAGTTTAAAGTATATTATAGTAAATTTAATGTAGAGTGTTAAAGCCTTTGACAATACTTTTGTGTTTATGACGGTTTTTGTACAAGTAAAAAAATAATGCGAGGCATTTAGAGAAAGGAGATGGAAGTAATAAATTACCCTTTAGAGTGCTTCTCTTTCTAAAATGAATATCAAAAATTAAAAGCTACTTATGACTGATATATTTTTTTAAACGATTTCAAATCTGTGCTTAGATTTATCATTCCTATCCTAATACATTCATAGATACATGCTGAACTTTGATAGCATTTTTTTTCGAATTAACTGTCACGTCACTTGACCACCTTGACCTAATTATATCATCATCATATACCTATAAAAAAATCATACTTTCCACCAACTACAACCATAAATTCACTCAATGAGCTGGACTATCAGAGCATACATTGCAAATTGAACACACAAGTTTTTTTACAAAACCACCATTGCCTAACGGTATCGATATGCGCACAAAACACGAATAATCGACGAGTTTATCAGAGTTTTAATTGAAACGAAAAAACCGGTCGCATATTTTTTCAGTGCGGTTCGATTGCAATCGACACGAAACGCGATGCGTTTTCGTATTAGCGGAAAATTGCATAATGAATGCTTCCCCGGTATGTACGTGTCACGAAATTGCATAATTGGCTACTGTATATGGAAAAAAAAGTATAAAATGGCCAACGCAAATGAATTGCTGTTGCATTTGACAACATGCAACGTTTTCACGGATGGCCGATTCGCGGATCCGATATGTAATATTTTATTGTTCCACGAACCGAGCCTTTTAATTAAAATGGGGTTATTTTTAGTCTTTTTTTTTTCACTATTAATGTGCTATCGCTTTGTATGGTTTGATAATCTGACGTTTATACAAACACATGTTGTTTAAAATATTGCCGGTTTTAATACAGTTGAAGTGCGTAATTGTTTTGTATGGGCGGTATTGTGAGATGTTTAGGGAATTTTTTTAATGAATTTGATTTTTTTTTTTCGTAAAATTTGTACTTAATTGGGGTAAAGTTTCTTTTATAATTTGAAGAATGGTGAAGTGTGATTCTCAATATTGTATTTAGTACCAATATTTGGAAAAAAATTCATAGAAAATCGACTGAATTCAAACATTTCTTAAAAGAGATGATTATTCTACTGCATTCGGAGTATATAAAAATAGTGTTGTATTGTAAATCTTATCAAAACAATGCATAAAAACGTGATTTTTCTAGTAAAATATCATTTTTATGTACCCTGACTATGGTTTATTTCGAGTTCTTTGGATTTTGAAATCAAAATTTTCCATGAAAATCATTCTAAATTTCGGTGTCGAATACAATATTTAAAACCATATTTGACTAATCTTTGAATTATAATTGTAATTATATACTCATTTAGTACAAATTTTATGAAAAAATGCAACATTTATCAAATTCATCCAGTGCCCAGTACTCCTAATAACACCGAATTCAGATGAATATCATTATTTGAGTGTAAAACGTTTCAATTGTGAATCCGAATTACCAAAGATAATCCAATTCGATTTTTGTATAATATTATTAAACTACAAATTCGCAAATGAACACATTCGAAATAAACTCGAATGGTTTCATACACCTGATGGAAAATTCACTCGTACACGATTTAATGTTCGAGAATATGAACCGATTTCGTTACAGTTTCGAATACCGACGTGCCACTATGATTAATGGCGTGTCAGACGCCCTTTTCTCCAATTCTCGAATAAATATTCCTCGACTGGAGGATTCTTATACTTTGTCGAATTTTCATATACACTCATCCCTCGATGTACTCGGAAGATACGTTTCGACCAAATCCCACTTGAAAAAGATATCGAATACGTGGCGAATCGCGAGCTTTTCGAATTCTGAAGAGTTTATGAAAATTTATATTTGCGATAGCCATTGCATCGATCAATTTGAGTTTTTTATTAAGCAAGGTATATTGTAATTACAGTAATTCTTTGGGATACGATATAGAATGAGACTTCGTAATAAAGGGAATTATTGTTACTGCGATATGAAACAACCTTCATAATGTAAAAATTCTCTAAAACAAATATTGATTGTTCTCAAACAAACGAATGCATTCGAAAGCCTAAATAAATTAAATCAAATCGATATTGTAGCAGAATAAAGCCTTTGTGCGTGCCACTTCGATCTTCAACATCCTTGTAATGCTGGATTTGATTCCAGTTAGGATCACGTGTAGTTTTTCTTAATCGATCGCTTTTAACTTAGTAGCTTTTTTCTTCATTTTAAAATGAATGATTGATTGAAAATTTTAAAAATAATCAGAAAATAAACTCTCTAACGAAAAATAATCAAATAAATTAGTATAAATCGAGGATTTAGTGTATTTTTTTTACGGTTTCTAAAATTATCCAAAGTGAGAAAATGGCACTCAGACGTTGCACGATTGAACGTAAACGTGAATTCGCATTTCGACAATATTTTCACTAGAGGTATTTTCATTTGGCAAAAATCACCCTTGTGTACGAATCGGGGAGAGTTGGTTCATCGAGCCCAGGTACTCGTTGCGTATTATTTAATTCATTAATATTTGATTACGTGCTAAATTGATGAACCGCGCGCAGCTATCGCTTTATCGTTGTATATTGGAATATTATATCGTTATGTACGTGGTCGTATTTCCTCAATTAATTTCGAGTTACTTAGTTATATGCGGAGCGCATTGATCAAAATCGGTTCGGTTGCAAATTATCTGTCTAGTTCGTGTTGCAGTATGATCCTGGGTTTGTGTAATATCCTAAATTATTGAAAATGCATTTAATCGTTAATGATTTTATAGTTGAGACTGTTATCGAATTCCTTGAAAGTGTTCATTGGAATGTGTGTGTGATTTTTAATGTATTATGACTTCTTTGTTCAAATATAATATAATTTGTATATGATAAAATTTTATCAATTATGAGTTTGTTTGTTTATTAAATATTGAAAATAAATATCTACGAATATTAATAACTAGCTTTTATTATTATGAACCGGAGTTGTTCGAGACTGTTGACTTGAAGCTGATTACAAACTGTTTACAAACTGATTACGAACAATAATAAACCTGAGTAAATAAAATGCAAGATATAATATTTGTCAAAACATGCTATATCACTTATGTAGACTGTGCATAATGTTTGCTATATTTAAGTCTTCCGCTTAGTAAAACTTTAAACTATATAATTTCCATTGATTGTAAAATAATAAATGTAATGATGCAAAAATCTTTTAAAAAACAGAAAAATTCCAATATGGACGTACAGGCTGTTAATCGAAAAAACACAATAGACAATATTTTTCATTTATTAAGATATTAAACATTCATTTTTTATTCAGATTGAATAGATAGGATGTTGCAAAGTTAAAATAATACTACATTACTCAGATTGAAAATATTTTAATTTCGCTATCTTTTTTATATGAAAAAACTGATTTTTTCCCAGCAATCGAAATCTTTCGTTCGATTCGACAATCTCGATCGAAAACGCAAGTACAGCCTCGACCCGATGATTCAGAGTAGGGAAAAAAAACGTAAAAATTCAATTCGCCTTGTGTAAGCGACGTTTTTCGTGACACCGTCCGCGGGAAAAGCGCGGGAAAAAAAAAGGAAAATAAAAGACCGCGCGAAAAACCAAGTTTATTTTTCCGCGGGAAAAACAGCCCGGCGGTCATGATTAACGACATCCCGCACCGATACATATTTACGCGGACGCTTTTATTTCCCTTTTTTTTCCCGTTTTCCATTTTTTCCATTTTTATTTTTCATTCTTTCAAAATATTATTTCGGTCCGTCAGCGTATTTTTTTTTTGAATTTGCGACGTCGGCGCGCAAGATTGTCGCGCGGATAAACAAAAGCCTCCGGTGCAAAGCTGGGGCGGAAAAAAAACCCCGAGCCCCCCCTGGACTCGTCCCCCGGTTCGTTTTCCGGGGGTAGAGGGGGAGAGGCCGGAAAAAGTGAGGCGAAAAAACGCGGAAAAACCGGGAAAAACCGGAAAAGCGGACGGGGAGAAGGAAAATTCCGCGGCAGTTCGGGCCCGGGACGTGAGAAGAATACGTCCTATAATATGCGGCACGTTTCTATATGCGATTGTGCGGCTTGAAAATGGTACAGTCGAGTCTTGATTGTGCGATGCATTTATGTATGTTGCAAATTTTTAGTTTAGAAGCCTATAAATTCGTTTTGAATTCAATTGGAATCGTTTAGATTCGCCTAATTGTGCACGTCGCTTTTGAAATTTTCATTTGAGATAATGTACTGTGTTGCATTTTTTTTTACATAAATCGACTAATTGTGATAATTTTGACATTATAAAATATAGCGATCAGCCCGTTGAATATATCAACGCAGTTTTAACTCGTTGAATATGTCATATTTTGGAACGTTACATGGACACACATACAGATACACAAACACTCACAGAATAGCGCTATTATACAGTTAGATTTGAGAATTGATTCCGAGATGTTTAATCAGAATATGCATATGTATTTTCGATTTGATATTTCTTATATTTAGGTTATGTTAGCGAATATTAAAATGACAAAATATTCGTCTTAACTTCGAATACTCAGTACTATAATAAATATATTGGATTGCTTATTAGACTCTTGAATTTTAAATAAACCATATTTTTTTATAATCAATCAACAGTAATAATAATATATGAAAATTACAAAAAAAAATAAGATAAAAATTGTTGTCAAAACATGATAATATCATTATCATTAACACGTGTAGATTTAAATAATTTCATACAATATCAATACAATATATATTTTTTTAAGATTTACTAGATATGGAACTAGAATAATGTATTTTATTTTAAGCTATATTTATTTTGTTTGATAATAAAACATTTAATCGAGTTCTAATTCAAAAACTGCTCACCAAACAAATCACTTTACATTTACATTATACTTAAACAATTTTTTTTAATTAATTAATCAAAAACGTATCGAAATCGATAAATTCTTCGAAATTCGCTTCAACACAATTATAACTATCCATATGAACCCTCGATGATGGCGAATTTGATACGCTTCAAATTACGCCGAAATTTCGATTTATCTTTCGGCTACATATGTGACATTTGACTATTAATTTGTCACAACTCACTGAGCTGAAAACTCGATAGGATAGATATTATATGTAGCTCGTCTATTATTCGATCGCAGTTTTAATGCGAATTGTGAATCTCTTTTCATGTACAGTGCATGCAGTAATTCGGTTCATAAGCGTTAAATGTGCGTGGAAATTGTGCGGTTTTGGTCTGAAAGTTTTCTTTTAATAATCAGGATTTATATAAGAGTTGATTGATTGAAAGGAGAATTTGTAATAAGGGATTCTTCCATTGGACAGATTTTAAATATATTTCAATCGATAGATATTAGCCTCTTTATGATTTTTTTTACTATAATGATATACATCGTAAATGATGGGTTTTTATGGAAAATCGATTTAAAATCATTCTATATCTGTATTTATTTTTATTTGCTAGCGAACGAAACTGAATTTTCACGAATTACATCGATTTCGGGGTTGAATATGATCACAGCAATATTTTAGGAACATAATGTGTTCATTATGAACAAATTCACATGTATATAAATAGCAGTCTACTTACCATATATAATTGTCCTATCGTTCTTTGTAAGTTTATATTATCGGATGAATAGAATCGAAGAAATTTTGTAAAATTTTTATCGATTTATTCGACTTTTCGTTTTATGGAGTCAATCATGTAGTGCACTGAACGGCTCCGAAGCGTTATTTCTTTCCAAAGTGCTTAATTCACTTTCCGAAAATTTCAATAGTTTCCTTAAACGATCGAAATGACCCATTTTACACACCCAGTGAATAAAGTCGTAATATGGCGAAACTGAAAATGGCGCATATACTTGCGTATATGGAGCGTTAAAAAGTCGCCCGGTCGAGTTTTCCTCGCGGACTTTGAATAAAGAAAGTTTAACGAGTCTGATTTACGAGCGTCATTATCTCGAATCCTCTATCTACTTAAGCCGGGTCTTCACTACGAAAGTCCTCCGCCGCAATTTCCTCGACTTTCTCCGCAAACCGAATCGACGAGGACACGCTGTAAATGCTCGTCTCTTTTATTTCGTTTAATTATTACTTACGCAATTCTGAAAATTTTGAATCGTTTCATTGCGTTTTTCATTATATACTCGTGTTGATATTATATAGAATTTAAGTTAATGTTAGTACAATTGATCCTACATTCACGAAATCTCATTTAAATGACAGTTGAGTCTCGTTTAGTTTAGTCTTAACTACGATTTGTCGAAAATTTATGGGACAGAAAGTGATACTATAGTATATACTACAATTCATATATCAGTCTCGGTTTTACAGTTTTTGACAGTTCGTAGTTGGATAACTGCTTGTTTAATCTTTTGATCGATTGGTTAAAAGATCTGTTAAATTCTATAATGTAGAATGAGCGTTAAAGATCGGTTTAAAATTTCGATACATCGATTGATGCGTGTTGAGAAATTTTAAAATTCTGTTTATCGCTCATTTTATTTTCGAAAATAATACAATAGTTTTAGATTACATTTTCTTGTAACTATGATATCATACAATGATAAAATAATTGAACGTGTTAAATTACAATTCATATGAAATGCTTATCGTCTGTAATTTGAATATACCATACGTGAATTAAATACAAAATTTCTCACGAATTCATTCAAATAGCATCACGAATTCTTTTAAAAACTTCAGGCTATCAAATTTTAATTGAAAAAATTTAACTCAATTTGAATATTTTAAAATTTTATCATCACATTATCCAATCATCATAATGTGGTTTGATACAAATGTTGAATTAATTAAAATGATTTCCTATTTACTCTTTTTTAAATTGAAGAATAAACGATAACTCAAACAATTATTTCTAAAGATGATAAAAAAACGAACAAAACACAATTCCAACAACGAAATAACAACCAAAAACCAAATTTCGGAAATCGACTCGAATCCATATCAAATCCGCACACACGTGCACAATCATAGCAACATTTCGATTCGAATTATCATCTTACATTCGATTATCTGAGACAGGTGGCTTTTCGAATGTATCATAAGCACACACAATACGCAGAATACATTGTATCCGAAATAATAAAATATATAAACGGCCGATCAATCGATTATCCGTTGTTCCGAATGAATGGGACGATCGATCGGCGTTGACGTCAAGTGGATATCGCCAAAGATTATTGTCAGACGGTTTTTTTCCTACAAATATAATAAATAATCGATGTTTATCGTGAGAAAGAGCGATTAGAACACCTGGTTTAGCGTTTTTGTCGACTTTGATACGCTCGTTCGACTCGCGCGTTGATGGATGGTATGAGTTTCGGCTTGACGATTTTGTGATTGATTTTTGGTCGATTCATTGATTTTTCTTTCTAGGAAAATAAATTGAATTATGAAGTTTTTGAATTCAAAAAAAAAATCTGAATTAATGTGCAGGGAATGAAAATTGACGAGTCTTAACTCGATGCGTAGCTCAAAGGGTCAATAATATGGAACAGATACAGAAAGGCTCGAAATAAATTCGAAAGAATTGTGAATATTAAAATAATGTAGAATCTGCTTATTTAAGACTTTTAGTATACTATGTTATTAACTTTATAAAATAAAAGTCGAGGAAAACAATAAAATATGTTCGATGCGTTCATCAAAATTATCCTAACAACTTATGAATATTCATTTTTTTAATTTGAACTTGACATGAATGTGTTTTCTCAATATACTTTATAAGTACATTAGATGATTTTTTTTAATTGCTTTATTTTATTTTTGTGAGTATACCTAATAAATATATTAAATTTTGATGAGCGGTAATCACAAAAATATTTATAGTTTCATTTTAATTCTTCATCATCTATATTATTCCTACTAATATTTGTATTAATTTTGAACGATATCAGTAATCTAACATTTAAAGTGTCTTTGTTAGTAGCAACAATGACTAATTTAACACATAAGTGTAAAAATTATACTTTTTTTTCCGTTTCACAGCTGGAGATTATCGTATTCAGAAATATTACAATTGCGATATCGATTCGATACGTTTGAAACAATGTTGCAGAAGAAAAAGATAATGTAATCGCAACACGTGTTCGAAATATCTCAAAAATGGAATTCTATGGTATTTTATCGTAATTTGTGGTTCAATCGTTTTTAAGTCGTCAAATTTATTATGTTATCGTTTAACGATCGACAATATTGCTAGATTTGTTTTATTATTGATGCGAATTGTTATACTGTGTATTCTGATTTATATGAAATTTATTGTGCGATATAAAAACGGATTTGACGATGATTGTCAATAAATTACGTATCAATTATTTTTATTGAACTTGTATAAAGGAATTAGATAGATATAATAATAATTGATTATTTTACTAATTCACATAAATATATTGATTATTACATGAAATATCGGTCAGTTCGAATATCACAAGTTTCATGAATAGATTGAATTTTGTTATTTACATTTAAATGAAAGATAATTAAAATTGAAGCGATTCTTTTTTTATTTATCTGAAATTATTTCAATTGAAAAATAGTACGTTTCTATCGAAACAAATATCAAATAATTCACGAAACACAAATCACGCAACACGAAAACGGATAACGTCTAGTAAAAACACACAAAACCGAATTCGATTTAGCGAAAAGGATCCAAGGGTAATAAGGGTGAAGTGGACAAGACAACGGTGTCGTATCGTTTTTTTCTTCTCTTCTTTTATTTCGCTATACACGTGCGGATTTTGAACGAAAATAAACCAATCTTCACAAACACAAATGAGATAAATAAAATTTAAGAAAACTCGATTCAATTGTGGACCAAATTTTTATATTGAGCATCCTTCATTTTAGACGAAAGTCGACTTCAGGATAATAAAAATGTTCGTGAGAAACTCTGGCGATTTTTTCAGCACTAAATTTAAATCAGTGGAAGCAAATGTGAACTTCATAATGATGTGAATTGAATCATTTTTTTGTATGCAAATTTATTATATTTTCGTTATTATTAGATATAGTAGTGATATAAAGCATTTGTGTATGCCGCATATAGCTTCTAGTTCGAATCATATTGGATCCTTGCAAAACACATGTAATTTTTCTTAAATGCTCGATTGTTTCTTTCAAATATTTGATTCGATAAAAGTGTCAATTAAACACTTCATATAATAGTTCCTAAAATGAATCATCCTCATTATCTATTTCGATCAAATTGGATCGATTTTAACATCAAATTTTGTGCGCTAGTTTATTATCTATTTTTCAACTCTTCATTAATTTTTATTTCTGCCTCAATTCCTTCGATGATATATCAAAATATTTCATAAAACAAATATACCAAACATCGATATACAACAACTATAAAATTGCAAAGAACTACATTTCGAATATTCACAACTGCATAATTTCCACATTAAAACTAAATTCCTCCAAAAAAATCAATAGACACCTAAACGAAACATCCCCTAACGAGAAAAACCACTAGTGTGCCACGGCCCTTAGAGACGAAAGTTTTCAGCTGTCGTCGCTACAACCGTATAATATAATATAATATAACAGGCTACGGAAAGGGTTAATAAGAGGCGTCGAAACCCCTCCGAAGTGGCAACTCGAACAATGGGAGAGCGCTTTTTTGTCGGCCGTGTGTAGTACCGGCTCGTTAGTGGCGCGTCACGCGTGTCGTTAATAACGAGACTCGCTAATTATACGAAACTCAAATAAACTACACGCTGTCGGTTCAAAGTGATTTTCAATATCGCCGACGTTGAATGTTTCGAATGTTTATTCTGGTGGAAATTTGTGTTTCTGAAAGTTTTTCCAGGAAGTTTGCTTTTTGAATAAGTCGGACTATTTTGTGACGCTTTAATGGTTATCGAATTGGGAGTGTAGATTAGTGATGCTTTTAAATGTCGGTTTGTTTGTTTTTAGTTAATTTTTGATGAAACTGTTAGATTCGTTCTTTTTAGTTAACTAATTATAGACTTTAATACAGGCAGATTTTTGAAGAGAACTGACTGTCTATAGTTAACTGAAGTAGTGAAAAGACCGAACGTTAAAATGTTTATTTACAGTTAATATAACTTAATAAACGATCGAAAAAATAATCCAAAGATGACGTAAAATCATCGGATATTAATTATAGATGTTGAATTTATAAAAAAAAATATTATTTTTAACGAATAAGTGTCTGTAAATCAATTGGCTTAATGGTAGTACACACCCCACTTATCCTTTCGTTTTTAATTGGAAACAGGTAATCTATATTTGAAGGATAAGCGAAGTAAACACTATTGTCAAGTCGATTAATCTACCAACCCAAATTAGTTTAACCTACAATTGAAAGATAGTATTTAGTTGTAAGAAACAAGTAATATTGACATATCTTGGATTGTATGACTCAATGATAACAATTAACATTGAAAGTGAATCAGTATCGATTAAAACGCTTAATAACAACAGATTATTTTAATTTTAGATAGAATTTAGTGTTAACATAGAATTTTGGTATTTTTAAACGGATTTGGCAGATTGAGGAGCGTGTGGTGCAAATCAAATCATACGATTTGCACGCCACGTAAATTCACCGTACCGTGTCTATTCTGCGAAGCGAAATTAGAACATTTTGAAATGTCCGAAATTCCAAAATTTGAAACTTTCCGATCAAAGCGTACGTGCACAAAAGAGGTACGCACTTATGTATAATTCAATCTTTTGCGAATCGAATTCGTCAGTTTTTCAATAAAAATCGAGTTTTTTCGAAAAAAAAAAAGGAATTCAAATGAATGCAATATTCGAATGAGTTTTCATTAGATTACGACTGCCGTGAACAATTTCAATTTCACCTCTTTGCACAATTGCAACATGTGCAATTAAAACTTTGTCAGTCGAAAGTTTCCGCGTACGATGTATGCACATACGCTAAGTGGCGTGAAAAATGATCCTCTCGTTTGTGAATGTGATTTTTTTTTCGTATTTTTTTATATGAAAATGGGAATTGTTTTCAGAGTTCACACTAGCGGACATCTATGTATGTGCGATTTATTGAAATCAAAATCGTTTATGAATTCGTTCATAGAGATCGCTAGTTAAAAATCGATCCACATTGATCATTTTATACTTAAAGACTTGCCGACGATAGATAATTTCAAATCATATCCACTTAAACCAGGTGATTTTCTAAGAAAAAACTTTCAAAATCATAAAAATCTTAGAAATAGAATTCAAATGTAGTAGAAATCTACTCTGAAGTTTGAAGAAGATAAACATATGACGATTGAAAAGGTCAAAGTGTATAAGTGACTGCAACGATTTCTAAAAAATCGCACTTAAAGTTGAAAATATAACCACATGTATAAGGAGGAGGTCGAGACATTTGATGATATATTAAGGCACTCGTTTCAAATTCGTTTATATCCTTTCGACATCAAATATTATATAATTGTGTACATAGAAGCGATTCCTGTACATAACTCAATTTCGACAAAAAATCTCACTTGTACCCTTCGGCATTTTCAGTCGTCATATATAAACAAACTAATATGTCGTTTTTTTCTCTTTATTGAATTCAACAGTAGACAAAACGCTAAATCACCAAACTAAGTCCTGGATAAAAGTAAAAAAATACGCAACATAACGAGTTGTTAAGTTGAAAAAATGCCTTAAAAAAATAACCACAACGATAAATGAGTTAGTTCACACATCAAACCGACAATTTAATTTACTAAAGCAGGGGTGTGTATCATCGATCTTAACAGAAATCGATCTAAAGCGGATATATCCATCGACGAGAAGCACCTCAACTTCCTTTGTCGGTTTTGTGTTACCATATCGTAATCGATATCCACACGTTCACTATCGAACTTTTATTATTCAATGCACTTTTTCGACTGCACATTGTTCCGAAGCACAGGCTGTTGGATAGTTTTGTGTTCGGCAGAAATCGAGAATTCGATTCGGACGAAAGTAAGACAATGAAACGATACTGTTGTTCATATTCTGTCTGAGTTTAGAATTAAAAATTATTAAATCGAAATTGAAATCTCATTAAAAGTTATTAAATTCAATATTTTTTGTAAAACTTGAGTCATTTAATGTGATTAAACTTAATAAATCAAGTTGAGTATAACTTATTTGATGCATTTTCGATATCATCTTAGTCTTATTGTCTTGTGAGTTGTGAGCATGATTTTGCGATTAGCTATTGTGCTGCATGCTCTGAAGTGATTTTAATATGATTTTTTTTTATAAAATATATATTTTTAATGGACAGGATTTATTTTGAGGCCTGTATATGAACGAATTCGTGATGTTAGTATGACACGTGCCACCGGAAAAGGGAAGTGCGCGTGCAGCGATTTATTATTCGAGGACCTGCAGGATGCAACGCTTCTCAAGTGTCCTTTGCATTATGTTTGATCTGGATGTCAACCCTAATACAGAAATTCGAAAACCATAAAAGAAGACACGTTCATTCACACGATTCATAAAACTCAACTGTACAAGCATCGGTTGAATTCGTAATGTTTAAATTTAGATCTTTGTAAGAAAATTGTATGAATGTATATTATCGTTAAAGGTTATACGAGGTTTGATCGAATCAAACGAAGCTAGTCTTATTGCGAAAAAATATTGTATTTATATCGAAATTGATTTAATGTCTTTCAAGGTAATCTCTTATTTCAAGATACGATTCAAAGTTTGGTAGCATTTCTAGAAGGCTTTATTCAGAAAGTCTTTCAGCTTCTCCGTCGTGGCTCATTCAGTTGGAAATGGTACCAAAAAGTGTTTCTTTTAGTATATTTTTATTTTCAAATAGGACTTAAAATAGCACAGTATTGAATATTGAGCTGTATGAAATTGATACGACTATTGTAGAACTAAGTAGAACGAATCTATTAATTCTATTATGAATCATAGTTAAAATGCATCAGAGTATGTTCAGTTAATGCTTATATTACATGAATCTTTCTAGATTTTTATACACATTTTTTCAATTTTGGTTTAATTCTCAGTCTTAAGTTAATGAAAAAAAAACCTTCAAGACTATATTTAGAATTGAAAATAGTGCAAGGAAAACCGAGACACATTTACACAATGCATACTAAAACAACATAAAGAATAAGTCCACGCGTTTCAGCGATTTTACTGCAACACATACACACGTTATGTAGTCTTTAAAAGATTACACAAGAAACTGCACGATAGAATATTGTGAATATATAAGATTCGTTGCATCGAATGGAAAATGCACTCGGTCCGTTTCGTTTTCTCCATCTCCATAAGAAGGCTTTCGCGCACAGGCTCCGTATGCAAATACGTTCCTCGAGCGGCACTCTTTCGAAATAAAATCCGTTTCGGAAACAAACACTTTTACGTATTTACATCTCATAACACGTGGACAAATCTCTTAACAGGTGTTTTTGAACGTTCCATGCGGATTATCCGAGACGAGTTTCGCGCAAGCAGCTTACGCCTCTAGTATTACTTACTGCGTTTATAAAGTTTTCCGAATGGGATATTCGAGCGAGACGATGTTTCTCAATCTTGGTATATTCGAGATTTTATCGATTTTCAGGTGAAATTTTCAGTTACGAATTCGATATTAAATTGTTTCGTTGAATATGTTGATACTTTCGTTAATATGGGACGTCGATAATATAAATTTTCTCGATTTTTTATTTTTGAATAAATTATATCGAGTGAAAATTCATTCTTAGTTAGGGAAGGGTGGAGATACTTTGTGTCGTATAGTGTTTATTATATTCATTATCGTGACAGAGATGTTGAAAATCTATTTTCAAGGCTTTATATTATCGAATTTTCTAGAATATATAAGCACATTTTAACTTTCAAAGTTTGAGAGACACACATTAATACAGAAAATGCTAGACTGCCTTCAAATTCTAAAGTTTCTTCTAGTATAAAATAATCTTCTTAGATTCTCCAGAGCAGTACTGATCACCAAAAAACATCCCAAATCGAAAAATCAACATAATTCTCAATTAAAACAAACCAATTTTTATCTAAATACGCTTGATAATTCCAAATTAGAGATAAACAAAAGTTGAATTGACAAATTCCAACCCAACCATACTTTTTTATAAGACAAGTTAAGTTTCTCAGATTTTCTAGGATAAAACTGATTTCTAACAATATTTTTTAGATCGAAAATCAACACAAAGCTCAATAAAACAAATCAATTTTTATTTTAACACACTTAAGCAATCCAAATTAGATGGACACAAGCTAAATCAGCAAACGCTACCCTGCCTTTAATTTTTTTCTAGGATAAGTAAAACCTCTCGAATTTTCCAGATTAGAGCCGATTTCTATCAAAATATCCCAGTTTATAAAATCAAATAAATCAAATTTTAAGCAAATCATTCCGAATTAGAGACATACACAAGTTAATTAGCAAACGCTAGCCTGCCCTTAATTTTTTTTTCTACCAAAAGTAAAGCCTCTCGAATTTTCCAGATTAGAACCGATTTCTATCAACACAATCCCAGATTATTAAATCAAATAACGATGATAAATCAAATTTTAAGCAAATCATTCCAAATTAGAGACACACAGACAAGTCAAATCAGCAAACGCTAGTCCGGCCAAACACAATAATGCCACTTAATCGACGCAACCACAATTCGATACCGATCGCAAATTTGACCGGCAGACATTCGTGCTTTGCTATCGATGCTTGTGTCGGTGTTGTCTCTCTACCTGTACATATATTGCTGTTGGTATTGCCGTTGCCGTTTGCCATGTCAAAGCTTGGTCGTTTGATGCGTCCGCAATTCGATGCGGGTTGAAATTTGCGATCAAAGCCCACGTCGGGACCACTGTGCGCACAGTGGCGGTTGGTGGTTGATTTTTTAAATATTTTTTATTAAATTTTGTTGAAAAATATTCGAATTATATGAGGAATAAATGGCACAGAGTGTACAGAGATAAGTGAAGTGAGATGAGTACAGAAAATGTATCTTTATCTGTGTCATACGTAGAACCATTTTCTGTGCTCAAATCAACTCAATTTCGATGAAAAAGGTCGCTTGTGCCCTTTGTGAATTTCACTCGTCGTATGCTGGATTAGTTTCTTAAGTAAATGAGGGTGTGTAATCACTGAATAGATTTAAAATATATCTCAGTTAATTGATTTGAGGTTTTTATAGAAAATGTATCTTTATCTGTGTCATACGTAGAACCATTTTCTGTGCTCAAATCAACTCAATTTCGATGAAAAAGGTCGCTTGTGCCCTTTGTGAATTTCACTCGTCGTATGCTGGATTAGTTTCTTAAGTAAATGAGGGTGTGTAATCACTGAATAGATTTAAAATATATCTCAGTTAATTGATTTGAGGTTTTTATAGAAAATGTATCTTTATCTGTGTCGTAAGTAGAACCATTTTTCGTGCTCAAATCAACTCAATTTCGATGAAAAAATTAGCTTGTGCCCTTTGTGAATTTCACTCGTCGTATATTGGATGAGTTTTTTAAGTAAATGAGGGTGTGTAATTACTGAATAAATTTAAAATATATCTCAGTTAATTGATTTGAGATTTTTATAGAAAATCGATTTTAAATCATTCCATTTTTATACTAGTTTTCGTTCTTAAAACTTAAGGATGCAAACCAATTTTTTTTTCAAAAAATACATTGATTTTGAGGTTGAATGTTATCATAGCAATATTTTAAGATCAATTTAAGAATTATTATCAAATTAAAATGCATTGAAGGTGGGATTCAATCGTCATAGAAATTCGCGCATTGTCATTTTTACTTACGAAGCTAATAGCATCATCATATAATAGGAAGTTTATTACATTGAATGTGTTCACAATTTGACATTTAGAATTCATAACTGATTTGTTCGAACACTAATCGTCTGATAGGTTATAATAAAATCAAGTTTTCTACGATTCGATATGAATTTTTTTCTTGATTCGTTCATAATAATAGTCGATTCAGATTTTTTATTAAGTATATTAAATCTGTGGCACTGGTTTCGATCGCAACATGCACATAGAGCTAGAACCATCCCCGATGCACCTGATGCGCTTTACAAAGCTGGAATGTGAACCGTTCGATATGCACTTCATTTGACCCGAGTCAAAAGAGGGTAAACTACGAAAAACTGAAATGCGAAAAAGTAAAACAAATCGCTGAAAAAATACGGATTGCGTTCGAAATACGAGGGGAACATTTCGAATGCGATTTCCCTTCATCGACGTTCGATTCGAAATGCATTCATTATAATGCTACTACCTGATGTGATTCGACGCGGATTGAAATTCTGTCGGATTTTTCGAATTGGATTCGTGAATGAAGTGGAAAATATATGAATCGAGTTCAATTTTGAATTTGCGAATGTTATTAGGTATGATTGATACACAAGTGCTCTTTGAATTCTGAAAAAAAAATGTAATTGAATAAATGGCTTATGAGAAATATAGCAAACAGACATGCAAATAAGTATTAATTTTTATACAATATTTCCATATCGAGTTGAATGTTTTATTAAAAAGTACATCATACACTTTAATGTATGATTCATATCTATGCATCTTCATCCCCAAACACATAAAAATTAGAAGCTCGTTAATTCATAATGATCACAAAAAAAAGATAATTAACATTGTATTTTCGAAAATCGTTAAGATTCCTGAAAAAATTGAAAATCTACTATAGATTACATAACACGGTTTTCGGGAAGATAAAATTCGATTTTTCACAAAACCATCATAGTTATCATAAAGAAAAATCATTAAGTTGCTTATGTTAATTAATTGAAATAAAATTTGATTCTATATAGTGAATTCTCTAACAAATTAGGAACATTTTAAATAATCCTGTAATTTTAATTCTATAAAATTATCGCAAATTCGAATCGTACAATTGTCGATCGTTTTGAGTAGGATCGTCTCTAAATGGAAGACACACATCAAGATACGCAGATCAGGATAATCCTGTTATACGTCAAGATAATCCACGGGAACAGAATCGATTCCGATGCTAAGTAATAAGGTGATTGACGACCTTGATTGCTACCGTATAATGTAGATGCTTATTCCAAATTCCTAGTCCAATACTGCGTTTAGTCGATTGATTCAATTATTGAAGCGGTTCGCCGCACGTGAGCGCGCATCAATATTGAAATGAGCGGCAATATCGATCGAAATCCTTAGTTGGTTTTTTAAAAATTCGTATCGGATATTGTGTGTCGATTGATTTTTTTTTTTATATTGAAAGAATGAAAGCAATCGAACCGCAAAGTTTTAACACGCCTTAATAGCCATTTATACGCCTTTCGAATTTACATATGGAAAAAAAAAAACGTTTCATTACTGCTGAAATAATAACGAATGATCGAACCATCACGCTAAAAGTTTTAGTACGCACGACATTTTTTCCGCTAGAACACACAAGGGACAAATTGCAGCTCGGCACGTTCTATAGTAATTTTCGAATTTTTTCTGGTTAAATTAGGATTATTAATCTATTCATATACTAAAATTAATATTTGTATATAATATAAAGACATTTCAGAATTGTTGTGTGCGTATCTGTGAAGAATTTGTATCACTACAATCACTTTTAATTGAAAAAAAAATCTAGATTTTATAATCAAATGCTCTCCTTTATGAATTAATCAAATTGAATATAAAGTTTAATTGAAAATTAAAGTTTAAAAGAGTTGAACTCGGTTGATAAGCTACGTCGAATTGTGCCGGTGCATTGTGAATGATTAGAGTGGGAAAGTAGGTAGACAAAAGATAAAACGAACCTACACTCGTAGTATGGTATTATGTACTTGCAGACGAGTTTTGAAGGTAAAAAAGTTTATTAAAAATCAAAATATATGTTGAAGTACATAATCACAATACCTACATACTCAAATGCATGAATACAGTATGTACTTTAAAGTTAAGTCTTAACTTTCGTGAATTTTTGATAGTTGTAGATAGAGAATATTCTATATCTAACAATCTTATGCAATAACTGTCACAAATTCGATTCACTTATTTAACATTTTTTCAAATGAATGGAGTAAAACATGCGAAATTTTAAGAAATGCAACTGTGTATTATTTGATTAATCCGATTAAACGATCAGCAAAACCAATAAATAATGCAATCTCAATCCGATTGCGTCAATCCTAAAACAACTAAAAATCGATTTGACGAATTTTGATTCTATTCAAATACGATTCAACACCAATCTGCCAAACATCGACTCTACTCGTACAAAATCGAAAAACAACGAATTTTTTACATTAAAAAAAATCTTAAACCCTCAATTTTAGACTAAGCACTGCGTATCCAAACTAGCCCCGAATCCGGCGAAATTTCCTGCCGTTTTGTATGCGGTGAGTCTATGGGGTCAAAAATGCCCATAAGCACGGGACCGAATCGAAAGTCGACAGCTGTAGGCAGTTAATTAAACCGCGAAGCGAACATCTGCCCTCTCCTCGATATTCACCCATTCATAATATCGTGTTATTAGTTTGCTTGCTACGACTAAATTGGTATTTTGATGTGCCGAGCGTGCATTCGCACTGCCGCCTGTTTGATGTCTGCCTGTGTTTACACTGTGCTGTATTGGATTTTGAAAATTTGGAAAAAAATAATATATGAATTTTTTGTAAAATTATATCCTAAATTACTGAAAATGTCAAGGGGTACAATTAATTGACTTTGCAGTGATCTCGAGGAGAGTGCGCTCAAAGTTGAGAATGTACCTGCATGTATTAGGTCGAGTGATTTCATTATATATCTCGGTACACATTCTAAATTCGTTTATATCCTTTTGTCACCAAATATATGAAAGAAGTGATTCTTGTACTTAATTCAATTTTGGAAAAAAATATCACTTGCCCTTTTCGGTCTTCATATATGATTGTATTTAATACTGTTTGAATGGTCGTATCAAGACGTTCAACATTTACTATTGTAGCTAGTTTTAGATCTTTGAAATGAAATTCAGTATTCCATATTTGCCATTCTTTGACTATTTCGTATTTTATTACACCTCCATCACATCATTTTTCAGTTATCGCCGTTTTTTTTTTCATATTTGAGAGACTATTTCTTACTTTTACCATAATCAACACACAACTAAGTATATTCGACCTCAATCTATTTCTTAAGAACTTTAATTATTATTTATTTGTGGAAAATACACGCTTAGAGGTAAAATGTTTCCATATTTAGGACAGTTCTTTTACGTCAACAGTGAATTCTTCGAGTAATGTTTACATTGAATTGAATATTTACATAGAAATCATTCCAAATGTCGATATCAAGTAAAATTCTCAAATTGTAATTGATCAGTCTTAAAATAACAAAAGAAACTACAAAGAGACTTAGTGAAAATTTTACAAAGGAATGTAACATTCATCAAAAGTTTTCAGATTTCCTCACAATACTTGCATGTACGTGAAAGAAGAGTACTGAAGCCTTTCCTTTGTACAGTCGGATCTCGTTTTCGGAATCGAAGTTGAGTTCGAACCGAGATGGATATGTATTATACCTCGATTGTGTGTACATCTCGAAGAACAGAAGCAGGATTTAATTTCAATCGCATCGATGGTCTTTGAGAGAGTTGGAATCTTCGTTTCTCAACTTGCAGGTGTCGAAGTCGTAGTTTCAGTGCATCGAAGCACTATTTGGTCCGAATTTGAAAGTTTAATATTGATTCAGTTTCAATATTGATTTTTCTTATGAATCCTTGAATATTTTTGACTTTTCATTCCAATTAATATTATTAGCTCGTGTGTCTAATGTGACGATAAAATATTGTGTTTTTAGTAGATTCTGTTTAGATATATTTTGTGTTAAATCAGGTTAACTTTGTCAAAATAGAATTGATCATATAGTCGTTCATCAGATTGAAATTTCGTTCAAGGCCGTTAAATTTTCATATCTCCTTGCTTTATCGATGTACATATATTTCGTTTACAAGTGTAATATATGATAAATATCTATATATTGTAGTCGAAATTAATAATGATAATCCTTTTGGAAAACCCTTTTGTTCACGGTGGACCACTTCAATCTTCGACCCTTTTGTTGAAGTGGTTTTTATCCACACCTTTCTCTCGACGAATAAAGGAAATATGAAAGGTAAAGAGTAAGCTCTCGTACACAATAAAATATCTAATTATCCCGTGATCCATAAATTAGCGACAACAGTCACCGAAGTATTACATATGTATATATAGACTTTTTTTTGAAAAATCAATGTTTTCGTAATGAAAATTTCTAATTTCATCATCCGATTCGATTGTATTATAATAGAACATCTTCGAATTTCCCGACGAAAATAAAATTCTCGTGTTCATGTTACCGCTTTGCACAGCGATTTTCCTATATCGCGTGGCCTTTGGGAAACGATGAAAATAATTATTTTCCAGAGAAGTGGAAAACCCAATGTAAATTTACCAGTGTTTCTTTTTTCATTCATTTTCGTAATTCCGTTCCGTGACGGCTCGGGTCACGTTCGGTAAACGATGCTACGGAACGCGACATTTTTTCAATATTTTCAAATCTTGATTCATTCGAACAATTAACATACAATCTAGTGTCTCTATTTGTGCTGAAACCATAACGAGGTTTTTTAATGAGGATTTTCACACGTAATTAATACATCGAACCGATCGAGTTAATTGAAAGAGTTTCTACAATCAAATCCTTGAGTATCAGTCATCTATTTTACATACTTACGCTTCATTTCTATCCAGTTTTAATTCAATCAATGGCTCGAGGATCGAAGGATTTCCTAGTCGGAATTAAAATAAACAAAATCTTCGAAGCACAAAAAAACCTGTCTACTCTCATTTTACAAAATTTCAACTCTGTAAGCGTAACGCGATTATAAAATTAGCAATAAATCCCGTAAGTAACTCGAACTTCCAATTACGCCGAATTCGCAGAGCGGCTAATTGAATCGCGCAATTTTTGTTAGGCCCCAAAATTGAAGCTGAAAAGTTTCCGATTCGCACAAAAAACAAATACAGTCGGCCCTCCGAATGCGAACTGTCAATACATACGCGTATCAGTCTAAGTTCCGCGGATTTTCGACCGTTCGCAGTCGGAGGATCTACTGTACATTGTATTTTCAACAATCGAGGGCCAGGTGTACGGCCGAGCTTTAAATTCTTCGAAGCACCTGGCTTTTTTCCATGTGCATGTTCCTGTTAGGGTATGTTTTGTTTTCCATGGTGATTGCGAAAATTATAACATTGTTACGAAGGATGTCATCGGATAAATATAGTGCTGGTTGGAATATCGTATGGTGCTTTGAAATGTGCCGAGTTGAATTTTCTATTCAGCTGCGTGTATGAATAACGTTCATTACTTGTGGAGCATATTATTGGTACAATACTCAATTTGACATAATTTGAACTAACATAAAATGTAGCAAAATCTAAAGTCATATGAAAAGAAAAATAATGCAATCAAATCGAAATCTAATATAATTTACTCAGTGGGTTGTCGATGAAAATCATAAATGATTAAGATACAATGAATTTGTATCGGTGATGGAATTACAATTTCACTCATATTTAAAAAAAACTCTATAAAAATAAGCAATTGTATGTTTGTAAATAAATACATTATTTAATATTCAATAATTATTTTGAAGGTAAAACATAAGTCAAGTTGAGATCGATTAGGTACGGAATTTACTCGCATGTAAACATTCGTATCTCGTATTCGTAATTTGTCTTAAATGAGAAATCATGGCTTGAATTTTGATATATTAAACTTTAATCAAATAAAAAATTGCATATCGAAAAAATTCAAACATGTAATCGCTCATTTCGAAACCAATTCGATTCATCCACCGAGAATTCGACAGACCGAGAGCATAGCTTCCACACACATGAATCATACAAACATACATCTGTACAAACAGACATACATATAATCACATACATTACAGAATTGGCGGTAGTGGAAATTTCAGACATTGTTTGCCGTGATATTACACGTCGGGATTTCGGTCGAGTTAGTTTTCGTGCCCGAATAATGCAAAGTCGTCGGGGAATAATTAAATCGCGTTCGCCTCGACGGATACAGTCACACGGTGTTCTGAAAATCGTCTGCCTTTATATGTGTTCATATGACGACTGAAAAGGCCAAGGGGTACCAGTGAATTCGAGAAAAGATCGCTTAAAGTCGAGCGTGAACCTACATGTATTAAGAGGAGGTCGAGTGATTTAATGACATAAGGATAGGATCAATATATAACGATACAATCTTTATTGTGAACGAAGTATTAAGGTTACATTAAATATGAATTAATATTCTTCAAAGTACTCTTCTTGACTAGCTTGACACTTATCCCAACGATGCTGCCATGATTGGAAACATTTCTGGAAACTTTCTTTCGGAAGGTCCTTTAGCTGTCTTAAAGTAGCTCTCATACTATCAGAAGCGACATGATCACTTCTATTTGGCTGAAAAAAATATTCCTATTTGTCCACATCCACCTTATTCATCAAATTTAGCACCATGTGACTTCTGGATCTTTCCAAAAATTAAATTCGTGCTGAAAGTAAAATGTTTTGACACCATTTCCCATATCATAAGAGCTACGACAAGACAGCTAAAGGCCCTCCCGAAAGAAGAGTTCCATAAGTGTTTCCAATCATAGCAGCATCTTTGGGATAAGTGTATAGCTAGTCGAGGAAAGTACTTTGAAGAATATTAATTCATATTTAATGTAACCTTAATACTTTGTTCACAATAAAGATTTTATCGTTATATATTGAACCTACCCAGTATTAAGAGGAGGTCGAGTGATTTGATGACAAATCTCAGCACACGTTCCAAGTTCGTTTATATCCTTTGGCCACCAAATATTGAAGATTTCGATAAAAATGTCACTCGTACCCCTTGGCCTTTTCGGTCGTCATACGCGAACCAGGTGAATTCGGATCTAACCGAGTGGGGAAATTCCCTATTGAAACACCCTTTCGATCGGCGTGTTTGCGAAATTCTTCTATGCAGGAGTTTAGTGCAGATCCGTTTCGGGTATGACTCGGTTTGATGTATGAGATGATCTTCGTATAAAACGGGGATAAGTTTGAGGTAAGTGAAGTTTCGGCGGGAAAATTGTTTTGTTCTGATTTGTGTGGATGAAGTTTGAAATTTCGTGCCGAAAGTCGTGGTATGGAATGTGTAATTTGAGAGGTCGTTTTACAGAAAATCGTGCTATCGGAGAGGTTTTCATTAATTTTTAACAGAGAGTTTGTGATTTATACATGTACATGTGTATTAGTTCACTGTAAAATATCCACATATTTTTCAAGCAGTTACATATTCGGACACCTGTTGTTGTTTTAGATTGTTAGATATTGTTTTGAGATAAAATTTATTATATTTTATCAACTCTTATTGTAAACTGATAAAACCTTCATTAGATTTAATATTTTTGAAATGAAATTTGACACTTATCAACTATTGAAGATAACAAATTTTCACGAAATCTAATTAAACTGTCAACTATGCTACTTTTCCCTTTTTTTACAATTATTTGAATTATTGAAACTAAAGCAAATTAGTAGACACTAGAACAAGCAACTCAGAAAAAAATCTGTCGAATTTGAAGAAAAAAAGGATATAATGATATACAAACCTTTACAGATATGCACACAACAATTCTGAAAAGTTTCGCGATAAAAAGACCGAACTTTCTGAAGCCAATAAGTAACATACATACATACATTTCAAATATTTTTGAAGATCGTTTACAACCGATCTTTTTAACATTCAAACTACTTAACATCACTGACAATGAATCCCAAAAATACGAAACGCACCAAGTTTGACTCGAAAACCGACTCTTTACATCAAAAGTTAACTAACTAGAAGGTTAAAAATGTGGAAAGATCGACTCAAATCTAGGCCATAGACTTCGGTTTAAGTAAAAATCGTCCACAAGTGACATCAGAAGTGAAGATTTTTTCATCTCCCATAGTCAAGATGAGGGGGCGGCGAAAAGCGCCGCCTAATCAATACCCGCCCACTGCGAACCAACTCTCCCCCACCGAAAAAAGCGGGGGCGAAACTGCCAATAAGCGGAATGATTTACTTCTTGTTTTGCCGGAGGTCGATCTCTGAAACCGCTCTTTCAGCCCCGGAGAACGAGCTGATTCAGGCTGCCGATCTTCAGGGTGCGTCCACTTCGGAGACGAACTTCGGAAATTGAAAGATAATGTTTTTTTTATTGTCTGATATGGTTTGTATCGTATATTACAATGTAGATATGCTTGAAAAATATAAAGGTTGACCTCTATACGCGCGAGAGAAATGGGAGTTGAGCGTATTAGTATTTTCCTTCTTGTATACACTGTAAAAAGAAAATCTTAATACTAGCCCGAATATGGTTTCTTTTTCAGATAGTTCAAAATTCAAATTACCCATGGGCATTTTCAGTATTATATGAATTCAGCTCGGATAGGGTTGCTCACAATTAGAGCGAGAGTGGGGATCGAATTTCGTATAACTAGCAACTAAATTCAATTCCAGACAAACAGAAATTCCAGTATGCAACATTTTTAAGATTTACTTTTTACAGTGTACTTTTGTACTTACATTAGCTTCTAGTGTTATGTATTATAGAAGCTGATATATCAACAATATGATTTTTCAATGATTATTAAAGATTCATATATAATACTTTATAAATACTGAATCAAATGGAAACATTGGTTTTCGTCACCCTGAGTTTCCCGAAATTTTGTAATTCAACTTTTCTAGGAACGTTACAGTAGGAATCCAACTATAAGGTGAATGTTGTCACATAGAAAAATTATCAAACTGATTATAAAATAAACAGCTATGTCTTCGTCATTGTATGAAACTCCGTAAAACTTTCCTAAAATTAAATGAATCAAACAATCTGAATATATTTCTTGATACAATATACTTTTGTCTTACCATTTAAACTGAAAAAAATGCGAAATTTCTCAATTTATCCGATCTTAGAATAACTTGTCTAAAATTATATCTACGTAATTTATCTTATATCTATCAATTGAGTTATATTTAAAATATATCTTGTAGATTTCGCTATACAATGGGGACAATTTTACTCATCCTCTTTTCTCCGCGCCGCGAAAACAAATAAACGCGGCATCGAGCGATAATCTTTCGAAAGATCCGATTAGAATTACATCCCCCTCGAGTGGTCGGAATTATAATTATTATAATATGTATATCGAAAGAGCTTTAATCGTTCGGGGGCTCAAAGTGCCAGAACGAAACTATCCCCGGGGCGAAAGCCGCATTTCGCTTTTGTAGTTCGTTAATAAGCTTCGGCTTTCTGGTCCCCATAATAGATTCACTGGGAGAGACGATAAAACAATGGGGTCCCAAATCGGTCTAAATCGGGGATTGGGATTTTTTTTTCTAGGGAATTTTGGGCCAATGTGATGCTGGGTTCTATTCTATTATCGGATCGAACTGAACATATTTCGATTGATCGCGATATAATGAGTTTTGAATTCGTATTAAATCGAAAATGTTCGTAGCTCGTTACGATTGATTCGTCTTTCAGATGTGGCTTTTATTACATATAACAATGGTGTAAGTTTATAAAAATGATAGTTCACATTGATGTGGAATAAACTCTAGATGTATTTGAAATTTTGAAGAATTGAAAGATTTTTTTTTTTGTGTAATGTTGATTGTATTCTATTACGCATCTCACAAAGTCAAATGTGAATCATTAAAATATCTGAAAAAAAGTAAATGGATTAACACTGCTGTCACAAAATATGTGAAAAAAGTCAAATGTAAATCTAGAGTTCAGATAAAAAATAAATGATTTCGTGTGAACTCAGCTTAACATAGTGACTTATACGTCCTACATTTAAATGCTTTAATATTTGTAATATATATTTGAAAATCTTCGTTTTTTTTCTTTTGTTTAGTAAAATCTTATAATTCTCCTTGACTTCATAGATCTAAAGCCAACAATTCTGTTAACGTTAGTATACATTACCTTCCCGAAAATGATCTCACGATCACACAAAATCGACGCAAGACCGAGTTTTAATTTCATGAAAACGCGATAATTCAACCAAAACAAGATTCGTAACGATAAAGAACGAATCGTATACACGTTTAAAAGTATAAAAATACATTTGAGCGAAAAAATAAAACCCCCCCGGCCATTTACAAACATCAGAAAGGGTATGAAAGGGGTGCGTGTCATACTCATATGCAAATTCAATACGAACAATATCCCCGAGCACAATACTGAGGCTCGTGGCGCGAATTTCGAAACCCGACAGGTAATTTATTAACTTTTAGTATTAAATGCGTTCGTGGAGTAAAAATAATAATAATAAAAAGTAAAAATGAACGTTTCGCGGTGAAGTTTTTTCGACGAAATTGTGTTTCGAAGTGTCGTTTAGTCGCGCAATCGCTCAATAGTAGTTTGACGTTGATTTTCTTTTATTAATGTCGTAGGTCGTTTTTTTAAATGTTTGTGTTTAAAGAACATTTTTATATGATGTAATGAATATAAAAAGGTATGTTGTTTAATATGGAAGAAAGAAATGGGTTATCTAAGGATCAAAGAAAAATTTTATTCATTCGATTCGAGTTTTACTTAATACATTCGAGCGTTTCTCATTAAGTTATTTTATTTATAAAAAAACATTTTTATTAATACATAATTAAGGTGATAATCGATTCAATTTTTTATTATAGAAATGAAAATCTTTAACATAAGTCGATTACATGATTCTAAGTTGATATGCAAAAAAAGTCATTGTGTTTACAGTCTGTTCAGTGTCTAATTAGTTTATTGGCCCCACACGGCTAATGAACGAAACCACGGAATTATTACTTCCATAACTTTGTGTAAATTAAATTAGTGAAAAAAAAAAATGGAATAATGAATGTGCAAATGAACGAAGGGAGCCTATTGTCACCAGGTGCGAGTGCCACGTGTTGCTCTCTTTCGCCCCAACTTTCGTGTACTGTACGTATGTACTGTGAGGGTTAGTACGCACATGAGCATTCGTTGTAAACCGACCAATAAATATCGACAATTTTGTATTTTAAATATGTGATTTATTTGAGTGTAATGTTCTTGTTTTATAGTGAGTTTATTGTATCGGTAGTCAAGTTAAATTATCACTGTGATATAATAAGGAAATCTTTTGTGCTTTCCGTTATCTGTTCTATAGATGCTTCTAAGAAAGTTAACGTTGAATAAATTTACTACTAGGCACTGGTGAACATTTAAGTAGCGAATTTATCCTGAAATAAGGTATACTTAATGACACTACATATGAATCATTTTGGATTATTTAAGTCGATTTATATTTTAACGGATAGATTTCAAATAAAATGATTCGCATTAAAAAGTCTTTGATCTACCCAAAATGAGTGCAATATAGTATCAATGGATGGACCTTATTTCAGAAAAACACTTCTTAACATTTTCTCCTAACTTTTCCTGAACCATCGAGATTCACATTTTCTAAATTCATCATTATACATTCGCACTTGGAGAACCTCGCGTACATAATAATTCTATTTTCCGCATCTGAGCTCACTGAAAAAATATTATAATTAAGAAAATATGCTTCCCAGCATGACACGCACGTGCGCACTCGCCTTTACGTCGCGCACACGTTCTCCCATAAATAATGCAACTTTTAGTTTGTGTCACGTGTGTGAAGCAGGAAAAATACCTCCCTTTCTTATCCGGGCCGACATCAAGCCGTGATAACGTTGTAATAATGGAAAATGTTTGTGTATCGACGCAAAGTCATAGCACCGACACAAAAATATAAAGCACGTACGACACGTAGCTGACTCAACGTTTCTGCAATTCGACTGGAAACAATGTATCGACCCTTTTTTTTTTCGATCCACGAGGTAAATGGATGTGTAACCTCGTTTGGGTATGTGACTTTTGCAGGTTTACTTAACGACTTAGTTACGGAAGATTATTTCGAAATCGGGGTGTGGTTATTCTTTCGATGGAAACTTTCCGTTGTGAATATCTCGGGAACGGGATTCGAATTAGTTTGATGTTTGTAGCTACATACATAGATTCGTTCTGATTAAATGATTTGTTTTTTATTGGAAAAAGGTCGAAAATAATGCAAATTCGCGGAATTTGATCTCAGGTTTTTAAAATTAATTAAATTAAGCAATCTGATCTGAGCAAATCGAAATCTGATGTATAATTTAAATGCTGTTTATTTCAGGTCAGATTTTTCGATCATATGTCAGCAATTACCTAGCGATAAGACCTGTCATATGTTATACGAAAAAAAAACACGTTGACGTTGTAACTATTTCAGTATTAAAATTTAATATACTGATTCATTAAAAAATATACCCGCCACGATATTATTATGGTTATGCATTATGCATTATTTTCCATGAGATAAGGATATAATTATTTTTATCTTTTAAATTAGGCCAATATTGCATAATGATTATTTCAAACATCTTAATTAAATCATTGTATTGGAGACAAAATTATTGCTGGGCATTTTTTGGAAAAATATCATTTTTCTGTTCTTAATTAATTAGGAAGATTTTTCAGGGCATTCTGAAATTCAAAATGCACTTTTACAATTGTATGAAAAAAAACGCACATACATGCGTATGAATCAACGTAATCATAGATCAAAAGTTGACACAATTCACCTCAATACATATCTACACAGTTTTCAATCGTCATAAAAAATCGATTCCTTCAAAAGACACGTACATAGATAGAAAATAAAAACCGATTACCACAAATGGAATCAAACAGATTCACCTAATTACATTTTTCCAAATAAGGCAACGATTGCTAGACTAGAATATCGAATATCTGTAATGTCTGACCTATCTATTGTTAAAAAAATATTAATTTAGCGAAACCTGAGCTTACACATACATATTCATACACCGACTTCAACAATGCACATTCGACGACTGAAAAAGCCAACAGGTACAAGTGATATTTTTCCGGAATTGAGTTATGTACAGAAATTGTTTCTATGTAAGCTCATTTATTTGGTGGCAAAAGGATATAAACGAATTCGGAACGTGTGCCTCAATATATCATCAAATCACTCGACCTCCTCTTAACACATGGTCAACTTTGAACGCGCTTTTCTCGAAATCACTTGTACCCCTCGGCCTTTTCAGTCGTCATTTAACTTCTGCGAAACAATAGGTACATTCGAGATCGAGCAGACTTCGACTCGTTGAATCATTCGTCTCTCGATCGTCGATAAGTCAAGTTCTCTTGGACAAATCTCCTCCGTTTCTTTCGTTTCTGCATATTTTCTTCGTTCATCTTCCAAAATGCATCGAGCTCTGAAAGTCGCCCTGATCGTGGTGCTGTGCTTCGTTTACATTCAAAAATTGTTTCCGTATATCGAAGACTTGTTGAACTTCGACGAGGGTACCATCAACAGCTTCAGGATCGAAGGACCGCTGAGGGATGCCATTTGGAATTTGTCCTACAAGAAGTCGACTAACAACGACTCCTTGACCAGCATCAAGATATTCGTCACTGCTAACATATCTGATCTGATTTCGAGGAATGAGACCGATGGAGAAGACGGGCTGATCGATTTCGAGTTCGATATCACGTATGAAGAGGATGAATTTTAAACGGTGAGTTCGATTTTATTTAATTTGAAACTCACTAAGACAATTTTGGAAAATTTCATTTGAAAATAAAGTGTCATAGTAATCCCATTTAATTTCGATTTTTATGATACGATCTTCCAAAAGGGTGTCTCCCGGATGGATCAAGTCTCCCCATTTTCTCCTACGATTTAAATTCGATATATTTTATTCTGATTTCTCTTTTTTTGTTCGTTTCAGGTGGAAAGTTTCCGTTTCGAAGGATGTGCCTTGGGCTTGGTTTTAGATATGGAGGTTGAATAATCATTCTGCGTTGATCTGTTTGAAATATTTTATTTAGTATAAGTAATATTTTTTGAAATATAAAATAATTTTAATGACAATAATATATATGTACCTTACTAATAATAGATTTAATACATTTATATAATTTTTAAGTTTACTAACTGGTGTTTATGGAATGAGCACTTTTAAATATGCACATGATAAATATTATATTCTATACTTTTTTATTCCATTCAATAATAATACGGATTATAGATTAAGCTACATATATTTTCATACAATATGTAATTTCGTTTATTCAATAAAAGTATTTTAAAATATAAACAGCTTTCATATCGATTTATTCTACAAATCAATCGTCAAAACCCTCAAACTTGCACAAAACATCCAATTTCATACAAAATAAATAAAAATGATAAATAAGATATACAATGATTCATTTAATAAATATTTTGAGCTCGTCTATTGCACACATAATTGGAAACAGTAATACGAAGCCGACTTTAAATAATAATTGTTTCAGAGCGCATTGTACATACAACGAATACGTGCTTAGCTCACCATTTACAACAATGTATATAAGTTACATACCGAGGTGGACTCATAATTTCTATAAATACTTCAACCTGAGACGAAAGTGCACGTCCATACGTAATATTTTACACCTTCGAAGTTTCCTGTTGACGAAGTCGAACGAGAGCCTGAAATTTTTCACAACAGTCCAACAATGAAGATGTGAACATAAGAGACGTCGACAAACCCATTTCACGATACAGAATTCAGATTATTGATTTAGATTGTTTTTCAGAGAAATTTCAGAGGAAACAAAATTCGTTCTCCATTGTAAGGTTTATAAAAATTTACGAGCGTCGCATTCCGACGTTCTTTTATATTATTTTGTCTAATTAATTCATTGCTTCGAAACAAAAGGATGCATATAAGTACATATGTGAAATTTAACCCTTTTCTGCTATATCTATTATTATTATTATATTGAAAATCTGATTACAAAAGAAAGAATTTTTATTCAATTCGATATGAATATTTTTATCAAAAATATTTTATTTTTAGTACAATACACAGTTTATATGTACACTCGTGAACTGTTCAACATACTAGAACATGCATGCAAATAAAAGTTTTATTCGACTAATATTTTTTTCATATGTGATCCACGCTTTAAACTTTCGTATATTGCAACCGTTAATAAAGAGTGATTCAAATGAAAAATATCCATGAAAAAAATGGATAAAACAAAATGTTTGCCATGTCGAGAGCCTCGGGCAGATGCTTTTTGACAAAGGGAAATTTGTACGATTGAAAAGTAGTCGTGTCTACATCAATTATGAAAAATGTTAAAGGGCCTCTAAACGTTTCCATATTTGTATTGTTTGATTGTTCGTTTATGAAATTTAAAAATTTTCAACTTTCAGAGCTGCTTTCTAAATATTGAAAATGGTTGTCAGACAATTTCACAATTTGCAGTAGAAAAAAAATTGAATTATTTGCTTAATATCAACGAAACTTTTATTTCCAGATTCTCTTTTCGTATTGATGAAAATATAAAATGCTTTACGTAAAAAATGATGTATGTTCATATGTACATAGTTGAGACGAGTTCATTTGATAAAATATTTCAGCGAACGATTTGTTTGAGTGAAATTTGAGTTTCGCATATGAATTTTTGAAATTAATCTATTTTCATTAAAATTCTAACAAACTGAACTCGCGCAAAAGCTATTTCGATTTGTTTCGTACACGAGTTTTTCACTTATGCGAAACGTGTATAATGTATAAAATAATATAATGATTGAACTTTATAAATAGCCGGTCGCTATATGAAATATTTTCATCGTAATGACTGTGAAAACGCGCTTCCGTGCCATTTTTATAATATAACCTTTTACAGGGCACATTTGACGTCATAGAATTTTCCTTTTTGACGCCAACGCTGAAAATGATAAATACGAAAATGTACTTTTTGTCACACGAAAATTTCCTGGATGCAAATGTACACTAAATCGTTTTATTTGAGCAGTCGAACTGAAATTGTGCATTTGTAAATAATGTACAATTTCATATTCGAATCAAACGATATTTACTTTGAATTGCAACATAATTTGTTTCGCTTTGGAATAAAATGAATAATTTTCAATAAATGCTTGTTCGATTATATAATTCGAATCTTTTCGCAAGTGAATGATTCACAAGGCAACGATACAACACAATGTTCCGAAGTTATTAAAGTTAAAGACACGTGTCATGTTTCGTTCAAAACTATCCGAAGACATAGAGGTGTTCGAAAACGGCTGGTTTTGAACGAAGCCGTATATTCGACATCCTTATAAATCCTTCTATTCAATTAAAAATGTGAACGATGCTTTTTTTTTCAACGAATGAAGGAAGCGAGCAATTGGTCTTGGTTTTGACACGTTTTGGATTCCAAAAAAAGTATGAACATTCAATTTTTGTATCGATTTTATCGGTTTATTTGATCAAGTTTATTTGATGGTTACGAGGAAACTTTATGTGTTTACTTGGAAAATGAATTTTGCTAGAATTGAGTATAAGCACATATGTGAATAAATGAAAAAAATCTAATCCAAAACGAGAAATTTGGTCTATAAATATGTTCAGTGTGCAGAAATAGTTTCAATAATAGAGTACTAGAGCAAAATACTAGACTTTGAGTCTCAATTTCTCGTAAACTATTGAAAACTGAATTTTCTCGATTCACCTTAATTCAGTTTTACACTTGTACTACGTTTATTCTAAGCTTCGTCAAAATCAATGAAGCGAGATACACAAAGTCCCGTCGCAAAGCTTCAATTGTCCTCGATCAAAGAATGCAATTGAATCGATAGAAAATCGAATCTTCGCGTTGAAATGGGGATAGATATATTTCATTACACAATGTCTTGTAAACTTCAAATAAACTCGATCCAAGAATGCAATAGAATCGATAGAGAAATCGAATCTTCGCAACGAAAAAGGTGTACATTTTTATTACACAACGTCTCGTTAACACCTCGAAGACGGCAGATAACTTCAATATACTTTCAAAAGAACGAAACTGATTTAATTTCGAGTAAATATTAAAAAAAACGACATTGAGTTCGACAATAAAAAAGGTCAAATATTAAGCAAAATCGAGAGTCTCTGTCACGATTCGTTAATGCGAAGAGCCTGAAATCGAAGTTCGAACGACATTCGATCATCATCAGCTCGAAATATCGAGTCTTTCATAATTTATCTTCCAGCGGAAAACGGACTCGTTAGCTCTTACTCGACAAACGCCATGAATATTTCAATGGGAGCATATTATTGTTGAACTCAACAGTTTGGTGTCGCCCACCGAAAACACCCCTCGTACGAATCGATAAACTTTGAATGAAATATCGCCGGGTACACGTATTTGTATTGTTGCTGTGGGAAATACACGTTTCGTATATCGCGTTGTTGTACGAAAAGTCGACCGTTATAAAATCACCCCCGCAAATCCCCGGCGAAGTGTTGTTTTGTTGGAAATTTTATAACCACTTTGTTAAATCGAAGCGAATTTCGTCGAGTTGGAGTATTGACTGTTCTGAGTGCTTGTCGTGTGAATGCGTTTTTGAATATCGATTGATGTGAATGAGTGTGGTTTTTCGTTTCTCTATGATTTATATGATGTTCAAAGCTTACGGTGATTGACTTTACCTTTTGATAAAATTGAGTTTTAATCGACAAATTATTTAGTACAGTCGTTATTTTAATGTATGTATTGAATAATAAAGATAAATACTGTTAAATGACAATACTTGTTTAGTCAATTCGATATCTGAAGTTACGTTTAAACTCAATATGAAATATTGAAATCACACGAATTGACAAGTAAAATTAGCATTAGAATTTTACTAATAAACGCATACACTAGCTAGCAAAGTAAATTTTCACAAATTAATATATTTTACCTAACATAAAAGTGCCTATGGAGTATACCGTTGTGAGCTTTTATCGAAAACTGAAACCAGTGTGTACTTTTACTAATCGGCGTATATTATAAGGCAAGTTTATGTGATGTGTGTATTTTCTACAATTTTTTTTCCTAAATTTTCAATTCAGAATCAGTATCTTCAAACCAAGAAAAAAATAAAGTCGATTTTCGAGTGCATCATCCGGAGAGTATTTCTTTTTAAGATAGATTGGACGAAATAGATAATTATCTAAATAGATTACGACAAAACATAAAAATATATCAGATATCTTCATATAAACACACCCTAACAAAAAAAACCAATTCAAAGCTCTAAAAATCTCAATTTCTCAAACGAAAATTTTGCTCATTTCGCCCAATAATTTCAACCTAATCGAATGCGCTTTTTTTCCAACTCGACCGTATTTTCGTGCCTCATTTCCAAATTCGAAAATCCGAAGGATGCACAACGGCATAGGTAAAAGCATAACATTATACTTTTGCGAATTTTCGAGTGCACCATGTGGCACAATCGGAAAGTTGACACCGTTTCCGCATGCGACAATCGGCTTCTGCCTGGCAATTCTCCACTGCGAAATACACCAGTTTCGTATTATATATAATATGTATATATTGTGTATTTCAGTGTGTGTATATACAGCGATATCTCAGTGTACATGCGCCCGTTGTTCCGTAATAATATCGTATATAACGCGATCGCACTGTACGTGCCACAAGTGCCAAAATCTGGGCGCTTTGGGTGTATCGGAAAATTGCTGCAATAACCTCGTTGTGCAAATTTTAATATTCGAATTCGAATTGTGACGTCGTTGTTGTCGTGATTGTGTCGTTTCAGATCGATGAGATTAGTTTTGATATGAAAATGAGCAGTTTTTTCAGTAAATTGATTAAAAAATTTGAGATTTGGATTTGGTAAAGTCTTGAATTTTTTTTAGTGAAACATTTTTTTTTTCGAACGATTTTGATAAATACCATTAAATGAAGATATTTTTTCATATTGAATAATAAATTATTTATTTCAGAAGCCATTTTGATCAATTATGTACTTTGCGAATTATCTACACACGTAGATTATTATACTGTGCAGCTTTCTATGGCGAGTGGAACTCCCTTCAATTCAATTGAATTTGATGATAATTAACTCATTATAATACGAAAATATTGTTATGATCACATTCAATCCAGAAATCAATGAAGTTAGTGAAAAAAAATAGATCGCATTCATAGCTTACGTTCATTCATGAATTAATATGAAAATTGAAGGATTTTAAATCGATTTTTTATGAAAACGACAAATCTCGATGAATGTCATCATAATGAAAAATCGTAAAATTACTAATTAATATCAATTGAAGTATACTTTAAATCTGTTAAGTGGAAGAATCCGTCATCACATATCTTTCTTCTTATGTTTATAATTTCAAAGAAATTAAGAAAATATTGAATAATATATTAAATGCGTTTCATAATTTTTCAGTCATTTCATTTATGTTATGAGCTGAACGGTTCAAATAAAAAAGTCGAATAATCCTTAAACGTCGATGTGATAATAAAATTCGAAGAAGTTTCACTTAATCTATTCTCATCGCACAATTTGCGTTTGGAACTCGTCAAAAACTTGAACTCGAACAAATCACACAGTCGAAAAGTTGTCGAGACATTAAAATATTATGTATTAGCGTTTGAGTGAGGTCCAAACAAAGTTCGTTACGACGAACTAACGAGTGAATCGATTAAAACGTGTCAGGTGAGTGTACGCGTTTCACTTCAAAGGGTTGAATTTAATTTCAGTTATTCACAGCGATTTTGTTATACGAGGGGCATACGCAGAAAATATGATTTCACATTCTATTTGTGTACGGAATATCGATCAAATATTTACAAATTCTTTCATTTGATAAGGAGATCGGTTTGACTCAGTCGTTGAGTCATGTGCGTTTCGCAAGTAATGATTTCTTGTTTACGATTATTTTGTTATACAAATACGCAAAAATGAAAATCGACTTGTGGAATATACATAGTGGCTATTATTATATGTTTGAACATTTCAGAGATAAATGTGACTAAACTGAACCCAAGATAAGGCCTCAAGCTTGTTTCACTTAGAAAGTATGACGATCTAAAAGGGCAAGGGGTACAATTGATATTTTTGTTAAAATTGAGTTATGCACAGGAATCGCTTCTATGGACGCTCATTTATTTTGTGGCAAAAGGATATAAACGAATTCGGAATGTATGCCGAGATATATTATCAAATCAGTCAACCTCCTCTTAATATATGTAGGTAAATGTTCATCTTTGTTCTCGAAATCACCACGAAAACACTAGTACCCCTTGGTCTTTTCAGTCGTCATATAATATAAAAAAATATATAATGTTGCACAGTGTTGTATTCAGTTTTAATTGGACAACAAATTTTCTTCAACGTTATTCTTATTTGTTTCGCATTTTATGTCTATTTCTGTGATCTGTAACTGTTCCTAATTTAATAAAATAAAATACGAAACACTCGAGCCTAACTCGGGCTCTCTCTCCTGTACATTTCCACGGAAGAAAAACGAGAACTTTCAGCTCGAAAAGACTGAATGAAAATAGACTTGTAGCTTTCCCCATTTGCAAAAGCGTGTGAATAATGGCTCAGCGGACGTAGAGACACACTTTTCAGAAACGAGTACGTTCTGAAAGCCTTGTAAAAAAAAAATATGAAAAGACTGAAAAATTATCGGTTCACGTTCATTACGCACATTTCGTTTTCGGGGCCCGTCAAAGTTGTCAAAGAACAAAGCTACGTTTGAAAAATTTCCCTTACCCCCGTTGTATTTTATTTTATATACAATAATTACGATATGGTGTTTCGCCGGCGACGAAAATGTTCGAACAAAGAAACAATTTATTCCATCAAACAAAAAAGAAACTCATTTTCTCGACCGATGGGAGTCACTCGTTTCTCTCTTCCCTCCCTCTAGGTTTTTCCTCTCTATATTTTTCGTATTCTTTAAATTTCTCTTTTGCTTTATTGACTGGCTCTTTGACTTCTTTATTGCCTCGTATCGAACACACGCGCTCACATACAAGCGAAATCGAAACAAGGCGACAATAAAAATGCTATACACAAAAATTTTACTGGTGGTCGTAGTCGTTTCGGAAAAGACGTAAAAATTTTCCGAAAAAATCCGATTTCTTTTTTATTATTATTAGAATGAATACGCGACTTTTCAAACTGTTGAAGATTCGCGTACATTCTCATTTTATTGGCCGATCTGATTGTTGACAAAAAAATATTATACGACTTCGATTCTTAATACGTATTGATTGTATTTCGAATTAAAATAATCTTAATGAATCTTGTGCGATATAAATATTTTTTATCGAACGCAATACTTTGATTGCTTCTAGAAAATTTTCTATTTGTTCCTAAAATGCGATGAGTTAAAATATACCGAAATTTTGGCACAAAGAACTGAAAATTTCTGAAGATTTATTCGCTGAAATCTCTATCGTTGTCCTCGTTGAATATTAAATTTTGCGGTTCTCTTTTGAACGAAATTTTCTCGTTAGCTTCGACAGGTCTAACAATAAGATAGTCATCGAAATTTTTAAAAGTTGAATAAATAAATGAAAAATCGAAGAATATTTAATATCACCAGTGGAAAAAGTTAGATTGTTCATACAAATACATAAATGCATGCTTTCCAGTGACCTTTTTCATTTTTTACATAAAATGTCAATATACAAATATTATACATATTCGAGTGAGTAGATATAGCACCATTATCATCATCATCATCATAAATAGTTGGTAATTTAAGAATATCATTGCCGTTTAGAATCCATCATTTATATTTTAGCATCTAGTATATTAAATTTATATTAAATTAGTATTACCTAAATATTCATAAGAAATTAATTGAATTTGCCATTTTTTTGAGTAAAATGATATACTACGAGTCACACTTTTAATGCATAATATGATCTTCAAAATTTAAAATCCAAATTGGAGAATTGAAATATTCAACACACAAACATCTAAAAATGAAAAAGAATTCGTTCTTAAGGGATGCAACAATTGGGGTGGACTCAATCGATGCTTCGTCCTCAGTACACTTTCGACTCAAAACTAAAAATCTGAATTCGAAAAATGCAACAATTGTAGCACGATCGAACTATTATTCACCCTCAACACACACACACACTCGATTCAAAACTGAAAAAACCCGAATCGAAACCATCAGAGCTTCCCTCACCATAAAAAAAAAACAAATCATTTTCGAAGAATGCAACAATTGAATCAGGATCAATCGACTCGTCCCCGCTTTACACATTCGTTTCAAAACTGAAAATTTTAATCGAAAAATCAAAACTGCCATCACCAAAAAAAAAAAAATCAAATAGCTAAAAAACAATCCATTTTTAAAGAATGCAACAATTGAATCAGGATCAATCGACTCATCCCCGCTTTACCTTCAACACACATTCGTTTCAAAACTGAAAATTTGAATCGAAAAATCAAAAACTACCATCACTAAAAAAAAAAAAAATCAAACGGCTAAAAAACAATCCATTTTTGAGGAATGCAACAATTGGAGCGGGATCAATCGATGCTCCCCCCGACATCACCCTCAACATACATTCAACACACAAACACCACGCACGCACCCCACCGACATACACAAGCACCCTCGGGGGGGTGACTCTCGCCACGGGTATGCGAGGGTGAGCTGGGGTGCGCGGGCTGCGCGCGCATCGCACCCCGCATCCCCCCCCCGCCGAGGGGCCGGTATAAATTGGAGAGCGGGGGGCGCAGAGGCGCCAAAGCCTCACGGGGGTCGCGCCGCCGCGGTCGCGCTTCGCCCTCTAAGCCGCCTCTCTCTCTCTCTCTCTCTCTATCTCTCTCTATCTCTATCTCTCTCTGTCTATCTCTTTCTGTCTGTTTCTGTCTGTATCTGTCTCCGTATTTCCGTCTGTCCGTCCGTCTGTGCGATGGTTGTTCCGTGAAAGGTGCGCGGCGGTCGTGGGCGTGCGAGATGCCGCGATGCCTGATGGCCAAGAAGTGGAAGGCGTACCCGTGGCCGGAGAGGGCCGCGGACGTGGAGACCACGAGCACCGCTTCGCCGAGGGGGGACGACGACGAGGAGGTGGACGTGGTGGGCGCGGGGGAGGCGGCCGCGGAGGGCAGAGCCCGATGGGGGCCCGCGAGCCCCGCCGCCGCCGACCCGCCCCCTTCCATACTCTACAATGGTGAGTTTCATTTTTTTTTTCAAATATAATAAAAGTCTTATTAAGGGTAGTTCACATGCTGCCGCTGCGGCTCGTGCTGCCGTCGATTTTATTGCTCAAAATATTTTTCCTTTAAATCTTCAGAATAGTTTAAATGCTGCCGCTGCGGCTCGTGCTGCCGTCGATTTTATTGCTCAAAATATTTTTCCTTTAAATCTTCAGAATAGTTTAAATGCGGCTCGTGCTGCCGTCGATTTTATTGCTCAAAATATTTTTCCTTTAAATCTTCAGAATAGTTTAAATGCTGCCGCTGCGGCTCGTGCTGCCGTCGATTTTATTGCTCAAAATATTTTTCCTTTAAATCTTCAGAATATTTTAAATGCTGCCGCTGCGGCTCGTGCTGCCGTCGATTTTATTGCTCTAAATATTTTTCCTTTAAGTCTTCAGAATAGTTTAAATGCTGCCGCTGCGGCTCGTGCTGCCGTCGGTTTTATTGCTCTAGATTTTTTCGTTAAAGTCTTCAGAATAATTTAAATGCGGCTCATGCTGCCGTCGATTTTATATATCTAGATATTTTTCGTATAAGTCTTCGGGGTAGTTTACACGTTGCCGTTGTGGCTCGCGCTGCCGTTACTTACTAGTCGATTTTTTAATGAATGAAGTGGTGAAGGCAAGAGGAGTAATGAAAACGCAAATCGCAGTTGCAGCTTATAAATGAACTTTCAAATCCGATGTCAGAGATCATTTATACGCTGCCGCTGCAACTTGCGCTGCTGGCGCTTTTTTAGCTCTAGATTTTTTTTTTATATATAAGAAAGTGTCAGATACGGTAAGAAAAGTAACGGCGATGCGAATTGAAGTAGCAGTGTGTAAATGAATATTTAAATCTAATGTCATAGATCGTTTAAATACTGCCACTGTAACTCACACTTCCGTTGCTTTTCTAGCTCTAAATATTTTTTGGATATGTGAAAAAGTGTTAGATCTCGCAAGAGAAGTAACGGCAATGCGAATTGCAGTAGCATCATATAAATGAACCGTTTAAATACTGCCGCAACAAATTACGCTGCTGTTGCATTTCTAAATCTCGATCTTTACTCATACTCGTAATACTCATTCACATAGTGAAAAAAAAATATTATAAGATCTTTTATCGATATCTATTGCCTAACAGTTTTATAAGAATAAAATTAAACGAATAAAAATCAGCGTGATTGAATTAAACCAAATTTCATATGACATACGAAACAGATAGAAAGATGAAAACATAAAAGTATTTTTCATCTACTTATTTCTATATGAAAATATGCATAATGAATTAGCTCGCAATAGAATTGACTCCTGAAAATTCAGCAAAAGCTTTTAGTATAATAACTCATCACATCTAATATGCACATTACTCAAAAATCGCAACCGAAAATGTGATGACCCGAATAATACACCATATTTTCTATGAATAAGATTTTCTCAACCGCAAACATATTATTTCTATAAATCGATCTAATATTATTCAATCAGCTGGAATTATTAATTTTCGCATCCAATTGATCGAAACGTTCCAGAAAATCAAAAATAATGTATTTTAATAGAATATGATATGTTAAAGCTTTCGATGATAACAGTAATGAAATTTTCATAATAACAATTAACAAAATTGTTGACTATTTTGTAACAAAATTAAAAGAAAAGTTGAAGAGATATTTAAACAATTAAATAATATATTATTGTTCTAACGAATGCCCAAGAAAAAATAAAAGCAAGAAAGCGCATATTTATAATTTTGAATTCACAAAAAAATCCTTCATACTGCCCATGGAACGATACTGAAAAAAGAAACTAGAGTAAAACGCTCAGCACAGTACAAGTATCGAATAATTTATGATATTACGAATACATAAGTTTTCAGAAAATGTATGGTATTGAAAAAAATTAACGACACAGTCGAAACGAAAACTAGAAAAGTGAAAAATAATCCTCAATTTTGATTTAAAAAAATCGCTCAAATCGCGTTGGATTGAAATGGCGCAAAACGCTAGTGTAAAATGATTAATGGGATACGAGTATCGAATAATTTATGATATAACGAATGTAAATCACATAATTTTTCGTATACTGTGTAGTTTAGATAGGATTTACGATATGGCGAAGTGAAAAAATGAAAAACATTCAATTCAGAATATGTACGGATTATTCAAATGGAATAAGTTTTAAAATGAACGTAAAATATTGAATGTGAATTTTCAAAATATTAACATCAAAATTGATGTTGATTAATCAAATATAACAATATTTTGTAATATGTAGAAAGTGATCAAAGTTCGTATAGAAATTGTAAATAAGTAAAAAAAAAATGATCAGGTTGAATTAATATCTGCAAAGGAATTATTTGTCCTAGATTTTTCGACATTCAACAACTTTCTATCGATATGTCTCAAATAACATACATATCACAAATAACCAAATGATTGATAATAACAAAACCGTTTAAAAATAGAAGCTTCGTGAGTATATTCTCATCAAACAAGAATCATGAAAAGAAACACTTCGAGAATTCACATCTTGCTTAAAATTTGAATGAACTAGCTATTTGCACAAAACAGCCTGTCTTTTGCTAAAATACACGGCGATTCCTGTTAAAATATAAATAGGCAAATTTTTATTTCAAAAATGGAATTTTTGACATCAATACTGCAAATGAGAATGACCAAAGCACAAAACTTTCGAATCGATTGTACCAGGACAATATTCTGGTCGTGGGAAGATCACACTCTTAAACTCACGAAAAATGCATACAATAAACGTCTTTTAAGGTTTCCCGGAAACTCTGAAAACCTCATCACGATACCATCCTCATTTGCAAAGCTCAAACTCAAAAGACTATAGACTTCGCCCTCATACTCACACCATCTCATTGCCCGAAACGCGACCTCCAGAAGCGAAACGGCCATAGAAGGCATCGGAAGCAGCACCGGGAGCACCGGGAGCAGCATCAGGAGCACCAGGACTTCCCCGGCGAGGAACTGTTGCTCCGGATGGCGACTCCGAGGACGAAATTTCGGGGGGGATCTGTTGCTGTTCGCAACAGTTGATTAATAACGCCAACCAGTTGCGGAGGGTGCGCGACCAGTTGAATGGCCCGGGGTTGTTGCACACGCGTGTGCATACGGGGGACGCGATCGATCGCCCCTTTCTGGCTACTTTTTTTCGTTCGAACGATCCGTTTTGTTTTTTCGCCGTTGGGATTTTTCGGTTTGCAGAGCCGGGGCTTTTGTTGTGCGAAGAGCGAGCGGACGGTTGTTGTTCCGATGTCGTTTGATGAATGGTCGGATTTTTTTTTTTTTTTTTTTATTATGTACGAGCAATTCGATTTATACGAGCTGGCTGATTTTATAAAAGGCCGAAGGGTACAAGTGACTTTGCTGTTCAAAGTTGACCATATATGTATTAGGAGGAGGTACTCGTAGAGTTATTTGATGATATATTGAGGCACGCGTTCCGAATTCGTTTGTATCCTTTTGCTACCAAATAAATGAACGTGCATAGAAGCGATTCCTGTGCATAACTCAATTTCGGCAAAAATGTCACTTGTACCCCTTGGTTTTTTCGATTGTCATATGCAAAAGTTACGACTATTCCAAGTGCTTTGATATTTAATTTTTTTTTCTTCGAAAATTGGAGTCAATCAATTTATGCACTTGGAAACTCAAGTGTCTCAACACTTGTGTACTCAACTTAGTCTAATTTAACAGTGAACCTAATCTGACTTAAGACATCAATATTAATATAAAATAAATTAAACCTTGAAGGACTATTTCCCCTCAAATGACACCCCTGCTTTGAATCGCACAATTTTATTGCACGTCTTTTCAATTTGATTTGTGTTAAATATTTTTATAGAATACTAAATTTTCAATACACGCCATTCAATCGAATCAATACGTGTATTCGTACATTATCCATTTTTCAATATTTGATGATAGTTATTTTGAATAATGCAGTCCATTTTGAATAATATAATATGAGCAATGAGCGTTATTGAAGCACATGTACACAAGTACATAGAAAGGAAAAGTATTTTTTTAGTCTTTATCGTGTTCAATTATCTTATTTTTCTGCGATAGGAAAATGTAGGTCGTTCAGAAGACATTCAATTTTAATCTGGAAAATAATTAATTCGAATCGGAAAATCTGTATATACGAGTTAGAATTTATGTCGAGAGCTTTCGGAAAATTTTCGGTGTCAATTAAACGAAATGCAATCGAAAGCTCGTTCGCCGATATTAACGGCTCATTCAAATGCAAATGCTTCAATTTGCATGGCAAAGTGCAAAAATAACGCAGACATATAAATTTTCGATTTATCAAGTATTGATTCGAATTGATGCAATCATAAATTCCGATTGTGCCCACCTCTCTGTACACTACGCGTTTCACGCTTTGCATATTTGATATCACAATACACTTGTGATAATTGAATTTTTCAAAACTGGAAGCGAATGTGAATTGTTTACGATTTGTGTGTATTGTGATGATACTGTTTAAACTAATTATTTCGATGGAAATGATTTGAAAATATATGAGCTTAAATTAGAGCGGAAAATCATAATAATATTAAGATTTTGATAAAAAATCTTTTCAAAATATTAGATGTAGAAATAAGCGAATTTCAAATCGAAAGAAATCACTCACAATCTAAACAAATGCAAGCGAATCGTAGCACTACAACTACAATAACTCTTTTTTTTTCCAAATTACAACTGAAAATACCAAAGTGTACAAGTTACTTTGAGATGATTTCGATAAAAGTGGACTCTTTGAGCATGTATTAGAAGAAGGTCGAGCGATTTGATGATATATGTATATCGACACACATTTCGAATTCGTTCATATCCTATATATGAGCGTACATATAACCGATTCGACTTGGGCAAAAATATCACTTGTACCCTTTGTCCTTTTCAGTCGACAATCTGTAGATACAACACGAAATAAAAGCCACCCAACCTCCCCCTTCAAATGAAAAAAAAACGAATAGCTAAAATGACGCCCCCGTTACGGAATCATCTTCGAGCGGCGCGATCGAGATTTTCGCAGCGTCGGCACCGGGGACAGGGGGCGGCGCACCCGGCCGGGCGCTCCGCCCCCTGCGCCCCCGTCCCCGGAATAATGTGTCGGGGGCCTTGGTCCGGTGCCAAAAAACGTTCGCAGTCCCGGCCAGAGACGTCCGTCCGTCCGCCGCTTGCTGCAATGCGGCGATGGCCACGTGCACTGCGCCGCATTCGATGCAACCTCCCCTGGCCAGGGGTGCAGTTTCCTGAATATTTTCGTTATTTATATGCACTGATGATGATGATGCTCGTGAGGAGACTAGAGTCTCTAGCCTCACGAGTCTCAAGTCTGAGTCTGAAGTCTGAAGGCTGATGTCTGAGTCTGAAATCTGACTCTGAACCAAATTTTTCAATAGTGATTCTCCGAAGTGACGGAATGTTTGTCAAAATATAGTTAGTATAGATACAAAATAGTTGTGAAGCATGAAAATAAAGTCTTTAAAATAATAAATATACCATACATTGATCTTCGATAGCTAAAATACTATTGAGAGTCACATTTTTGTTCTTTTCTACTATTTCATGTCTATACTCACACTAAATTTCTTCAAATTTTTATTGAAATCGGTGAGGACCACTTTGAGCCTCTTCTTATTAGATTTTTTTCTATTTGAACATCGTCAAATAGTGAAATGATGAATTTTTAATAATTTGTTAGAAAATTTTCTTATAAGATTGGTTTGGGTCTTTTCTACTTATCTATATTTAAATTTATCTTATTGAGAGTGCCCATAATTGTACAACAGTAAGTTTTTATTAAAATATAGGCCGGAAATCGAATCAGGATATCATTTCTTGTTATCGAAATCAAAATCAAGGATATGTTATATCAGCTTGAAAACTTAACGCAATTATCCTCCTATTTAATCACTGCTACAATTGTAATATATATCAAAAAATATTCTGTAAATATTTAGAATAATATCGAGTTGGATTAAAGATTTATTTTATTTAACAAAACTTTTTATCGGGTTAGAATGTCTGTTCTCAAAATACAAATATGTAGATAAATTAATGTTAAAATTTGCAATATAAGTAAGATAATTGTTATAGGAGAAATATGATGTCAAAGTAAACAATATTATGTCATTTCCATAATAAATTATATTTAGTTATGACTCGACTTAATAACTAAAATATTAAAATATAAAATAAAATATTATTATTATGTTATAGAATATAAAAAATCAATGTGATAATGAAACATCAAAGTAGAATAGTTAGGTAAAAATGTGAATTTTTGATATTTTTCACTTATTAGATATTTGACAGATTTTATTCAGAGTTCAAATGATAATTGTAAAATCGATGCATAGGATTGAATTTAAAAATCATTGATTGTACATTTATAAATTTATTATAATTGCAAATAATTCATATGATGCAATCAGATGAAAAAAAAACACAAATGACCGAAACCATAAAAATGAAGTTTTGTCAGACAAAAGTTATAGTCAAAGTATGTTTGCCGAAAATACAAAAATGGAAAAACCCTAATCTTCACCCTTTCATCGTAAAATTTTTCAATATAATAAAAGTGGTATGAGTGTAAAGGGTTGAATATTACTCTTTGTGTAGCGAGGCGACAAATTAATTTGATAAAATATAAAAGAGAGTTGGAATGCGACGGTCGTAAATTTTTTGAAACCGTACAATAGAGTGTGTATGGTGATGCCTTTTTCCTGGACAGTTTTCTTTTGGATATTCAAAATTTTCCACTTCTGAAAGAATATTTCAGAATACATGTATTCATAATAGTTTGAATCATCTTTCAACTATTCTTACAGACTTATTCTCACGTTTCAACATCTATTGTGATTTTTGGACGTATGTAATGGAATAGGTACATGTATCGAGTTGGGTCTTGTGTATAATTTTGAATTTGAGCGAAACTAGGCCACGCCAAGAAGGTGTCATTGAAGTGATTGATTGCTTCAGGCTGGAGCTTTCGATAGATAAACAGTACACGGGCTAATTTTCATACACGAGCTGAAAAAAGGAAAATCAAAGCGATTACTGATCATATCAAATTCTGATATAATAGAAATACGATACTCTTGACTATGTGAAGGATTTAAAATCAAATAAAATATCATATTTATCATACGTACACATAAAAAGCTGAAATAAAAATGTAGGTTTTGTATTCAAGTTGATATTATCCATTGCCTTGTTATAAGTAAATGATAATGTTTGAAACGTGTTGTTATTATCTTTTAATTCAGCAATAGTAATCTTGAATCATTAATAAATATCAATAAATTATTTATGCTGCAGTTATCTTTAATGCTTTTAATTGATTCACGAGTAAAATGATTCTGGAAGATGAAGTTTGTATGACAATCATTATTGTAAATATATCTTATTTAATAATTTATTTATACATATTATTCCTACAAATATACCAATCTATATTGATCCAATAATTTTATCATCTGTATCATATTATTATGTGTAGATGCTGTCATCTCGTACATCATATTTGTACGAAAGATTTACAATAGTGAGATTTGAATCTACCGTGACTGTGCATCGAACTGTAAAGTAAATTCTGCAAATTTAAATAGTACAGTGGTAAATTAACTTATGAAAATGAAAATACCGTCACCTGAGTTCCATATATTTGTTTAGCTGGTATTTCAGATTTGTATTTAAACTTGTGTGGTATCTCGGAAGATTTTAATTTTGACAAATCTGGAGAATACTCTCAATGATGTTGAATTTTTATCATCATTTAATTGTAAATCATGTATAAATGGTTCTCTAAGCTGAATTAGTACAAAAGTAGTCATTGTATCAACTCAACGACAGTTTGAATCAAATTATTACCTCAAACAAAAACGGTCGTTGGAATCTGAAAATATGAAATATCAAGCTATTAATATATTCAATAGGAATTTTTACTATTTGATTACAATAACAAGCTTTCATTTGTATTTTTTATTATTAAAAAAATAATAGATTTCATCAATAAGGTTATGATTTATGTTAAGTTAATCGAAATGAGAGTCAAGCCAAGTCAGAATAACGGCTTAAGTCAAACTGAAAAGTACCTCTATTTGTCTCAAACTGAATAAAACTGGAAGTGACATCAGATATAAACTTGGGATTATTGTTAGGTTATGTATGCATAATTTTGACAGTTAAAACTTAACTTTAGATTTTTTGACCATGAATCAATAAACGAATAAAATATAATTGAATACAAATTAAATACCTTTTCTTGTATATTGTGCAATTACAAACATCGCTGAAAAACACCATTCATCACAAACGATAAAAAAATGAGGTCACGAAACGTGAACTTGTGGCCAAAATAAATAAAAAAACTGCAGCGAGCGCGAACTAAAAATCTGACAGCTGACTGTCAAATCCGAACTGCATGAAGATAATCATTTTTTACCATTAGATCAAGACTAGTATCAAGTTAGAATTGGTAGTTGTGATGAATTATGAAAATAGCGCGAATAAAATATAAAAATTCAAGCTCGGAAATTCATCGATGTACAAGATTACGTGTGAAGTGATAAAAAAAAAGATTGAAATATGCGATTACAGCCCACACAAACGTTAAGGGAACAAATCAACTTTTAATCACGCTCAGTGACATCAGTGACGTCACGTTACGGGCTTCAGTGAAATTATAATCCTTTAGGGTCGACCCTCTTCGACCGCTTGAATCGAATTAAGCGCGGTTTAATTTCGCAATTGTTGCGTTAACTCGGCCCGTTTGAACAGAATACTTCGAGCTGAAGTTATCTAACAGAGCGATTTGCAATTTTTTTAATATCATTCATGAAATTCTGAAAAAAAAACTATACAAAAAAGAAAATCCTTTCTTACCATTTTTAAAATAAAAAAAGATTTTTCATAATTTGCAATTCACAATTAGATAGAAACGTATTTAAGAGAGTGCCTGGTGTGCGGTCATTTCATTTTCAAAACGTTTATAATTTTGATATCTTTTCACTTTTCTAATCCTTGAGTTAGTTAATTACACTTACTCCCTGACATATGAAATCGGTATTAGAGTGATACCTACTACTTATCTCGTGGAGTTAGAGTATAATTTTAATTAATATGAGTGTTAAAAAAGTCTACTTCTCAGCCACATTCATCAGATTCCGGTTTCACGTAAGAAAATTTTAATTAATTTCAATTTTGAAATAAGAAATTTCAATTCATTTTTTTTACAGCACGCCCACGTCGGCAAAGCGCTTAAGCACGAAAAGAAACCGATTGAACATAATTTACTACATTTTCGCTGAAAACACTGAAAAACTCATATATAAAATAACGACTGCCGTCGCCGCGGGTATGAATTAAATATTTTTTAACCGAGCGGACAAAATTGGAATTCGACACGAAAACCGCTCGCATAAGCGTCGTTAATTTTTCAAAATCGAACCCAACCGAGATTTCCGAATGGAAAAAAATCGAAAAAAGTAAAGTTTCCCGCCGATTTTTCCTCCGCCTGTATAAACAACCGCGACGGTCGGATGCCGATTTCTCATTTTTATGGCTACTTACCCCTCCTCGAGATATATTAGCCAGATCAAAAAAGCGAAAAAAAGGCGGGAAAAAAAAGAGAGAGAAAGGGGGCGCGTATTAAGGGCGTAATTTATCGGCGAGCTGCGCTCAAATCCGCACACCCGAAGCGAAAAGCTTTATCCGAACCCGAGGTTCTCAAAGTGTGCTCGTTTTCGACAGGGGTGTCGTTTGAGAAGGGCTGTTTAATTACACTTTCAAAATTGCTGAAAAAAAATGAGTGCAGTGTAGTTTTTGTAAAGCATTTGCTGCAGTAATTGTTTGAAAAAAATTTTTGGTCATTGATATGGTTTTTGATAGATTGGATTAAGTTAGGTTAGGTTAGACTGTTTTTTTTATTTTTTCAGATTAGATAGACTTAATTAAATTCAAAAAAAATTTCATTTGCGGCACTTTTATGATGTATAGCACATATTCAAGTAACACGTATGAAGTTGAGAAAAAATGTACCAAATTCTTTTAACGTAAAATATATTTTTAACTCTTCTAGATTCGATTGATATAATGTGTTTTCCTCATAAACAACTAACAATAAGTAGTTTCTATTTCAATTCTATGGCCACTTCACTTACTTAACTATTCATGAAAATTTTACTAAATGTGAGCTCTAAACCTGAAATCTGAAAATAATGTTTGTAAATATGTAGATACTGCAATCGTGTCAATATAAAAGACATATGAAGACAATTCAAAAGTTATTCGGGTGAATTTTCGTGAAAAAATGTAGAATCGAAGGCAAATTTGAGCAGCTTTTGCAGCAAGGTGAACGAAACTGGCAACAGGCTTCCATCCATAAGGATATACTTGGAGGGCAGGTGTTGTGACGGCCTATTTTCAAGCCCTTATCGGATCGGGGTTAAAAAGCCTTCGAGCTTCGCCCTAAGCGTCTACGTATCGGCTTTTCGTATATTCTATTTTATTTTCGCCGTCTACTATCTATCGGGCCCAATTACAGTAAAAGCTCTCGACAAAATTCAAAACGACCATAATAACCTATACGTACTGCGATAATACAGCTTTTTCACTTTTACTGGTCGAACGATTTCCATTTTTAGTTAGATTGCTTTATCGCAATATCAGTTTCTATGACTCGGAAGGACGACTTTAAAAATTTAGACCGTGCACAAAATATGCTACAACCTTCCAAAGTAATAAAACCTTGAAATGTAATAATGCAGAAACTATTTTAAATGTATACACTATAACCTTAGATAGTTTCACTATGAAATAATAAGCTGTCAATGAGTCTATAAATAACATGCATACATAAAATTGAAAAATAAATGATTTTAATTTGAAATTGTATTGTTCAAAGTGGAAAGCTTTCTTACAACGAAACATTGAGAATTAATAATACAATATTTTTGTAATATATATGAAATTTTTTTCATAACGCATTAAGTTCGTTGCAAAATTAAAAAATGCATTTCCATTTAGCACAATTATACATTCGCCAGATAAACCATAATTTCAGAATCGTCAGACACACGAGGTCGTCTTCTATCGAAAATTCGCTCGTTAACGAAATGAAACCGAGTTCCATAATCGAGTCGGTCCATATTGGATTAGTTCCATATGCAATATCGGCTTGGCTCGCCGAGTAATTTCTAGCAGTTATGCAACGCGGTTATCCGGTTAACCGATCGAATCGCGGTTAATTTCTCTAACCGGAGAACGAATCGCTTTTGTATTTCCCTTTTATTCCATACCGTTTTTTATAAAGATACATACTCTATTGGATGTAATTAGGGGCACTTTTCATATATTTGAAAAAAAATATTCGAATTTTTTCGGCACAATTATTCTCAACCTTGATCTAGCATGTAATATTTAAAATCGTACTGTTCATTTATCGAAATATAGAAATGTTTAAAACAACAAGAAACAGCTTCATAATTGTAAGCACCAATTTTTACGAAAATTTATGAAAATTTAATGAAAGAAGGGAGGATTGGTATAGATGAAGAATTAGATACAAACGAATAAAAATAACATACTGAATATTCATGAAAATGATTTATAATTATATGATCTATGTGATCTTAATAGGATTCTAACTGGGAAAAATCTTTGACCAACTATTATAAGCATATAATTTGGTTATTCTTTTAATTATGTAGTTTTTTTTATTCATTTGTATCAACCCTCCAAACCAATGATTCCTAATGATGAACTGAAAAACTCTCACAGGTTTTGTCGAAAAAATATATGAAAGTTCAATATATTTGTAAAACACACAAAAATATAGTTTCATATGTATCATTTTGATGTTAATTTAATATAAAAAAAACGCAAATTTTAATTTTTATAATTGTTCCGAGTGTTTAATTCACGTTCACGATTGCGTTACGTATTCTCGGCGCTTTCGTTTCGTACAAATGCAATCGCGGCCGTTATAACGATCGGGTCATGAATATTAACGAAATCGTTATTGTGTGTGTTTGCGGGTACGTTTCAGTCGATAACGTCGTTATATTCTCGTTAGACAAATTCGCCAGCACTGGTCATTAATAAAAGATCAGTCCGAATAAATTTCGTTACGAACCCGTGTTTCGAACGGGACTCGTTCGTGCAATGCGGAGTTATTAAACGTTACATATGTACTTTTTTTTCGACTCATCGTTATTTTTTTTTTTGGTGCATTCAATTGATATACAGTGATAGGTTTGAATTATTGTATTGACATTTCTATTATTTTTTTGCTAGGAGCAATAGTTTTAGTAGTTATTTATCTCCTTATTGAACAAAATTTTCAATTTTTCAACGGTCTGTTTTTCTCAGTTTTAATTTAAAATTATATATTTTTTTATACTGTAGTATAAGTTTTCCATCTGAAATCTAGTGAGCAAATTTTAAAAACAAATACATAGAACATACAGTAGTTTTAATAAATCATCATTAATGTACACGAAATAAGTGAAACATAGCGTCATTGGAGAAGCTTTATTATCGGAAAACCCCAATAAGACACATTACTATAACTTTCTCAATTTAATTTGGTCTACATTAGTTCGTCAATTTTTATTTAAATCAGCCAATCATGTTATATCTATCGATTCAAAATGTCAGAACTGAGGCGAAAAAAATTCAAATCAAGATATTGATTAGTAAATAATAAATTTATAAAGATTAATCTAATCTTTAAATAAATCTAAGAATGACCACTAATATTAAATCTCGAATCGATTTTCGATCCGCCGAGATAATTCCTCGAGAGAACAACCGAGTTCGACTGCGCCAGTTATGTTATATGTATCTATCGATTCAAAATGTCAGAACTGAGGCGAAAAAAATTCAAATCAAGATATTGGTTAGTAAATAATAAATTTATAAAGATTAATCTAATCTTTAAATAAATCTAAGAATGACCACTAATATTAAATCTCGAATCGATTTTCGATCCGCCGAGATAATTCCTCGAGAGAACAACCGAGTTCGACTGCGCCAGTTATGTTATATGTATCTATCGATTCAAAATGTCAGAACTGAGGCGAAAAAAATTCAAATCAAGATATTGATTAGTAAATAATAAATTTATAAAGATTAATCTAATCTTTAAATAAATCTAAGAATGACCACTAATATTGAATCTCGAATCGATTTTCGATCCGCCGAGAGAACAACCGATATCGACTGCGCCAGTTATGTTATTCAGCACATCTCGAATAAGCCCGAGCAAAATCGCCACCCCCTAAAAGTCCACCCTCGGAATCGCCACCCCCCGAAAATCCACCCCATCGAAGTCAGCTTTTCCATTGATCGGCGATGGGGTGGCGGGTGGGCGACTTCTTCGCGCTTATTTTCGTCCATTATGCGATATTGTTCGGCGGAGCTTTTCCGTTCATCATTTTTCACGAGGCGTTATCGGTTGCCAAGTTCACCCACCCACTTCTTCAGCCCCTTCTGCATCGCTTCGTCGATATAATGAGCTCGAGATATTGTGCGGCGGAGGCTTTGTCCGATAACGACTGGTGACGGTCAGTAATTTATGGTTTTGACGTAAAAAGTGCCCGGTATCTAGACGATATGATCTGCTTCGGTCTGATTTATAGTTTGGATAGTGATTTTGTCTCGGTGCACTCTGTTGATTCTCATTATCTTTCGTTGAATGTACTAAAATTTTATTTCAAGTTCATCTTATGGAGATGAAATCAAAATCAGAGCCAAGAATGTATGAGGAAAAACGTTGCTTGTGTTCAAAAAGATTTTCTCTCTACACTCATGAACTAACTTAAAAATGAAATTAATGTGATTTGTAAATAAAGAAATGAGTAATTTTGTCTTTATAAAGTGAACCTTAGAATTAAATATTTTTTCCGTCAAATGTGAAATGTATCTGTAATTGTTTCCAATATTGTCGAAATAGGATTGTTTTGAACTGTATATGATTTCAGAATGCCCTTAAATAGTAAAATATCTAACAATTAATGAAAATACAGCAATTTTGAATAGTTAAAGTCAAGGAAAGTCGTTTGTGCTCTTGAAAAAAAAAGCACGTTTTCAAGATATAAAAGCATTGAAAGGAATACGTTGTATGTTTTTCAAACAATCACTGTGCGTTTTATTTGTACTAGGGATTACAATTTACCAAAAAATCACATCATTCTCGACCAGCGATGCATCCTTCAATTCGTATCTAATACGACATATTGTATTATATCGTCCTACAAAAACAATCAAGCGACACACAAATTAAACTAATCTATGCACAGTTTCGCACAAAACGTTCATCTCTCGTTCTCAGTTTCCCACGAAAAGTCTCCGGTAGCATTTCAGAAGCGCTGGAAAAACGATTGCGACACAATGTCGTTTCAGCTTAAAACCGGAGAACATTACAAACAGAAAGTGTCGTGTAGGGACAAAGGGTGGTTCGGGGTTAAACCATTTACACCAGCCAGCCACGGACAGCCCAAATTGCTTACTTCAAAAACACACACACACAAAACACATTAAAGCCGGTCCGGATTTCGGCTGTGTATATTAGAAATTGTGCATGCATTGTGTTTGCGCGAGATGCACATTGGCGACTTTGTGTAACGTAGCCGAGTCGCAAATGCAAATTAAAGTGCACTCACTCTACGTGTTTGTGTTTGATATAGTTTCGTATGGATCGGATTGAATTGTTCGAGCGATTTTGTGCGAATTAATTGGAATTTGACTGTTGTACGAAATGCGAAATGAAGGTGTTCCGCCATTTATAAGGATTCGCTTTTATGTTGTGAGGAAAATGTGTTTTTTTTTTTTCGGTGCTGTTTGAGGATTTTTTATGAAAGAGTTTGGGAAAATCTTTTGAAAGTTTACGAAATTTGTTCAGTGACAATAGAAAACTTAAATATAGCGATTTGTGAAGAATTTTCATTAAAAACGTTGACGATGCTTGGTCGGGTTTTCGTCAATTTGACTGATTTTAATAGTCGATATCTTTTACAAACGTTTTTAAAAGATAAATGAGGAATTTACTTATACATTTTTCATTTAATAAAGTAAATATAATTTATTTATCTCCATTTAAATCTACAGCTTTACTTAAATGTACCTATAATGAAACACATTCTTTTAATTTGTAAGGAATCCTAGCTTTTAAGAGGAACACATCTACCGTATAGCTTCGATCAAATCACAATCAATTTACTAATTTAAGATTCCGCAACCGATAGATTCGAGTTCTAGCACAATTCGAACATTTAGCACAGTAAGCAAATGCACTCAAGCCGCTACAAGCAATAAGCATATAACGGCAATGTGTACAAATCAATTATTCAAGTGACAAGGACCAACGTCAATTGTGCACGTTCCGGTGGCATTTGGCAACTAGCGAATGCAAATTGTTGATTGACGTGTTGCGCCAGATATGCAACACTGCCTTCTATATGATACATATAGTATTGTGTGAAATCTGGACATTTTTGATGAATTTTCAACAATTCCTCTCAATAATGTACATAGACAAGTTTACATTTTAAATTATGTCAATTCTAATTCGACCAATCCAAACTTTGTCATATTAAAAAGCGACATTATTGAAAAGCCCGCTACGTAACGAGCTCAAATTAAACATTAGGATCGCAAACTTCAGCGGTCATAATCACAACGTTCTGAAAGTTCCCGAACGACGTGCTTTCGGAAAACACGTCCTGGAGAGAATAGAGAGGCTCGGATGACAAAAAGCCAGTTCGCAAATGCAGGCAAAAATCTCCCCTGTACACGGGGGACACTCGGTGCAATTTGCGGTCTGCGTTGTCGAAGGGCAAATATTTGCCGGAGCTTTCGCCTCGGAGAGACCTTAAGCTCTTTAGTGACTCCGAGACTGTTGGGTTTTGAGGATTTCATGAGATTCTACACAGTTTTGAAGTGTTTCTGACTATCCGGATTGAGAATGGTTATCGTTCATTAAAATCGTATTGTTGCTTTATTTTTATTGAATTTAATGGATTTCAGGAGATTCTATACAGTTTTGAAACGTTTCTGACTATTTGACTCGTGATTAGTTATTGTTTATTCAAATCGAATTGTCATTACAGAATTGGATGTATTTGAGTATTATTTCATTAAATAAGTTCAGTATTTTTTTTTTTCATATTTAAGGTTTGGTCAAACGCATGATGATTGAGTCACTTAGTGCACAATGTGATTAGCTCCATGAAAAAGTCCGAAAAATTTTGAAACACATTTAAAGTTTAATTTAATAATCACAATTATGAAAATATAATTTATAATAAGCTACGAATGCGATAAGTTTGATTTAGAGTTCAGAATAAATCAATTTTTTTTTTGAAAATTGAAGTCAATCACGTTACGCACTGAGCGCCATAACTGACGTGCATTTTTCGTTTAAATCAGTATATCGACGAAATTTTAATCGAATTTAGCACATCGTAAAAGCAATAATCCTACAATAAGGCCGCTATGAACAAACCCATAAAACACAGTCGTACAAAAGCATCGAACAATTCGTACAATTCGCGTTAACGCATTTAGAGCCCGCGATAAAATTGAAATGCAATCCTCTATGCATACACTTCGAATTGCATACGAACGAATAAATCTGCGATTTTTGCATATTTCGGCTCAAAATTAGTACATTTGACGCTTGTTTACTCACGATGAGCAAACAGGCGTTTTACATATTTCGGCATGAAATTAATACATTTGACGCTTGTTTGTTCGTCGTGAACAAATATTGGTTTTAACGGTGCTTTTGAGTCTCGATAATTTCGGTTTTAATCCGAATTTTTGTTCGATATGTATTTTATATATATATATATACGTACAAAGCTGCAATCTTGAGTTTAGAATCTCTAGACAATTTAGAGTGCACTTTGCCGAAGAATTCGTCACATTCGTTGCACCGCATACACTCATACTGTCTGTTTGTTCTCCGACTATTATTTGCGGTTTCAGACTATTTACTATAGTGCATATTCCCTTGTTTTACACAGGGATGTCGATTTCCTCTAATATACATACATTTGAAAAATAATCCAAAATCAATTTGATTCTATATCATAAGAAATTTTGTCTGAACACATCGCACGAAAATATTCGCAAACGATTCCGAATTCGATTCTTGGAACTCAGCACGAAAAGCGGTCTGAATATTTCAGACTGCGATCTAAAAATTTCAGTCTGCGACCTGAAAATATCAGACTGCGACCTGAAATTTCAGCCTGTGATCTGAAAATAAAGAGTAGACAACCCTGATTCGTGTACGTGTTCGGTGTTGGGCTCTTCGGTGGTACGGTTTCCTCGTTTTCTTGCATCATTTATTGTCACTGCATAGTTCGAAATGCATTCTGCTGCGGATGAACTCGAAAAGAGGAGCATGTGGCGAATGCATGCGAATTTCGCTTCAAAGCGATTCGTGAAAAGCCGATGGAAAAATAGATTTTTTTTGTCAGTTTGAAAGGGAAAATGTTTTGAATGGTTTGTGTTTTTCTTTTTGGCAGAAAAAAAATGAATCGAATGAATTATTAATTAAGGATGTACATATATGAAGTGATTCTTATGAAAATTTATATTTTTTAGTTATGCTATCAGCTGAATCATCTGTGATCTTTTGTTGTCTGATTTTTTATGTGATTACAGATTTTTTTAAGAAGTAATATTCAATTGAATATTTGAATGCATTTGAATTTCCTTTTCATAAAATGCATAAGATGTTTGAATTAATGAAAACATTTCTTTAATGTTAATTCATTTGTTTTTGTTAAAATATGTAATTTTCCTAGTCTTCGATAAAAATCTACAAAACTCAAAATTTAAGCATTATAAACCTGATGAACATGATAAACCCATCCATAACGATATTCTTTTCATATTTATATTCGTATCTTACTGCATTCTTACGTAATAAGTACACTAATTCTTCCATTTACGAAATGTCAAATACAAACACTGTTAAGCAGATTTCCGACACTTCACAAACATAGAATTGAGTCTACATACGACGACTGAAAAGGCCAAGAGATACAGATAACATTTCTGCCTAAATCGAATTATGTACGCTTCCAAATACGCTCATATATTTAGTGGCATAAGGATATAAACAAACTTGGAACGTGCACTTCGATACATCATCGAATGACTCGACCTCCTCCTAACACTTAGAGCGAACTCTTCTCAAAATCACTTGCACCCCTCGTCCTTTTCATACGTCATATGTACGTGTTTCGGTGCTAAACGACGAGAGGCGCTCGAGCGTTTTTCACGCGCTATTTCAACGCGAATCCGACGCCCGGTTTCGCCCACGCACGGCCAAAAGGCGACTCCCACGCCAGAAATACGTTTATGCACGTGAGTAACGACGGTTAGAATAAAATTTGCACGGCGATTACGTCGGGAGAATCGTGCGAGGGTCGCGACTCCCCGGAACTTAATTACGATTCCTTAACGGCCGTAACGGGCTACAATTTCACGGGTGTCGCCCAAAAATACACACATATATGCACATGTGTATGTGTGTGCTGATTTTCCATTTCAAGTTGAATTATTTTCGATTTGAGTCGAATTTTCGATTTAATTTGAGTTTTTTTTTTGGTTTGAGTTGAATCTATTCGAGTTGAATTATGTTCAGTTCGAGTCGAGTTGAATAGTTTTGAATTCACGTTAATTTATGTTCAATTAAAGTTAAATCGTATATCGTAAATCGAATAATTTCCAATTCAAATTTTGAAATGTTTCAAAAATTTTCTCAAATCATTTTAAATACCTACTTAGGTATACAATTATTTGAATTATCCAAAGTAGGTCTGTTTAATTTTCGAATTGAAAGAGAAATTATTTAATTGGAAATAGAAATTAATTAACTTGGAATAGAAACATTGCACAGAGAAATGTACTTTCTGAAATTTAAACTGCAAATTTAGTCGCAATCTCTCATAAAATCTATTCTTATTAAACAACACTTATAGATATTCATTCAATTTCTAATATTCTTCAATATTGATATATAGTGCTAATATATAGTGCTAATATACTTATCATAGCACACCGTTACACAAAATCGGTTAAATAGAATCATTTTGACGACAATGTTAATTGTTTTCAATTTTTTCCACCCCATATGAACCGGGCTTAAGTGCGGTCCTGTTCGCGTTACAGCCTGTCCCAAAATACGCGTCCCGTGTAATAAAATATAAAGACACACATCCCTTACGTGCTTTTCGCTCGAATTTTTCCCCGGATGATTAGAGCCCAGTCCGGCCCTGGACCATTACGTTCGCCGTATAATAGAAAATGCCTCAATTTGAACGTACCTTATTTAAGATTCTCGTTTATATAGAGTTTTGGTTCAAATATTATTCATGTGATGTGAAAATTATATTCGTTTTACAACAGTCGAATTAATTGTGGACTATTCATTTGAAAAATTTTACATATTTTTTTTTAAATAATGATATTAGTTTCAAGATATGAACGAGTAAGGTTGTTTATATTTCATTAAAATATTAATTTGAATGTGTCTACATTTAATTCCACAAGTGTATTTCGGCATGATTACAATGATAAAGCATCTTGAGTATTTTGATTCGCATCAAAGATTTTGGTTAATTTATTAAAGAGAGATTTTTCTATTTTTACAAAAAATGTTTTTATATGTAGCGTGTAAGTCAATTTTCCTTTTGAATATTCTAAAAACAAACAATGCCTTTTCCGAGCGGGAAAAATTCGCATTCGGAGAGCTTAACTGCGTATGAAATTTAAACGAGCAAACACCGCATAATTCCTCCGTTTACGTCCCTCGATTAACATACTAAAGCAACAGTTTTTTACATATAAATAACATAATACGATTCCATTCTAGAATTCTTCGAAAAGGGCGCGTTTTCGTGAACGTGCGCAAACAAAGCGTGCGCCATATGCAAATGGCGTATTTAATAATGTACACGACCTCAAACTCGGTAATCAAAAAGCGTACACCACTAAAACCGCCATATTATAAATCTATATAAAGCTTAAATATACCTCGACGTAATCTATGCATTGGAAATTGTTATTTTTAATCGATATATATTGGGAAAGTTTTTCCGTACGATTTGCTTGAAAATGTTTTATTTAGTTGTTTTGTATTATGTTCGATATTATTATTAGTTGCGTAGATATTAAATTAATAACTCATCGATCGTATCATTGTAATTTGAACTCGTAATAGCTTTAAAATAAAAATGAATAATACATAATTATATTTATGAAGTTATTGGAGTTTTAATGTTAATTTTTAGGCGAGCGTTGACAATTTTAATAACACCGTCATCGAATTATGCTCCTCAAATACTTCATGGGCTATTTGTTCGAAAAAACTGGTGGGAGTGGCTCAGTTTTCGATTCCACAACACCAGGAGTACATAACGAAAAGCAGGTAGCTGACCAGCGGTTGTGGAAGTATTAGGCGAGCTTTGACAATTTTAATAACACCGTCAATGAGTTATGCTACTCTAATACCTCAACATTTTTTTTGAAGTCAAGGACAACAAAAACAACAACAACAACAACAACAACAGCAAAAACAATGACGAAAACTGAAAAGATTTTCGATTCCACAACGCCAGGAGTACATGACGAGAAGCAGGTAGCTGACCAGCGGTTATGGAAGTATTAGGCGAGCGTTGACAATTTTAATAACACCGTCATCGAATTATGCTCCTCAAATACTTCATGGGCTATTTGTTCGAAAAAACTGGTGGGAGTGGCTCAGTTTTCGATTCCACAACACCAGGAGTACATAACGAAAAGCAGGTAGCTGACCAGCGGTTGTGGAAGTATTAGGCGAGCTTTGACAATTTTAATAACACCGTCAATGAGTTATGCTACTCTAATACCTCAACATTTTTTTTGAAGTCAAGGACAACAAAAACAACAACAACAACAACAACAACAGCAAAAACAATGACGAAAACTGAAAAGATTTTCGATTCCACAACGCCAGGAGTACATGACGAGAAGCAGGTAGCTGACCAGCGGTTATGGAAGTATTAGGCGAGCGTTGACAATTTTAATAACACCGTCATCGAATTATGCTCCTCAAATACTTCATGGGCTATTTGTTCGAAAAAACTGGTGGGAGTGGCTCAGTTTTCGATTCCACAACACCAGGAGTACATAACGAAAAGCAGGTAGCTGACCAGCGGTTGTGGAAGTATTAGGCGAGCTTTGACAATTTTAATAACACCGTCAATGAGTTATGCTACTCTAATACCTCAACATTTTTTTTGAAGTCAAGGACAACAAAAACAACAACAACAACAACAACAGCAAAAACAATGACGAAAACTGAGAAGATTTTTGATTCCACAACGCCAGGAGTACATAACGAAAAGCAGATAGCTGACCAGCGATTATGGAAGTTATGGAAGTTATGGAAGTTTTAGGCGAGGGTTGACAATTTGAATAACACCGTCAATGAGTTATGCTGCTCTAATACTTCAAGGGCTATTTGTTCGAAAAAACTGGTGGGAGTGGCTCAGTTTTCGATTCCACAACACCAGGAGTACATAACGAAAAGCAGGTAGCTGACCAGCGGTTATGGAAGTATTAGGCGAGCTTTGACAATTTTAATAACACCGTTAATGAGTTATGATACTCTAATACCTCAACATTTTTTTGATGTCAAGGACAACAAAAAAAACAACAACAACAACAACAGAAAAAACAACAAAAACAACAGCAAAAACAATGATAAAAACTGAGAAGATTTTCAATTCCATAACACCAGGAGTACATAACGAAAAGCAGATAGCTGACCAGCGATTATGGAAGTTATGGAAGTTTTAGGCGAGCGTTGACAATTTGAATAACACCGTCAATGAGTTATGCTGCTCTAATACTTCAAGGGCTATTTGTTCGAAAAAACTGGTGGGAGTGGCTCAGTTTTCGATTCGATGACACCAGGAGTACATAACGAAAAGCAGGTAGCTGACCAGCGGTTATGGAAGTATTAGGCGAGCTTTGACAATTTTAATAACACCGTTAATGAGTTATGATACTCTAATACCTCAACATTTTTTTGATGTCAAGGACAACAAAAAAAACAACAACAACAACAACAGCAAAAACAACAAAAACAACAGCAAAAACAATGATAAAAACTGAGAAGATTTTCAATTCCATAACACCAGGAGTACATAACGAGAAGCAGGTAGCTGACCAGCGGTTATGGAAGATGTGGAAGCTTTAGGCGAGCGTTGACAATTTGAATAACACCGTCATCGAATTATGCTCCTCTAATACCTCAACAGTTTTTCAATGTCAACAACAATAAAAAAAACAACAACACAAAAACAAAAACAACTGCACAACAACAGAAACAACAACAACAACAACAACAAAAAACAACTGAGTAAATTTTCAACTCGATGACACCAGGATTGCATAACGAAAAGTAGGTAGCTGAACAGCGATTAGGGTTATCAAAATTTTTTGATTTTCAAAAATTAATCAAATTTAGTGTTTTTTCTATCTAGTCGACATATTTTTTCGGTATTATTTATCGGAAGTTGCTCGGTCTGCCTCACAGTTTATCCAAACATCGAAACAAAATCTATTCGGGTAATAAAAGCAATATTATTATTAAAAAAAACCGATTCATTAATTATTGTTAATAGATTTATATTTTTGAACCACATCGATTCGTTTTAGCACCCATTTCACTCATTTGAAACAGTTTATATTGTGATAAATTTAATTTTTAACTTTCACTTCTATCTAAACTTGATTGAAAATCTCATCCTATTGAATTAATAAAACTACAATTTGCTCAGTTTACTACCCGAACGCGTGATGTTCGAGATCGTCGCGGTTTAATTAAAAATCGTCAAGATGTATGACACAACCCTGAAATTATGCACATGCAGGATTATTCGACGTTGAATAATGGTGAGAATGAAACAAAACATCAGCGCATCGCATATCATTTCTGCTTTCCGGATACTATTCGGGGTCAGTAGATTAATCTAGGTCACCTCGTTGAAAATGGCCTATATTGAATTAATTTTGCTGTTCGACATATTTGATTTTTATAATTTTTTCATCAGTTATTCCCCTATACAAGATGTTTCAGCTGACAGAAAGCCTGAAATTTGATATGTATGTAGTTTTCAATCATGCATTTGATCTAAAGAGGAGGATACATCAGGGGGTTGTTTTTACCCCTATTTTCCACCCGCAAATAAGTTTGATCGCGGTTTTTTTCACTTTTGTAAAACAAAAATATAGATACGAGAATTAAGACAATAAAGTTGTCTATTAAATTCTCTACGATATTTGTGTAACACTTTTCAAAATTCACAATGTGACCATATGTTTTGCCTAAAAACTACTTACTGCAGTAAATAAGTTGAATTTTCTAGGCGAATCTTGCATACGATATTTTCGCTCGGCGTGACAACATCGTAGAAAATTACCTGGAGCGCAGAAACGATATGCGATGTGCTGACATTTTGATTCATTCACACCATTGCATTGTTCGATATCGAGTGAAGCAGCTCGTGTTGCATCACACGTATGCAATTTTTCAAGGTTGCCTAATTGCATCTTGCCGATTTTTTTCCAAATCGCGACGATCTCAAAAAAAAGTGTTCGGGTCGTAAACTGTGCGAATTGCAATTTTATTATGTAATAGGTTAAGATATTTAATCAAGTTTAAATATAAGTGAAAGTTAAAAATGAAATTTATCACAATATAAACTGTTTTAAATGAGTGAAATGGATGCTAAAACGAATCGATGTCTTTTAACAATATCAATCTATTAATGAAAATTTACGAATCGATTTTTTTTTTGTAAAAATATTGTATTTAATACCCATATTGATTTTGTTTCGATGTTTCGTTGAACTTTGAGACATATCGAATGTCCTCTGAAAAATAATACACAAAAATATATCGAATAAATGGAATAAAGATAAAATTTGATTAAAATTTGAAAATCAAAATTTTGTGATGACCCTAATTGCTAGTCAGCTACTTGCATTTCGTTATGCACTCCTGGTATCATCGAGTTAAAAATAGAATCAGTCCCGATATATTTGTCGAACAAAAAACTAATGCATAAGAATATCATTAGTATCAGAGTAGCATAACTAATTGACGGTGTTATTCAAATTGTCAACGCTCACCTAAAACTTCCATAACTTCCATAATCGCCGGTCAGCTACCTGCTTCTCGTTATGTACTCCTGGTGTTGTGGAATTGAAAACTGACTCACTCCCGTCAGTTTTTTCGAACAAAATGCCCTTGAAGTATTAGAGCAGTATAACTCATTTACGGTGTTATTAAAATTGTCAACGCTCGCATAAAACTTCCATAACGTATTTTTTTCATAACGAGCTCAAATTTCAATGATGCGATCGATGAGTAATTCATATTTTGTTAATTTAACATTAGTATTTTCTTATTTTATGCGCACCATTGACCTAAGCTTAACTTATTATGAACATAAATCTATCTCGACAAAACTTTAAAACCTAAACCAACTAAATTCATCAGTAGCATTTCTTAAAAACGATCATATTTCAAACGCAAAATTGCATATTGAAATATTCATAATTCGATTTTTCCACACTGTGAGTATATAATACATACATAGCTTCATCTCGATTTCGAACAAACGAGGAATTACTGCACCTGTCGCATTTTCTCCCGAAGAGTGTTTCGCTTTCGGCGAGTTTATGGTGATTTGTCGTGTTGCGAAAGAGGGAGGCGGGAAAAAAGTTTACCGTTTGTCTCTTTTGAATAAATAATAAGCGAAAGAATAGCCAGCTTGCTACCTGTTGCGCGCGCACGAAAATCACTCTAATATTCTCTCGTCACGGAGAAAATAGAGATGGATCTTCACCTGTGGGGAGAAATGGGCTTTTCTTTTTTCCCACGCGAGAAAAATCTCGTCCGATCGGATTTGAGATGTGTGAGAATAATAATTCATATGAAATGTCTGAAATGCATACGCATTTCACAATAAAAATACAATGACGCATAAATGAATGTATGGAAGTAAAAATATCAATAATTTTAGATTGTTTTGTTTACTTCTGATTAATAAAATTTGTTTGATGCAATTCAATTTGTGATGATATTTTGCAAATAACAACAGGTAAGAAGTGGAACGACATTCGTGTCTGGCCTTTTGGTGTGAACAGAACACTTAAAATTTCGTTCCCTCAATTTCGGGTGAGTCGTTTTTTTTACAAATTTTTCTGCAATCGATTGATCATTAAAATCAATTTGATCAAAAAAGACGTTCATAATAATTTAGATTCTGCCAAAAATCAAAATCGAATCGAATCACACAAAAAACGACATTACAAAATGGCGGATCCGCACACGGACCGAAGTCCGATTCCAACGGCCGAAAAATCCTGCGAAACGACAACTCACCCTCGGCAACGGGACAAAAAACAATTCCCGAGGCAAATTCGGCAAAAAGCACACACATTTGCACACAGAAACGTACAAAATGGCGAATTCCGACGACGAGGCCGCCGTCAATAAAGCCGGCGTAATTTGGCCCGTTAAGTTTGACCGTCGACAACCGTCCCCATAATTCACCGCCCGTTCCCCAAATTAGATAGATGGGGATTAAACCCCATCCCCATGGTCAGTTAGGGGTGCTTTTGTAAAGATGGTCGGTGTTGAGTGTTATTGCGAATCCTCGACTGTGTAACGTTCGTAGTGTACTAGGTTGTTAAATTTGATCCGGAGAAGTTTTGAATTAAAATCCTCGTTTAATTAGATGTTTCTGCTGTCATAGATTTAGTTGATAGTCGATTAACGTGAGAATTAAGAAGAGAGAAAAGATCGGTTTCAAGCTATTTAATATTTAATGAGTTTATTTTTTAAGCGACTTAGTCTTATTTTATTTCTTTATGTATCAATATGTGATTGAAAGATCGGACTATATTATTGTAGCTGAAAATTATCAAACATTTATATAACTTATGATTGAAGAAATTGATCTTACATTTAGGTTAGGTTAGGTGATCATCGGATTTTTTTTCACATAAAATTAAATTTTCTTCATCAATCGATAATTATCATGTAATACTAATGCTAATTAATCGCATTATTATTGAATGGATATGAATAGTTTAATGTACGATTTCATCATAATTGCAATTGACTTACATTTTTCGATTAGTTGTTTATGTTTCGATTGTTGATTTTTTGTTATTTGCAAATGCATTGTTTTTTAAATGTTTGTATTTCTTAATATTTTATTTCATCAAATATACAAACATTATAATATAATATTTCAAAATAATAATTGTTCCATTTTAATCAAAAATAATCCTCAAATCGTTCAGACCAGAAACTTCTCTAAAATTGCGTCTATCGTGAACTATAATAAAACGTATCTATTTTTCCCGATATAATTGAAAATAACACGACGTAGATCCGAGTTGATCTTCTTATACAAGCTTTTCGCACTTTATCTAATTCCTAAATATACGTATTGGAAGGACGATATTTCGCAGGATGGCCGTTCTTGGAAAATCCGATCTCTTGCTTTGGACATTTCGATTTAAATGTGCTTATGAATCGCACAGACTCCGATGCGGTTTAACGGTTCTACTATCCGAGGACGTCTGTCAGCTTGGGAAATTCGATTTTCAACAGAACTCCGTTTTCCTCGAAAGATATATTGTCGATTTAGAAAATCTCCGTTCATTACTGTATATTTAGATTTCTTTCTAAATATAGACCATTTTACTGAAATCTTCCTCCAAAAATGATATTTTGAATGAATTGAAACGGATAAATATGAATGAAATCTTTATGATGACAATGATTTGATTGTTTTGAATTTCAGTTACTAGATGATGGTGTTCAACGAAAATTTAAATGTTATATAAAAGTATATTTAAGTCAACAAAGTAAGATTTTATTTGAAGCATTTTGACCCATTGCCAAAGTAACGTCATATACTGAACATACGAAATTCATAATACAAAAGTATTGAGTGACTTTTTTCAATTGAGTCAAATACAAAAATAAATTCTATACACATTCATTTAAGTTCCAAAACAGTATGAACAATTTTAGAACCTATACTAAAATACATCAAGAAATCTTTCGTCGCTTTCCCTAATAAAAACGCTCAACTTTGAACACATTCTGCTCGAAATCTCCACCAAACAACTTGACCCCTTCGCCGAATTTCGTCATCGAATACATCATAGATTGATACCGAGCAATTTTTTTCAAATTTCACACACATTAATCGATCGAATCGATGAGCTTTCCGCACATGCAGGACAATAAAACAATAACGGCGGCCCGTTTCGATATAACGGCCGTTAGCGAGATCGTAACTTCGGCGATGGGCCGATAAACGACTCTGACCCGCAAAATACGTAAACGTAAACGTAACACACGTAACGGGATCTAAAGTCGTCTGAAACGAAAGGACGCAGGTGGATAATCAAATTTGGCGATTTTGTTCCGTTTTTGTATTAAAATTTTGTGAATTGTTCAAAATTTTGTACGGTTTGTAGACATTTTGTGATTTAAACTTTGGATCAGTTTCATACTAGAAATTTTCCCAGCTCTTCAGAAAAGTACTGTTTTTATAGTAAAATTTGGCGATTTTGTTTTGTCATTCTCCGTTTTCACATTAAAAGTTTGTAAATCGTTCAAAATTTTGTATAATTTGTAGACATGTGGTTTAAGCTTCGGATCAGTTTCATACTAGAGATTTTCTCAGCTCTCCAGGGAAATTCTTTATTGATAGTAAAATTTGGAAATGTCGTTTGACTGAAGTCAATTTTCAAATCAAATGATTCAAATTTTGTAAATTGATCAAAATTTTGTTAGTTTTGTATGATTTCTCATCCTTTTATGTTACTAGTGATTCTCTCAGTTCTTCATCAAAATTTTCTGTGCCGCAGTCTATTTTTATATTGTTCTATTCAATTTTATGAATCCTTCGAAATTTTCGATAATTTTGTGAGACTTCGCATCGTTTTTTTTAGCTTTAGAGTAGTGAAACATTTTTTCAGCTCTAAAAATGGCTAGAAGCGTATGTAAGCTATTTGATAATGAGAAAAGAGTCTCTTTTTATGTGTATTTGGTACACTCAAATCTATGCCGATCTATAAAATCTATGGCAATTCGCGTGTTGCATGAAGTTAATTTTATAATCGATAATAAAAAGTTGAAAATATCATTATTATTACGCAGAAAAATATGTTAATGAAGCGATACAATTAACAAAAATTAAAATTCGAACTAATTGATTCATGAAAATTTCTCGATATAAAATTCAATTGCGTTTCATTATATTATATTGAAAATAGATTGCGATCAGAATTGGAATTCGAGCCGAACGGCAGTTTCGATGTGTTCGAAAGTTAAATTTTATAGCCGGTTTACGTCCGATGCACATTGTGCATTCGTACCCATTGTGCGTATTTGCATTCGAGAGCTTTTCTTTATTGAGTGGCGATCGTTGTATGTACATGCGAGCCTCCAAAACGTTCGAATTTTACGCTTCGCAACGATCAAACAGCGCAATTCGGATTTTCATCGCCGGTAAAATACACTATGAATTCAATATAAATACTCTGTCTGTGTGTTCATCGAGTTTTCCGATTAAAACTCGACGAGATTTGTGAAAAACGATAGCGAAATTTGATGTAATTTAAGTGCAGTGCGAATATTGATCGTTCTGTTGAAAACATATTCATATCTCAATTTCGGATATGTTCATTTAATTAAAATCGAATCTATGTATATTGGTGACATATCTAACTGCCAAAATGCATATACAGGAAGTAGATAAATAGGGAAAAGCGTTCACATATTGCTGAATAGCTTTAGCTGTCTTTTTACTAGTTGTGTTAAAACTAACCATAATATTAGTCAGTTTTTTAACTACTAACTGCCTTAAATTTGGGAAACAGAGACAGATTTTCAGCAATTTTTATGGTTTAGCATCTTTATGATTAGTTAACTAAATCAGTGAAAAGAACGGTTTTTAACTATGAGTGAGAAGTGAGAAGAGTCACCAAGTTTTATATGTTGGGTTAAGTAAGTTTAGGTTGGGTTAAGTTTTAGAACAAGTTATTTTAGATTTAAATTAGTAGGAATTGAAATGGAATCGACTAAAAATCCAAGTATGTATTAGATTCCAACAAGTTAATCAGTGAGCGAGCTTGATAATTTTATAACTCGTTTATCTTTAAATATTCATATTTATTATAACAAATACGAAAAAAAGATAGCATTGAAAGCAAAAAATATACGAATTGGAATTTTCATAGTAGATTGTAGTTCACAATTAAAACGATAACGATTTTATAGACAAGGGACGAACTACCCTCGAGGGATGATCGGAAAATTGTCGGCGAAAGCAGGGCACCGATCGAAACTTAATTTAGCGGTGGCCATTGGATAGAAAATAAATTGAAAAATAAAAGAGCTTTGTCTACTGTTGCAAGTTATCATTTTTCTATCGTCTTTTATATTTTATTTAAAAAAAAAAAACTGAATTAAAGCGTTGCATTTTTCGGTGATTTTAACGACTCTAACGTACTCGTAGCTGGAATTTTCCCCGTTTATCTTCGATATTAAAGCTCTATTTAAGGGTTAATTCTCGAAGGGGAGTCGTTATCTCGATTGGTACGAATCTTTCTGGGGTGAGATTCGAAATTGCTTCATATATTTTATACGTTTCGTGTCTTATAACGATTTAAATTTACATACACGCGGATAAGCGTAATTTTGTTATTTCAAACAGCGAATGTCTACATACATAATAGAAATTTTAATCGATGAAACTCATTTAAAATTGTATTCAAGTTATATCGAGTCAAATTTTATAAATTAGGTACGAGATAAAGACATACATTGAAAGAAAGACGTACGTATAAGTGTAAACGTGATCTGAATCGAACTCGGGATAGAAAGAAGGACGAGTCGTTGTCGTTAAACGCTTAACGGGGATCGTCATCAATCTTGGCCGAACGACATTTCCGTTAATAGACAGACGAGCTGCTGTACAAGACGACAATACACGAGAAAATTCGTTTATATTTTTTGCGCGTCGACGCCATTTTGATTTTTGCGGAAAATGCACAAAATGGCGGACGACGCGTCTTCGAGCGAATGAATGAATCCCCGAATTAATTTGAAAAAAAAAATGCATATTTGAATTTATCTTGTACATTATTAATTTACAAAATGAACAATTTAAGAGCTATTAGTTTTTTTACGTAGATGTAATAGTCGACGGTGAGTAAACTGAATTGTAAAAGTTTACTCTTTTATATATTTTTTACGACGCCATAACCCACATAACGGCACTTGAATGTATCGTTCGATGATCTGTATCAAGTAAATTATTTTATTTTTATACTCGGTACACAATTTTCAACCTATTCAATTTCACATATCGTCTTTTCGAATCGACGATAAACGGCTCTCATTATTACGAATCGTTCTAAAACGTTAAATGTGAATCTAAATAATTGCATTTTGACCCTCTAATTCTAGTTAGAATCGTATGAGATTCTCAGCAGAATATCATACGATTCTTAGCAGAATAGTTTGATAAGTTGATTGCTTAAAATTTCTGAAAATTTCACGATATCTACCTGAACGCTAAATGTGTATCTAAATAATTGCATTTTGACCCTCTAATTCTAGTTAGAATCGTATGAGATTCTCAGCGGAATATCATACGATTCTTAGCAGAATAGTTTAATAAGTTGATTGCTTAAAATTTCACAAAATCCACCTGAACGTTAGTAAACACGCGAACCGATGCACTAAGCCAAATCGCTCTATTAAAAGCGTACACAGCACAAAGCTTGGCATAATTGCGAGAGAGATAAAGAAAGAAATCTTAAGAAGCTTCTCTACCCTCGGCAGCAGGGGCGATAAGCCTTACAACCCCACTTTTATGGGGGTGCGCTCTCCAAAGAAACGAGAAATGAAAGTATCGCACCCCGGGGATACGGTGTTCGTTACAAGGCTGAAAGGAACACTCGCGAACCTACGATGTTGATAGAGTCCGACGGACGTTTCGTGTAATGGTGCGAAAACAGCGATCCGAAACCGTTCGAGTTTTATTTTTATATATTAATATACTCGTATAATAGCGTCACAGCTCAAAATTCGAAGATTTTCCGTACGAAATCTCAATTGTCGAAGGATAAATCGATTGAACGTGCCGAGCAATGGTGAGTTCGCGAGTCGATTTTCATCACAAGTGAAACTTGACTAGCGAATTTCTAATATCGATGATGACCGTTCGATGAATATTTCTTGTAATTGTGCAATAATTGTGAACCGAAACTGTTTAAGTTTTATTTTTGCACGTCTATATACTCGTATAATAGCGTCACAGCTCAAAATTCGATAATTCTACTTAAAAAATTTCAATTGTCGAAGGATAGATCGATTGAAAAATGCCGAAAAATGTTCGCGAGTCGATTTTCATCATAAACGAAGCATGTCTAGCCAATCTACGTTGAATATTTCATTTAATTGTGCAAAAACAGTGAGCCAAAATCGTTCGTGTTTTGTTTTTACACATCGCTATGTAGAAATAACATTGATACAGTTCGAAATTTGAAATTTTTCTCTACAGAGCCTCGAATATTTTGAAGTAGGTCTATTGAATGTATCGAGCAACAGTAGGTTGTGAGTTGATTTTCATCATACACGAAGCTCTTCACTTGTGAATTTGCAATATCCCGATGAATATTTTGTGTAATTTGGCAAAAACAGAGATACAAAACTATTCACATTTCATTTTTACTATACTAGCATAGTATTGCCAAGTTTGAAATTCGAATATTTTTCATGCAAAACCTAGATTTTTTAGTGGTAAATCGATTGAATATATCTAAATAGGTTCATATCGTGCATAAATCATTACTCGTGAACCTATTGTTGGTTAGTGGTATAGGTATGTTTAACTGGTTTTTCCAGTGAAAATGTGCAAAAGAAATGCGCAAGTGAATCTGGCTCGATCGTTGTCTCGAAGATGTATGTTTTCGTTGTACGATGTTCTTTTGTAAAGTTGGCGATGTTATATCGTATTATGTATACAGTTTGTGTAACGAAAACGAGATGAGTGTAAGGATTATTCAGATGGAAACTCGCTGCGGTGTTTTATCTGCTCGGTTTGATAAAATATCATTTATTTCGACTGCGATTAGTTATTTTATTTTAAACTCACCAATGCGAATCGTAACGCTTCCATAAAACTCAAAGCACTTTTCTCGACGCGAAATATTATAATATAACGGCGGGACACTTTTTTTCAATTTCCGACTAGTTCTCGACGGATCGTTTGAATAATGGACCGAAATCCTTTGCAAATCTCGGCCGCTTTATTGAAAGGCGATATCTTCGCATTTTTTCTCCCTCGTCGTCTCCGTCTCTTCGACCTCCACCAGAATCCTCCCCTAGTCCGAGGATCGCCTCTTGGCCATATTGATGATTCCGTCATCCCCTGAGGGCAGTATCGTGTCTGACCTACGATTCGTAATTCCATTTAGACAGGTTTCGAGATTGGCGGTTCTTAAACTGAGGATTTTCCATTCTGGGCTTTTCGAGGCGTTTTCTAGATTGAAATATTGCTCCGATTGTCTTTTCGCGTCTATGACTCAATATTATCGAGTGTGATTAAATCGAAAATTCTTTTGAGATTTAGAGAACTGGTTGGCATTAAAAACTCAATTGTACTTTCATGTCTAGTATGATCGAATATAATATGTCTTTATATGAAATTAAAATTTCAATCGATATTTAGATAACTGGTTTATTTACAAACATGATAAATGGGATAGGTTCATGTGATGTTGTCCGTTTTCTATTCGTATTCTAAGACCTAGTCTATAATAGATAGTCTCTTTAGACAAGAAAAAGAAGGAGGAATTTCGTATGTCAATTGAGTGACATCTTTTGGGTAAGGATTTGTGAGATAAAGCAGAATAGATAGATGAATAGAGCATGATAGAGTATGGATACGAACCTTACAGTTTTGTATAAAGGTAGCCATATATTGTGACCGATCAGACAAGAAAACTTCTTAAATATAAATATTGTATTTCAATCTCAAATCTATCATCGAAAAATTTCTAAAACACCTGTAATCTTGTCTAACACTTTTCGACCCCGAACTCAAACCCATAGTAGCGATTTCATTCTATTTCGTTTATACGAGATTTGACCCAACTATGTACTAGACTCGTTTGGATCCCCGGGGACCGGTCCGCAAACACAACGCTCCGAAAGAGCATCACACAGCCTATTAAGCTCCAACTTGGACTTGTTGCAGGTTACGGAGGGGAGATGTCTTCGATGCACTTCACCGCGTACTTGCCTCGCTCTGACCACGACGACTCCGCATCTGTGACGAGCCTGTCTCCGGTGAACAGCCAGCCGACTTATGCCACTTTGCAGCCTCCTTCCGAAGTGGTCCCCTTCAACCCGCCTCCGCCTCCGCCGCCTTCCAGAAAGTCACTGGCCATGTGCTTCACCAGCACCGGAGCCGCCTTATCTTTACCGCCTAAGAAAAAGGATATATACAGACCGTACTCGCTGGACGATAGACCGGTTAGAAGTCCTCCCGAGTACAGGGTTCCAGCCGAAGAGGACTTGCACGCGGCTCACGCGATACTAGATCTGAGCCAGAGCACCGCCTTTTTGCCGCCTCCGCCTCCGCCCATGGTCGAAGAGCAGCTCCCGATCCAAGAGTGGGACGAGCCCAAGTCTCCTCAGCAGCAGGAGCTCAGATCCGGCAAGACTGTCGCTTACACTTACGAAGCGTTCTTCGTGAGCGACGGTCGCTCCAAGAGGAAAACTGCTCCGAGTCCTGTCGCCGATAAGGTCGAGGGTGACAGCAAGACTAAGTACACTTGCAGCGAATGCGGCAAAAGGTATGCGACTTCCTCTAATCTGTCCAGGCATAAGCAGACCCATCGCTCGTTGGATTCATTGGCTGCCAAGAAGTGCATGACTTGCGGCAAGGCTTACGTTTCGATGCCTGCGTTGGCGATGCACGTGCTCACACACAAGCTGTCCCACGTGTGCGGAGTGTGTGGCAAGCTCTTCTCCCGACCCTGGCTGCTGCAGGGTCACCTCAGGAGTCACACGGGGGAGAAGCCCTACGGCTGTGCACATTGCGGGAAGGCTTTCGCGGACAGGAGCAACCTCAGGGCGCACATGCAGACGCACTCGCACGACAAGAACTTCGAGTGCGGACGATGCCACAAGTCCTTCGCCTTGAAGAGCTACCTGAACAAGCACCTGGAGTCGGCTTGCAAGGACGACGTGGAGCCGGAGTCGCAGCAGCAGCATCAGCAGGCAATGGTAACAGATCTGCACCCACAGCAGCCAGCTCCCGTTTACGCTCCAGTTGTTTAACACCGCCACGCATTATTAATCTTGTTGTTCCATCCGTGCTGACTTACATGTAATACGCTCTAGATTCGTACAAAACGGTCATAAAATTGCAGCAAGATTTTCTTTTATCATACTCGAGTTTTGATCTGTCAATTTAATATCGATGACTTTGAGTAACAGTTGGTTCGCGAGTCGAAATTTTGTGCATATAAGATTTCAATTCGAGATTCTACTGTTCAGTATCGTTGCGTTTATATTTCAAAATTTCAATAGAGAATATTTTATATTTTTTCAGCAATTTGGTAAGTTTATATTAAATACAGTAACATATTGAAAACTGCAAATTTCATGAACGTCTTGTACGAGTGTATACATTTCATTTAATATGTTCTATCTATTTATATATACTTAAAAAAAAAGGTAAATTGAAATACGTCCAACTCTCGTTGAGGGATCTAGATATATAGCCTATTATAAATAGGCAAATGATAGAATTATAAATGTAGATAATACTTGAACATGAAAAAAAAATTAGGAAGAAAAACTTTACATCAACTTTCGCTTCGTATATGAACTTTCTAATAGCGCGATTTTTCTTTTCGCGAGCGATACACATTTTTTTCAGTCAACTTTTGCATACGTACGTAACGTTTTCGATCCCTTTATATAACACCTATATAATCCAACATCCAAAACCATCCTCGTCGTGGATGATAATGCGTGTCGCAAAAGTAAACGATTCGAAAAATCAACCTCTCCATTACGATATGATAACGAACTCGTTCGCACGCTCGATCGAACCGCGAAATCGGCGCTTTTTTTATTACTTTCCCTTAGAAAAGTCGATTTAATAACACGAACGGTTAACCCTCCGAAGATGTCGAATTTCAATCGAGAGGGTTTGTCGAGCGAAAGTCGACTTTTTTGAGCGTTTGTGTGTCTGCACGCTTAGATCTCGTGCAAATTCGTATGCATAGTCTCTTTTGCTTGTCGCGTATGTTTAACGGAATAAAAAAAAATCAAAGAACTTATTATATCTCTATTGTCGACACAATTCGATATCTTCTTCCATTTTTAAAATGTTATATGTATGGAGTATACATATGTATAATAACTTTTTTATCTTGGCGATCTTGTATCTAAAACGCACCTATACTTAATCTATAGCCTATTTAGTGTATTAGAATAATTGCACTAGTTTGGTCAGCGCGAATTTGATCAAAATCTGACTTCAGAATGAATATTCTTCGGAGGAATCGCATTGATCGCTTTTGCATCTAGTCTCACTAACTAATCTAGTCTTTCCATTTGATTTGTCTTTCTCTAAAGCGAAGACATTTTATTTCTTCTTAAACAACGGTTCTACAACGAACTTGTGCAACGGTTTATATACAACGAAAAATTTTTCATAAATATTGTATAAAATGAAAAGATTATAATATTTAAAATTACGACATATATATGTGTATATACATATATGTGGATGCATAGTATTATCTATATTAAAATTAATATTAAAAAAATGATAAAACATGTTACACAATTATGCCCATGTAAGGTAGCGAAACTGATTTTATCTAGTCACAAATTACTAGTCCAAATTTGAATTGAATTAAAATAAAAAAAAGTAATTAAAAGTTAAGGAAACATTTACGTAACGTTTAAGCCGCAGCATAGTGATTTTCAAATATAATAAATTTAAAAAAATAATTTTTTTGTAAATATATGAACGAGTCTGAAAATAATTATCTTTTGTAGGCAAAATTTACAAAAAATTAAAAATATTAGCAACTATTATTAAAATTATTATTGAATATCAAATATTTAAAAATCAAACAGATTATTGAATGTAATAATGATATTTGGCATCATCGTGAAAAATATGATGTACGTAGATTCGTAAAATATATTTATCTATTGATTACCGGGACATGTACTACGTGAAACATCTGAAACGTTCAGCAATCGGTTTTCCATCTTCGTATAACACGATTATAATTCAATAGCAATAAAAATCGAGATTCCCAAATCAATTTTGACACCTAAGTCTTAAGTTTATATAATACTTATCCGTCTGACCCGAATGCTAGTATAATATGTACTACGTTATAAGAACTAGATTTTAAGTCTTGTAAGAGAATCGATGAAACGTTTGCGGCTTTTTAAATAATTTTAATTTATTCGCGTAAATAAATTTTATCTTTAATATTTATTTATTGAGTAATTTTAATGATTGATTAATTGTAAATTCGTATAATTTACTAATTATTTTCATATTTGATTTCAAACGAACAATATTGAATCGCTTAATTTATAAATAATTATAACATTTTTTGAATTTTGAACGATATCGATTTGACGCTCCGTACTAAACATTCCATGTTTGAAAGACAGCTTTTATTTTGATATTCGTTTTTAATTGATTATTGTGTGGTGTGGTGTGTTCAATTATTATTTAATTATTTATTACGATTGATTTCGAAAGATTCGATGATGAGTGATGAACTAGTCAAACCAAAAATGAATATATTATTTGATAAGGTATTTGATAATTGTGAGTATGTGTCGAAGACGTCGGCTTTCTAATGATCTCAAAAAGTATTTATTTGAAAAAAAAAATAGTTTTATTTATTTCATAAGCATGGAATTAAGCAAATAATTTTAACGTATAGTTTGATTTCGTTTTAGGAAAATAGATCTTAAAAAGAAGCCTTAAATTAATGAAAATACGTATAACTAATTGGTAATTCTCATAATTCAATCTATTCGAGAGTGATAAAAGTTATTAAAAAAATAATACATTTTTTTTCATCATTCACTTAATTGTAAATATATAGATTGCGTCCCATGTACTACATATACTATTGATAAATTAGATCCAGAGTTATTTAATATATTGAAGAAAAAAAGAAAATCCATTCTCCCCCTCCTAATTGATGTAAAACTAGTTTCTAAGTATTGATATTCACATATTATTTTGTGTAGGCGAATAAATGATTTTTTTAGGTACATAGAATATACATTAGTTAACGATAGTGTACATAACAATTGAAACACAAAACTATATGCACATTGGTTTTCTTTTTCGTGACAAAGACGGTTTTTTTAACTGTCCGATTCGACAACTGAATATTGAACAAATTAATAGTACGCACGCCATCAGTATTATATTATACATATTTTAATTATAATGAAATCGATAAGTATATAAATTTATACGTACATGCGTATATTCATGTATGTCAAAAAAACGAGCATATACAATATGCTGTTATATTTTTGATTCGTATATTTAAAACATGTCTTATGAACGAAAAAACATTAGAACATTAGGCGTAGTTTTTCCGTTGTATTCGTTTCGATTATTTTTTTCAGTTGATTGCATTTTGTTAAGTTTTTGATTATGTTCAAATCGAATAAAATGCTTGTTTAATTGAACGAGAGATAAATCTGAAAATACGTGAAAAAGTAGGGGAAACAACTATCGATATAATTAGCTTAAATTTTATATCAGATACGTTTGATTAAAAAAAATCGTTCAGATCTAATAGGAAGATGATTTTGCATATAAATTTTGAGCATTTTTGAAATACGCTATAGTAAATTATTAAAAAAAATTGGAAATGAAAAACTTTTTCAAATGTGGCTTTAGGATTCTAAGGTGCAAAATCTTTTTGATTTGATCATGAAATGTATATTTTAGACATACTGGTATTAGGGTTACTATAAATCATTCCTACTCTCTTATATACATATATGATCTAAAATATAAGATGATGTGACACCAAATTAATTATAGAAAAGTAATGCTTACGAAAACATATTATATTACATATTCGCTTTATCCTTTAGTGATGGTTAGATATTCAAAAGGCTTGTCGCGCGTCGATATTTCGTTAGATTTTTCCATCAAATCTTATTATTTCATTTCGAAATATATTTTGGCACACTTGAAGCAAATATTTTTCGATAATTTCATAGTAAAAATTCACGAATCAAATCGGTCATTTGTAGCTTTGTTTCATAGAATCTATGCGCGTGTGCCTTGTAAAAAAAGCTATATAAAATTCACTTGTAAAATGACTCAATAATTTTAAAAATACACTCAAAATTTACAAACAGTCACTTTCATTCCGTTTAAATAAAATACGAGCTTGCAGCGATTAGAACAAACGCGTTCGAAAAGACCATATATTATTCGAAAAACTCAAAAATTTAATACAAAAAACTATTGAAAAAAAAAGTAAATATGTAATATGAAATGCTGAAGTGTCGACACAGCAGCTAGACGTGATTTGTACGTATGTATATTATTATATATACATTTTTTTCAATATACAAGTAATAGGATTTACTTGTAAGGACTCGCGTACATTATACGTATGTCAATGTGCATAAAATATATACATATGAGCACGTTCACATGTGTATATGTACTCGATATATAATAATAATCGATAAAGTTAATAGATACTATATAAAAGAGTAAATATAACGATTTTTTAGTTCAATTTTGTGGCAGTAACTGGGTCGTGAAAACCGAAAGAAAATCGGTTCGGTGATACGCTGAAAGAAAACTCTGCTGGAAAAAAAGACGGTATACAAATGAAAATCTCGAAATGCATAAATTGTTTTTTAAAATATATATAATAAATATTTATTATTATAAAAACGTGGTGAATATAAAAGCAATATATTTCGTAGATAGTAGTTTTTCTTTTCGACAGCAATAATAATTTAATTTCGAAAATTAATAAATAAATATATTTCGAAACATTCCGATTTATATGAATACATGGACCAGTTGATCTTCGTTGCGGTTTTCTTCCCGAAACTCGCATACTTTAGTCGACGATGTGATACTTTCAACGAGCAATTTTAACGCTAATTGATTTGGCTTCATCGAAGCGAATTATGCTTAGCTATTAGTCAAAAAGTATCATCTTTTCATTGTTGTGCCGATTTTGGCAATTATCGGTCGTTTTTCTGCATCGGTTCGTTCAAATCGATTTGTAAATGTGACATCTCGAGCGGCGTGATCTTATTGCTTTCAATAAATTCGATTCGTCGTTAAATAAGATTATATTGAATTATTAAATGTCAGATTAGGGTACGTTTACAAGTGAGTTTTCGATACATTGCCGTGCTCTGACTTACGAAGTTTCGAATTAAGGAGATTATTTTTCATGAGAAGTTCAGAAATGCGGATGAAAAATTGACTCATCGTGTAAATTTACCGTTAAATTATTGATCAAATAAATACAGCAAAGGGTTTCTAATCTTGAATGTAATCCTTGACTAATCGACTTTTAAAATGTTAAATATTCGAAATTAATCAGTTTGATATTCAAACAGCAGACTATTTAAAAACTCATAAAGTGCACTCGTTCATCTCTAAAGGTTTATTCGTATTGGATGAGTTTGAAATTTCTTGAGAGTCATAATGAAAACATTTATAATTCAATGAAACTACATTTTCATATTGTTCATATACAACACAATGTATGATTTATACATTGTGGTACAATATTATAATTGTTTCGAAACGTATCTTTAAATGTTTAGCGTGAGTTTCGAATTTTTCCCATTCGAGTTTCAAACCCCATGATTTAGCATGAGCTCCATATTTATTGCTTAAATCACGTAACGAGTGTACTGAATCAAATTGCTCGAAAATTCACATTAAAGTGCCTTTCAGATTTTCAAAATTAACAAATCCAACATCGATAAAAATCTAATTTAAAAGTCACGCTCGCTCGAATAAAAATGTAATTGATGTAAGAAAAAACGTACTGCGTCCCTAAAAGCAATATTTGTTTGTAAGTGTGGTTAATTAAATAAAAAAAAAATTAATACTTAATTTAAACGAAAAGCAATTCGCGCGAAAGCGCAAGCAATATTCTACACCCTGTAGTAGTTATTTATTGAAACTAAAATGTGATTTGAAAAAAGCAATTATATACATTTATATTGATATTTGTTTCGTGTAAAATGATATACATTCACGAGGGTTGCTAAGAGAAAAGCGTTTTCTATAAATCGCATTCGATCGCAATCTCGGCTAATCATCTAAAAAAATACTTTCAATTCAACGAAAATTCGCTAAAATAAATCCAGCATTACGAACAAATCGTATTTTACTACGACGTCATTTTCATGAAATAACTTTCCCGAGTAATCACTTGAAAAATGACTTTCGCCTAAAAGATTTCCTTTAAATAATGACGTAATTGTACTCTATTTACATTGCATGAAAAAGTCAATTACTTATGCTGGAAATATAACAAGTTACTTTATAATAAAAATAGATCGTTGATACACACAATGACTTATAAAGTTTGATTGGTTACAATTGCAAATTGAGTAATGCCCTTTCCTATATAACTAAACAAATATATTAAATACATCGATTGATTATTGTAAAATACATTTTGAATTATAGATCGATCAAACTAGTCATTATTGAAATGCCAACCAAATGAAATAAATTAATAGAATTTTTAAAAAAGCAACAGATACATTCTAACATTCTCTCAAATTTCTCGACTTATCTAAAGGAGATAATCATTCAATTATTGACTCAATAATAAGTCAACAGTGACAATTCAATATTTAATATCTGAAAGCCTCAAATCTTCCAAGATCACTGAAAAAATTCAGCTCACCGAATTCCTCGACTACGATCGACCCAATCGAAAAACCTTGCCTCCCAAGCGACCCTCGTGAGTTCGGACGAAAATAAGAAAATACCCGACGGTTTCGAAGGATTGTTGTTACACAAAAATGATGGAGATTTTTTCATAAGGTAAGTAGCGACTACGGGACAATGCCGGGTATTCAAAAAGCAATAATAATTGTAGGTAGCGTCGGCCGTGACCGGCCATGGTGGCCATCGGGCCTCGCGGTCACGGTCAGCCGCGTAGACGAGATACTTTAAAGTCTAAGGTAGGTAAATTGCATTAATTAAACGGTGAGTTAAATATTCAATAACGAAGTATTAGCTAATGTTTAATTATTGATGAAAATAAAATAAAAATAATAACGCCCCTCGTGTGTAATCTCTCTGTTAATAATTGACGTCGATGTGCGGCGATGGCGGCTCGGTGTTGCGTCTCGGTTTGGTTTATTGTAGCGATTTTAATTCTAGTAAAATTGTTGTATTTGGGTATTTTTATCAATCCGGTTTAAGATTATTTTTGAATTACAGGAACTAAAATTGTCGAGTCACTTGATAAGGGGCACAAAGGGTTGATTATTTTTTCGATTGAATCATATCAAAAATCATAATATGATTTAATTCTAATCAAAATCAGATTAAATTTAATTTTTCAATTATATAGTTTTGATAATAATAGACATTGGATATTTCTGACAGATAATGAAAGACTGGTTTTTACACTAAGGTCTGCTCATTGTCAAGAAGTAACCTAACCTAACCTAACCTAACCAAACAGAATCTAAAATGTATCCCATCTTAACCTAACCTAACCTAACCTAGCCTGAATCTTCGAATATCATTCCAATCGAAAATACAGTCAATTTTCCGATTACGAATTATCAAAACAGAGACAGGTATACTCCAGTACATACATCCGTCTCTGTTTTGTAGATATTTGATAGTTCATAGTTGGAAAACTCACTATAACTATCAAACATTTTAATAAATGTCTATGTCGATAAACCGATCTTCGCAAAAAAGGTTCTTCCTAGAATAAAATTTATTTTAAACTATAAAAAAATTATGATTTGTATAAATATAATTTTTTTTAATGATTTGATGAATTTCTCATTAATTGTAAATTGTACAAAACGAATATTCATAAATTAGTAATTTATTAGGCGGGATATGCAACCGAGCCGCTATTGAATATTATCTATCCGATTTTATCTCTAGATAAATAAAATAAAATATAATAAATCCTTAAATTGTAGTAGCTGAAATGTAAAGCAATACTTTTACTTGGCCGAGGCGAATAACTTGCTGAACGCGCATAAATGAGTAGCGGTTTTCGCCAAGTTACCTACATACATAGGGAAGTCATAGCAATAATTGTTCCAAAATTTAAATAAATATTTTCATTTGAATAGCTTAATTATATACATGTTTATTATACATATATATATATATATATATATTTACAAAATCGATTATTTTGGATTTTGAATGATTTTTGTGACACCGAGTGAAGGAGCTTCGTTCCGCTATTGCGCAAGTATTATATTATATTATATTATGTCGATGAAACTATATACATAGTGTTTTAGTGTCGAAAAGATGATTGAGAGTGCAATTTTCAGCTCGTGGAAATATTATATTTGACTAACCTTGCGTATGAGTGTAGAGCATTTGCGATAGGATGTAGGAAAATTCGTAGAAGGATAATGGAAAATCTACAGTGATTCGAGGAAATTAAAGCAATACTAATCATGATATTTTATTAATTATATTAGATTAGAATGAAAGCAATAATTTTTGGCATCGAAAACATGAAATTAATCAACGAATTTGTAAGCAATTAATGAAAAAAAAAATTACGCAATAATTTTTTGGCAATATTTACATGTTATATATGAATTGTACGTATTATTAAAGTTATTAAAATTAAAATGCATTTCTGTATGTTGTTTCTTGGAGATCTGAAACGGTTGTTTGGAAAAATATATTAGAAAAAAATTGTTTAGAAACGGTAAGATGAAAATTTTAGACCAAAGCTCTTACATCGAATAAAATTCATCGAAAAAATGACACCAATTCGGTCTATCAGAAAAGTATTCATTTTAATGTCGGCTAAAAGTTATTTTTCCCTCCACTTTCAATTACGCATGTACAGGTTAATATTAAATTGTCAATTTTGGATCAATTATATTAAAAAAAATATATATGTATATTACTAATATGATACATGTATCTATGAACCGTCGATTATAGAGTTAAAAATATTCGGTCCATACCGAAAGTTAATTAATATTATATATAATAAATTAGATAAAAATGTAGAACTTCACTCAATTAAAAATATATAATATATATTATATTTAATTAATATTGAACAGAAATTGATTAAATTATACGTTCGTGTTGATTTCGTTTGAATGTATAGGCGATTAGTGATAACATTAGTGATTAAAGCGCAAAAAGAATTTTGTGGCAATTCGAACTGCAGTTCATCTATAATATAATATTATATTTAGCCACAGTTCATTGAAACTTTAATGCATTTACAAAACATTTTAACCAGTCAACCATCGCTGTATTTTTGTATTTTAGAAAAATATTGTAATTTAGATGAATATAATGGTATTTACAGAGATGTCAACGAGTATTCGAACCAAATATTTAAAAATTCACTATATACATGTATATGTACCTATATATATAAATATATGTATGTATATGCATGTGTATGTGTACACATATATATTCACAATTAACTATTAAGTATGTAGATTATACTTAGAGGCATAATTAGTTATTTGAAATTATTGTAAAGATCGCTTTCTTTTATTCTGATGTATTGTTTACGAAATAATTATTGATACATGTATATGCGCACGTGAAATTGATTAAGAACTCCATATTTGTTCTATTCGCTGTTTTTTCTTTTGTATATTTGATCAGTTATAAGATTGAATAAGAAAAAAATCTATTTACAATATTATAAAAATGAAAAACAATAATACAAAGTATTACAAAGAAAACTGAACACATCAAATGTATTTAAAGTATTGTTTCGTTATTATTTCTATGATGTTGTATTGTACTTATGAAAAAATAGCTATGTTTTATCTATACTTTTGAACCTTTTTTCCATTTATTTTTGAAATTTTGACGCCAAGAACGTATGAAATTGTAAAGGTTATGATTCCTAATACTGAATAAATAATATCATTTTGTATACTATTGCCGTTCGTCTGAAAATTGTATGACACCACACAAGACAAGAATGCCAATAGTGAAAAACATATATGAAACGACAATTTCCCTGCGTAAAACGAATTCTGATTTTGTCTAGGAATTAACAAAACATGTGAAGAGCCAGCGCTGAGCTTTTTTTTTACATATATAATATTATAAAATGAAATTATTGAACAAGCGATACAATCATGCATTTGAAAGAAATCCAGAAATTGCGCATTTTTCCATGCATTTTCATAATATATATTATACAAAAATGCGCTCAGACCTTTGATAATGAAAACACACACCATTTTGGACTATGTGAGTTTGCTTTGCGATACAATTTTCACATTGTTATTATATATTTTGACCATGTGCGATTTGACTTATGCATTTTGAAGCCATTTGAATTGCATTCAAAAAGCACCGCAGGTGTCGGCAAAATAATCGATTAACAATTAGACATTCGATTAAATACATCGTTGTTCGGGGGGCGCATCGCTTTTTGACTCTGATTAATTCAAAATTGAACTGAAAAATGAATCCAAGTGCGTTTCTGGTGAATTTGGATTGGATCGATCGAAAAATAATTCAATTTAAAACGATATGTTGAAAAGAAAAAGCTCATGCGCTGGCCCTGTTCGGCAATGTATGAATATGTGCGAAAAAGTGCCATTGAAAAAAGTAAATTATTTCGAAAATTTAAGTAAATCTTTATTTGAAAACACCTGCTGTGTTTGTGCGGTTGTATTTGCTAGTAGTCTATTTATTGTAGTAGCAGAACTAACTCATTAAAAATGACTAGATTTAAATTATTAAATTAAACTAAATGCGAAAAGTATTGTGTACTGCTTATAGAAACCATATTATATTTATTATTATTATGAATTATTAAAAAAAAGGGAAAGAAGTTTTAGCAGGCTTTTATGGCATTTCAAAGGTTACGTTCAGATAAAAATTTTTGGATGTGCACCTAGATTTGTCTTATGGGTCTTAGTTATTTCAATTAAAAATATGTACCTATTATTCAATTTTTGAATCTTTGAAAACATTGATACAAACACGCAAATTTTCATTTTTTCTATGATTTATTTCAAAACATCGAAATTAAAAATGCATTAATACATCATATTGTTAACTGGCGAATTTTTTAACTGCGATTGATCTGTATACTATGAGCAAATGGTTCTAATTTCAGTTTTTCATTTCGGAAAATTCGAAAGTACAATTCCAGCCATTTTGTGTTTTCGTACGAAGCAGAAACTGTGGAATTATCATCCGAGGCCGATTGGTAAGATATTCAGTTTTAATGCTAGTATCGTTTTTTGAAATGATGTAAAAATTTTCGTTGTAAAACAAATGGTCGATTCAAAGTGGCACTTTTTTTTCGTTCAGTGGATGCAGCTTGTAAATGTATATTTTTGAATGTTTACGTCCCATGTTTCTTTCTTTTCTGTATCTTTTTTTATGTTTTTATGTGAAAAATTATGACTCAAAAATATATACTCATATATAGGAGACCATACTTCTCATTTTGATGAAAATGATGCGATTTCTATGTGTGTTTATTATGGAAACATAAAAACATAATATCATACATAGTAAGTTTTGTATTATATTTTCGTAATAAATAGTGTAGAAACAATTAAAACAGTTTTTCATTACAATCATTCCTGAAAAATTCCCTACAAAAACTTAACTAGATATAATATATTCAAGACACTTACATTTTCTTCACAAAGACCTTCAAACTTTACATATATTATTTTAAGAATTACAATTTACATTTTGAACAGAAAGTTTTATGTTCAATAAAAATTCAAATAAGAATATTCTTACTGAAAGCACATACACATTTTCAAAGAAATAATGCGTAAGTATGAAAAGAAAATAATAAAATACTTTTACCATGCAAATACTAGTACATTCCTTTTTGCATATTTATGGCTGAAAATTTTCAACGATTCACAACAGAAACATAACAATATCGATACTTCGCTAAAATTTACTACGAGTGATTTTTCACAAAGAATTTTAACAACTTTTCATGAGAAAATCGTCAGTTTCAAGCAACTATGTAGTCGTCGAAGCATTCTTCTGACAGTACTGGCGAAAAATAACAAACATGTTTGTATGACACCCTTTTCATTTTTAACTTCAAAAGAAAACACTTGGACGAATTCCAAAACAAACCCACTTTTCGAAAACAGCCTACCTATGGTATAACGACACCTACTCGACATTTCCTCTTCGAAGAAGAAACGAGAATAAAACAAGATTTTTTCAAGTTATTCACACAACACATCATAACACTCAATAAGAATCATTTGAAAATATTTAAGAAACGTTTCGTTAAATTTAAAAATATAGAGTTTGAGAAGTTCGCATCTGTGTGATCTGCAACATGTTGCATCCACGATGTAAATGCCTTGTAAAATATTTTCGATATGCAACAGTTTCACCCCTAAATATATCGATATATTTGTGTGTGTGTTTATTTTATATATAAATTCATTCAACCCCTCGTCGAGTTCCCAGAGCTCGACAACAGGTGCAAAATCTCACGTACTCCAATTAAGCAGTAGGGATGTTTGTTGGGGGATGCTCGATTGTTAAATGTCACAGGAAAATTAAGTTCAAAATTCTAATTTGGGTTCAAATATATATTTTTATATACAAAAAAAGTTGTTTTAATTTAAACTGATGATTGAATTTGAAATTCAATGTTTTTCTTTGGAAAATTTAAAGAAATTTGTTGAGAATCGTCAGCCTTCCGCATCTTTGAAAATATATAAATCTAATTGCGAATTATTCAAATTCAATAATTAAATAAACTATTGTTTAACTCAAAAAAATATTCTTTTTGGCAACCATAGTAATTATGGAAAGACTTGATTATCTATATACATATATGAACAATGGTGATATTAACCGACAGTATGTTGTGTTATAACGTTTTATTTGTTAAACGATATGTTTTTACAATAAAAGAGTTCGTAATTTCGTGTTTGAAAATAGAAATTCATCTGTCGTGTTTCCTGTACCTCCATTTAGTTCTCACGTGCATCTGTTCTCATAATTGATGGGTTGTATACATTTTTGTTCCATTTTCAAATACATGCTATCACATACATTGTTCGATTACCGTGGGAACAGAGACAGTTCGACCAGTTGAATCCATTATAGAATTTATGTTTCCGATATTCAATATTTTCTATATAAATCAATTCGATCAGTTTGAAAGAGACATTTTCTGATATTTATAAATCATTTCCACATCAAGACTCAGAGTTTGATTGAAATTGAATCAAGTTCTAAGATCGAATTCCGAGCATTTAGCCCATTTTTCAGATCGACGCTGAGAAATTAACAACTCATCTCAATTTTTCAAGACTCATAGATTGAAAAACGTCAATTCTAGCCAATTTCTCTCTGGTATAGCATCAGAATAACAACATTATTATCGGGCACTATCAAATGAATGCTTAAAATTCATTCAAATACAGTTCGAAGATCGTATTTCGAGCATCTTGTCCATTTTTCAGATCGACGCTAAGAAATTGACAACTCATCTCAATTTTTCAAGACTCACAAATTGAAAAACGCCAATTCTAGTCACTTTCTTTCTAGTATAGCATCAGAACAACTATAAACATCGTTATCGGGCACTATCAAACGAATGCTTAAAATTCATTCAAATACAGTTCGAAGATCGTATTTCGAGCATCTCGCCCATTTTTCAGATCGACGCTAAGAAATCATCAACTCATCTCAATTTTTCAAGACTCACAAATTGAAAAACGCCAATTCTAATCACTTTCTTTCTAGTATAGCATCAGAACAACTATAAACATCGTTATCGGGCACAATCAAACGAATGCTCAAAATTCGACCAAATCAACTTCAAAGATCGAATTTCGAGCATCTTGCCCATTTTTCAGATCGACGCTAAGAAATCAACAACTCGTCTCGACATTTCAAGACTCACAGTTTGAAAAACACCCGATTTTTCCACTCTCTTCCCAAGTATAGTACAGAACACAATCGCCACGAGACTAAAACGAGCGACAGTACATAAAAGGGGGAGGTTGTCTGGAGGGATGCGAATTGTCCGCACCCAAACGAGCCTATTTACGAGCGCAGCCGTGAACAGAATACACCTCTACCCCACGTGCCGACTTCCATATCTTAATTTCCATTTTCATCGCGGCTCATTATTGCCACCCCTGGGTGCTTTCGTTCCCGGGAATTCTCGCTTCTCGGGAATTCTCGGGAATTCGGGAAGGAGGGCGGAGAGGATTCTCGCGCGGGCGCTTGTTGATTTCAACTGTTGAAATGAGAGGGTTTTGTACTTGTTGAGATTGAATTGGAAAATGTGTTGATTGTGTGATGTATTTATTAATCTTTTATATATAACTAGTATTATATGTTTGCTATGATTAATGTGAATTGTGATAATTAAATAATTTTTGTTTTGGCTAGTTTCGACTTCGCCAATTTCGACTTGATGGAAATTCTATATAAACACAAGTGGCTCTGAAAGCTTTTTATATAAATTATTAAATATTTTCATTTCTGATCATAAATATATGAGCACTGTATGAAAAACATATCAATACAAAAAAAAAGTCGAGAAAAACTGTGACATTGAATTCAATTTTTCTGAAATTACATACAAATTTCGTTTACAGATGTGGTTAGTTCACATTAGAGTACAGAATTAATCAAAATGACGCCTGAAAAGACCAGGGGTAAAAGTGACATTTTTTTCCAAAATCGAGTTATGCACAGGAATCGCTTCTATGTAAGCTCATTTATTTGGTGGCAAAAGGATATAAACGAATTTGGAACGTGTACCCTAATATATCATCAAATCACTCGACCTCCTCCTAATACATGTAGGAACATGTTTAACTTTGAGCGCTCTTTTCTCGAAGTCACTTGTACCCCTTGGACTTTTCAATTGTCAAATTGCATCTGAAATAAGTGATTAACTATTCGATGTGCAAATGAATTTTATTTACTCAATATTCATAAAAAAAATCACACATAAAAAGTGATGACTAAACTAAACACTTTAAGCGAAATTAAATACGTTACGCACTAGGCGTTTCAGATACGACTTGGAAATCTCATCGAATACTAAACTGCGACTCAAAAATTATTCACCTCGACCCCAAATTTGGGAAACTCAGAAGGATCGAAGTACCCAGGAAGAGAAAGAGGGACTCTACAATTCGGATGTCGCATTATATCCCGAGCAGATCGTTCCTACGTGATAAAGTGGTGCGATAGTAGACCGAAACGAGCTTGTTGTTCGGCGGAACAATGTCGCGGAAAAATAAAATATATTCCTTGTATTGTGCGTATTTATTCCTCTTAGCAATCGGGCATCGGGATTCGGGATGGAACACACTGAGGCTGCGAGTCGCACGATTCGTCCTCGATTAGGTTGTGAATGCGAGTGGGATTTGGGTTAGGTTGGGTTAGGTTAGGTTAGGTTGTGTAGATTGTGAAAATGTCCAATCTCAGTAATTGTCTCGATCGATAGATTTCAGTGTCTGATGGTTTATTTTTTCATTTTATTTTCGTAAGACACAAATAACTGATAACAAATTAACAAATTAAACATGTAATAATATAACACAAATTGACAAAATATGAAATTTGTTATCCTATGATCTATTGTGGACATTTTTTTTTTGGCTATCTTAACATTTTAGGAATTTTAGGAATTTCGTAAATCAGAAACAAAACAAAATAAACAAAATGAACAAAAAGAGCATATCTCATACAAGAACATAAAAATAGAACAATTACGATTGAATCATTTATTGATTATTGATATAATCGTTTAATTGGAGCACTCTAGATGTCGTTACAATTATCGATTGCAATATGAGAGTTTATTGCATTTAAAATTTTAATAATAAAAGCACTCATCATATTCGGTTAGCAAATACAATAAAAACATTCAAAAATGGCACAAATAAGCACGAAATAATTCGTTAAAATTTTTTTTCGGAATTAAACGGAATCTGCACGCATTGCGATTATTTGTCTGTTTCTGATTTCGCTGTTTTTTTCATTCATTTATTTATCTTTTCCGTGTCCTTATTTATATTTTTCGTTTCGCTTTTCCGTTTAACGCGGTGTTCTCATTTTTTTGTTTCGTTATAAACGAGCGTGATTTTATTGCTTGTCTCTCGCATCAAAACCGTTTTATTTTGCGCCATCAAATTTATCCGTCTATGTATATTTGATAACGTTGCTCGATCGTAAAATGAAAGAAACGTAGACTTGTTTGTGTGTAAAGATATATAAGCTTGTATACGAAAAATTTTCGAAATTCGATGGAATTGTGTGAATTTCTATAATGATAATATGCAAAAAATGAATTTCAAATCGATTTAAAACTCGGCGTCATACCAAAGGAAGATAGTTAAAAAGGTCCCCATTGAATATTGAAATCTAGCAGACAGAAGTCAATCAATAGATGAAGACAATCTGATAATTTTTCACTATGATAATATCAAGAAAACTGAATTTTATCAACTGATAAATCTTTCCATAAACTTTAAATTTCATCTGTTTACAAACTCCAATAGTTTTGAAGATATAATCGACCATTATGAGTCGATCAACCCTTAATTCATCTGTATGAGGGAGTAAGAATAGTCATCATAGATTTTTGTCCATATTCTTTTAAAGGTATCTCAAATTCGACTTTCGTAATATTGCAAAAAATATGCAGTGCACACGATAAGGATTGATTCTTGGTAAATCCTGTCCAAATCCAGGGTATCATCCACTTGTCGCTCTCTCGTGTTCCAGGGCCGGACTCGACTTTTCATTCCAACTGCTTACCATAAAACGATACCGTATTCTGAAAATATTCCAGAGATTCTGTCTCGAGATTTCCAAACTATTTTCTGCATATTTTTCGATTTGAAGTCGGCGAAATTAAAAAAAAAATCTTATGAAATCGATCATATCCATTTCGAAACCAATCGAATGTACGCATCCGGAGAAAATTCAAAAAGCATCAAAAGGCTCAAAACACACATCCGAACGAACGCACCTATAGCACAATACTATGGAGGATAACAAAACACGACTGCGAGGGTGAAAAGTATACGTAGCTATAGAAAGGAAAACGCAAACGGGATGGCCGCGAGATTTTTTTCAACCCCTACAACGTAGGGGCTGAAAAAAAATGGAGGACGACGCCTCGGGAACGAAATAAAAGGAGAAACTTTCGAGGGGGAGGCGTGTCGCGAATACGACCGAATTCCAATTCGAAAAATCTCACGTGCAGTCGAATATCGATGTAATGAATCGTTTCCTAATCGTGGGTTTCCTCGCGAAACCTCGAATTTGGATCCCGCGTTGAACTCTCTGAAAATGACGATTTTTGACATCCTTTTTCAATTAAATATGTCGGGATTAAGGAATCTGATCTGAGATCGATTTTTATATCGAGACATGAGAAATGAGATGTCAACAATGTGTAGTGATGAAAATTATGATATTATGATGTATTAAAAAATAATTGTATTGTGTGATTTAAAAAAACGATCGAATTACGACTCATATCATCTTACAAAGGTACACAACTTTTTATATATTAGCAAATAAGAATACTGAAAACATATTGAAATCGTAAATATATTAAATATTCTGACTATCCTCGGGATCTATGTCTCGAAATTTCGAGATAAAAATTGTTTTTTTTTTAAGATTTATGAATAACGTTAAGAGTGCTAAATTGTGCTTGAGAATTCTTTAAACATATAAATCAAGTTCAATAAATTCATTCGCAATTTCTCAAAGAAATTTTAAAGGGCGATGTAATTTTAACTGGAATGCTGACTTATGTATGCTTTGTGTGTTGCGTTCAGTGAACTTTTCGAAACGTGCTCAACATCGCATACAAAATAATCACTGGCGATATTTATACAATCATTGTTTAAGCTTGAGTGTAAACTGCATTGAAAACCGTCTTTCTGATATGATTCAATATGCTATCGAGTTGTGATACGATATGTTTTAACTGAATAAGAAAGCAGCATCATCGACCGGATGATGAATAATAGTATCAGTTTATTTAACATATAATGTGTCCAGATAAAGAACGGGATACAATTGAGCTCAATAAGAGATAAATGCACATGTGTTCTTTTCATTTTCTTGATAGATAAATTTAATCAGCAAACGAATTTAATATTTTAATAACTATAGATAAAGTTTCCGACAACCCAAGCGACACTTTAGGTAAATATACATATATGATCTCATCATTATATGAGACTTATCATGCATTCCGAAAAATAAATAAATCAAGCAATACCGCAAATATTGACTATAGTCCTCGATATCAAACAATTTAATCACTTTTGCGGACATTTCAAAGAAGAATGTGTCATAACGGACCTTTTAACTCAACAGATTCAAAATATATCTCGATCGATAGATATTAGTAATTTAACTATGACGACATTCACCGCGGATTTAGGGTTTTCATTCCATTTTCATACTAATTTTCGTTCACTGACGAATGCAACCTATTTTTTTTTCACAAATCACATTGATTTCAGCTCGAAATTTATCATATTTTAGAATCCCAATGAGTTTAATTATCATCAAATTCAAATGCATCGAAAAAACGATCAACTCGCCATAGAAAGTCGCTCATTGTCTATGATCATACCACGAAATTAGCCCGACAAACTGATAGCCGTTAATCTTACACGAAAGAGGAAAAGGAATTCAAACAAAAATCTCTGAATATACGAATTCAGAGCTGACTATACATGAGTGCAGATGTGCCAGAAGTGGAGGCTTTCGTTCAGAGGTGGGTCGGTCGTAAAAGACCTCGGTCGCAGACTCCTGCGGGATCATTCATCACTTTTGTCCGTGATTTTCGAATTCGCACAGGGGAGAGGCTTCTCGAATTTGCATTCCGTACCAAATATCGAGCGAGTCCACTCCTTATATTATATATAAGCCGTTAAGAGCTCGAAGTGACTAAGTCCGCTAGGACGAGAAATCTGTCGAAAGTATTGATGCGTTTTCCGAAACTCCTTCAGGGACCTTAGGGTCCTAGAATCTTGTAAAGATCGATCTTTATTCTGCAGATTTTCGATTTTCGAACTCTCTGGTTAGTTAATTAAAGCAGTGAATAGGCTGAGCCTCGATCATTATATTTTTAAGTAATTGTATGAATTCAAATTTTATTCATAATAAGCTACGGATTTGGTCGATTCACATTAAAGTATGAAATTGATTAAAATGCTTTCCGATATAAATGATTTATCATCTGGTGTCTTCGAATTTAATTTTATTTATGAAAGATTAGATGATAAGATGATACTTAGATAAGGTTATCATTATTCCCGATACACTGGGACATATCCCGGTTTCAAATAATGCTCCGATGTCCCAGTCAGAAGCATATTCAGTGAAATATATTTTTCGGTGGCCAGACAATTATATCAACCTAACACTATGCCCTTTGACATTTAAATCTCATTTTCGCCAAAAAGCGAGTTAGTCACGATTATCTCTAAACTGCTCATACATTTATGTGTATGTATGATACTTTTTTTTAACCCTCGGATAGAAATTGACCACATGTGACAGCGGTCCGTTCGACTGGTGTCCTTTTATATCCGGACGCTGTACGCATGAGGAGTTCGTACGTGACGTTTTTTCATTCGCATACGAATGCGATCGTGCTTCGGTTTTGTCACAAATTTACGAAATTATGTCGCAAAGTATGAAATAATCGCTGAAAATGAAAAAAAAGTACGAGCCGCACTTGACTTTCGATCTGAATCGGATGTGTTTTCAGGCTGCTTTGCTTCAGATCTGAAGACGATATTCGTCGGCGGTTTATCCTTGAAATGTTAATTTTCTGCCACTGGTCACAAAAAGTTCAAATAAGTTGAATTAAATATCTGATATAAAAGTATTCTGATATGAAAATGAGTCTTTTTTTGAGATCGCTTCTCGCCGGAGACTGGAAACGTTATGTAGAGCTGCATTTTAACCTGAGCTTTCGACTCCTAAAGCTACTATTGACTTCTAAATATAGTTTGAAATATAATAGTTTGTAATTTTAGAGTCATTTAGAGTCAAAAGTTCAGGATAACAGCTACTCGGGATAGCATTGCCGAACAAGTCTCATTTTAAAATTATTTCAAAAAAGATTCAGAAAATCGGTAATCTTAACTCCATTTTCAGGATATTTTCGTGTTAGTTTTGGATAATTTAGGATAAATTTTAATAGAAAATGAAGCTGAATATTTTACATTTGTTCCGATAGAGATTGATTATTATTTTCAGCGCATCGAATCGATTTTTGCGAGGATGTATCTCGTCTATTGCGAAATATGGTTGACTTAATTCAGTTTGTGGAGTTTCGATATTTTTCAGTATTTGTTTCGAGTCGCGATGCGGTACGCTTTTCAATGTTTCAATGCAGATGTTCAGCGTTGGAAATCGGGTCAATTTAATTTTTCGAAAGGAACTTGCGCACATATAAACTTTTGCATTAAAATTGCAAACTCGTTAGTTACCGATGCGCAATTGAAAAAAAAATGAATCTGAAGCAATCGAAAGTTTATCGTATCCATCCATGTTTTATGAATATTGGAATCATATAAGAATTTCACAAAATTAATTTGCAGATCTGGAGTTAAAAGACTATAATATAACTTTTGCTCACGATTCTTTATTCATTAGCGATCAACGCAGTTTTGGAGCTTTACACGGACACATAGACACACAGAATAGCGCTATTATAAAGTTAGATAATCAGTCAAAATTTTAATTACACTTGTCGACTGAAAGGGTCAAAGGGTACAAGTGGCCTTGCGGTGATTTCGAGAAAAGTGCGAGTTGTGGATAGTTAATTGTGAGGATGTAGTTGATTGTCAATTATACTCCTTTTCATAGTGTTAGAAGTTTATTCTTTCAAGATACAATCAAGACCGGCTCCTATACATTAAGGGTGGTCTTTCATACAATTTATATGATAGACTTTGTCCAGTGACACAAATATAATTAATCATAGATCATATGAACAATGGGTTGGAATGTTATAACCATATTAGGATGCATCGGTATCATCGGTTGCGAACCGTTTCGTTACATATTTGGTAATTGGCCTTTTAATAATTAACAATGCATATGAGTGTCTCCACACGAATAATAGGTATATCGAGTTACCTACGAGTAATCGTCTAAGACTAATTGAAGTCCATATATGACGAGCCTTGTATTGCAGCGAATTCCACTGAACACAAATACGACTTCAATAGCTCTTATATTATAATTAATATATCCATACATACAGGATTAGGCTAAGGGCCGCCACTCGCATTCAAAGTTGATATTATACATAAACGTATTAGCAGGAGGTCGTCAGATTTGATGATATATCTCGGCACACGTTCCGAATTCGTTCATATCCTTATATATGAGCGATACCTGTACACAACTCAATTTCAATGATCACTTGTACCACTTGGTATTTTCGATAAAAAAAACTATCAAACACACACACACAACTTCGAATACACACGCACAATTCGGCGTTCATCGCATATTATTCCATCCATCTCTGGGGATGCTTTATGCAAATAGCGTTACTCGGGACCTCGCCGGGCCATATATCTGGAAGAGTTCTTGAGAACACCCAGGGGAAAATTTATATCGTCGTTACTGTCAGATGGTGTTAGGTTATGTCAGCTTCGTACCACCCTGGGGGTGGCAACCCCACCGGTCGGTACGTGTCTCGTCCTCCCCATCAGCCCCTGTCCCGTGCAGGGTCCTCATTTATGGTCTCGGTGTGCTCTCTGGTCCATCTTGGAGGAGACCAGCCCTGGTCAACCTGGGGGTTGGGAAAAAGCGCGGGAAAAGTCCCCCGTTTTGCATCGGAAGCGTTGCGTACACTGTAAAAAGAAAATCTTAAAACTAGCCTGTATTTGGTTTCTTTTTCAGGCAGTTCGAAATTCAAATTACTCATGGGCGTTTTCAGTGTTATATGAATTCAGCTTGGATAGGGTTGCTCACGATTAGAGCGAGATTGGGGGTCGAATTTTGTATAACTAGCAACTAAATTAAATTTCAGACAAACAGGAATTCCAGTATGCAACATTTTTAAGATTTACTTTTTACAGTGTAGAAGGGGAGTGGGTTTTTGGCGCTCGCACTTGTGATTGTTGCTAAATTGTTTTATTTATCGGTTTAATAGTCAATTGTATTGTTAAACGGTAAATTAGTTAAATAATTTATTTGCTAGAAAACTAGTTAATCGATAATCTAATTGCTAATTTACACGATATGTGGTTTTCTCCTCAGTAATAGTTCCAACCTCCATACAGTTATTTTTATAATTCAAAAGTTAGAGAAAATGCATCAGGACGATATCAAAACTATGTTCCTACAATTTTAATTAATTTTCTTGTATTATTACATTTTTAGGTTATTTAAAATGTATTAGGAGTTAAACGAATCGATGTCAACGTAGCTCTTAAAGTTGCTTTTGCGCCTTAGGTTTCAGACATAATCCTTTTCTTTATACGATGATGGGTTTAAAATATTTCCCCCATATTAATATATAAAAATTATGTATGTGTATATTGATTTTCTATAAATTTCACTGATATATTCATAAAAAAATATTTGAACGTCAGTTTTGCCCCATCCTCGAATCTGATCAAATGGATAAGTTATTCATATGAATTCTATAGGACATAAATATCCTTATATTTGAGGAGTTTAAATTTTCATCTGGACATCCAATTTGTCTACATATTTCTTTAAAATTCGTTGATTCTGTCAAGTAAATATTTTGCATTTTGTCACATAAAGATTGGCAACAGCTGGGAGGGTGGCCTGGTAGTCTTTAGTGCTCGACACCAATTATGTTTCACGACAAAAATAGCCCATGAAACATAATTTAGCAATTTCGCCCGAATTGAAACACTTTCGTTTTGGTGTGATGATGCGTTTCTATAAAATTTCACAGGTCCCCACAGGCGACGAATTCCCCAACCCTCGCCAGACATAATACTTTTGAGAAATTCGTCTTCTTATTTTACTTCTTCTGCTTCATTTGAGCTACTTTTTACGGCCCGACTTTATTTATTCTTTGTTGTTATGTTGATTTTTATACGGCGCGCATTCGCCGGGAGAATGTAAAGTTCGATATCTCGATTTTTCCCCATTTTCATTCTGGGTTTTGTATATTTTCTCTGTCGCATCGATTTATAGAATAATGGAAGTATATTGTGTTTCGAGATAGGGTCAGTTGTAGTGGATCGGAACACACGAAATTTAACTCTTATCTAGTACATATTATATTTATCCCGTCTTTCTTTGAAATCTGATTTCTCATTGGAATATCTGATTGGGTATTTGATACACAATTTTAACCCAAACCTTCCGGAGGATCTTAATAGAAGATGTCCAGTCTACTTAATGGGTATTTCATTTGCAGGGATCGAAAACCTTTGCGACCAACAGCAGTTTGAGGGTAATTAACGCCAGGGGTGGCTCCCTAACTTTCGTAGAACCCCAAGTTACGAATAAAGAATGAATTATTCGCTAGCTATGGATTATGGTAGATCTGGATGTCAAAGGGAGACTTTGGGAGACACTTTTCTAAAATACCTATATACATCTTTCATATCTGCTCAAAAGTAAAAAAAAAAATCTGGTAAGAAAATTTCAATATCTACAATATTCCTATGTGTTAGAAATTGTGCTGCAGTTTTCTCTATTTATATTCTTCTGAAGGCTTTTGTGTCTATATCTTGAAATACGTTCTGTGTGATCCAACTGTAATTTTGGTGTTATTAATTATTTTTCTGTTCGTATTATTTGTACATATGTGCGCTTTTAAGTTTTATTTAATGAAATATGTGTTTGTTTTAATTCAAAATGTAATGAATGAAAGATAAAGCAAAATTGGAAGGTAAAAAAAAAGAAGAATTAAAATATATATATATACTTATTTATTGTAATTAGATGTTTATAATTAATATGTCGTCATAAAATCATTATTATAATAAAAAAATGAAAGCATTAAATCACACTTTTAGTGATTATTATGCTTAATGAACCAGTGCTAATAGTTGTAAGTGGAAATATATTGCTGATTTCTGATATATGAAATATATCGCTGATTTGAAAAAAAAAATTATATAAATTCTTGAAGCAATTTATGTTGATTTTTATGATAATAATATAAATAGCTAAATAATTTTGAAATTATAAATAATCCGATGGCAATAGGAAAAATCGTAGAAATTTCTTTAATCGCTGACTGCAATTCGTTGTCAGAAGTCATCTCCATTTCATCTAAAGTGTGGTTTTTTTTGTAGAATTTCGGACTATCCAAACTACGTTGTAAAAAAATGGATTAGTTTTGATTAAAAAAAGTATAATAACAAAAGAAAATCGAAAATTATTTTACTATTCTGTGTCGTTTTTTTTCAAGATATGGTTGATATCGATATTGAAAGAATTTTCTGTTTCACCAAGATCTAGGGTGTCCTCAGTGTCACTACAAAAAAATCGAATTAATTTCAATAAAAATATACATAAACAAAAGAAAATCTAAAATTATCTTACGAATTTGTGAGGTTTTTAATGAATGAATGATCGATGTCGATATTGGAAGAATTATCTCTATCAAGATCCAAAAGTTTCTTGCTGTAATTGAAAAAAAAATTGAATCTCCACACTTAATTATGTATTTAGAATTGAAAAAAATGAAAATTATCATACGAATCTGTGAGATTTTTAATGAATGAATTATCGATGCCGATATTGGAGGAATAATCTCCATCAAGATTCAAGGTGTCATCATTGTCACTACAAAAAAATCGAATTAATTTTAATCAAAATACACATAAATCAAAGAAAATCGAAAATTGTCATACGAATTTGTGAGGTTTTTAATGAATGAATGATCGATGTCGATATTGGAAGAATTATCTCCATCAAGATTCATGGTGTCCTCACTGTCACTACAAAAAAATAGAATTAATTTTAATCAAAATACACATAAATCAAAGAAAATCGAAAATTGTCATACGAATTTGTGAGGTTTTTGATGAATGAATGATCGATGTCGATATCGGAGGAATTATCTCCATCAAGATTTAAGGTGTCCTCACTGTCACTACAAAAAAATCGAATTTATTTCAATCAAAATACACATAAATAAAAGAAAATCGAAAATTATCATACGAATTTGTGAGGTTTTTAATGAATGAATGATCGATGTCGATATTGGAAGAATTATCTCCATCAAGATTCATGGTGTCCTCACTGTCACTACAAAAAAATAGAATTAATTTTAATCAAAATACACATAAATCAAATAAAATCGAAAATTGTCATACGAATTTGTGAGGTTTTTGATGAATGAATGATCGATGTCGATATCGGAGGAATCATCTTCATGAAGATCCAGAATTTTCTTACTGTAATAAAAAAAAAATGATTCAACCTCCACTATATTATGTATGTAGAATTGAAAAAAAAAAGAAAATTCTCTTTCCTATCTGTGAGATTTTTAATGAATGAATAATCGATGTCGATATCGGAGGAATTATCTCCATCAAGATCCAGAATTTTCTTGCTGTAATTGAAAAAAAAAATTCAACCTCCACACTTCATTATGTAGGTAAAATTGATAAAAAACGAAAATTATCATACGAATCTGTGAGATTTTTAATGAATAAATAATCGATGTCGATATCGAAGGAATTATCTTCATGAAGATCCAGAATTTTCTTACTGTAATAAAAAAAAAGATTCAACCTCCACTATATGTATTATGTATGTAGAATTAAAAAAAACGAAAATTCTCTTTCCTATCGGTGCAAGCCATGGTGTTTGATTTGTTACTTGGAATTAAACGGAACGAGTGAGCTGAAACTACTGTCAGCAGTAAAACGAAAGTCAATTTGATGTCCATTTCAGTCTAAGTTTTCTTTGGAGCTCGATAGTTGAAGAGATAACCGCCTTCCTAGAAAGCTCTGAGCCAACTGAAGCAGTCTTAGTCATCAATTGAATCGTTGTGCATAGAACTTGATTAGTTACAGCATCATTTTCATTACTTTGATAACAATTTAAAAAAAATCACAGAATTGGAATGTTTGAATCGGAAATTTCTAAAATGACACATCTTTTATAGTGAAAAAAATACTATTATACATTTGTTTTCTAAGGAATACACACTAAACCCTATTCGAATTGCAACCTCGTCTAAGGAAACGAGTGTTAATGAGCAGTCGTCCTGTACAATTACATCGCTAATTCCTTGTTTGAACACACAATATTATATTATAATATAATACGTGTATATCTGGTAGGTTTGTGTATATGGCTTCCTGCTCTGAGACTGGGATCTAATGAGCTGAGGTCTCATCTACTTCCATTTCCTTTACTTCCGAAATATATTATTTATGCAAAAGTCTCCATTTTGCACTAGGAAAACGCTGGATAAACCTTTGAGTCGATGCTCCGAACATTCTCAAATTGGATTTTTTATAGTTTATATATTATTTTTAATGAATTAGATATAATACATATCGTTTATACTACTACTTGAAAGGATTTTAATTTTTTACTTAATTAAAATGAAATCTCATAGTCTATGGACGATTCTATTAATGTACATACGAAGAACTTAGGTATACCTTATGTTAATTAATTCATTTTATTTTGAAAAAAAGCAATTCAAATTTTAGTCACTGATAATTTTGAGCACAGATCGTGAAATTAAAGAATGAATTTTCAAAGATGGAAAAGTTCAAACACGCCAAACGTTTAACTAGCAGACGCAGAATTCAAACAAGTCGTCATGCGGGCGACTCTATAAAAGACAAAGGCTTTTCACTATTTAAAGAAGACGATGATAATAATAATAATAATAACAACGGCTAGGACTACAATAATAATGATGATAATAACGCTAATTGCAATGAAAATCGAAACGAAGTCTGCCCTAGACGCGATTGCCTAATTGCTCAAAGCGTTCACCCATTTCGAATTTCGTTTGCAAAAAAATAGGAAGATTTTGTTTTTCCATCATCTCAAAGAGAGCTTTCGCAAAGTGCAAAGCTAATATTGTTATATATTTTTCGATTCATATTAAATCTTACTCGGAGCATGGTGTAGATTTAAAGTAAAGTAGTTTGAAAAACACCCCCTGTTCGACAGTACTTTGAAACGAAGAATACTACCAAGCTATTGTCCCAAAACATGATTGAAAAAATCGGATTACCAAAGGAAAATGTGTAATGACGGACCATTACACTCAACATATTTGAAAATATATCTCAAAAATTAAATTGTAAGTTTTTTTATCAAATTGGAAGTATTAACGTTAGGTCAGGTTTGGTTCGTTTTGGTTGTTAAGTTAGGTTAGGTTAGGTTTGGTTTGGTTGTTTGGTTAGGTTAGGTTAGGTTTGGTTATTTGGTTAAGTTAGGTTAGGTTAGGTTTGGTTCGTTTTAGTTGTTAGGTTAGGTTAGGCTAGGTTTGGTTTGGTTGTTTGGTTAGGTTAGGTTAGGTTAGGTGTGGTTCGTTTTTGTTGTTTGATTAGGTTTGATTAGATATCGCTGTAAATACTTATAATTTAATATAAATACTTACAATTTCAGAATTATACTGACAACTAGTATAATAACCGACGAATACTTACCGTTTAATATGTATAATGTTTATGCCATATTTTAACACTGATGAAAGTAAAATAAAATACTTACCAGTGAAATACGAGTCATTAATTCTTATCAAATTCAAATGAATGCGGAGTCCACTCGCCATAGAAAGCTGCGCATTGTCCTCTAAAGAGGACTATGCAAACTCACCGGCGACAATTCGAACTCATCGATGATTATGAACAATCATCAATAAAATTTACCTTAGCATACACATAGACATATTTATCTGTAATAATACATATAATAGATAAGAGAGCATCTTTGTGAAGCACTTGCGTTATCTTTGCGAGGATAGAATCGCGTAAAAGTCTGTCTATAGAGGACTATGCAAATTCAGCGGCGACAATTCGAGCTCATCGATGATTAATAATCAATAAAATTTACCTTAACATACACACAGTTACATTCACCTATAATAATACATACATATAATAGATAAGAGAGCGTCTTCGTTCAGCACTTGCTTTAAAGAGGACTATGCGAACTCGCCGATGATTATGAACAATCATCAATAAAATTCACCTTAACATACACAAAGTTACATTCACCGATAATAATACATACATATAATAGATAAGAGAGCGTCTTCGTTCAGCACTTGCTTTAAAGAGGACTATGCGAACTCGCCGATGATTATGAACAATCATCAATAAAATTCACCTTAACATACACAAAGTTACATTCACCTATAATAATACATACATATAATAGATAAGAGAGCGTCTTCGTTCAGCACTTGCTTTAAAGAGGACTATGCGAACTCGCCGATGATTATGAACAATCATCGACGAAATTCACCTTAACATACACACGGGTACATTAAGCTGTAATAATAGACGTGTATTATAGGTAGGAGAGCGTCGTCTTGTAGCGCTTGCGTTATCTTAGCGAGGATAGGATCGCGTAAATCCTACAAGCTAGACGTTTCCTCCTCGCGCACTTATCTTGATAATCCACCTCAGGAAGTGGGCGGGAGAATGGGAAAAACCCTAAAAAGCCTCACCTAATATCTGTACAATATTAAACTGCACGGTGAAAGCGCCCCAAGATATATTGCCCCGCAAGGATATAGCCCGGGATCTTCCCCTTTTCGAACGAACACGATACCGACTCTATTGATACGTCGATCTATTGCGAGAGGCTTTCATTTTGTTTCTATGTCGTGTGTGTGTGTGTGTCTGTAAGTTCGCTTTGCAGATTTCTCTCGAACTCTTCGGAAAATCGGGAGCGATTCGTTGTGACGCTTTCGAGTTTCGATTTATGTGTAGGAAGCTGCTGCGGATGTTTAAATTCGTTATTTATGACTAGTTTCTGTCACCCGGCGTTGCTCGAAACTATTAAGACTTTAAGCCGATTGTAAGTTTTAGTATTTTATTTCCCGTTCCCGTTTCAATATCTGTTCCCGCTACAATTTCGGTGAAAGAATCAGTCATTTTGAGATCTAAAAATATGTCAAACCCAGGCTTTGCATAACATTGGCTATGTCAAAGCTTCCCCCCCCTTGAAATGACAAAATTTACGAAAAAAAAAATGTTTTTTTTTAATTCAAAATGTAATGACGCAGAATCTTATTCTAGTTATCCGCACAATAATTCCTGAAAGTTTCATGGAAAACGGATCAGCCGTTTAGGATTCTTAGTAAATCCAGTTGCTTATGTTGACTGTAATGGTTAAGGGTCCCCCCTTGCAATGTCAAAATTTACGAATTTTTTTTTTCTCAAAATCAAAATTTTATGATCTCTAAACCTTCTCCTACACGCAGAGAATAATCCCTGAAAGTTTCGCGGCGAATGGATCAGCCGTTTCGGAGTCTATAGGTAACATACATACATACATACATTCGCTTTTATATATATAGAAGATTGGTATTGTGTCTATTTGGAGCGCAAGTTTAAATCGAGGTGGTTTGAAACGCTTACTTCGCATCTCTGATGAATTTAATAGAATGGGAATCTAAAGCAGAAAATTTCACTAGTTGCTTCAAATCTGTGTTGTGCCCAAAATGTAATATTTTGAATTCGTCATAATTCTTATTGTGTCTACTTTAGTGTAAATTGATGAGCGTTTATTAATTTGATATATTTCTCGATTTTTTTTTATGTTATGAGTCGAATATCATCAATATAATAATTTTACTATTGTCGTAATATCGTATATAATATGGACAAAATCGAAAATAGGGTAACACAAGTAAGTCCCTGCAAATGCCCCTTTCTTGAATAAATCGTTCATTGAAATAGATCTCATTTCATTGTTGTAAGATGACATCATTTCTTCTCATATTTATCTGAAGTCTTCTATAGTATCGATGTTTTTACATGGCTTATTACTCATCGAGGCATTCAGAATCCAAACATTCACATGAATATGTGAAATGCATATTTGTTTCTTATCTTTGCGATTCTGTGATGTGTGATCGACCATATTTATGTATGTAGTCATGTACCTATCAAAAGGGTCGAACGTGTTTGAACTGTTCTTAATGCATACTGCAGATGAAATGAATCATGAAAATTATTCGAACGATAATACGTTGAACTCGGTTCGAGAAAAATATTATTTGTGCAAAATATTATATTTCGTTTTGAGATTTATTTCGCGTAAAGAACAATGGCCTAATTGGTAATTGCCAAATATTATATAAGACCAAACATTGTATTAGGGTAGTTTCGTTCAAGAGATCTTACTGATAAAAACCATATATGTTATTTTATTTAAACGTCACGATTATCGTTATGAAAAATTTGAAATACAAAGTTAGACAGAGCACAAACAAAAATATGAATTTGAAACCCAATGATAATCGTGCATGTGAAAATTATAATCGCTGTGACGGCAGATAAAGTCCATTGCATTCGGTGATAAAATTCATCTATACAGTCATTTAATATGTAAATAAATGAATACTTATCGTTTTAGTCTATCGTTTATCGTTTGATGGTGTGATAAGGAAGAAAAATGAAAAAGAGAATTTAGACTAACGCCATAGCAGATGTTTTTCTACATCAAAAGTCCTTTCTAATGATAATTGTACCACTGTCCATACATATTTTCCCATTGTCTTCTCGTACTTGTGCGATTCGAACGTTTGATCTTTTCTATGAAGTAATTTAATCGTGATTAAGCACCTTTGTGCACATTTCGTGGGCGTCCTTCCGACAACCCTTTTTGCTGGTTGGTGTGTTTTCTTTGAAAATTAGAATGCCGACCTCTTGTTTTTCATCATGGACATTTTTCTATTAATATAAATATATATATATATATAATTTAAAAGCAACGTCGTCTTTTCGCATAAAGAGAATTAAATCAACAGAAAATTAAACTCCCATTGTTATAGAAAACAATGGCCATAAATTTTTAGCATGAAAATATAACAGAGGAGGGAAATTCGTCGAGAAAGTTGAAGTTGAAAAGAAGCGATTTTTTCACATTATTTACTTACACATTTTCGAGTGTAACAAAAGGTTTCATAAAACAACCCCAGTCATGAATGCGAAATATAAATACATATTTAATAAAAAGTTGAAACAACCCTATCTCCGTTCTAAGTCAGAATCTCTTGAAAGTTTCAAGAAATAAACGACATTTTTTAAAATTATTTTCACTTTTACATTTTTTTTTAATTTTTGAGCTTCTATTTAAAAATATTTGATTTTTAACGTAATCTAGATGCAGACACATTTTATTTAAATTTTCGAAAAGAAAAAATGCATGCACAAAAACGGTGCAGTTTTTCTGCAGTTTGCATCAGTTTTGCATGCAATCGTGCAATGCGAACGATTATTTTGCCTTTCGATGGTCACCTTAAAAAACGCTCCAATCAGTCATCACAAGCTAAAAATGCTAAAAGTTTTTAAAAAAAACCAAGTACACCCAATCAAATTCTGAGTTATTTAACACTATTTTCATCTAAATCCAAATGTCAGAGAGTAAAAACAAAACCTAACGCCAGTAGTACCAACTTTCCCCTGCTATCACTTTATACATTTATGAATTGAAACAGTTTCGGAAATTATATAATATTTTCAAAATGCATTATCGATATTTAAGACCTAGGGCTCCTTAGAATCCGGGCTATGATATTTTGCATAATTTTTCACCCCCATCCGCGAGTATTGCATGCAATTGTGCAATGCAACCAACACAATCGTTCGGATTGTGGCCACCTCAAAAAAATGCGTGAACCCGATTAAATTCGGAACGATTTCATCGAAATCCGATTTTCAAAAAAAAAAACAAAACCCACAGTCGACGGTTTCCTTTTTTTTTCGTACAATCACGAATCGAAACAGTCTTGGAGATAGTAATAATATTTTCGAAGTGCACGTTTTGCACACTTGTGTCCTCCCACCAGTCAGCATTGCACTCGATGATTCATGACGAAGTTTTCCTTATGGGAAACGCTCCGACGATCGTCTCAGTCGTCGTCGCTCTTCAGAAGGAGAAGTCATCTTCAGCTACCAAGCTCTAGGAGAATCGATCATCGTCATCTGCAATGAACTTCGTTCTGATTTTCGTTCTGGTGCTGGCAGTACTTTCGACTTACTCGTACACGATGGCTTATCCGGATCTTTACTTCAATTTCACAAATCATACCGATGAAAATGGCGTCGATCAGTAAGAGAATTTTCTTATTTTGTTTTGTTTTAATTTATTTTTTTATTGATATTAATTCGATTTTTCTGCAATTACAGAGTGACTGATCTGAACCTCATCGATGGGAACAGCACTTTAGTAGACGATGTGGAAAGTGGTGTTCGAGATTCGATTATATTTATCACCAAAACTTTACCAGGCATTATCCTGATATTGGCCATCGCTTTATTGGGACACGTAATTCATTATAAGATAGATAAAAAGAGAAGGCGTCAAGCATCATTTTAATGTTTTTGATTGATGAAATGTTGATTTAACTATGTATCAATAATATGATAATAAAGGTGTTTTCAATGAATAAAAATGATTTTTTGTAATTCACCTCCAACTTTTTTTCTAATTAAATTACAATCATTCACATAAAATTTCAATAAATAAATTATATTATATTTCACATTTACACAAACATACATTTCATGAAATAAAGCATGATGTGCGCACACAAACAATAAAATATTCAATGTTTTAATACCAACACTATAATCGAGCTCACAGAACGTATTTTGAAACATACAAAATCTCACAGATGGAAAAAAAATCTACACAATTTCAGATGGCAATTGTTGAGATTAAACATTTCATCCCTGATATTTTTCAACGTACAAGAGACGTAAGTATTTTATAAATTTATTTTCGTTTCGATATCCAGAACCAGCGATTAATTAATACTTAACCAGAGGATTTGAAGGGGGTTCTGGGTGCCACCCCTGGCGTTAATTACCCTTAAACTGGTGTTGGCTTCTGCGCATAAAATACAAATTAAACAGTCTGGACATCCTCCATTAAGGCCTTCCTCGAGGTTTGGGTTAGAATTGATCGGGGTTCGTATTATCACGTAATATCAGATTGATTTGCGTAAAAAAAGTACTCGAGTTTGTGAATTTATTCCACTGGCACGTATGAGAACAGCTCGGCTTATAAAATATGAAATAACGACATAAATTCGTTCAGCATACGTCGCTCGGTGTATTACTGAAAATGAAGAGTGCACCCTGGAGATATCTGCTTTATATCACGTCCTACTTTTATTATTCCCTTTTTCATTCAGCACGAAAAGCTATATACATTTTACGTCCGATGTCCAGAGAAAGTCAACCCCCATTCAAAAGGAGACCATTTATATTTGTCATCCTTTGACCTTAAGTGTGTCCATAATAACATTAATAACGAGTCATTTTATCGGATATTAATCTGATGCATGTTCGAAATAGAGTCGAGTTCATTGTTCGAATATATTTGAGGATTCGATATTATTCGATGATCTTAGTACTTTGAGTAGATTATGAACTGTTGCATAGTATAATTTTCTTAATGTATTCACAGAAATATATACTTACATACTCGTACATTCGCTGGAATGCCACAAAAAACAATGGGCAATTCGATGCAAGCGAGTTTCGCATTTCGGGTTTAAGGGTTCAAGTGCCAGGTAAGTTACCTTCGGGTTATGTTGCGTTCGATTGCATGCGAGGCCGATAAGAACGAGACACACCTATATACGGCAATACAGCCATCTCTGTCTCTCTCAGAAACATATCGTCGTCCCATTCGTCAGTTTTGGTTCGTTTGCAATACGAAGGCATTCCTTTTCCGAAAATCTCATTTTCAATCGATCTATTCGCCGACAGGGACAGCCCGAAATTCATTAGGTTTTGTTTATAAATAGCTTCGAATACGTGCCGTTTTCGACTTTTGTTACAAATAAATATACGTACATATACGGAAACTTATTATGATATTTTTTGTCACAGATTTTTACGCATCCTCCTTCAAGAAATATTAACTGCAATTTTACCTACATGTATATTACAGAATATTCAAACAGAACAGAATGTCAAGCACAGAGATCCGAAAGCACTCCTAGACAACATCTTCCTACGTCGAAGTTACCTCCGATGAACGACAATTAATTTTGTGACGTATGAAAAGACAAACGAACCCAATTTCGTACCACTTTAACCAACGTTCGCTAAACTGTCGACAGCAACTCGAATCCGGCCATCGAATAGCCTTTCGCTATTGTTTTTTCATAATTTTCGTTTTCAACATAAAATAACAAGAAAGTGCGTCATAATTAATTAATTTCAAAATACAATTTTTCACAGAACGAACTTAAATTCGGAGGCTACACATGTTAAATCTGTGCTATAGTCCGCCACTGATGGTAGTATGAAAACAGGAATGCGAACTCGAAGGGGAATCGGATCGGAAACATGAAAATATACAACAGTTCATCGTCTTCTCGCAGTCCAATAGGTCTCGAGAAACACCAGGTCACAGACTCAAGTTAGTATAGTATGTATTTAATACGATAAATACCAGATTTTCAATCGATATGACGGATACGAATAAAATCTCATATAATGAAATCTGCGCATGCGCAAAATCATTTTAATGGCGGTCGTGATAAAAAATCGAACATAAACGTTTAAGCAGTCTCCAAACAGGAATAACCAGTTTCAAGCCAATCGCAAAACGGTTCACAGACCAAATGTTTACTTTTTTTTCATTATCTTCTTTCCTTCTCCGACTACTTCTTTTGCTTCTTATGTATCTACTAACGGTTTTCAAATATCTACCGGATTATTTATTATAATAAATATTTTCATGATATAAATATATATTATTCTCATTCGACTAAATGTTTTTTCGATTTCGACTGTAGAAATAAGAAAACTATATCTCGAGTTGTTTGCACAAAACATACTCGTACATATCTATCTCAGCATTTGAGTCATTGTTGAATCATTCGACTCCTTATTATTCTTTCACTAGTCCAAACATTCAATAATTTCAAATACATTAATCAGAACTTTCGAAAGGGTGTAATAGTGTTGTCTAATACATTTCTTCCATCATTTGATATGTTTGTACGAGGGCGAACATCGTCATGAATCAAAATCACATCTCTTATCCGGAATTCACATATGATCAAAAGCATCACCTGATCCAAAAACGGACAATAATTATCAGTATTAACGATTAGATGCTATGTAGAAAAAATAATGTGCAAATCTCTTTTAAGATCCCAATTCTTCATATTTACTTCCGATTTTCCGATGTTTTTGTATGCATCATGTTTGTATCCGACAGCTAATTTGAATTGAATTTCATCGAACATGTAAAGTAAACTGAAACTAGCGTCGTTTGTTACGTTTATTCTGAAGTAATATTTAGAAATTTTCAAAACGAGGAAGTTTAATAACGAGAAACGTCAAATATTATCGAACTGTGCACTTGTTTATTTACTATCGGTAGTAAACTGGTTCATAAAAATATTTTGGCTATTTTAATAAAGAGATTTATTTGGTACAGATCTATGGCTGGATTCGTCATGAAAAATCTCAGCCTGTTTTTCAAAGTATAACTGCTTGTTTTGAAAAGAGTTTCACTGCTGAAAAAATAAACAATTTGATCGAAAATCAAATTGAATTTAATTAAACAATCGACAAACACGCTTAGCGTATTTATAATATTGATGATTCGTTCATTATATATTCATTATATATTCTGTGGAATATTTTTTATCGAGCTTGCAATTTGTCTCAGGAAATGTCTCATGTTTCGCATATAAAATAAAATAACATGATAAGCAACAAACGGTAAACATCTTTTATGCACCGATTGAATAGACCACCTACCGCAGAAACTTCAAAGAAATCATCAATTTTATATGAATGCAATTTGACACTTTGCAGCTGCTGCTTATCGCATTTATACCCGCATTAAAAATGACTATCATTGAAAAATTCGTCTAAAAATAATATTTCATTGTAATATCTATGTACGTCTCGAAGATTCGAGACATTGCATAAAAACATGAATTATCCAATAATATATTTATTTCATACATTTCGACAATAATGTCGTTTAGGCTGATTTTTTCATGAAAATCACTCCAAACTTTTGGGTCAAATGCAATATTAAGAACGATACTTGATCAGTCTTCAAATTATAAAAGAAATTTTGAACCCATTTAGTGAAAAAATTGCTGAAAAATGCATGATTTATCAAATTTATCAAGCGTCCAGAATTATTTGCGTTCGCAGCCTCCGCGACAATTCGCAGATGCACATCGCCGAAAACACACGATAAACATACCTTTATATTTATATGTATATAACGACGAAACAGGCCAAGGGGATCGAGTGACATTTTCGTCGAAATAGAGTTTATTATGTTCACGCATTTCGGAACCTGCGCTAAGATATGAACCCTTTTATTTTGCATAAAATCAGTCACTTATGGTATTATTGTCAGATTTCAAAAACAAAAACGACAATATCGACGTTGAGAATTGATTTTTTTTCAATATTTTTTTAGGATATGTTACGAGATTGGATCGAAAACGCATTACTTTGAAACGAAATTCAGTATTCCAAATTCGACTATTTCGTATTTTAAAACACCACCGTTCCATATTTTACGAAATTACGAAAAAAATAATTTTTCAGTTATTGTCGTTCTTTTCAAATTCGAAAGATTATTTCTTCCTTTTACTACAATCAACACATAACTAAGTATATTCGGCCTCAATCCGTTCCTCGATTATTATCAATTTGCGGAAAACGCACGCTCAAAGCTCAGACTTTCCCAATATTCAGGACGATTCCTGTGCATCGAGCGCATTTCCCTCGCACGTCGCTTGACCCCCTTGGCCGAAATCGTCGTCGAACACACACACACACACACACACACACACATAGACACACGTGTATGCGAAAACGTATAATGCGGGCTAGAAAGATGGTAAGAACGGAACGGGAATTACGAGATACGGGGCGAAGGGGTTAAGCCAACGGAATTTATGACCGCGCTTCGTATAAAACACGCGAACTGCCACCCAGCAGCCCACTCCCTTGGCCCGTGAATAATAGTTAATCTAGACTAAATCTCGGCGAACTCGGCGCTGGCTGGGGCTTAAGGAGTTAAAAGGGAATCCCGTCCAAGTGTACGTGGAGCACTCCTCTAACGTATCTCTAACGAAACGCTGCAGCGTCTTATTGATTCGCCCGATTGTCCTTGCTTAGTGCTGGTTTCGTTTTTTCTTTTCGGCGACTCGAAATTCTTCGGATTTTGTCTTGATTGTTGCCGTTGTTTGGTGTTTTTTGATAGCGTGTTTGGTAAGTCGTATTTGGCACGGTTTGAAATTTTAAGATTGAAAAATTGCGTAGAAATCTTTTCAGATATGAACGCAATGATCCTGTATCTAAATATATCCTGTTGCTTAATGTAGACTGTATAGTATTTGTTATGTATACGAGTTTACTGATTGAAATATCAAAATACAATGACAATGATGTAAAAATATTTCCAGATACGTATTCTTTTGCTATTCAAGGACGAAAGATCTTCGAGAAGGCATAATTTCTTCGATTTATTTTAGATCATAAGACAATACATATGTTCATAAATCGCATTTCCCAATTGAAAAAGTCGAGTCTCGCTTAAAAATTTCAAATCGTTTATGACGAAAATAAGATATAAATATCACATCACTTAATATAATCATCACGATATCAAAAAAAAAATAAAATAATAAAGACAATCGAGAGAATTACAAAAAAAAAACACATCAACGTTCAAGAGTATATCCGAAATTCTTGCGTATCTATCTATAATATAAATACGCTAAGCGTATTTGTACGTTTGTACGTTTGTACGTCTGCCCGGGATTTTGTATGGAAAATCTTCAAGCGTCGAATTCAGACGGTACAAAACATAGCAGATTGCACCTTTTGCACAGCATTTAATTCGAAACTAAATAAGAGAATATGTTAATTTGGATCTTACGGCCGATGCAATAAGACCTCCTTTCGTATCTTCTGGATATTTCGGAAAAAAATCTGTACATAAATGCCTTCATACAAATCTGACCCTTAACGCTGATTATCGATAGGTAGCATTTTCGAAAATCAAGGTCACGCCGTCCGCTTTGTTTACATTTTCAAATATAATAATTAATTATTGAAAACAAATAGTTTTCGGCCATTTTGTTTTTTGTCGCGTCGCGGATCGGTTCGACCGGAAATTCGTTTCTGACCCTTCAATGACCGAACAATTAACACGTTTGGAACCGATATATTTTTAATATTTTTTTTTAATTATATTTAAATTTGAATTTATATTGATCATCTAAATTGTATGGTTTGTTTATAATAACCGAAATATTAATATGTATTATTTAGTTTTGCAGCTCAATTAACTAAATGCTGTTCCAGAAGTTTATTTCATTTTTACTTTTTGAGTTCATTTTAATTTTGTTTTTTATAATAATCAATTTTTCGAAAACAATTATTTTCGGACTTTTTTTATCGCGTCTATAAATATGTGAATTGAGCGGAAATTTGTTCATAAAAATTGGACAATATTTTAACTCATTCAGACTGGATTTTTTTATCAATATTTTTCATGTAAATTATGATTACAGTTTAAGTTGAAAAATTTCGCGGCAAACGGATCAGCTGTTTAAGAATTCTTTTCAATGATGAATTAAATCAGTACTTAACTATTATAGACAAAAGATATTCAAATTATTTTCAATATATTAGGTACGTGAATTTTTCTTAATATTAATAATTTTCGAATTTTCGAAATTGTGAGCGAGGGTAGATATAGATCGCCTCAAAAATTATAATCTTAGGTACTACTGCTAGTTGAAATAAATCGCGTTAAGCTCTGAAAAGCTAATTTTCCAAACTTGAAAAACTAGAATAACCCACTGTGCCACTTTAAAATCTCAAACATATCCCCACATATAGATCGAAACACACCGTTCTACCTGTTGACTGGGTTCGAACTCGCAAAATTTGCAAACTCCCATCCCTCGGGAGACGACCCACCATAAAACTTATTCAATCAGAGTGCACAGAACGACCCCCCTCATAACACATACACAAATACTTACTTACACGAAAAGTCATACACAGTTTTATATGTGTACAGACTTGTTCGAAGGCTTGCATTTTGAAGAAAATGAGTTTTCCCGCGGAGCTGTCAAGAGCAAAGCGTTCCGGCTTCATAAAAGGCTTCGTTTGCCTCGTAATTAAAAGCGAAAATTCACCCCTAGGCGAACGAACAAACAAGCGTTTTTTGCTCATATTTTTTTCACCACTTTTTTAAAATTTTCTATATCATTCGAGAGAGTTATTGTTGTTCGGAATCGTTTGTGCGCTTTGAGAGCGGTGCCGATTTGCGTAACGATTTTTCCGCTTTCCGTTCGTTGTTCGCTCGCGTGTAATGTCCTTAATAGATTCGCTTTTGATTCGAGCTCTTTGCGATTTTTTTGGTTCAGTATCACGATGTGGAAGTCGAAGAAGTCGATGAGTGTGTGATAAATTTAAATCTCTAGAGTTGAGTGAGAAAATTGGCGCAGAACGTTTCGAAATCCACGCATAACGAGATCGACTCGACTTTTGAAAAAATCGATGCATATATGTATAAAATATTTTTCCTGAATATTAAAGAAAGATTTAATAAAAAATATTTCAAAATCATTCTAATGTGAACCGACTTTCTAATGCAGGTTTTCATTTTGGGGTTCTCGAGCGATAAAAACGATACGATATCGCAGTTTTTCGAGACACTTTCGACTCGATTTAAACGCGATTTTTCCGAATCTTTTCTGTGATGCAGATTCGTCAAAGCAACAGCTTCTATTCTCGGAATTTCGAAAAGTGTCGAGAGTCGAAAACCTCGGTCTGAAACGAGAGAGCCGAGCAGGAAAAACTCGGCCCTATTCAACGGAACTATTCCACTCTCTCGACTTTCTGAATATTTTAAATCGCAAGGTTTTCCCGCTAAACAGAAAGAAGAAGTCTTGTTCGAAATTCGTAACTTCTTCGTTGCGAGGAAGAAATGCAACGGCCACTACAAGACAACAACAACAATAACAACACTGAAACTACATCGGCTTTGACAAGGATTCAACAACTTTTTTTGTTAAAAAAAATACCGATTTTTTTGAAAACTTACATATGCATTAGAAAGTTCTAACTCATCATTTCGAAATTGTGATAGGAATTATATTTTTAACACATTGAAACTTTAAAAAAGAACAGACCTATACAACACAAAGAAGAGTACGTAGTGTTTATAGTCATTCATTTGAATCGAGTTTCTGTTGCGTTTGTAGGAACGAGTCCTTAGATAATCATAAGATACGCTTTTATTTAATTATCAAATTCATAAAATATAGACATTTTGGGAACTTTCAGTATATAAATACACATTCGAAACGACAAAGCAACAACATCCACAACCCGAAATGCAACCACCGAGTGTTTCCTCCTCGCACAACTTACGACCACTTACCACAAGGAGTACTACCCTCGTTGAATATGAAATTTCTCCCGAAGAATTACAGCAACCTCGAAAGGATTCTGCGATCGAACCAACCGATTCGGTTCATGATTTTTTTTTCCACGGACGAATTTCACGTGTGCTTATTAAGGGGTTCCACTGCACTCGTGTATTTCACATAAACGCGAGGCAGCAGATATAAAGCGGTTCTGGTTTTGACGGAGGGTCGGGAGCCCCTTGGGGTTTGTGAACAATACTGTGCTGGTCGGAGATAATCTTGTCAACAGCTATGATGTCCGGATAATTGAGCAGCTCTAGATCCACTAGGATTGTCTCTTAAGTCAGAAACTATGGGTGGTATTACCTATGTCGATCGAAGAATCTGTTATGGCCCGATCTTTCAATGTACGTGGCCAATTTATTAGAAGCACTGAAGATTTTCACGGTTTCAATACTAGATCATAGTGTGTGATATTTTTTTTTTTTTGTAATCTTAAATGAAAGTCGCTTTCTATAATTTAAATTATAAAATATTGAAAAATATAAACATCTATATATATAAAAGCGAATGTATGTATGTATGTATGTATGTTACCTATAGACTCCGAAACGGCTGATCCGTTCGCCGCGAAACTTTCAGTGATTATTGTGCGTATAATTAGAAAGGATTCTGCGTCATTACATTTTGAATTTGAAAAAACATTTTTTTCGTAAATTTTGTAATTTCAAGGGGGGAAGCTTTGACATAGCCAATGTTATGCAAAGCCTATTTGGATTGACATATTTTTAGATCTCAAAATGACTGATTATTTCACCGAAATTGTAGCGGTAACAGATATTGAATCGGGAACGGGAACGGGAAATAATATACTACAATTTACAATCGGCTTGAAATCTTAATAGTCTCGAGCAACGCCGGGTGACAGAAGCTAGTTTTTAAATAAAAATGAGTGTGTATATGTGAGTTACATTTAGATTTTTAAACAGCTGATCCTTCTGTCATTAAAATTTTCGAGATTATTATGTGCATATCTGGAAAGGTTTTTGCTTCATTACATTTTTCTTTTCTTGAAATTCGATGATTAAGCAGTTGCAAATACTATGCATCGCCTATATTCACAATGGGAATGGTAACGGAAAATATTATAGGTACAATGGTTTACATTCTACTCGAAATCTAAAAAGTATCGAATAACACTTGTACAGAATTTATTTTTAGTAAAATTAAATGATTCCATATTACGAATTTAGGGGACTTCCCAGGAATTTTGCATAAAATCACTCAATTAACTATTATTTTATGCAAAATTAGCAGATTGTAAAAACTGTAAATAATAAATATCGAGGTAATTCATATTTAGAGCATATTCCATATTCCGGGCAAGTTTTCTACATAGTAATATCGTTATTGAATATTTTCTGTAATTATTGAAATTTAAATTAAAATCGATACATAATCAATATGTTAATGAGCGAAATCTATCGATTGAAATACTATTATATTTGTTTTAATATTCATCTTTTGCCCAATAGATATCGTTATTGAATATTTTCTGTAATTATAGAAATTTAAATTAAAATCGATAAATAATCAATATGTTAATGAGCGAAGTCTATCGATTGAAATATTATTATATTTGTATTAATATTCATCTTTTGCCCAATAGATAGCGTTTAAATATTTTACTGAAAAATCATTTTTTCGTTATTTGTCGAATTGACGTTAATATGGAATAAATACTCATATGCCAGTGGCTACCAACACAGGGCCCGCGGACCGATTTTTTCAAGCAAATTATCATACACTTTCTACTTTCAATCGCGATATTTTATTTAATATCGATTAAAAATTTATTTTATTTGAATACATTTTTTAGTTATAAAATTTGAAAACAAAAAAATCAATCATTTATGAAAACTGAATTAATTAATTAATTGTGTTGTATACTCACGTATATGATATTATATTAAAAAATAAAACAAAAATTTAATGATTCAGATTATCCATATTCTTTGATTATCGATTAGTACGAATAGTCGAGAGTGTGCTGATGTAACGAAGTGATTAATAGTGAGAATATGTAATGAAAAGATCGATACGTGACTTTAAGTTAAACATAATAATGAATAAGTGAACCATATCGAGACTCGAATCTCAGGGCTGTGTAAATATCGATATGATGTATCGGTTATAAATAACTACGGTTAGTCGTAGTCAATTTAATTGATCTTACAATAAAATAATTAATGTTAAAATTTGCATTATGCAATATAAAATCTCGTTCATTTCACAGGCGGTGAGCTACTTTTAACATTATCAATGAGTTTATTTCCGTTTCTGCTGTGAATTTTTATCGGACAATCCGAGGTTTTGTGCAAAAGTAAATATATGCACGATGAAACATCGACATCAAACACTGTGTTCGTTCATTTCATTATGTTTGCTTTAATTCTGTAAATTATTATGGTTTACGGGTCATGACATTGCATACATCTGATGTACGTGATAATATTAAACATTGCTAAAAGACTACTCATTTTGCGCTGATCAATGTGATCGAGAAGATCTCTTCGACGTTCGGTGTTAAGGTAAATTTTATTTAATACTTATTTCTCACGTAATTTTTATTCCATGACTAATTTTTGGTCATTCTTTCAAAACGTCAGTTTATAACTTACCAGAATTGTATTGACTGTGTAAATACTAGCATACTTTATCTCTTGCACTCTTTTCATTCAACTTTTCAGCTCTATCTCACGAAAATCCACCTACAAGTTGTAAAACTGACATAATTCTTGTTCAAAGCAATTAGTTTCGATGTCTGGATTATTGATAGAAAACGATCATCACAACATATAAAGACCGTTAATACAAATGGTATAAATGACAAATTTGAATCACTATAATTGTGTTCTTAAACTTGAAAAGTTAATTTCAGTGATTTTAATTTGTCACTTAATCCCTTTAACTTCTAGATTCTTCATACACTTTCGTCGATAGTTTCATTTATAAGTTTACTAATCTCAAATCCTTCTTTTTTTTCTTCAGCAAGTCCACAAGTATTAACAAGCGTAACAGTATGAAGATTGTGTGCATGCTGCGTCGGGATTCAGCGTCTTCATGACGTAGGGTTCTTCAACTCTAGTGCAGTGTTCACACATCCTAATGAGCTGTTGTTGCATTCCACCTTTTTCTAAGTAAGCATAAACAATCATCAATATTAATTTTACAATTTATATTTCATTATCTAACTATATAATAGCGCTAATCTGTATATTTGTGTATCTGTGTGTCCATGTAATGCTTCGAATATTCAACGGCGTGAAATTGCGTTGATATATTCAACATTTTGATTACTAGTTGATATTTTCAATATAAATCTGTGAAATTTCTTAAGTCAGACGCTTTTCTAGAAAATAATTGTAGCCATCGAATTACTAGTTGATATTTTAATATATTTTCAATATGAATCTGTGAAATTTCTAAGTCGAAAACTTAACCAGAAAATAATTGTAGCCATCGAAACGTACGCACTTCTTCAAACCGATCAAAGAGCCCGACCAAACAATCGGCCGACTCAAAAATGGCAGTCGATTCTTTTGTTTTTTCTTTTCGAAAATGAAACTAGATTTCCCGGGAAATCTCGGGACAGCGGACCACGTCAGGGGTGGCGATTTATGGCCCGGTGTGGCCGTGGCCCGATATTTGTCTTGCGTCACTCGCTTATCGCCGCTGTTTATTCAGATGATGTCAGCCGCTCCGCCCCAGCCCTGTTTGCGCCGTTTTTGCACCGTTTTTGTGGCTCCGTACGGTTCGCTGTGCGTTTTGCGTTCGCGTTCGAGAATTCACATCGAAAATGGTCTCGTTTTGTGATATTATAAGAGAATGAGATAGTGCAATGTAAATATTTTGATTCAGTTTAGTTTCAAATTAGATTAAAAAGCGGGAAACGGACGTGAGATGTTTGCTTTTTTGCTATCGATGAAAAATGTTTTAGGGCTCTCACACGTTTTATTTAAGTTTTTAGACGTTTTTTTTTTCATTTTTAGTTTAGAAACTGTATAAGTAAATATCTTACGTCTCTAAGTTTTACGTTCATAATATAGTTTTTATTGAAAATAGTATCTTTTTGAGAATTCTTGAGAACGATCCTTTATGATGTAGAACAAATTAGATAGATAAATATTTTGTTACTAACTAAAAAATCAGTTTGAACGTAGTCTTAAATCAGATTCATATTGCATTGTAGGTTTTCAGTTGCCAATATAGAGTTTTCATTGAAAATAGTAGTCTATTTTTGCAAATTCTCTAGGTAGAGATTTCGTGAAACAGAACAGGATTGATAAGTAAATAGTGTTCTTATACAGTTTTAAATAACGTAGCCTCAAATTTAGTTCATAAGATGTTGTAAATTTACTGTCATTACTTTAGGATTTCCTTTGAAAATATGATAATTTCTTATTGTTGAATTCGTGATTATACATAGGCAGGATTCAGTAAGATAGTGCGAAATAATTAGAAAAATAGATCATGAAAATAGTATACGGTTAAGGATTGTACAGTGCAATTTCACACTTTTGTATTCGTACCAATTCTAGACTTCGAAAATAGTCTTTTCGAACATGATGAAAAAATAATACATTCAAATATCAATCGTTTAACGTATCCTAGATGCTTAAAGATATAGAACATATCATATAAAGATATATAGAACATGATAGTTTAAAGATATGAACCTTACAGCCTCGAGTGAACAATACGCACTTTTCGAAACATATAAAGTTTAAAAGACATTTGAACGAAAAAAAAACATTCAAATCTCTGCCGTTCTTATGATAATTAAATGATTGTGCCTGATAAATTCGTATTTCCTTAGAAAATCTCGCAAAAAAGCGATCGCATTTTGGCATTCGCTCGTGCAACAGTTCGATCGAATTCGACCATCGGAGTAGAAATAGATTACGAACTGTTATCGAACCGATGCCGAATAAAAGGGTGTCTCTTCGAACCGAAGGCAGGCAAGAAAATTCGTAGCTATTTCGAATCAATAAAGGGAAAAGATAAATAATATGTCGTCGGGGAAATATCGCGTGACTGAAAATTTCAAAGCTCCCGCCATATTGATGGACGTTCGGGGTGTGCATTTTTCATTTACAAAACGAAACCACTTCCATTCGGATCACGGATTCGAAATGAAAGCGGTTTATTTCGGATTCATTCTCTTATCGAACGCCGCTGAAATGGATAGATGATGATTGAAAAGGCCGAAGGTACGAGTGGTATTTTTGCTGAAATTTTGTTAGGAAACGCTTCTGTGTAAGTTCATGCATTCGCTGGGGAAATGAATGAATTGAATTTGGAACGAGTGTCGAGAATTATCATCGAATCATTCGATCTCGTCATAATACATACATGCTCGAATTTCAATGCGTTTTTCTTGAAATCTAGTAAGGAAACGCTTCTATATACGCTCATGCATTCGCTGACAAAAGGAATCAAAGGAATTTGGAACGATTGTCGAGATTTATCATCAAATCATTCGATCTCGTCATAATACATACATGCTCGAATTTGAATGCGTTTTTCTTGAAATCTAGTAAGGAAACGCTTCTATGAACGCTCATGCATTCGCTGACGAAAGGAATTAAAGGAATTTGGAATGATTGTCGAGTTTGATCATCAAATCATTCGATCTCGTTATAATACATACATGCTCGAATTTCAATGCGTTTTTCTTGAAATCTATTAGGAAACGCTTATATGAACGCTCATGCATTCGCTGATAAAAGGAATTAAATGAATTTGGAACGATTGTCGAGATTTATCAAATCATTCGATCTCGTCATAATATATACATGTTCGAATTTGAATGCGTTTTTCTTGAAATCTATCAGGAAACACTAATATGAACGCTCATGCATTCGCTGACAAAAAGAATCAAAAGAATTTGGAACGATTGTCGAGATTTATCATCAAATCATTCGATCTCGTCATAATATATACATGCTCGAATTTGAATACGTTTTTCTTGAAATCTAGTTAGGAAACGCTTCTATGAACGCTCATGCATTCGCTGACAAAAGGAATCAAATGAATTTGGAACGAGTGTCGAGATTTATCATCGAATCATTCGATCTTGTCATAATACATACATACTCGAATTTGAATGCGTTTTTCTTGAAATCTATAAGGAAACGCTTCTATGATCGCTCATGCATTCGCTGACAAAAGGAATTAAAGGAATTTGGAATGACTGTCGAGTTTGATCATCAAATCATTCGATCTCGTCATAATACATACATGCTCGAATTTGAATGCGTTTTTCTTGAAATCTATCAGGAAACACTAATATGAACGCTCATGCATTCGCTGACAAAAGGAATCAAAGGATTTTGGAACGATTGTCGAGATTTATCATCAAATCATTCGATCTCGTCATAATACATACATGCTCGAATTTGAATGCGTTTTTCTTGAAATCTATTAGGAAACGCTTATATGAACGTTCATGCATTCGCTGACGAAAGGAATTAATCGAATTTGGAACGATTGTCGAGTTTGATCATCAAATCATTCGATCTCGTCATAATACATACATGCTCGAATTTGAATGAGTTTTTCTTGAAATCTATTAGGAAACGCTTATATGAACGCTCATGCATTCGCTGATAAAAGGAATTAAAGGAATTTGGAATGATTGTCGAGTTTGATCATCGAATCATTCGATCTTGTCATAATACATATATGCTCGAATTTGAATGCGTTTTTCTTGAAATCTAGTTAGGAAACGCTTATATGAACGCTCATGCATTCGCTGACAAAAGGAATCAAAGGAATTTGGAACGATTGTCAAGATTTATCATCAAATCGTTCGATCTCGTCATAATACATATATGCTCGAATTTGAATGCGTTTTTCTTGAAATCTATTAGGAAACGCTTATATGAACGTTCATGCATTCGCTGACGAAAGGAATTAATCGAATTTGGAACGATTGTCGAGTTTGATCATCAAATCATTCGATCTCGTCATAATACATACATGCTCGAATTTGAATGAGTTTTTCTTGAAATCTATTAGGAAACGCTTATATGAACGCTCATGCATTCGCTGATAAAAGGAATTAAAGGAATTTGGAATGATTGTCGAGTTTGATCATCGAATCATTCGATCTTGTCATAATACATATATGCTCGAATTTGAATGCGTTTTTCTTGAAATCTAGTTAGGAAACGCTTATATGAACGCTCATGCATTCGCTGACAAAAGGAATCAAAGGAATTTGGAACGATTGTCAAGATTTATCATCAAATCGTTCGATCTCGTCATAATACATACATGCTTGAATTTGAATGCGTTTTTCTTGAAATCTATTAGGAAACGCTTATATGTATGCTCATGCATTCGCTGACAAAAGGAATCAAAGGAATTTGAACGAGTGTCGAGATTTATCATCAAATCATTCAATCTCGTTATTATCCATACATGCTCCAATTTGAATGCGTTTTTCTTGAAATCGCCGTGAAGTCACTTGTATCCTTTGGCCTTTTCATTCGTCAGGAGTGAGTCAGACATTTCGCCTTTTCATACTGAAATTTTGACAAAATTGTTTGGCTCAACGTCATTCTTCGTTCGAACTTCTTAGAGCGATTCCTGATCGACTTTTTACTTTTATTTTGATAAAATTACATTATTTAGTCCCAAAAATATATGTCAACAATAAAAAATTATATAATTATCATTTTTCAATAAGTCAATTTCATATTTATCAATTCTGTATCGATCAGTCACAGTTGAACCAAAAACGTATTATGTCGTATGATTTATGACTTTTCATTTGATTTTCCACCTTTTTAAAGCATTCCTCGTTAATCCAATCATTTGATCCGAATATCTAGATTTTTCTTCATTTTTCCGATCATCTTTATGATATCAAAGATATCTGAAACGTTCAACGAATTCCTCATTCGAAAACATTCACGTCGACCGTGTCGTTAACTTCATACGATCTGAATCACCTTAATCTGATCTGAATCAATCTTAAAATCGCATTAGAGAGTCATACTTAAAGACTCTGAATTAGAGAGAGCAAAAAAGATTCAGACGACGTAAAAACGACAGTACAATTAGAAACTCTAAGATCGGTCTAGGAAAATTTGAGAAACGCCACAATGAAAGCGCTCCACGAGCTTGTATTTAACAAACACATTACTCGGCTTACACGGCTGGTGGCTGCTGTGTAAATTTGCTTTATAAACCGAACCGAATTAAGGCTAGGACGACGAGCATTATCATACCCGTGCACAATATTAATGGAACGGCAGCCACCAGTTGCCTGCGACTGCCTAACACAATAAGGAATGAGAGTTTTCCTCGACGACGCCAATTATTCAAAGCGACGACTAATCTCGACTTTTCCTCGAATTTCCGATCGCTTGTGTGCTCTTGAGGCTTTAAAATACGTATTTTGTGGTGTACAGATAGTCCTGTTACTAGGAACTAGGATTGAGATAGACATACTTCAGTTCATACTGCAGTATTATATTCGTCTCTGTTTCGCATATTTTCGACAGATTGCAAAATAAACGTATAATTTATTATGTAATAAATAGAACAAGATCAGTTTCAATGCAATTGATTAATTTTCAATTATCAAAATAAGTTCGAAGTGTATTATAAAGTGTATCTTTATGTATTTGATTCTCGTCTAATCAACGTCCAATTTGATGCCTGTGTAAAGATTAATTCATAGATTTTGCGATATTAACATCTTTTTCATAAACGTGCATTAATTTCATCTCTTTCATCTTCGTTTCTAATCATCACATTATATAAAGCATATTCACGGCATTAAAGGTCGTTCATATTAGTTACAGATAAAATAGAACGAAAACAATTCGCACTTTGTGCATTTATCTAAATACAAATAATTATTAAATAACGATCGTGTAAAAACCGCGATCGTTCTATTTATTATTGAAATCGATCGAATTCAACAACACCGAACGAGATCGGACGACTTTCGTTACTATCTCGGTTTCGCGCATTCGAACCGCATTATTTCAATATATCGAAGTGATATATTAGCGAAAGCATTCCTATTTTGGCGATTTTCCCGATTGTCTATGCGTCTGGCGTATTTCGTTAGAGAGGCATCGTTTTCCGTTCGACCGCTTTTCCAATATGGCCAGGAAAACCGCACGTCTAATGAAAAGCCTGTCCCGCTTTCGGAAAACGGTCACGAGAAAATCCCGATGCTATATAAATCGTTTACTGTATGCAAGGAGAAAATTTCGTGCATGACTAATTTCTCGACATTATTTCGATATTTCGATGAATTCGAATCTCGAACTTCATAATCGAAACTAAAATCAACTGTTAAAACGATGAGAAAAAAAATACACTCAAATTTGTCCAACATTCAAAAAATATAACTCGATCTCATCTGGACTTCGAAAATCGGTCCAGCGGTTTTGATTTAGTATCACGTCGAAGAACGAAGTCAAAAATTATCGTTTTCTATTAAAATCAATCGTAATTTACAAATTAAAAATCTTCGTAAAAAATGGCATATAACGAAACCCCTATAACCACACATCTAATGAAAAGCCTTTCCTGCTTTCGGAAAACTGTCACGAGAAAATCCTGATGCTATATAAATCGTTTACTGTATGCAAGGAGAAAATTTCGTGCATGACTAATTTCTCGACATTATTTCGATATTTTGATGAATTCGAATCTCGAACTTCATAATCGAAACTAAAATCAACTGTTAAAACGATGAGAAAAAAAATACACTCAAATTTGTCCAACATTCAAAAAATATAACTCGATCTCATTTAGACTTCGAAAATCGGTACAGTGGCCTTTAATTGGTATCACGTCGAAGAACACGGTCAAAAATTGACGTTTTCTATTAAAATCTACCGAAATTTATAAATTAAAAATATTCATAAAAAAAACGGCATGTAACAAAACCCCTAAATCATTTAAAACATTCAGGAAAGATTGAAGAAAAATATTGCAACATTTTGTTTATTAAACGTCAAAATTTAAATTGCGCGCCGTTCGATTACGTTGCAAAAATTCGAACGTCGACAAAAATCGTCTTACGACCCGTTCGATAAATCGAAAAAATTAATCCAAGTGTCCCTCGGCAATCGCTGACACCCACCCCCCTTAAAAATTGCACAAATAACCGAGCCGAAATTGTCATTGTTTAGACGTCACGATTATTGTCACCACTGACCGCGTGAAGACGCGCAGAGCTGATTGTCATTCGACCGGCGGCTTTTCGTTGAGTTCTACGGAGTCAAGAATCGAAGGTAGGTGCCATTTGATGATCACAAATTCGTCTCGACCCTTTCTACTTCCGTCTCCGTATGAATGCATCATCCTTCAGCCTGCGGGGCGCGCTCCGTAACTTGTTTCTTTCAGCGCGTACTTCCGCGAAGTTTTTGAAGTTTGAAGTTTTCAAAGTCCGAATAGAGTCATTGAGTAGCGTTTATGTCGAATCAGCGGTGCAGTCGATGATGAAAAACGGAAAAAATCGCGGTTTCAAACTGTGCAATGACAGTTCATCAGCGATGTGCGCTGAAATTCGTTTGTTTGGACGCAGGTCGATCATGAGACCGATTGTGCATCATTGCTGAAGGTTTCGAGGGTTGAAATCGCTGATGGGCGCTCATATGTCACTTATTGCATCGACTTTTCGAGAATATTCTATTTCCAAGGTCACCTTGCATTTTTCAGCAATTTCGCACCTTTTTCGCACCGGTCTAATAGTGAATTGTGCAGGGCGGTCCAAAAAAATATGCGACTTTGTAAAATATTCGAATTATTTTTTTTTTCAATTTATTGCGAGACGCACGAGACGAATTTTAAATTATTATATGTACTATTCAATCGATGATATTTAAATATTTTCATAACTTCATATGACGACTGAAAAGGCCGAAGGGGTACCAAGTGTCATTTTTTTTTGTAAAATTGAGTTATTTACGAAATTCGCTTCTACGTTAGCTCATATATTCGCAAGAATTATAAAATAAAAAATCATTGTTCATTACTAATATCTTGACATTATTTCGATATTTCGATGAATTCGAATCTCAAACTTCATAATCGAAACTAAAATCAACTGTTAAAACGATGAGAAAAAAAATACACTCAAAGTTGTCCAACATTCAAAAAATATAACTCGATCTCATTTGGACTTCGAAAATCGGTCCAGCGGTCTTGAATTGGTATCACGTCGAAGAACGAAGTCAAAAATTATCGATTTCCATAAAAATCAATCGTAATTTACAAATTAAAAATCTTCGTAAAAAATGGCATATAACGAAACCCCTATAACCACACATCTAATGAAAAGCCTTTCCTGCTTTCGGAAAACGGTCACGAGAAAATCCTGATGCTATATAAATCGTTTACTATATGAAAAGAGAAAATTTTGTTCATGACTAATATCTCGACATTATTTCGATATTTCGATGAATTCGAATCTCAAACTTCATAATCTAAACTAAAATCAACTGTTAAAACGATGAGAAAAAAAATACACTCAAATTTGTCCAACACTCAAAAAATATAACTCGATCTCATTTGGACTTCGAAAGTCGGTCCAGCGGTCTTGAATTGGTATCACGTCGAAGAACACGGTCAAAAATTGACGTTTTCTATTAAAATCTACCGAAATTTATAAATTAAAAATATTCATAAAAAATGGCATATAACAAAACCCCCAAATAATTTAAAACATTATTAAAAAACATTCAGAAAAGATCGAAGAAAAATATTGCAACATTTCGTTTATTAAACGTCAAAATTTAAATCGCGCGCCGTTCGATTACGTTGCAAAAATTCGAACGTCGACAAAAATCGTCTTACGACCCGTTCGATAAATCGATAAAATTAATTCAAGTGTCCCTCGGCAATCGCTGACACCCACCCCCCTTGAAAATTGCACAAATAACCGAGCCGAAATTGTCATTGTTTAGACGTCACGATTATTGTCACCACTGACCGCGTGTAGACGCCCAGAGCTGACTTTCATTCGACCGGCGGCTTTTCGTTGAGTTCTACGGAGTCAAGAATCGAAGGTAGGTGCCATTTGATGATCACAAATTCGTCTCGACCCTTTCTACTTCCGTCTCCGTATGAATGCATCATCCTTCAGCCTGCGGGGCGCGCTCCGTAACTTGTTTCTTTCAGCGCGTACTTCCGCGAAGTTTTTGAAGTTTGAAGTTTTCAAAGTCCGAATAGAGTCATTGAGTAGCGTTTATGTCGAATCAGCGGTGCAGTCGATGATGAAAAACGGAAAAAATCGAGGTTTCAAACTGTGCAATGACAGTTCATCAGCGATGTGCGCTGAAATTCGTTTGTTTGGACGCAGGTCGATCATGAGACCGATTGTGCATCATTGCTGAAGGTTTCGAGGGTTGAAATCGCTGATGGGCGCTCATATGTCACTTATTGCATCGACTTTTCGAGAATATTCTATTTCCAAGGTCACCTTGCATTTTTCAGCAATTTCGCACCTTTTTCGCACCGGTCTAATAGTGAATTGTGCAGGGCGGTCCAAAAAAATATGCGACTTTGTAAAATATTCGAATTATTTTTTTTTTCAATTTATTGCGAGACGCACGAGACGAATTTTAAATTATTATATGTACTATTCAATCGATGATATTTAAATATTTTCATAACTTCATATGACGACTGAAAAGGCCGAAGGGGTACCAAGTGTCATTTTTTTTTGTAAAATTGAGTTATTTACGAAATTCGCTTCTACGTTAGCTCATATATTCGCAAGAATTATAAAATAAAAAATCATTGTTCATTACTAATATCTTGACATTATTTCGATATTTCGATGAATTCGAATCTCAAACTTCATAATCGAAACTAAAATCAACTGTTAAAACGATGAGAAAAAAAATACACTCAAAGTTGTCCAACATTCAAAAAATATAACTTGATCTCATTTGGACTTCGAAAATCGGTCCAGCGGTCTTGAATTGGTATCACGTCGAAGAACGAAGTCAAAAATTATCGATTTCCATAAAAATCAATCGTAATTTACAAATTAAAAATCTTCGTAAAAAATGGCATATAACGAAACTCCTATAACCACACATCTAATGAAAAGCCTGTCCTGCTTTCGGAAAATGGTCACGAGAAAATTCCGATGCTTTTTAAATCGTTTACTGTATGAAAGGAGAAAATTTTATTCATGACTAATATCTCGACATTATTTCGATATTTCGATGAATTCGAATCTCAAACTTCATAATCGAAACTAAAATCAACTGTCAAAAAGATGAGAAAAAAAATACACTCAAAGTTGTCCAACACTCAAAAAATATATCTCGATCTCATTTGGACTTCGAAAATCGGTCCAGCGGTTTTGATTTAGTATCACGTCGAAGAACGAAGTCAAAAATTATCGTTTTCTATTAAAATCAATCGTAATTTACAAATTAAAAATCTTCGTAAAAAATGGCATATAACGAAACCCCTATAACCACACATCTAATGAAAAGCCTTTCCTGCTTTCGGAAAACGGTCACGAGAAAATCCTGATGCTATATAAATCGTTTACTATATGAAAAGAGAAAATTTTGTTCATGACTAATATCTCGACATTATTTCGATATTTCGATGAATTCGAATCTCAAACTTCATAATCGAAACTAAAATCAACTGTCAAAAAGATGAGAAAAAAAATACACTCAAAGTTGTCCAACACTCAAAAAATATAACTCGATCTCATTTGGACTTCGAAAATCGGTCCAGCGGTCTTGAATTGGTATCACGTCGAAGAACACGGTCAAAAATTGTCGTTTTCTATTAAAATCTACCGAAATTTATAAATTAAAAATATTCATAAAAAATGGCATATAACAAAACCCCTAAATAATTTAAAACATCATTAAAAAACATTCAGAAAAGATCGAAGAAAAATATTGCAACATTTCGTTTATTAAACGTCAAAATTTAAATCGCGCGCCGTTCGATTACGTTGCAAAAATTCGAACGTCGACAAAAATCGTCTTACGACCCGTTCGATAAATCGATAAAAAATAATCCAAGTGTCCCTCGGCACCCGTCGACTCCCACCCCCCTTGAAAATTGCACAAATGACCGAGCCGAAATTGTCATTGTTTAGACCTCGCGATTATTGCACCACTGACCGCGTGTAGACGCGCAGAGCTGATTGTCATTCGACCGGCGGCTTTTCGTTGAGTTCTACGGAGTCAAGAATCGAAGGTAGGTGCCATTTGATGATCACAAATTCGTCTCGACCCTTTCTACTTCCGTCTCCGTATGAATGCATCATCCGTCAGCCAGCGGGGCGCGCTCCGTAACTTGTTTCTTTCAGCGCGTACTGCCGCGAAGTTTTTGAAGTTTGAAGTTTTCAAAGTTCGAATAGAGTCATTGAATAGCGTTTATGTCGAATCAGCGGTGCAGTCGATGATGAAAAACGGAAAAAATCGCGGTTTCAAACTGTGCAATGACAGTTCATCAGCGATGTGTGCTGAAATTCGTTTGTTTGGACGAAAGTCAGTCGTGAGATCGAGTGCGCATCATTGCTGAACGTTTCGAGGGTTGAAATCGCTGATGGGCGCTCATATGTCACTTGTTGCATCGACTTTTCGAGAATATTCTATTTCCAAGGTCACCTTACATTTTTTCAGCAATTTCGCACCGGTCTAATAGTCAATTGTGCAGGGTGGTCCAAAAAATTATGCGACTTTGTAAAATATTCGAATTATTTTTTTTTCAATTTATTGCGAGACGAATTTTAAATTATTATATGTATTATTCTATCAATGATGTTTAAATATTTTCATGACTTCATATGACGACTGAAAAGGTACAAGTATCTTTTTTTTTTGCGAAATTGAGTTATGTACGAATTTCGCTTCTATGTTAGCTCATATATTTGGTGGCAAAAGGATTCAAATGAATTTGAAACGTATGCCGAGGTATATGATCCGATCACTCGACCTCCTTATACATACATGTAGATACATGCTAGACCTTGAGCGCGCTTTTTTCGAAATCGACACAAAGCTACTTGTGCGCTTTGACTTTTTCTGTCGTCATATAGTATTTTTTATGAACCGTACAATGTTTCTTATTGTTTCGAAATATTCTATTTATTCGGTGACGTCATTAAAAAGATTGGATTACAAAATTTAATTAGCTATAGTTTTATATTTCATATCTTTTGTAGTTTCCTTGGATTTCATTTTTTTTTCGGTTTTTCAATTTTGAAAAATTATTTCATTTAAATCAAAAATATTTACGTACGTACGTGCTCAATTATAATTTTCAATTATTTATTTTTAAATACGATCCTTAAACCGTTTATTTCGAATTATTTTTATGATTTTCCAAACATTTTATTCGTATTTCTTCGTTTGATTGTTTTTTTTTTCTTTTCGTTAATTTCAGATAATTTGTTTCGAACGATTACTAAGAAACGAACAGTTGAAATAAACATTGTCAGCGACTTACAGTCGTTCATTCCACGATGTCTTCCGACAACGAAGGAAACAATTTTCATCATGAAATGGAAGAAGTCGAAGACGAAAACAGACCGACATCACAGCCAAACGAATCAGAAACTGACGAAAAAGACTATTGCATGCAACCGAACGAACCAGATGAATATAAAATGCCTATAGTGAACGATCGAAGACCAATCGCAATCGTCAGTCCATTACCGATCATTCTTCAAGAACCAAGTTCTCCAGCTTCGCCGGATATTTCGGATCACGAAAATCCTCGAAATGGAACTCGATTTCAACCGCGAATAATCGACCACAACTACGTCGATGATGAGGCATCGAATCGCTATTTTCGCGCGATTCGACATCCTCCAAGTGATGATTCGTATGAAAATATGGACCAAGTAAATCACGGAGCTGGTACATCTCGAAGCAACTTCGAATATATTCGCCCGCGTAGAGCAATCGAGATGTTCGAGCATATTTCTGATACATCTTCGAATGCTGAACTTGATCACGATGCTGTGGTTCCCTTCATTCGTCGTATGGCTCGTTATCGGGGTTCGAACGTTCGACGATCATCAATTGGAAGCAGAACTCGTTCCCGAAGACGACCAATGGAACGAAGTCGAAGAGCGACCAATCGGTACGATGAACGCCAAGAATCCAGTTCTCCAATTTTGCAACTTATTCGGAGTCACAGCAATCCGCAATCATATGCTGGAAGTGGAACTCGATCACAAATGCCACTGACGGACTACAGTGACATTGAAGATGAATTTTACAATCACAACTCTTCAATGTCTCGACATCCTTCACAAGAAAATATGGACCAAGTGAATTTCGGAGCGAGTACATCTCGGATCAACGAATATAATCGCGCGCCTCGAGCAATCGAAAATTTCGAGCAATATTCTGATATATCTTCGAGTCCTGAACTTGATCAAGATGCAATGGTTGCCTTTCATCCTAGTATGGCTCATTATCGGGGTTTGAACGTTCCACGATCATCGATTGCAAATGGAACTCAATCACACATACAAGTGATGGACCACGGTGACATCGATGATGGAGTATTCAATCACAACTCTCACATGATTCGACATATTTCAATGGATGATTTACAAGATAATGTGGACCAAGTAAATTACGGAGCGAGTACATCTCGAAGCAACTACGAATATCATCGCGCGCCTCAAGCAATCGAAATTTTCCAGCGATATCCTGATACATCTCCGAGTCCTGAACTTGATCAAATTGCAATGGGTCCCTATCATCCTAATATGCATCGATATCAGGGTTTGAACGCTCCACCATCATCAGTTGGAAATGAAATTGAATTAGAAATGGAACGAATTCACTACGGTAACATGGATGATCAATCATCGAACCACATCTCTTACATGTCTCAACGTCCTCCGTTGAATGGATTATATCAAGAACCTAATCAAATAAATCATGCAGGAACTATATTTCAAAGATGCAACGAACATATTTACGCTCCGCGAATAATCGCAGTTTCCCCTGATTCAAGTCCAGAACCAGTTCGAAATGTGATGGGTCCCTTTCATCCTGATATGCCTCATTATCGGGCTTCCAATGATCCACGATTATCGAATGGAAACAGAACTTATATCCATCTACAGCCAATGAATGAACTTCATATAAGAACTGACTGGTCCGATGAACATCAAGAATCGAATCATGCGAATCACAATCCTCACATGTCTCAGATTCTTCCGCGTAATGATTTATATCGAAATCATAACCAAATAAACTATGGAGCAAGTACATCCCGAGGAAACAACGAATTCATTTACGCTCCTCGATTGATCGAAGTTTGCCCAGCAACTCCGAGCCCAGAACCAGTTGAAGATGTGATGGGATCCTTCCATTCTACTATGCCTCATCATCCGGGTTGCAATGATCATCGAGCATTAAATGGAAACCCAACTTATTTCCATGTACAGCCAATGAACGAACTTTATATAAGAACTGACTGGTCCGATGAAAGTCAAGAATCGAATCATGCAAATTACAACCCTCACGTGTCTCGACACCCTCTATGGAGTGATGCAGATCTAAATATGAATCGCATGAATATCGAAGCGAATTCTTCCCAAGGCAATGACACTCTTCAAATAGTCGAAAATCGTCCGAACACTCGCGATTTACCTCCAAATGGCATTCCAGTTCATGTTGATATCAATGATAATGAATTTATCATGACTTCGTTCGACACTTCAGAAAATACAGCTGTGATGAGGTACTTACTCAATGATACGCAAAACGAAACTGACCAAAATGGAGAAAGGGAAAACAATGGTCACAGAATGAATGAAAATGAAATTATTGCTCCAAATCAGCCTGAGGAAGAAGTTGAAGTTGAAGTTTTTGATGTTCCGGATAACAATGAATGTAAGCATTAAATAGAATTCTACTTATCATAAAACATTTTCATTTCTATCGACTGATATAATTTACTAATTGAACCGTTATCAACTTTTTTCCGATGATATTAAAAATATATAAGTAACATTTTTAATCATTATTTTTTGTTCATAGCTTATATTATATTTGTCGATATTGAGTTTTTTCCTGGTTTTTATATTCTATAATTTAAGTTATTAATTTCTAATTATTCAATCCTTTTCCCAAAATTTGGAATAGAACGGTAAATTAATATTGTCTACTTATATATCTTCCTTAAATATTATTATAAAATAATTAATATTTTAATTTATTCCAGTTGTGAATATTTTATAATCAATTTAACAGTTCTTTGACTCGGTTAAAAAAATAACAATGCTTAGAACTGGTCTTTCAATCATTAGTTACTCAACTTGATCGTTGATGTGTTTTTTCCTATAAAAATTCTAATTGAGTTGATTTGAGTTGAGAAAACAAACTAACAATTGAAAGATCAGACCTTAATAAATCTACTAATTTAAATCTATGAAATTTTCCAGTGTTCCGGAGAGTCCGAGAAATGTATCCACCGGAATTAAGAGACCTCGCTATTGCAGCAATACCGCTATTAAATATTGTTAGGAGCTCTAGACAAGTTAACAGATTACCCAAGAGGGTTATAAAGAAGAATCCAGCTGATTCAAATGGATCCAGATGAAGATTAGAGTTCCGTTATTATTTTTTACAGTCTAAATTTCTATAAATGTATTTTTTTAATATGTTTGAATCTCTACAGGGTACATTTAGAGATAATTTTCACTACATATATGTTATTTTTTAGATAACTATTTTTCAAAGACTGAAAGCCACTTTCATTTTGAATAACGAGCTTTTCTTCTCATTATACGATAAATATTTTGTTTTAATTCTCTATGTCGATATTGAAATGTTCTTTTTTTTTTTCATATACCGACAAAAATATTAAGTTTTGTTATCAACACTGTTGTTTGTGTTTACACAAAGTCGATCATTCCTTGTTTTTTTTTTAATTATTATTATGTTTAAAATACAAAGGTATATTTAGAGATAATTTTCACTACATATGTTATTTTTAAGACTACCATTTTTCAAAGACTGAAAACTACTTTCATATTGAATAACTAGTTTTTCTATTTATTATATAATAGGTATAGTTCTAATTCGTTATGTCGGTATTGAGATTTTCCTTTTTTTTTCGTATGCCGACAAAAAATAATATATATTGTTATCGAAACTGTTGTTCATGTTTATACAAAGTCTATCATTCGTTGTTTTTTTTTTAATTATAATTACGTTTAAATCATAAAGGTATATTTAGAGATAATTTTCACTACTTACATATACATACATATGTTATTTTTGAGACTACTATTTTTCAAAGACTGAAAGCTACTTTCATTTTGAATAACTAGCTTTTCTATTTATTATATGATAAGTATAGTTCTAATTCGTTATGTCGGTATTGAGATTTTCCTTTTTTTTCATATGCCGACAAAAAATAATATATATTGTTATCGAAACTGTTGTTCATGTTCATACAAAGTCTATCATTCGTTGTTTTTTTTTAATTATAATTACGTTTAAATTATAATGGTATATTTAGAGATAATTTTCACTACTTACATATACATACATGTTATTTTTGAGACTACTATTTTTCAAAGACTGAAAGCTACTTTCATTTTGAATAACTAGCTTTTCTATTTATTATATGATAAGTATAGTTCTAATTCGTTATGTCGGTATTGAGATTTTCCTTTTTTTTCATATGCCGACAAAAAATAATATATATTGTTATCGAAACTGTTGTTCATGTTCATACAAAGTCTATCATTCGTTGTTTTTTTTTTAATTATAATTACGTTTAAATTATAATGGTATATTTAGAGATAATTTTCACTACTTACATATACATACATGTTATTTTTGAGACTACTATTTTTCAAAGACTGAAAGCTACTTTCATTTTGAATAACTAGCTTTTCTATTTATTATATGATAAGTATAGTTCTAATTCTTTATGTCGGTATTGAGATTTTCCTTTTTTTTCATATGCCGACAAAAAATAATATATATTGTTATCGAAACTGTTGTTCATGTTTATACAAAATCTATCATTCGTTGTTTTTTTTTTAATTATAATTACGTTTAAATCATAAAGGTATATTTAGAGATAATTTTCGCTACTTACATACACATACATATGTTATTTTTGAGACTACTATTTTTCAAAGACTGAAAGCCACTTTCATTTTGAATAACTAGCTTTACTATTTATTATATGATAAGTATAGTTTCTAATTCAATATGTCGGTATTAAGATTTTCCTTTTTTTTCATATGCCGACAAAAAATAATATATATTGTTATCGAAACTGTTGTTCATGTTTATACAAAATCTATCATTTGTTGTTTTTTTTTTTAATTATAATTACGTTTAAATTATAAAGGTATATTTAGAGATAATTTTCGCTACTTTCATATACATACATATGTTATTTTTGAGACTACTATTTTTCAAAGACTGAAAGCCACTTTCATTTTGAATAACTAGCTTTACTATTTATTATACGATAAGTATAGTTCTAATTCTATGTATCGATGTTGAGATTTTCCATTTTTTTTTTCATATACATACTGACTAATATATAAAACTTTGTTACCAATAATGCTGTTTATATTTATACACAGTCTATCGTTTATTTTTTTTCCCATTGTTATTACGTTTAAAATGCAAAGGTTTATTGTGAAATGATTTTTCACTACTCATTAGCTATTTTCAAGACTATTATTTTCCTATTACTTAAAGCTTTTTTTGTTCTGTGAAGTCAGTTCTGATTCTTAACATCGATATTACTCTTTTCCATTTTTTGATATTTCTTAACTTATCATAGTTTTTGTTTAGCGTTATATTTTATCAAATATAGAATGAATACTATATGTTGAGGTGATTGACGATTATTTTTTGAAAATATACTATTATATTTTTAATATATATTTTTTTATTTAACACCATTTTAATCCTTAATTGACACAACTTATTATATGTTTTTTAGTTGATTTTATATTATTGATATTATTTATTTGAATATCATAGGCATATAAGACTGATTTATTTCCAGAATTAATTTTTGAAATTTGGGGAAAATTGAATTTCCCTTGTAGCTATTATTGAAAATTCAATTTTATTCCAAATTTTTTGTTTATAAAATAAGATTTCAGAGTAAAATTTGTTAATAATATATTATAAAAAAAATAATATATAAATAAAAGATCAACCCTTATATTTTCATGATGACATTTCTTCTTAAATAAATCACATTTTTTAAATTATTTCTTCTACTTACATACATAATTTACAAAAAAGTGTCAAAAAAGTTACACACTACAGTACATACATACATACATACATACATCCGTTTCTGTCTCTATGATTTTTGACAGTTCTTAGTTGGAGAACTGACTATTGTTCGCATTTGATAAGAGATCATCTTCCTGAATTCGACGAACGTGATTCATTCTGAGTTCTTATATTTTCGAAATATTATACATAGTTCATTTCTGAACAATATGACCTCGTTTTTGACATTGGTGCGACTGTCACTTCTTCCATTTCGAAATGTTTATTAAACATACAATATGAAATGTTCTAAATCGACGTGAATCAAAATAAAATGTGTAATTGTTTTTAAATTCTGGGCTATGGAAGTTCGTATCAAAATGTAACTGACGATATCCGAGAATCGTGAAAGATGAGTATGCAAATAGACGCATTGCACTTATCGCTTACGAGACGCCGGGAGATTGGACTCGCAGATTTTGATGAAAATTTGCAGATATGTAGATGAAATATAGACATGAAACTTTGCTGAAATAAGAATTACAGATGAACAATAGTTTTTGCGTAAAAAAAGTTCAAAGTTTGTATGGAATAGCAATCGATGACGTCATCGGTATCATTTGTATTTGAAGTCGCGTAGCACACCTACACATTCACACGAATATTTTTAATACCAATGAACAAAATACGACTCGACTTGTAACAAATTATTTCGATAGATACTCTAGTTTTTATAAATAATAATTATTTTCATATATAATAATGATTAAAAAAATTATACGAAATAGAGCACCTCTATGTGTTTATGGTACAATACGCACACTCACGAAACTATTATTGCTGTTTAATACGTTTCAATGTAGTGCGTAAACGATTCGGTCGATCGACGTCATCGGTTGTGAAAAATGCAAACTTTGAGTTCCATTACCGCAAAAACTATTGCCCATCTGGAATTCTCACTTCAGCAAAGTTTCATGTCTATATTTCATCTATATATCTGCAAATTTTCATCAAAATCTGGGTGTCCAATCTCCCGGTGTCTTCTTGTTAGACGAAATTGAAACATTTGACTATAACTTTGACCTTTATCGACTTATGCGAATAAAACAATCACATATTGGAAATAATCATTCTACTAAACGAGATCAAAAAAGAAACATCTCATTTACGTAAAGTGTAAGTATGCAAAATTGATGAATGGTGAATATATCGTGTTTCTTACAATATCAAATGATATATAGGCCGTTCAGTGAATAGAGTGAACTCCAATTATTTTGAAAAATAAATAAATTCAAATATCAAATATCTTGAAAAACGATTGTATCTATGGGAAAAAATATTCCGTCTACATAATCTAATCTAATACAAATTTGACCATTTTCGAATTTATTCATCAATAATTTTCAATGAATGGAATCGATGTTGTAAACTGCTCAAACATCGATTGATTCGTCAAAATCATCAACACCATAATTAAACCGCTTCATACTTAATTGATTCGTTCGACTTCGGATTAACGAGCTCCAGCTCGTTACCCATTTTCAAAATACGCGCTGTTTTCGAGCGAAATTTCACTATTTTCCAGTACAACTTTCAGCGATGAACCGACGAAGTTGCACCGCGGAGCGTATTAAAGTTTCAAATATTAATTCTTTCGAAAGCGCACTACGTAATTCGCCGAAGTAACGTTGTGAAAAATTATTCTGCCTGCAGAAAAGCGAAAAGGTTTCAACCCCATTTTCGCGTTTGGTCCGGTGCATTAAGCGCTTTTACGCTTTTAATGTCGTTAGTGATAATTTTTTGCTTTTTGTTAATGAGTTTATTGTGTGTGCGTGCGCCTTTACAATCTATGTGTGTTCGTTTTTTCGCAGTTGGTTTCGCTTCGTGGAATTAGGATGGGTTGAAATTTGCTGTATAGATTTCAATTTTATAGATATACACCCAACTCTAGTTGAATTTGGGACCAGCAAAAACTGTGTAAAAAAAGTGACATTTTACATAGAAAATTGAATATTGGTTTCCGAAATTTAAAAAAACCGTGTTATTTCAAAAATAATGAAAGTTTAAGCGGGTTTCAAATTTTCATGAAAGTTCTTATTTTTTCATTCAACAAGTCGTGCCGAACGTTCTTATAATATCTCGTTTAATCATGAACCTTTATTACTTTATTATTTTTATGCGTTCATACTAATCAGGGCAGTATAATTGAGGTCTAAATCGATCCTTGGTAGACAAAGGATCCTAGAAACTGCTCCGAACGAACAGTGTATAGAATTCGACGGCTTTTTACAGAAGAAAATTCGCAGAAAGAGAAGGATCTTTCAATTTATATCCCGTAAATCTCGTAAAAAGACATTAGCGCTTTTCTTCCACGAAGCTGTGCGAAATCAATGTTTTGGCTTCAATTTCGTCATTTTAAATCGATTGTCGAAAATCATTTGCATTTAATGAAAATCAAACGAACGAATACTCATCAGATTTTATTGCAAATCATTTGTATTAGCCAACTTGTTGAATACTGCTGTTTCGTATTTTTCATCAAACGGACTTTGAATCGATTAATGCTGAACATTCAATTTAATTCAAACTTCAATTTAAAAAAAAAAAATGATGATCATCAAAACGATATTGCACAAGACGCTGATGTTTAATATTTGTAATGTACATGTATAAATATAATATTAATCTTGACTGTTTTTACCGAATCGTATTCCTTTTCGATTTTTACATAAAAAAAAAATAATTTAATTATGTTATATGCATTTAAAACTCTGTAACTGTATTTTATTCGATCGTTCGTTACTTATTTGCACGGCAAGTTATCTCAAGATAGATAAAAAAAGGAGTCTGGTTTCAACTGGCAAATGAACAAAAACGCACTTCGACCGCAATGACAATTGGCATCTTTTAAAACTAAATACATAGCATAAAAACCCAATATTATTTCAATTGTATTAAAATAAATGTTAAGTATTAATCATATAAAATTGAACAGAGAACATTATCGTCTTTCACAGTTTTTTCGTATCTGTAATAAATTTTGCACAAATCTAAAAAAACCGCGATCGGACACATATGGGGGTAAGAAATAGGGGTGAAAACGTTCCCTAATCGATTGAGAATCTGGACTTAATCATATTTTTCAATGATTTAGCGAATGACTCACAACCACCTGTTGCAAAATTGTTTGAACACGGCTCCTTGTCTCACACACAATCATCAGTTGCTGACCAACCGCAGCACAAGTCGTACGCTTTGATTGGCACGTGACGTCGGACATCATTTTGTACGAGTTTCGTTCGTTTCTTTGATTTGAAGGTATATTTTATTCACTTTATTATATTAATATTTATTAATCATATTATTTTTTTATTTAATATCATGATTTTTTCTATGAATTATGTGTATCTCTATGAATTTCATATCCATTTACATATATACATACGTAATATACATACTTTTTTTTTCTGTAAAATTTAATTGGTATCTATAGTATGGTCTATATGACTCATTTTTCTAACGGACTTCGAGTATTCGTATTTTAGATTTTTACTGCTTGTTATATTTTAATCTGTTTTACTGCTTATTAGTACTTTTTATCGTATATTTTGAACTTTATTCATATCCACCTCTGTGAATTTCAAATTGAAACACCTACTAGCACTTCAATTAGATGTAACGGTCACTATTTTAATCAAAACATTCAAAGGATGTAAATGTTTCTTTTAAAACACGTCATCGAACTATTCAAAATGGCTGACATAGATATAATTTCATTGGAGGTGTAATATTACAAGAAAAACACGATAAGGTCGAACCGACCATAAGCATTGTCTTTTAACTTCTTCTATTTCGATATAATAAAATGCGTCATCCGACGCTATTGTTGCGATTGAGAAATACAAATTTGCTTTAGTGAATTTTTCATATTTTTACATTGTGCTAATTTTGCAATCGTTAAAAAGTAAACGTTTCTAATTGAGTCATCGAATAATTCACAATGCAATATCGATACGGCATAAAATTCATTGTTGAACTCTGCAAAGTCAACTTTTATTGACTTTTCTACTTTAGCTGCTTATCGTCTTGTCCACAGTTATGATTGTTTAACATTTAAATGATTCTTTAAATTCCATTTTTATATGTTAAGATGTTCTTCGCGAAAGCTTTATTAATTGATTTGAATGTTAAATTTTCATATTAATATATTTTTGTTATTATATTATTGTATATTTCATATAAATTACTTTATGAAACCAAACTATATTGTTTTGTCGTATTGTCCACAATTATATCATTCTGTTATCGTTTTCAGATTTATTGTTCTCATAGCTGCTCTCGTTTCTGTTCTTATTGCTGCTCTCGTTTCTGTTCTTATTGCTGCTCTCGTTTCTGTTCTCATTGCTGCTCTTGCTGATCCAGGTGATGGTTCTGCTGATCCAGTTGATACTCCTGATTCTGCTAATTAACTTCGTGACGTAAGATGATTCTTTTAATTCCATTTTAATCTGTTAAGCTGTTCTTCACGAAAGCTTTATTAATTGATTTGAATGTAAAATTTCATATAAATGTACTTTTATTATTATATAAATTACTATATGAAACCAAATTATACTGTTTTATCGTCTTGTCCAAAATTATATCTTGGTTTTATCAATTTCAGAATTGCATTTTTTACTACTTTCCTTTCTATTGTCATTGCTACTCTCGTTTTTCGTCTCATTGCTGATCCTGCTGATCCACTTCATGCTCGTTTCGCTGCTAATTAACTTCTTGACGTAAGATGATTCTTTTAATTCCATTTTAATCTGTTAAGCTGTTATTCACGAAAGCTTTATTAATTGATTTAAATGTAAAATTTCATATAAATGTACTTTTATTATTATATATTTTATATAAATTACTATATGAAACCAAATTATATTGTTTTATCGTCTTGTCCAAAATTATATCTTGGTTTTATCAGTTTCAGAATTGCAGTTTTTACTACTTTCCTTTCTATTGTCATTGCTACTCTCGTTTCTCGTCTCATTGCTGATCCTGCTGATCCAGTTCTTGCTCGTTTCGCTGCTAATTAACTTCTTGACGTAAGATGATTCTTTTAATTCCATTTTTCTCAGGAAAGCTGTTCTTAGCGAAAGCTTTATTAATCGATTTGAATGTAAAATTTGATATAAATATAAATATGGTGCCTGCAGTTTTTTCTAGTGTTTCTTGTGCATTTATGTGTTTATGAATCATATTTATTATTTTTCCAATTTCACATTTATTTTTTTCGTTATGGTTCTTTTAAATATTTATTATTACTTGATACTTAAATTGAATTTTATTTTCATTTTTTTTTCATAGAATTCGAGTCCCAAATAATTTCTGCTGAAGATACAAACATCGTACATAAGACAATTGCGCATAAAATATTTTCAACACTCATCGATTTTTAACTTCAACACTTGGTTCGACGAACAAGACACAACTCAATCGTTAATTCCGTGTTATAATCTCAAAAATGAATAACAACCGCAGATTTACCCCATATGAAAACCCGGGGAGAACATTCGAAGGCAATTCGCAGCAGATACCGCCGAACAACGCACAAATAACACCTGCGGAATCAAATCAAACGAATAGACCTCGAAGGCTTGAATTGGAGGATCAAGGAGAACCCTCAAGAAGTCTTCAACCAGTTCATCAATTTGGTATGAGATATATGCCAAATTTTGCTGATTATGCCAATCGGCTATCATTAATTAGAATCGATTTTCTTAACCATCCGCGTCAATTGTATCGAACCGATAGACGTCTCTTTGATTATTCAGAGAGACATTCGAATAGATTTAACGGCTACAGATACACTATACATAACCGCTTTAATGACGTAAATAATGAGACAAGTGGATTCAACTCTTCGGCCGGGGGTTTCAATATATTTCCGAGTGCCCAATTTGGTGACAGAAACAGGGATTCAAATTTTCCTAGACCAATAATTCATCAAAATGCAATGAGAGGGGCATTAAATAATGGCCCTTATGGTTTTGGGGCAGAATCGTATAGATTAAATACTGTTGATATAATTAATTTAAATACAATGAATCGTTCTATGATTTATCCCTTTATTAATAGAAACCGAACCATACTTGGTTCAGAATACTTTCATCAGATAATGGATAGAATCGCGGGGCCACAATTTAGTATTAGAATCGGAGAATCAAACGGATCCAACTATTATGGGGAAATTACACCACAAATTGCAATGAGAGCGAGTTCAAATAATCAACCTCCCCCCTGTTATTGTAATATTCAAATGAGAGAACAAAATGACTGCATAACCATTTCGAGTGATTCGGATGAAGAGTCAAATCAACCTCATCGCTTTTTACCACCACCAACTTATGAACCCTTTTATGGTCCAAGAGGGCCTCTTAATTTAACTAACTCACGTCGAAGATCTGGCCGCATGAACAACGTCAACTTGTCAAGATCCACCGCACGGATTGAACAAGAACCGATTTGCATCGACGACGATGATGATGATGACGATGTTCAGATTATACCCCATCATATTCCAACTGTACAAAGCAGAAGAAGTCCGAGGAACAAACGATTCAAAGCAAGACATCAACGAATTCCGAGTCCACCGTCGAATTCAAAACCAGCTGAACGAATGGACGTCGAAAGGGCATCAACTTCGACTGCTATCCGTGGAGCAAATGATACAGCGCCTTCCGGTTATACAGTCTCATTACGAGCACAGAAGAGTCGCAAAATCTTTGCAAATAAAACTCCAGCTTTGGAACTCAATCGGAGGGCTCCTATGTCTAATTTGGCCAGTTCTAATGTTTCGAATGGTGACAAACGAAATGGCGACGATAGATCATCGGTGGTCGTTTCAACGGACCAAAACCAGAAATCGAATAATAATATCGAACAGGATTTCTCAAAGTTATCTTATAGACAGCTGGTTTCGGAGTTCAAGAAAGTGAAATTTGGTAACGAATTTAGCAAATGGAACGAGCCGTTGCTGGGTCATGGTAATAACTCGCTTTACGCACCAAAAATGATCGAAAATACAACTCAAATTGACGTAATAGTACCACCATCGAATCCAAAACCAGCTAAACGTAGAAACATGGAAACTGCGTCAACTTCTCTCCGTGGGACAAATGATATAGCTCTTCCAAAAATTTCTTTCTCAAAACAAGAGCAAAAAAATAAACTTTCAAAAGAGGGAGAAAACGTTCAAGCGCGTCAGAGACAACAAATTCCGAATCCACCATCGAATTCGATACCAGCTAAACATAGAGTCAATGAAAGTGCGTCAACTTCGACTGCTCTCCGTGGGACAAATGATACAGCTATGTTGTCGACACATACAGCCTCAGAACCAAACTCAGATCAAAATCAAAAATTGGATAATGCTGTCGCCCAGGAATTGTCAGGGTTATTTAATGAAGATGTGGGTTCGGGGTTCGGGGAAGGGACATTTTGGGATGAAGAAATGATGTTGCTGATTCTGGCTCATTATAATAACCGCAACATCAATGCACCGCAAGAGGGTGAAAAAGAAAATGAAACTATCACAATATCAGATGATAGTGACGATTAAAGATGTAATCAGTAATGAAAATAAGAATCTCGGAAAATATTATACCTATTTTCGCTTCATCTTTGAAAACTGACAACGAGTACGTGTGTGTTTTGTAAATCTTTAACTTCTCACCGATTTTATCAACCATTTAAAATTTTTAATTAATATTTAATCAATCTAACCCACATCAGGAGATTTCTTGTGTAGAAATTTCAAATGGAAACCTCTTGGAGATGGGAAAAATCAGACTAACAATAAGACTAAGAAAATCAGATAAACACTCAGTATGTTCATAAAACCAAATCCATTTGTTATGCTTACATTTCATAACCAACTAATAATATATAGTTCTTCAACATATTTATAAAACTATAGTTTTCAGTCATCAGTTACTAAACTTGAAAATCAGTAGATGTTTCTTTTTCCTATTACATACTTAGCTACCTCCATTAACAATTTTTATTGGTAACTCGATAAAATTCTACAACAAACATCAACTAATACTTAAGTCGAGTAGCTGAAAATTGAAAGTTCGAGTCTTAATAAATCTAGTAAAATATTTTTCATAACATTCCAGATTCGATCCAAAAAAAAAAAGTTATTGTCAAGATACCTATTCATTTCTATCACAAATACCTTGAAAAAAAAGCTAAAATTGATGAGAAACTGGTAAAAAAGACTGATTCAACTACATCTGATTGAAGTTATGAGTTCAATTACTTTTTCTCTACCGATATCAATATTAATCTATTTTTTGTATTAATTCTATTTTATAATATATTTCATTGAGATTTCTTATAATTTGTTCAAATGTGCACAGTTAAATTTTTCTATTTCTATGTAATTGCTTATTATTACATTTTGAAATTATATTTAAGTCAATTTTTCATATTTTCATATTATATTTAAGGAAAATTAATACTATTCTATAATATATTTCATTGAGATTTCTTGTAATTTGTTTGAATTTGTTCAAATGTGCACACTTATTTTTTTCTATTTCTATGTAATTACTTATTATTATATTTAAGTCAATTTTTCATATTTTCATATTATATTTAAGGAAAATTAATACTATTCTATAGTATATTTCATTGAGATTTCTTGTAATTTGTTTGAATTTGCTCAAATGTGCACTCTTAAATTTTTCTATTTCTTTGTAATTACTTATTATTATATTTTGAAATTATATTTAAGTCAATTTTTCATATTTTCATATTAAATTTTATAAAAATTAATACTATTTTTGTTAAGATTATTAAAAGAATAAAATTAAGTAAAAATTAATGAATATTATACATATATATTATCTTGTCAATTGACATTTACCCTTGCCTTCATTACAGTATCAAATCTCATCATATGTATTTAGCTTAGTTATATTGATTGAATTATAAAATATATTGGGTTAATAAAGCTTTTTAAAAAATAAAATTCAATTTTTATTTTTATGTTATCTATAGAATGATCTGAAGTAAACACTTATTCAAGATAATTTGCTTTAGATCTGTACAATGCTAATCTGTAAAATTCTCATTAAATTAATTTGTATTAAATCAGAGACACTATAAAATACATTTGCTACAGATTTATAAAGCATATAAAATTATATCATTCTAATAAAAATGGAAACAGAAAATGAATATCCTGTGTTTATATTTATTATTCAGAAAATACACTTCACACACAGAAAGCAACGCCAACACCAAGCGCTGTGACATTCGATTATTCCTACAAAAGAACAACTAATCACGTTCAGCTCTAAACTAAACAATACTAGATATATTTTTCAAAGATTTTCAAAACTTTTTCACACTGAATTTTCCAAAGCACACTCGCATACAGAATTTTCCATAGCCCACATACACAGCCATTGAAGAGTGGTGCGGTGCAGGGCCGAAGTGCGCTTTGGCGCCTTTGTGTCGCTCTCAACCCTCGGTGCCGACAGTGATGGCCAAGCCAGGGGTCGAAACCACCCACCAGCCATTCATTGAACCACCCCTGGCTGGTTCGAAGAGCGACACACCCCTGCATCCATGGTGTTTCTCGTTTTCTGTCTCCCCCATGGAGTTTTTTGCTTGGAGACTTGAGCCACAAGTGATACGTTTTCTCCAATTTTTTTTTTTAGTAATTTTTTTTCATTAAAATTTTTAATTAATCTATATATGTGGAGAATTTTATGATGATTCTTATTTGAGTCTGGATATTTTTCTTAATGAATTCTAGATGTGATGCATTCTTGCACTAATTGTTTTGTAATATGAAGTTAGTTTAAATAAGTAAGTAATTAATTAAAGTAAGTATGTGATTCAAGTAAGTTTCTCAACCCTTTAACATTGAATGAAATTTTGTAAATTATTGCAAAAGAAGCTAAAGCAAGGGAAAAATTATAGTTTTTTTAACAAATTTTAAATTTATTAATTCTTAATTTCGATGACACAATGAGAAAGGGTTGAAATCGTATTTGGTGCCAAAATTTAAAATGAGTTTTATAAAAAAAAAATGATTAAACAAAAATATTATATGAATTGATCATTAATCAACAGATGTCGGAATGAATAAAAATGATTTTTTACTGTAAACCGATTCGAAAATTTGAAGAAATTCACAAAAACCTGATAAAATATCAATTTCATACATCCCAACAATAATCTTTGACTTGAAAGAACCGAAGTTTTCTATGAAAAATCTTCCAAATATCGGTATCAAATGCAATATTATATACCTTAATCGATTTTTTTTTAATTATAAAAGTTATCACAAACCTTTTTATATTAGTTACAAAAATGCGACATTTATGAAATTTATTAAAAATATCATGAATTTTTGTTCTGTCCTGCTCAACAACAAGACGCATTTAAAAAAGGACTAGTTATTCATCGGACAAAAAAATCCAAAGTCTGAAAAATTCATCTAGATTTTTTCATCGCTGAAAATTTCCCGCATCGCGTCCGGAAAACGCGGAAAATCCACGTAATTTCCATCGCGTAAATCGATCTCGTTTTCCGAATGATTGATAATCCGTTACTGGATTATCGCTGCTGAAAAGTTTTCAGATCGCGCTAATGGAGTTTTGCGTCCGCATTCGTAATTTACGATCCCGTCCTGCTTTTCGGATCTTTCGCACTTTCTGCAATTCGACGGCATTAGAAATGGTGATGGTTCATTTTTCAAACAGAAACATCCTCGTCCTTCTGTGTAATTTTCAGATTGATTCAGAAAAAATAGCTCGAAGTTCGTGCGAGAATTACTTATGTTCAAATCAGATTCGAATACATCGACGACGTTCTGAATTCGAGAATGAAAAATGCATTGAATGCTTGTGTGACAGATTCGATTTTTGATTGGGATATTCTTGATTTTTATAAGCTTAGTAATGATTGGATTAATTAATGATCCTCATCTAATAGTAATATCATTTAGATAGACTCCAAATGTATCTCAATTGATGTGTGATGCAATGATGTGATCCAATTGAATTAATAAAACACAAAAATTTTGAAGTTGGAATTAATTATTACCTTTGGAATCATAATGAGTTATAACAAACTTCGAATTAATCTGCATTTGTGGGTGAAAAAATCTGTCATACATTGTCGCTCATCAACGCTAGAGATCTTAAGATCAAAGACAAGATCTAAACGGAATCCAGTTGTGACCGTAGGAACGATCTAGAGCGATTAGGCTTTAGAGATAGACATCGAGTGGATTATGTAACTCTGGCGGAGGATCCTTTTAATCAAGCCGTTTCCCACTTTTCAATCTTCCGGTTCTTATACCTGACGGTGGTTCGTTTGAAATGCAGATGTTTCCGTTTACACAGCAGACACCACCCGAACCCCATAGAAAAGGGGTTACCATTCGAATATAACCGAAATGGCTTCGATTCGAGAAATATTCGAAGCGAAAGCAATAGAAATGTTAAAAAAAATTGAACTCGATATGCAAAATGTTTGATCGTATTAAAATAATTCAATTTGAAGTAAAATAAGTCGTATTCTATCTGATGATAAAATGTATCGAAATAAAAATACTTTCGATGTCCTTAAAGCTTCAGATCATCTTCGTTGACTAAACCCTAGAATATTACGTGTGAGATATAAATTAGTGTATTTTTAATGTACTCATTATTTCATTGTTGTTTTAACACCAGAAACTAATAATTTTGTGTATTTAAATATAAATATTTCATATATGAAGTATATGAAATTTATCGGGTTTCGTGGAATGATTTATAATATGATCTGTTTTATCAGTTTGAATAGATTATCGTTTTGTCCAGTGAGTATAATAGAAAAATAATGATATCATATTTATCAGATTTATTCACATGAATATACGGGTTTCGAATTTTCGTTTCGTTCACACGAGTTTATTTTCTACATGTGTGGTCATTTTCACGTTAGAAAATTCACGATTAATATAATACAATGAGTGACATCATACATGATATTTTATTCATGAACTTTTCAAAAGAATATCGTATTCTTATCATATGAAAATTCCTAAATCTGAATAACAAGAATTTTTAATTAAATTTATCAATAGGATTCTTCAATAGACGCTGCAAAATACATCTGATATTCGACATCTCCAGTATCTCAGTGGGAGGTATGACGCTGTAATTTGCTAGAATCTATAGATAAAGAAATTTAATTGAATTGAATTTACTTCGACACTATTCTAAATACAATTTTCCAAAAGTGAGTTAGAGGCACAAAAAAAAAACAAACGGAAAGTATTTAATATATGTAGCGGAAAGGTCAAATCTTCTATCCGTTTATTCTCTAATTGAAATCTTAAAATATTCCAACGTATAACCCAAACGATCACTACGATCGTATTAGATGCATTTCCTAGGAATTCTAGCGAAATGGCTGATTGGCCACCCCTGCCTGGAATGGTAATGTGCCACCTGTTCTTGCAGCATGCTACGACTAACTATGCAGACGGTATCTCCTTTCTACGAAGCAAAAACCGATGCTTAGTCACTATTTACTACGGACGAGTTTGATTACGTAGACGTCTACGATTGAATCGAAAAGAGCCGATTTGAATTTCGACGAGCTCCATGACTAAAGATGGGCTTTAGACACAGTGGACTAGAGATTTTTTAATCACAGATACGGTAGAGACTCGAATATTCAGATTTTTCATTATAGGAATCTGATTGGGAGAGGTTTTGCAGAAGAAGAAATCTTTATAGAATTGTTAGTGAAGATAGAATTGGGTATATTTTCATGATTATCAAGGGTCTGTCTTTTCAAGTATTGACTATCGAAATCTAAGGAAAATAGATGCATGTATTGTAGTATGTCTGTTTCTTTTAGCTGCTGTTTTGATAGCTCATAGTTGAAGATATGAAAAGACCGGTCCTGAGAAAATTTTGAAAAACGCATCATTCACATTCGACAAGTTTTCTCGACTTAGAGTCAGTCGCGTTTTTCTCTGAAAGGTTATGAATAGTTATATATTTTTAACAAGGATAATCGGATCAAGCTCAATTCAGAAATGGACCATTTTTTTTTCTCCAGTGTACGTGAAATTGTACATACGTTTCGAGATGACACGATGACAAACGACGGAAAGAACTCGAGAAGAAAAACATCAGAGGCGCTTTTCACAATAATTGAAGAGAACACTCAACCTGTTCGCGTTCCGTAAAGCTGCGCGATTCTGCACACGGACAATGCATGGTACATACGACAAAATTCTAGGGTTGTCGAATATTTACTATTCGAATGTCTTATATTCATCGAAATCGACTTGTAGAATGTCGAATAGTCGGTATCAAATTTGGGGTCTGAGGCGAACGTGTATCGTTTTGGGTTCGCGTGTCACGACAAGGAAACTGAAGGACGTTCTGAAAAAGCCTTTAAGAAATGCTTTCAATCTCAGAATCGTCTTGAAAATTTGCAAATTACTAGACGAATTCAGAACATTGAAGGAAACTAAATCAAAATTTATATAAATATATTTATTCACAATAAGACTTGAGACCTCTTCGTATTCGAAAAAAATATATAAGTCAACTGCTAATAAATTCATTAATTATAAAATAATTGAATACACGAATATTATTGAATTTGATAAATAACGAAAGTCGATTAATCTTAAAAATATTCTTACCTTCGAACTATGACCCTACACTCATCTCGTTGCAAATGTGCAATTTTTCAAAATGGATCTTTTTCAATCTCATCAGATAGAATTTAGAACACCAAATCTGCTAGAAAATTATCAATTGATTCTACTTTGGAATTAGAACTGTCAAATTTTCGACTCATCAATTCATCACCCCTCTTTAATCGGATCGAGTTTTACATTCTATTTAACTGTGACCATTCGCGGTTCTCTAACTGCAGTCTAATTTGCATGATTGATCAAACGCATTAATGACGTTTCGCAAATACGTACATGTATATTATAACACATATGAATATTACAAAACAAACCACAACATATATTTAAATTCGATCAATACAATCTATCGCCTTGAAGACCGATGGATATTATATATATTTTTCAAAAATTCATTCAAAAACTCATTCAAAAATATTGAATAAATTAGGCAAGTTTCTCATAAAAAAATATACTAATCCGTACTCAAAAAAATCACGTTCGACTTCATCCAACGAAAAGTCGCCCAACGAAACTGACTAAAAACCTCAAAATTCAAACTAAACTAAACTAAAAAACTAAAAAAAGACAGACCTACACCACTGTCACGATTAAGACCACATATTATATCACGATCGGATTAGCACATGCGGATAATGCGGTATAATATGCAGACCACGGCAGGGGTGCGATTAACACCCTGCGTGCCCTTTTTGCAAAGGGACAGGTGAGGGGGGTGGAAAATCGGGGGTGAGGGGGTGGAAAATCGGGGGGGAAAGGGGTGGAAAATCGGGGGTTCGGGTCGAAATCAGTACGGTATTTTCATAGTGCGATATCCGTCAGGTTTTATGGGGTCCCCTCGGTCCGTCCCTGTGCGCGTACGTAACAACCGGGTTTTATTCGCGGGGCCTGTGCAGGTGTTTTCAATTCTAAGTTCGCGGTCCGATTAGTTTGATTGAGTCATTTATTAATTTTGGATTTTTTTTCCAGTTCTAGTTGAATATTTTCAAATTTGAGTCGATTATTTTTTAATTTATATCAAATATTTTTTTTTTGATTTTGTAAGTTACAATTAAATAATAAATTATTTCATTCAATTTTTTTAAAAAATGTACAAAACATATTATTAAATGTAATATAATTATCATTTAATATGCAATATAAATGTTTTATTTATATCTCCATTGAGTTTTACAAAAATCGTTGTTTTCATAATCATTGTTTTTCGTTTTAATATTTGTGTTTTTCTTTCTGATGAGTTTGAAATTCAAACATAGATAATATTCGCATTCTGCGGCACCGAGTTACATAGTTGCATTCCGATAAGTGAATTCATCAAAACACAAGTGTTCAACTTCGATCTTCACGGTGACCTGAATCTTTATCTCAAAACTCAATTCACTCACGCTGAATTCGTCAATTGAAGAAATTAAATCATTGATCTACTTTTGAACGGTGCACGGATTGAATATGTTAAAATATTAAAACGAAACAGATTCGATTTCGAAGATGAACATGAACCTTTACGTATTTGAAAAAATGTGATTTGATCGTTCCGAAATCATCAATGCCTTTTATTAAATTTCGAAAAAAATCACACTTGATCCCATTAAAAATGTGATTTGAACGTTCCGAAATCATCAATGCCTTTTTTTTATTAAATTTCGAAAAAAATCACACTTGATCCTTTGACCTATTATGATTGAATTGAACACTTATATGCAATGCAACGACGCACTTTTAGCATCAAATCTTCATCGAAAAATTTCGAAGTTTGAACCGCGAAGACTATGAACAATAGTCAGAGCCAGGATCTTATCCAGGATGAATCTCCCCTGAATGTGTCTGTTACGGATTCAGGGCATGCGGCCGCACGTTTACTGCCGAATGCGGATCGCTTGTGTATTCAGAGCGCGCCCCGGCCCCTAACAATCTCCGGTGTTTCGGGGCCCACCCTTGGCCGCCCCTGACCTCCCCCGCCTCGCCCCTCTCCGGAGCCCTGGGGGGCGCAGGCTCTGGCTGGGAGCTGCGCCACCGAGATGCACATCTGCAAAACATACTCGATTGTATGTATACTTGGTGCACGACTCGCTAACCAACTGTTAGGGTTCGTTTTGCATACGGCGACGAGCAGCAAGAGGCACGCGGCACGATAATACAGAAACTTTCACAGATTTGCACTTAATTATCCTTTAAAGTTTCATTATTTAGAAAAATAATTAATAATAAAATGATATGGAAATATGAGAGACATCTAACCGATGATCGATGAAATCGATCGATCGATAATTGGTTCTATTACAAGTTGTACAATATTTTATGAACAATTTTCATTAATTTAAATTTCTAAAACAAATCGATTAAATATGACGATTGTATAGCACGAAGGGTATAAGTGACATTTTTTATCAAAATCGATTTAAGTATAAAAAATGTATCCGTATCAGATATATAACCATTTTCCATACTTAACTCAATTTTGGTAAAAAAGGTAACTTATACTCTTTGTACTATTCAGTTATCATATACACATGTATGATGAAATCGATTGTTATGATATTGTGATGATCATTAGCGGAGCCGTTTCATAAAGCGTTAAATCAACACTATTTTCGAATCAAACATTCGAGTTTCCACACCAATTTTCATCAATTGAGAAAAACGACATTTCGACCCTCACCAAGATAGGACTTGAACTCACGCATCCCATCACGAATCGACACGGCATGCACAAACGCTTCATATTGCTATTTACATATTATACTGTAAAAACCCGTATAATCGAGGCTATGCCATACAACAGATACATATGCATGAATGCATAAAACAGAGCGAGTTTTCGTTATTACGAGAACGTGTGTCGAGAGACTCTCGACCACTTGCTGCTCTCGACTGCCCCCCCCCTGTCTCATTGGGCCCCCATTTTCGCCCCCTAGCGAATTTCGCCCCTCGAAAGTGCAACCTATCGCGAGAAAACTTTACCGCAACCGTCCCCCAGTTTCACAGCCTCGATTCGAAAACGTTTTGTAAGCAGATTAATGGAATTACGCGAGTATGTCCGTCGACTCTGTCTAGTTGACGATGAGATGTTTTTCGATTTGATTTGATGCGAATTTGCATTCGAATATGCAGTTATACTACAGTACATCACTATTCTACAAATTTTGACAGTTCATAGTTGAAGGATTGATTTTATTATATTTTTAGTTAATTCATTATGCATGTGTTGGGATTTTATTGAAATTTATTGTTTTCATTTTCGATGTTAAAAATGAAAATGGGTTAAAGGAACGTTCATATGTTTTTTTCTATGCAGATCGAAGATTATTTCAAGATTATTCGACGAAATCAACTATATCTATAAGAAATTGAATATAAATTTCTTCAAATAATGAAATAATCACATATTTATGTATGTCACATATGAAGACTGAAATAGGCCAAGGCGTACAAGTGACTTCATGGAAATTTCTAAGAAAGCGCTCTCAAAGTTAAGCATTTACCTACATGTATTAGGGAGGAGGTTGAGCAATTTTGTTCGCTTATTTTTATCCTTTTACTACCAAATATATAAGCGTACATGCAATCGATTCCTGCAAATAACTCAATTTCGATAAAAATGACACTTGTACCCCTTAATCTTTTCAATGGTCATATGAAATCACTAGAAGACGAAATACATTTGATCAAATTTAATCGATTTTTTCACTGCTCTATTGAACTAACCATAGAATTACAATCAATCCTTCAACTACGAACTATAAAATCCATCTCTATTGACTAGATTTTCGTCAATTTGAAGTTAAAGAACATACTATACCTCAACGATTAATTAACGAGAGCGGTAAAAAGGCCAATATTTAATATCAAAACACAAATAAACCTCTTCAAAAAAAATTTCAGCTCACATAATCGGATCACATCGCACTTATGCTTCGATTGGCCCGCGACCCGCACTTTGCGAACGCCTGCACAGAAGGCATTGAAGGGTGCCTTTTGTTCTGAAAGATGTTGTTGTTTCGTCACGTATGGCGTTCGTTCTACGGCCATATTGAGAGCTGAAAGCTTTCGCATTTCAGCGAGACGCGATCGAGTGTCTTCCCGATGCCCATTATACAGGGTGTGTCGATAATAGTGCACGGCTCAACCCCCTTTTCGTATGTTCGGATTCGCCTCTTTGGAGAAAATCTATCGATGACGACATCTGTTGGTGTAGGTGTAGTGCTGGGCTCACACTGGGCATGGATATTTCAATAGCACTCATTTGTCGATGCAGCTAAAGTTATGATTTTATGGTTGCAAATTATTTGGTGAGTGTTTTAATCGATTTTATTTAGTGTAAAAATATTAAATTGTAAGTTTAAAGTTGGGTTCAGTTAAGTTAGGTTAGGCTCAGGGCAGCTCAATCCTTAAAAAAATTAACCTCGTCTCGCAAAAAAAATGGTTAGGTTAGGTTTAAATTGAAAGTATTAATGTTGGGTTAGGTTAGGTTTGAATTGAAAGTATTAATATTGAGTTAGTTTAGGTTTAGGACAACTCGATCCTTGAAAAAATTTTTCGTTCTGTCGCTAAAAACTAAAAAAAAAATGATTAGATATTACTCTAAATATTTTAAATTGAATATAAATACTAACATTTTAATATAAATACTTGCAATATTATATTAATACTAACAACTAGTGACCGATGGATACTTATCGTTTAATATATAATACTGAAATGTCATGTTTTAAAACTGTCAAATCGAATTAAAATACCGAAAAAAGTAGAATAAAATACATACCTGTGAAATACGAGTCTAATTTAATATTCAAACACGTCACATTTCGTTGGCTGCATTGACAATTTTTATTGAATCTGTGCATAATGTTAACGACGTATAAAAAGTGAAGCGACGTTTACATTGCATAATATTACGAACTGTCGAAAATCTACATGAGTGTTTTTTTTTATTTCGATATTTTAAGGACACCTTGTACCTAGTTGTGTTTGCTCTAACTTTAGTCAAATGTATATGTTAGCAATAGCTCTTATGCACGTTTTGATTTTAAGAAAGGTTGTCTAAATTTTGTGATCTTTCGTATATGTTGCGTTCTTTGTTTTAAAACTCGCCAGATGAATCAATGCATTGTTTTTTGTTTTGTTTGAGATAACAATAACATAAAAATGAATGGAATGTAGAAGTTAAATTAATTCATAAATGAAAACATTATTATTAGTTAGACAAGAAAGATTGTATAAAAGGGTCCATTGAAATTTTATATCTTACGATAACAATAACTTCATCATGTGCTTAGTATTCTTCGGGAAATATCATTGCGTTTAAATTTTTTAGAGCTTTTTAAATTAACAATTCCGGATACATTTTTTCTATGTACCTCGACTTTCGAACAATTTGACTTTCGCACACATTTTCAAAACCAATTGTGTGCAAAAGTCGAGGTCCTGCTGTACATTCACGAATACTTTCGTTCGACGTCTGAAAAAGCAACACTGCCATATTCAAAATCCTATTATAACTATATATCATATACATAGATTTATCATATAAAGCTGGTGTCATGGAATTTAATTGTGTCTGGGAAAACGGACACGGGGTGTGGGTCGAAACAATAAGCTGCCATATGTTACGACATGGACAACTCCAGATGAAATATGAACTAGGATTTGGCCGACTTCTTAGCCGAGGATATATTCCTAGTCACCAGGTCGCCTCTGCTTCTGGTTAATTAACTTTTTATTTCAGCACTGAAGGGTTAATAGGGACGTTGCTAACGATGACAGCCATATCATCTTATCGTGTATATAATAGCGCTACTCAGTTTTTTTTTTCAGAAGTGTAAAATAGAGTTATTTCTGGTGATATTATAATATTATTATATTATAAAGTGTTATATTATGTGAAATTATGAAAAAGATCTGTCGGGTTGCAGCTGACGGCCTTCTGTGTCTGCAACCAGACCGAATTAATTGGATAACTTAACCGAGTGGTTCTCTTCCTGAAAATATTTCATTATAATATTCTGAAAAAAAAAATTGATAGTGTTCAACTTCATTTCTAAGTATATAAAGCTTAATTTATATCATTTACTTTTTTTTAATTGAAAAATTGAAAAATCCAATCGATACAAATTACAATTTGAACTGTAATCTAATAAAATTTAACACATCTCGCCCGAACATATCAGTTCAAGAGCAGTTTGTTATTATTATTAAAACGCTCTCAGCATTCACAACTATTCGCACTGGCAATAAAATCGCATATCGAAATATTTCCAAAACAGAACCGATTCTAAGCCGCAATAAAACTTCGGGGAAAATCGCGTTCGAGATTTGAATTTTCCCGCCGAGATCTGAAAATCGAGAAGCCAAAACCGGAGATGGGGCTTTATTACCGACCCCTTCGCTTTTACGACCGCCGCTCGCAGAAGGGTCCAATATTTAAAACTATAAAAACGGTTCGGACGAAACGTGGTTTTTGAAAACTTTTATCGCCCTCTTGTTCTCGAGGCCTTCGACTATCGATCATTTTTTTCCCGAATGTGAAACGTGCGAATTTAAGCTATTTAAGCTAAAGCGATATTTGAAAAAACCGCGCTAGTTATCGAAAAGGGAAGCGTGTGCGCATGTTAATTAAACGTCACTCGCTACTTTTTGACAGTTCGTGTTTGGAGGGCTGCTGCGTCTAGTTTCTCATTCAAGGTAGAAATTTTTACTTAAAATAATTGTGTTTGATATTATTAAATGGACCATTTTGCGTCCCGCGGTCCTCAGATTACCGAAGTCTGATCTAACTTTAACATTAGTGAATCGTTTCGTTCAAAATCGTAGATTTCTTACGTATTCTTTCAAATTTTCAAACTCTTTGAAACTTTGTTTTCCCATCGATGGTTTTCCGTTTTTTTTCCCGAATATGAAACGTGCGTGCATTGCTTCGTACATTTGTAGAAAGCAATTTATCAAAAAGTCGACCACTATTTCAGAAACGTCATATCTTTTTTAATCACGATGAATTCAGGTTTAATGCAAGTTTTTTCATTGGTCTAGTTAACTAACTATAGAATTACAGCTGCCCCTTAAACTATGAACTAGTTAAAATCCGCTCGACTTTGATATGACGTGATATGGACTTTGACAATTGTAATCTCTAACGTTGATTAACTAGAGCGGAGTGATTAGTTTTTCTTTCGAACCTAGGAAACTACTCGGTTACTAGGTGACTTGAGTCAGAGTCACCCAGTAACCGAGTTACTCAGATATCAAATAACTGAGTAATCAGAAAAATTTAAAGAATTAAATGTTTGTTATCTCTGCAACTCAACATTATCGCTCGCTTGGCCCACAGAGAGGAGAGAAGAGAGAATGGCAAAACTGCTCGCTCGTAAATCACCAGGATTCCATTTGCATATTTATTTATTTCATTTTCAGGGTGGCGACCCTGGGGTGCGATTCCCGAATTTTCCCGCCGAAATTCGAAACGAAACTGCGCGTCCGGTTTTACGGAAGTCCGGGAATCGCGTTTGTTTTTTCGCGGTCAACGTTGATTAATTCGTTTGCACAATTCATTGTTAGTTTACAACAATGATACAATTCATACTTTTTTTGTTCATTTCCTAACTGTTGATTATTCATTACGTGACTATTTATTTTTTTGAAATTAATTTTAGTAGGTTTAAAATGGCGAAAGTGAAAATGAGAGCGATAGTGTTGAAACAATTTTATCCAACCGAATTTTGATTGAAACGTTCCCGATATTCCATTTAATCATTTTTGCGGTGTAAAAATATTTGACGCATCATTATTGATTAAACGAAAATTATATTTACGATTTTATTTTAAATTGTCACCGCGCGTTTCCCTCTTTGGAAACGGGACGCGTCGATGTCTCGGAGTCATGTTCCGTGACAACGGGACGGTCTCGTTAAAAACGAAACGTGTGGTCACTTTGTTTATTCAATTCCAAGAAATGTAAAGTCAAAGCGGGACTTAAGTGGGGATAGAGCTTAAGTGGGAGGTCGCTTCTTGCAAATCAGTACTGCACACACTTGATCATCAGCATTCGTTGCGATCGGGCGTAATTTCCATGTGAGTGCGATTCGTTCTCGCACTTAAGAATGGACCATCTGGACGACGTCGACGAAGCAATAATTGAAGAGTTTATCCGGCGCAATTCCTTTGTCGGAGTCTTGCCGGAAAACATGAATTTAATGGAGTTGGAATCAGACGAAGACGCCAAGCCGATGGAGTCATCGCCGCCAATTCAGCAAGACGATTTGTCCGCTGCCAGTGTGGAAGTGGAGGAGACGCCTCAGGCTGCAGTTTCGGATCCAGATCCGGTAAATCAGCCTGATTTAGATGCGGTTGCCATGGATGAATCAAGGATCAAGAACAACCCCGATGACTCGTTCGAAGAAGTACAGACCCGTATGGGCAAACTCTTGGAACCTCCGTCAGACTGCTCCGAACCGTTGACCCTAGAGGAGGTCTTGGATATCCTCGGCATTAACAACGCAGCGGAATCCGATGTTCCTACGGTGCATGCCCAGGGTGAAGAAGTCGTAAATCTCAACGATTTTCCGGATTTAATGCTGCAAAACTTGGCCGGTATCGGCTTCGATGAAATCAGCAGAGCCAAAATCCTCGAAATTGTCAATTACGTCATGAACAACGCGATGGTCCAAGATGAAAACCTCACCCGTGTGGTCATCGAAGCCATCATGGACACGATCGTCAATCTGGAGGCCAAAGAGGTTCCTGAACCCGTAGCCGGCCCATCGAGTGCTGGTCAAGTGCAGTTTCCTCAAGCTGCCGGTTCTTCGTTCGAAGCTTCGTCACCAGACAAGGAAGCCACTATCTACGTCTCCAATTCCGAAGAGTTGTTCGGCGAAGGCAACGCTTTTCAATCGCCAACGGAGTCCGTCGATGAAGGAGCTGGTCCCAGCCATGGATCTGATGAAGAGGAGATGAGCTCCCCTCGCGAGGGTATCGACAATCTTCAGAGGACTGTAAAACTACACGTTATAATTTCTGTCCAGAAAATTACAGAACGTAGTCCAAGCCCATCTAAAAAAAGCGAGTGAGTGATTTATTTTGATTTTAACTTTTTCATGTATTTAATTTTATTATTTTATCATTTCAAATTTACTGGTTTTCAATTTAATTTGATTAATTTAAATGTTGTATTGAATAATTTTAAGCATAGTTGTTACAGTTTTGTTTTGAGTCCATACACTACTGATGTTATTTATTTTCTGTTTGATTTGTTTTCGAATATAACTAATAATGTTTTATTTTTCAGTTCTGATGAGGAGAAGGAAAAATAGAACGATATGCAGATAGGGGATGAAAGGGTGCTAATTAATAAGAAAGAGGAAGACTTTTGAATCAAAAGTTTGCACTTATTTAAATACAATACATTCCTATAACAGTTTAACTGTATGTAACATATTCAGTGTGCCTTTTTTTAAATAAATATATCTTTGTTAAAAATTTTTTTTTTAATCATACCTTTCCATTATTTTTTTTGATACACAGTTAATACATTTACACAAATACACAGATATCAGATTTTATTTTCGTCAATTCATTCAATATGAGATTTAGCATAATATATTATCAAATTTATCTGAACACAACTTTACATCACACATCAAAATGACAAATATCATCGTAATAATAGATTCAAACCCGTTCATTTAAATAGAAAACGATAAACTCTAAAGTAGTTCTGACGAAGTTCCGGTTAAACTTTTAATTAGTGCCATTCTTCGTCAGATCTAAAAAGCTCGATCGATTTCAAATTTGTTTACAAATCAGTTGAATTCATTTTCAATTTTTGAAAAAAATATCTCGAAAACTTCAAATCATCAAACGAAACCCTAACGTTGATTTATTATTTGGCCATATTACAGCGATGTCGAACTGTCGATATTCGCCGGATAAAATCCACATGTTGACCCTTTTGTTCCTCCAACATATTGGCAATAATGCTTGTGGGTCTCGTTTTATGCCCTCCGTACATTTCGCTAACAATGTTGAGCGTAAGCAAATTTGAATCTCGATTTTTGCAAAGGTGACGACTTATGTGCAATTCAAATAACTCCATGAAACATAAGGGAAGAACTTTAATCATTCCGTTTGTCTGAAATTATAAATATACATTTACGATTAGCTACAGATATGATCGGTTCATATAAGAGTGTAGATTCATTATGGCCTTGAAATGAATGATTTATTTTTCAATGGGTCAACATTATTTCTTCATCTAATGATAATCATCTGAAATTTATGACTATACAAAGTATTTTTAACATGTTTATTTTTTTTTAAATTAGACTTTGGATGACAAACATATCAAATCAAAATTAGTTCGATTAATCGCATCATCTTCCACATTATATTCTCACACTTTTAACAATAACAATTATTCAAACACGCATGAAATTTAATAGAACAAGAATTTTCACACTAGCATTGCATAGCATTGGTTTCAAATTCTATGACATAAAAAACTGTCGAGTCAAACGACGCTGTAATATTGTAAAATGCTTATATTATCAAATTTCATTTATGACCTCATCAAAACGATATAAAAAAATTTTGGCACTTGTGTACTATTCTTTCCATCTATAATGTTATCAAATCCAACTTAACATTAAAAAAAAACCAAGCCCAATCTAACTTAACCTGATTCATCGAGTACTGAGTTACCTAATGTTACCCAAATACCCATTTTTCTCAAACAAAGTTTCCAAAGAGGTAAGTTCGATCTCACGTGGTGCATATGGGGGCCTCGGGGGCGCAGCCTCGGGTTATCGGGCTCCAAGATGTTAAGGTGCCCCCATTAGAGATAAGCTCAGCTCTGGGTCAGGATACATGTGTATTATAAGTAAACGTAATGTATGAATTGCGAGAAGTTAAGGTCATCTTATCTCGCAGTATAAAAATATACTGTGAGAGAAAGGAGTGCCTTTCTAGAGCTCATTAAGCTAGATTCACACATATCGATTTATAATTTCTGAAAACTTTTTTAATCAGACTGATTCGAATTTATATAGATGCGTAATTTTATCGACGTTCTTAAAATAACGTTGAAAATGTGTGAGTGAAAACAATTTGCCGTTTTATGTAAATGAGAATACACTGATACATTCTGAATTTTGAGGGAAAAAATGTGCATAATTCAGGGCTTTCGCTGATAATAAAATCGTGTATATAAGTTTACGATCGACATTGGGGTCAGAAAAAGCCCTTGAATAATGCAAATTGAGAGCTTGTTGTATGCAGATGAGAATCGAGTGACGTACGTAAGTATCTAAACAGAATACTCTCTTCATATATTTTTCGATCGATCATATCAATTTTGCATCTACACATAAAAATCAATAACGCATAATCTTTATGAATTTAAATAAACGCCATTTCATATTACATAATTTTAATTGATCTGCAACATTGTAATCATATCGTCTCTTTCTTTCAATGACGTCACAGTTTGTATAATTTGATATTTAAATTGATTTATATAATCGTGATTAATTAAAATATGAGATTTAAATTAGACGTTAAATAAAGATAAATAGATTTTCGAAAATTTCAGAGTACGACTGATGATTAAAATTATTATAATAAATACAGTTATGCAGGTCAAGTTGTACTAGAAAGGAATAAAAGACAGAAAGTGAGTAAATTTCAAACGAAACATTCCTTATTTTTTGCGTCACCATCGCATCGATTCTGAGAAATTCAATTGGGCAAAAAAATCATGCGTGTTTCAGTTTTTTAAAAAATAATATAATCCTCGAAATTCTTAAAATTCGACACCTCATGAGCTTCATTCAAATATTAAACAAAATTACACTCTTCGGAGAAAATTAGTACGAAAACAGTACCGAATACAATAGTTAATTCAAAGGCATACGCACCTAATATGGTATTTCGCGAAAGCTTCTGTATGGATTCAGCGAAGTTTGATTTGGCAAAAAAATTCATACACGCTTTATTTTTTTTAAAAATAATTAAAATCCTCGAAACGATTTAAATTCGACACGTTATAAGCTTCTCTTAATAGACAAACATATTGAAATAGCACATCTCGTTGAAAATTGGCTCGAAAACGTTACGTGCTGGAGCACACATAACCGAAGGGGAGCCTCGCATTAAATGTGTGAACATGCTTTGAGAAAAGTGAAAGCATTTTTCATTTAGTACTAGGCCGTCGACTTTTCCAGAGAAAGGAAAGCCGGAAAGCGTTTGATTAATTCCCCAGCCAGGAGAGTTCTTCGCAAAACAACGCACTGAGAAAAACCAGTGCTGCATCGAGGTACCTACGAATGGGGCGCACTTTGAGGCGCATGAAAATCGATATTAAATTTTGTAAAATTCGATGGATTATGTTGGATGCGTTTTTTTAATGATTTTCTTAATTCTTTTCATTATTTAAAATATTCTAAATTTTAAGTACTTCGAAATTTTAGTGTATCCGTTTACATTGTGTACATATTTTTGAAACCTATCGATTGAACATATTTAAAGACAATACTCGGTAATAATCTAAGACAATAATAAAGTCAAGGTATAACCTTGACTTGAAGGATTTCGTGATTATTTTCTAGCAAAAAAATTTTTAAATATCGTTACGGCTCTGAATGGATAACTTCTGATGCTTAAAAGGCTCTAGGTTTCAACCTCTCTTCGGGAAAGTGAGAAAAGTTGATCGAAATCAGCGAAAGCTATTTCGACTAAATTCGCTGTTTTATTTGTTTTAAACTAGACATAATATTGACATAAATCTACACATGTGTGTTATGAATTTCTTGATGCTGTTGAATTATAGAGTCACATTTTGTTTAAGATTTATAAAAGGACAGTCATCTCATGTTTAAGATTTTCTATTGAATTATCGGTTGATAGATTCAGTCACGTATTCTAAATATCCTATTTAAAACTATGTCAAAAGATTCTTTCGCAAAGAACACGTTCGATCGAATTATTCTTCGATTAATATAATATTGAATCACGTATCATTTTATATGCCATCACTTTTACGCAACGTTCGTAATTAATCGTAAACCAGATTCGTTCTAATATATTGAATTCATCAAGCGTCGTAAAAATGGGTCCATCATTATCACTGTGATATGAGGTATATTAATATGAGATTTTTCTAATATATGTAACAATATTTTTCCCACAATAATGACTCAGAATTTAAAAAAAGCAGACGATGATAATAGCCATCGAACAATACAATTTAATATGCAAAACTGTCATTTTAGTCATGCTGATTTGGAAGATGAAAATTATCCACAAACTGTCAGCAAAATTATCAGTTTTAGCATCGACTCATATTTCATTATCGAAAAATCAATTCATTTCAATCAATAATTATATTTTAAATAATTGGTAAGAACTAGTGTATTAATTCAATCACAAATTTAACTCCAAAGAAAGTAACGATCTTTACAATTCAGTTTCGATTCTCTAACCGACTCAATATAGAAAGTGAAACACATTAAAATATTCCCTCGTATTCATTTCGCAGTACAAGACTCATTCGCACACGAATACGAAACAAATGACGACTGAAAAGCCCAAGAGGTACGAGTGACAAAATTCGTCTACATCCTTTCGCCACCAAATATACGAGCATAGCACAATATCGGCATAAATATCATTCGTACCCCTTGGCCTTTTCAGTCATCAAATGAGGTATTCGAACGAGTTCGAAGCGAAACACACGTGTGGTACAAAATGAGAACAATGAACCGAAATGCTCATAATTTAACCGACTATACTTAAAAGCGAAGAAGCGAACTGAAGGACAAAACCGTTAAAAACCACACTCTTCTGGATCGACGATTGCGTCAGCTCGTTTCGTTTCCTAGTGAGGATATATGACAGTGGTGTAGGTCCACACAATATATTTGATTTTTTTGATAATAATAAGCTTCATTAAGGTTCATACCGATTTAGTGGAATTGTGATGTGAAGATGCAAATCGGTTATCGCAAGTCGAATTACAGATGTTTGATGTGTGGATTGATAATGATAATGTTTTATATTAAATATTTCGGCATATCGTTAAAGTAATTAATGCAACAATATATGAACAAAATAGTTAAAAATTTATTTCGTTCGCTCACATAGCAAACATTTTGAACTTTGACCTATTTCATGTTTTGTCAAAATCGGTGGGTACCTTTATTAAACCTCTCATTGTTAATCCATTCAATCTTCAATATTCAAAATATAGTAAAATAGTTTTAACCAAAAATAGCGATTACATCATTGTTTTTCAATAAATGAACTTACATCACTTTACTATAAAACCCCGCATATATTCATATGCAAGCACGGATTATTATTTCTCTTCGGTTTCGAAAAATGTTTCGTCTTGCATTTCGTTTTGTAAATGAATCGTGTCTTTCGCTTTCGAGAACCGAACGACGATAATCGTTAAAATTTCTCGCCTCTCGGTTCTGTTTCTCAGAACCCAAAAGTAAGAAATCGTTCATTGAAGGTGGTCCGAGTTTTGCGTGTAACTTTGAAATGACTTTGGACGACTTCATATGAAACGGATTCATGTTCTGAGATCGATAGTTTCAAATGATTTCATTATTTTGTTTATCAACCGCGATCTTGCATATATGAGTATGTAATTCAGAGCAAAACGTGACCGAATCCATGAAGCGTTGAGTTCAATAAAGCGTGTCATGTGTTTATTTCAATTCGTTTATATCTATCCTTCGCCTGTTCCCATTCCTTATTTTTCGATTTTCGTTTCGAAAATGAGTCATACGTTTTCGAAATTATGACATTATAAAGGACGAAGCTGACCGAAGCGGCTAATAATTCAAAGTCGTCTTCGGTTAGAGAAAAAATAACAGGCGGAGCAATCAGAGCGCGGTAATCATTTTTGGCGGGCCATTTAAAAAAATTAGATTACCTGGGGGACGGAGAAATAACGCGCCAACTAGGGTCAGCACTTTTTAAATTAAAATATGACCGCCAAAAACACTTCTATTATCTAACAATATATATTGCTCTATTTCAGCAACATTCAATCTTTTTATACATATAATTATTTCACAAAAACGAATCGATGATTAGCTACGAAACCTTGCACAATTCATATATCTAACAAATCGAATTCAGTTAAATTATGATAGATTTATAGAATTTTAATTAGAAAAAATACGCACAGCCCTTACGGAGATGATTCGAGTTTGAATTTAAAACTGGTGGAAGCAGAAAAAGGCTTTTATAACTTTTCGTACGACTTAATTTAACGCGGGGTACCTAGTTACCCTTGCTCGGATAAGATTGTGGCTAATGTTCGTAATTTTTTCTTCAGAGGTTTATCTGGTCAATATGAAAGTAAATGACTATTCTAAATGTTGGAATGCGTTTCTGTTGATTAATCATGTTATCCGAACGGATCATATCATACGCAATATGAAACGGATCGTATTATCGTTTCGTATAATTTAAGGTGGGTGGCCTATTCGTTCTACTTTTTAAAAATTTCTAGATTCTTTCTTTCAATATTTACCATTCAATCGTTGAAATATTTTACTCGTGTTTGTTTACTTGCTTCGAACGAAATTCTGCGTATTTTGTCCTGCACCGTATTTCGTCAAAATACAAAATTTAGCTTAAGTGGAACCAACAAATATCGAACAATGGGTAATAAATATTGAATGAGTGTATTCACCTCGAAACACCTGAGAATTCATCGATAATTAAGTCATTAAGATCCTAAAGAAAGATAATAATTTGCAATCTCTAAATATAAACGAATTCGAAACTAGTATCGAGATATATCAACAAATCACTCGACCTTGTATGTACATGCTCTACATTGAGCTTTCTTTTCTCGAAATCACTTATACCCTTCGTCCTAATCAGTCGTCAGTTATATTTAATATATTTCTTATATCTAGATTCCACTGTATACATGCATAGATACGAACATAGACGAGAGCTGAACCCTCGTAGAGCGATACTCAAAAGTGCGAGCTTAACCCTGGTGTCGTTCGCGAAACCCGAAATGTGGGTCCTTCGAGATAAGGGCGAAGGCTTTCGGTTTTCGGTTTTCGGGGTCAGGTACCCCGAAGAAGGTCCGATCAGATTCGAAGACCCGAGGATCAGGTCCGAATCCTTTTGCGGGATTCGACCGCGAAAAATACCGCGACACGAGACAATTTGCGAGGATTCGCTCGAATGCGTAATGAAACGAGGAACGATTCCGATTCATTTTCGAGACGAAAACGCATTTGACGACTGAAAAAGCCTAGTGGTATAAGTGATTATGAAAAAAGCACGCTCAAAGTCGAGTGTGCACCTACGTGTATTAGGAGGAGGTCGAGTAATTTGATGATATATTGAGGCACACTTTCTGAGTTCGTTTATATCCTTTTGCCACCAAATATATGACGACTGAAAAGGTCAAGGAGTACAAGTGACTTTATATTGATTTCGAAAAAAGAAGCTCAAAGTTGAGCATGTATTAGGAGGTCGAGTGATTTGATGATATATCTCGGTACACGTTTCGATTTTATATCATTTTGCCGTCGAATGTATGAACGTACATAGAAGCGATTTTTGTACATAACTCAATTTCGGCAAAAATGTCACTTGTACCTTTTCAGCCGTCATTTAAGTCGTAAAGTTTCAAATCTATTAAAAGAAAGAGATGAATGATTCGATTCTTTATGTGCGAGTGAGAGAGCGTAATGTTTGGTTACGCCCTCTTTTTCGTACACAAAAAAATTCTGTGGGTTGCACTCACATACAAAAAATTGAACGGTCGTTCATCTCTTTCTTTTAAAATGTCTGAATGTTTACGTCTTTACGACTTGTTTAGTTTTGCTTTGAATGATCGTTATGTACAGTTTACTCTGCAAAGTCGCTCGAATCCTTTGACCTTTTCAGTCGTATTTAAGATAAATGTGTCATGTTAAAATTTCAATAATTTGCATATTCTGTTTAGGCTAGGTTCATATATTGAGAAGATAAATCTATTGTCTCTATCTCTTTATGATCAGGTTGGCCCAGTTGGGTACCTATTGGCAACTCTATTCAAAACCATTGATGCAATATTTGCATGAACATATACAGGGGACTCTAAGTCAATTAATTAACGCAGCTATCTCAAAGGACAGCCTTTCGAGTTGCATACTCTAAGTTCATACAATAATGTGTTGTCGCTTGTCTGTACTCAGAATATTATGATAATCTTCTATTGAGAAAATTAATTAAATTTCTTTGGTGAACTATGAGTATTTATTATAACAAATAGATAAATTGGATATTTATACGAAATATATTATCATTGGAAAACCGATCTGAAATCAATTACACCGTATAGTCGGAAAATCCGTTCTCAAAAACAACTTTTCAGGTTTTTCAGCGTAAGATTTTCACATAGCACGAGAAGAATAAAAAAGCAACGTACTGAAAAAAATAAAGAAGCGGATTTTGGCTCATATTTATTACTATGTTTTGCAAACGTTCGCGGTCCATCGAAAGGAACGGCGCCTTATTACTAACGCTACATAAAGTAATAAAGTCGTAACGATCGTTCTTATCCTATTCGTATCGTATATAAATTACTAATTAATATGCACTCGAAAATTTTCAAAAAACAAACAATGCACGTCACATTAAATTCAAGTGTACCAATGAAAAAGTCATCACAGTGCTCATGATGGTACTTTTTTTTTGATTAGTTCAAAAAATTTTTTTAGGTAGAAATATAAATGGATTATATGTTACGTAGTATTTTTTATTTAGGATGATATAGCAGATGCATAAATAAAAAATCCAAAATTTTCATCTCGCATCAGTAATTCCCGCAAAGCGTTCGATAATTACTAGTCGGTTCGTTGGAGCGACTCGATTCGCAACTCGGTAGCTTTTCACCGTTCGGTCAAATAAGCCAGACACAGCTGAAAAACGTATCAAAAATATATAAAATATAGTCGGATGGGGGGAAAAAATATGAAAATAAACGGGAAACAAGCTGAAATAGACGCGAGAAGTGAAAATTCGCATGGAGAGCTCGCAAAAGGCGCGCTTTGATCGCGACTCCCGGGAAAATATCATATCTGCATTTTCATGGAAAAAAGCGACGAAAAAGTGTTGAACAATAAAGCTACGGCTTAAAAAGCTATTTTTCCCGAGATCGGCGAATGGAAAAATCGTCTGAAAATGGGAATTCTATTTCGGGAGTTCGTTCTCTGTGCGCAAAAGTGTTTCCCTTTTGACGAAGTTCACAAGGATTATGTCATTTGGGCCGAATGCTTTTTTCAATTTTATTTCAACCGATATAAAAACACAATTGTTTTCGTACACAATGTATTCTAAAATAAAAATAATCTCTCATTTTCGTGACATTTGAATGATGTAGATATTTTTACACTCATACAGAATTCAAATATTTTTAGATTAAAAAACTAATATTAAGCATTTTTCAATTGTATGTAAACATTTAATTAGCAGCTCTCAAATTCTACAAAACATCAACCCGTCACTAATTAGATTAACGATTAAAATACAGTCCAATACGTAAGAATCGAACAAAAACAATGAAACAACTAAATTTCTCTACTACAAATTAATACAGCCGAAAACCCAAAACACGCACACGAGCACATCGAGAATCGCACTATAGAAAAAAACGTCACCGGCATCAGAGAAAATCGCACTATGAGAAAATCACCCATATAATATACTCCATTCGTAAGCCCGCTTCACACGCATCCTCCGCCAAGAAAGCCCGCGTCTCACAATGATACAGAGAATAATACACACGATGTGTATTTTTCGGGGCCGTATATCACTTAGGGCTCACGCACCCCCGCCCACACGTGTGCGCGATGATAATACTACAGGGGGGAAGGTGGGTATGGTGGCGCCCCGACCGGAAGTGATCTATGGGGAGTTTCGCGCGAAGGGATTTTCTTGCGACTGAATTAAATCGTCTGTGAGGACATTTAGATTTATTACCCCTGGCTGCGCCCGGTCGGACCGACCCACTTCGGATCCTATGCAGATCCTGTATGACGACTGAAAATACCAAACGGTACAAGTGACGTTTCTGCCCGAATCGAGTAGCGAACAAGAATCGTTCATATGATGACGACTGAATAGGCCAAGGGGTACAATCGTCTGTGAGGACATTTAGATTTATTACCCCTGGCTGCGCCCGGTCGGACCGACCCACTTCGGATCCTATGCAGATCCTGTATGACGACTGAAAATACCAAACGGTACAAATGACCTTTCTACCAAAATCGAGTAACGAATAAGAATCGTTCGTATAATGACGACTGAATAGGCCAAGGGGTACAATCGTCTGTGAGGACATTTGGATTTATTACCCCTGGCTGCGCCCGGTCGGACCGACCCACTTCGGATCCTATGCAGATCCTGTATGACGACTGAAAATACCAAACGGTACAAGTGACGTTTCTGCCCGAATCGAGTAGCGAACAAGAATCGTTCATATGATGACGACTGAATAGGCCAAGGGGTACAATCGTCTGTGAGGACATTTAGATTTATTACCCCTGGCTGCGCCCGGTCGGACCGACCCACTTCGGATCCTATGCAGATCCTGTATGACGACTGAAAATACCAAACGGTACAAATGACCTTTCTACCAAAATCGAGTAACGAATAAGAATCGTTCATATAATGACGACTGAATAGGCCAAGGGGTACAAATGACTTTGCGGTGATTTCGAGAAAAGCGCGTTCAAAGTTGACCATGTACCTACATGTATCAGGTTTTTCATCTGCCACGCAACGGCTACTAGGGTTTATAACGGCCATATTAGTAAACCTACAATTGTCAAATTTGGCAACAATGATCATTGAGTTATGACAATTAATCGTGCAAATTTGCGAAATTCTACGATTGGCTAAAATTGTTAAAATTTATCATCAAAATAAGTGTTCCGGTCGTCTTACGATCCGTGCGCGACGTCCAATTTACGGTTTTCATAGCTGTCCTTTAGATATCTTATTTTTTTCATATAAACCATAATTTTTAGACAACTTGGTGGATTGAAAATAATTTTAGCCTACACACTGCGCAGAAAGCATTAAATTTATTGAACGAAAAGTTCGATGGTTTCGCCATCTCACTTGTTAGCAATGTCAACTGATCGCCGAAATTTTGAGAGTTAATGCCTTTTAACAACATTTTTGTAGAATGTTAAGTCTATAAAGACAAATCTCAAACAATTCCTTCAATAAAAATGAAAATTATTCAAATTATCCATGAAATCGATCTTCATTTATGCGAAAATGTCATAAAAAAATGGTTCAAAAAGATATGCCATTTACAACGGAACTAGAGTTATTTGGAAAAAAAGTTTTTTTTACACAACTGTCATCATATAAGCTTTTAAATAAAAAAAATAATTCTGGCTCTATCACTTACACAGCTCATTTTATTTAACCCCAAAGCCGTTGCGCTCTAAATGAAAAACCCTATATTAGGAAGAGGTCGAGTAATTTGATGATATATCCCGGCACACGTTTTGAATTCGCTTATATTCTTTTGCCACCAAATACATATGTAGAAGCGATTCCAATGTCACTTGTACCCCTTGGCCTTTTCAGTCATCATATTTGGTATAGAAGCAAATTTGGAATGTATGCCATGATGTGTCATCAATTCACTCGACTTCTTCTTACTGCATGAGCTCGCTTTTATCGAAATCACCGTGGTCGCTTGTGCCCTTTGGTCTTTTCAGTCGTATTCACGAATTCGCCGTTTCAATGTCAGTATGCTGTATAGTAGTTGGTACTTAAGGTTTAAAGGGGTTGTGTGTTTATGCCGATCGAATTGGGTGACAGCTATCGGCCACCTAACTATCCTTGTGTCTTTACAGGTGTGATTTATTTGATCAAATAATCGGTTTTTGTCACTTTAAGTCCTTATTAGTTGCCATTAATGGCTAATATAGATTGGTCCAGGAGCTAAATACTCATAACCAAAAAAAATGATTACGATACTAAAATTTATTGTTGATCTTACTCTAGTAGGTACTTGCATTTAAAATGACGACCAAAAAGGCCTAAGTTGAGTGATTTGATGATATACAAGTATCTCGATATACATTCCAAATTCGTTCATATCCTTTTACCACTAAATATTGAAGCGATTCCTATACATAACTCAATTTCTGCAAAAATGTACCCCTTGGCCTTTTCACATGTCAAATGAGAAAGGCAAAAAAATCCAACTAGAAGAGTAAAGCATCCTTCATTGCACTGCATCTAACATTGATAACAAGAATTCTAGTATTAAAGAAAACGCTCTTCTTTCAAGTTTAGACTCTAGCTAAAAAATGTTGCCATTCCGCTCTAAAAACAAGCACTATAGCAAAAAAAAAAAACAATATTTTCTAATTTGACGAATAATCATCTAAAGAAAACGCTCATACTTTCTAATTAGACTAGCTGCAAAAACTGCATTTCTCGCTTCAAACGCAACAACCAGAGCAAGAAAAACAAAAGTTTCCTAATTGAACAAAAATCGACCGTTTCTAATATCAAAATTATCATCGAACACAATCAGAATTGCACCGAAAAAGCGATAAAAAAGTGGCCGCCGGATCGCCGCGTCCCCACCACTTCCTATGGCGTACACGTAGGCCAGTCATGTGTCGTCTTTTATTGCCTGCATTGTGTTCGCAAGTCGTTTCGTGTGGCCGTCTCGTTCTAATAAAGTGGTAGGAAGGCCACCGTCGACGAATACCGTTGAAAGGCCATCATCATTGGTACCTACCTGTCATCGGGTCGTTGTAAGGTGGGGTCCCACGAAAATAACCGGTCGCGACCTGGCTTCTCAATCTGCCGTCGGTGCGATTCGACACGTGGCCAGTTCGGTGAAAATTTAAGCGCAGTGCCATTTCGAAGTGATTAGTGTTTGATGATCTTGTGATATGAAGTGAGAGGGTTTCGAGTGATTTTGGTTCAGTTTTTTTGTGTTGGAATAGCATTTGATTCTGCTTGGAGTGTTCCAGAACATATATGAAAATTTATGCTGTTGGAATTTTATCATCTAGGTATTGGTTTTGCTCTTTGTGTTTTCTAATCGTTGTTAGTTTTGAGTATTGTTAAGTTATCATTCATTCAATCATCATTCGTATTTTATATTTTTATGCACTTTGACTTTTATATTAGGTATATATTTTTTCTTATTATCTTAATTTATTATCTCTATCTATCGTGAGTAGGTCTTTCTGTAATTTTCTTAAAATAATGCATCTTTTATTAAGTAACATTTCATCTAAATTAAACGATTTAATGGCATTTTTCGTACTATTAATAATTCGCAATGCTAACTATTCATATGACGAAAAGTGATCTGTGAAAAAATAGCATTGAACCACCCAAAATGAGTAAAAATATATAGTATAGTATCATGCTATACTGTCATAGTAAAGTATCATGGGAAGAACCTTATTTTAAGAAACAAACAGCATCAAAACTATCGAAATAGATTCGATAAGAAACGTAAACAATCTATATTATAAATATGCTAACTATGCTCGAAATTTTCAGCCGTGCCTCGAACTCGGCACGTTCACTTCATTGGCCCGCCGCCTTACGCTCCGAGCTACGCGTCGTAATTGCGAAACTGCACCGTTTAACGTATATAAGCCGTAAAATCTAAATGTGGGATATTTTTTCATTTCACACGTAGATAGCAATAAAAAATAATATCGAATAAAACACATCCGTGGCAATACGAAGTTTGATTAATTCCGAACGATATTTATACATCCTCGTAAAAGAGACAATCCTTTCGCTCTAATTGCAAGACTGCTTCGACCAAACGCACAATACGATACAAAAAAAAAATCACAAACTACCCGTCAAATCTCCCCAATTCGATTTCAATCATATACATATACATTTTACACCGAAAAGAATCAGCTTATTCGTTCCTATCGGACGTTCGGGAAACGACCCCGTTATAACTATTATCACAAAGGGATTACGGTCCGCTCCGAACAGTCTCATCTATATGGAAGGACTGGTGGAAAAACGGGGCCAATTTCCGCAGCTGGAAAACGGCATGAAGGAGGAAGAAAGGAAGGACTCGAAGGCAGCCTCCGAAAAAAGGGTAACGGCCGAAGGATGTGGGGGAACGAGTTCGCTCTCCTTTCGCTTTCGTCGAATCACCTGTTGCCGAAAAGCCGCGACCGATCGATTCTCTAGTCGCCGCCGAAAAAGGATTATTCGGAATGTTTTGCGATAGGAAGTCGAAATTGATCCTTTAGTCGGATTTGAATTTTCATATTCATAGTTGGTCTAGTTTGGGAAGTTTTAGGTTTAGGACATGTGATGGGTTTTCGACTCATCGAGTGTCCATTGCGTTATCTTCGATTTTTGCGTCGCGATATTGATTCGATTCGGTTTGTTCTAATAAAGACGGATTAATCATGAGATTTTCAGGGATATGCATTAAAAGTTGAGCGTGTACCTATATAATTACAAATAGGTCTAGGGGTTCAAGTGACACGGTTATAATTTCGAGGGAAATGTTCTCAAGATTGAGCGTATTCATACTTTTACATGAATTGGGAAAAAACGAGTGTTTTGATGATATATCTCAGTATAAGTTCCAGAATCATTTATATAATTTTACCACCTAATACATAAACATATATTACGATTGAAAAGGCCGAAAGGTACAAGTGACATTACAGTTATTTCGAAAAAAACGCGCTCAAAGTTGTACATGTATTAAGTTGAATGATTTGGTGATATATGTATTTCGGCACAAGTTTCTAATTCATTTATGTCCTTTTGCCTTCAAATATAAGAGCGTACATAGAAATGATTCTTGTACATATCTCAATTTCGGCAAAAAATGTCACTCGTACCCTTTGGCTTTTTCAGTCATCGTATAGAAGCGATTTTTCACTTAAATCAATTTAGATGAATATGTTATATAATTCTCTTGGCTTTTTTTACTTTTCATATGTAATTAGAGGAGAAAAATGATTTGATGATATATCTATCTCACCACAGATTCCGATATCTGTCCATCATTTTTCTCTACATTCAATTTTATAGAGTTAGTCAATTCGTGCATAGAAAAGCTTATTTAGACTTATTTCATCGTACGGAAAATAATAAATTTCGATTGAATCATATTAGCCTTTGTAATTGAAGGGGTCCATATTGACCGTTGTTGTTCGTCGACATTGTCGTAGAGAAATCACCATGACAATGGCCCCATAGCCGCGAGAATAGGGAGTAAAAACTCGAACAGAGTTTCCGCATATAAACGGAATAAATATAACCGAAGATAGTGTGCTCTGTGCGTTATTAAGGAACGTCGAAAATATGTAGATGGTGGACAACCGAATGGGCCATTTATGTAAATGTCGAGAATGTGGAAAAGCGAAAGCGAGACGCGTGTAACAAAAAAGTATCTGTGTGTTCTTAGATGTTGGGAAATTCGCGATCGATTTGCTAGCGATGATATTAAAAATGTCGCAGATACTGAAAAGGTTTCGCTTTCTTTAGAAAGTCATTTTACTTCACTGAAAAGTAGTCTGAAATGCATTGAAAGTTAGAGATCTTGAAATAATGGCGATAAGTTGAAAGTCTCTTATTATGAACAGTTTTCATTGATCTTGAAATTTTCATCCATATCATAATTGAGTCACTTTGAAAACATATCGATAGATAATTTTGTTATTGTGCCAAAATTTCTTCTCTCGTACAAATACTTGCCCAATTTTTTCACTTACATATAGCTACGTATTAATAAGATATTATAATAAGCTAATTATAACATCCATGAAAATATGTAACTTTTTCAAAACCTACAATCTTTCAATCATCAAGAAACTAGTTAGTAAATAATTGCAGTTATAAAATTTCTAAAACGAATTTAAAGTTCGATATGTCTCAACAATTAAGTCGTTGAAATTTTCTCATATGAAAATTCGAAAACCTCAATTTGAACCCTTATAAACCTATACTATAACCTTCTTCTACATGCCTACATTACGTAAAGATCGGTAATTTTTTCAGCAGACCATAAAAGCGAACATGTATGGGACACACACCCATATGTGAGCCATTCAGAGCTAAACATGATTAACTCCATAATGAGATAAAAATGTTAAATCACTTGGTAGAATTGTGTGTAAAATGAATCCCGAATAATAAAGATGAATCGATCAGAAAATGATTTTTTTTCGGCCATTTTAGAATGAATTCTAATTTAATTTGATTACATCTGTAACTTATTGAGGACGCGATTTGAATACTTATAAATTCGGAAAAAATTAAATGATGAATTGAGAAAATTTCGAAAATGCATCAAACGCATTCGATGGTATTTTTCGACTGTTTTCTTAGTAGAGTTAGTCAGGTTTGGCTCTAAACGCCTTATACAGCCTCTGGTGTTATTATCGAATGGCGCTGCCGGTTTGACAGCGAAGGCTTTTTCACTTGTTTTCATCTTTCGCGTGATTTATACTGCAGCCTATTCATATCAGACACATATGACCAACTTTGTCAGAACTTTGTTTTCGCTCCGAGAACTACCCGCGAACCATAACACTCCTCCCTTCGTACGTGGAGCTGAATCCGCTCGAAAAAATATGTCCGTGTTTTGTGTCTGTGTGCCATATTTCATCCGAAGAGGCCAAGGGGTACGAGTGACTTTGCGGCGATTTCGAGAAAAGCGCGCTCAAAGTTCATGTACGTGTATTTAAGAGGAGGAGTGATTTGATGATGTGTCTCGGTGCACGTTTCGTTTATATCCTTTTGCCACTAAATATATAGAAAGGATTTCTGTACGTGACTCAATTTCGGTGAAAATGTCACTTGTGCTCTTTGGTCTTTTCGGTCGTAATATGTGTTTTTGTATAGGTGGTACTTTGGTTTTATACGAGATTGATTTTTGAATCGTGTCAATTTTGAAATTAGGGCTGTTGATATCGATTTAAGAAGTTGATTTTTTTTTCGATGGGGATGTTCTTAAAATATGTTTTTCTTATTTTGTTGAAAATTATGTTTATAATCAAAATACAATACAATTGATCATTGTTATAATGAAACTGCAGTATCAACCGTTTCTTTTGATGTGATAAAATATTAATTATTTTCCATTGATTTCATCGATTCAACGCAATTTATGCATATCATGATCCATTTGAATTGTATGAAGTGTATTATTTAGTATGCATTATGCACAGAATGATTCATATTTTTTATTGTTAACATAAACATTTATTAAATAAAAAAATATTTTGTCGTGAGAAATAGCGAATTGCTAAAGTAAGCATTCGCGTCACAATACATTTGAAAATATGCTGTAATACATTTTCCTTTGATGTTTTAAGTAATTTCGAATTACATTAAATATCAAAAGATTAAAAAATCACCTATCGTGGTAATCCATAATTAATGAGATTTTTGAATAGAAAAAGTACCGATTGAAAAAATATGGCAGTACTTGGTGAGTTTTTAAGTTTCTTCGAAATTCTTAAATCTCAATTCGATGTAATTAAATGCTATCGATCCTTAGAATGTTCCCAGGACGTCATTAGGCTCATCTCGATAAGAACGCCGATATGAAACCTAATTACTGCTTATCAAAACGCATCTATTCCATTCCGCTTAATGTCTACCAGTATATATTACATAATACGTAATTGTAAACCTTAATATCCTAGAGAATTAGATTGTGATATTAATAATAAATGTTGCATTCAATCGATCGAAATTTTAAAACGAGACATTGAGTATCGATTGATTAATTTCGTGAAAATGCAATTTGGAACTGAATAATCGAAAAATTAAGATAGAAATAGTATATTTCAACATTTTATTCGATTTTCGAAGTAACATAATTTACGATCGAATCGCATGTGCTTATTCTATTAGAACTATTGGAATTTTTGAAGTGTTTCCTTTTTTTAACAGGCTTGTTATTTTCCAGCTTCCCTAAATGAATTTACCATTCACATAAATAGTTAAATTTTTCTCGATACAATCGATTACATAACGTATACATTTAAAATATTTATAAGATATTCTTAATATATATAAATATAACTAAAAATATGAATAAATAAATGCATTTACCGAAACAACATCGGTATAAAATGAAAAGTTAACGTTACACCTACGTAAAAGGTTTTTCCGGACAGTAAATTATTACATATGACTCGCTTTTTTATCAAAAATCTTAAAAAATATGATTATTAGATTCATTTTCTCGTATTTGTGTATATTTTAATATAGAAAAATATGCATATTGCATATATTTTCATTGCAAAATGAAAAATTCAACATTTTCAATACCGGATCACCAAAGCGTACGTCGTAAAAAATTACCGAATTTGAATTTGAGCGAAGTTTGAAAAATAAAATTTTATGGATTCCTAAAATGAACTCAATATAATACGATACGTATTCGCTATATTGTGCTACGTATTTATGTATATCGTTGGCGCGTATGGAATCGTTTCAGTCGTAAACTTTTATTATTGCAAAGGCGGATCTCTCGTCTTTTTCGATTTGTTGTAAACACGTTGTCCACGGACGTTATATTGTATTATGTTGTACATTTCTTCTGATATCGTGCTGTGAAAACTGCCGCTCATTTTGCGTCGGAATTCATAAACAAAATTATGAAATTTGTCCTCGTCAACAACGCCTCTGAATTGCACGCTTTCAGCTCTGTAAACAAGCTCGTTTCGATTCTTTCAAAATCAACGAAATACGGATGAATTTTCACATTTTCTATTCAGACTTTTGCCTAGAATCTTCCGATATGAAAAATTGTTAACGATTTGTAAGTAGATTATCATAGTTATTCAGTACATCTTGATCTGATTCTGCAATCATGTCATATTATGCTCGAACAGCATATGTTTTTTTCTTTAAATCCAAGTGTTCTCATCAAACTATAGTTATTACTTATGATTGGATGTATTGAATAATCACTAATTTAATAAATAGATTCAAATTTTAAGAATATTGCAGAACTAAATCCGACTCCGCAACAAAATCATTATAGGCTTCAAATTGCACATATTTTCAAAATAAATTCGAACTCAATTGTGGTAATTAAACTGTATTTATTACTTATAATTAAATAATCATTAATTAAAAAAATAGATACAAATTTCAAGAATATCGTAGAACTAAATCCAACCCTCTACAAGAAAATCGTTCTGCACGTATTTTCTTCGAGACACATTTTCAAAGGACAACCTAATAAATGACACAATCGATCGATCAATCAATCAATACTTTTTTTCGGATTAGAAAAGCTCAGACTAGAAACACTCCGATATTTAAATCCGAAGAATAAATCTTCGACGATTGTTTTGTCAGCGATTCGACTGAAAGCGGATTAACACCGCCGACGTACGAATCGACATTTCCAATTTTCCGACGGATCTGCACAACGCAAACACATCGTAGGTACACTGTACCAATGTAGGTACACATAAATATATTAATTATTTCCGAGTATGTAAATATGCCGCAAGTTTCTGGGTATGGGGGAGACTCGTGCGTTTTCCGAGTTACGCGGAAAATTTCAAAGTGGGGAAAACTTTTAAAAGTCGGCAATTAACGCTTTCATAAATTTCAAACGGAGCGTTCGATTAACGCCTAATCGAATTCCGAATGTTAATAAATTTTCTGAGTGATATTTTTTTCGAAAAAATTAATGTGATCGCCATGGTTTTTGCTTTGATCTGGATAAATTTAGAATTCCATTAAAAAATATATATCGATAAACGAGACTAAATTGTGCTTCTAGATTGTTTATACTTTCATATAGAATGATCAATTTTGAATTCATATTTTTGTTAATTCACTTAGTTTAACGTTTTCTATTGATTATTTTGAACTATTCATGTTAACTTTTAATATATCAATTTTGAGAATTTGGTTCTCAAATTCAATTCGACAATTTTTTCCAAAATGGGGATTCAAAACACAAAATTTGCATACCTATTAATAAAACTATTATAAATTCATAATGAGAATTTTCGATTAATAAATATCATACAGAGTACTTATTAATAATAAGCTGGACTAGTAAATAAAATATTATATAATATGTACTATACGAATTCATATAAAAAGAAAAATATAAACTTTTCTCTATCACGTTTTAAAAAACGTGATCTTTGTTGTTGCGTGGAACGAATTCAATTAATTTCGTTCTGAAATAATCAATACTGAGCATACGATACAAAGTAGAAAATAATTAACAAATCCCTTAAACACTTTCAAATTCGCATATATTTCGAAATTTAAGACGTACGATGATAAATTTGACTAATCTTCAAATAAATCTTTTAGTATCGCGAAACCATCAAAATTCAAAAGGCATCGTTATATTATATTATACATCAAGATGAATTAAAAAAAAACGACAAACTCATACTTTTTCTTACACTTCCATTAAAAAAAGAGCACAAATACAATTTTAAACACTTTCATACATATATACAGATGTAGAAAAGCGTATTCACAGGTCGAAGGGGACGTCGATTTGTGGAGAGGTTAAGAAAACTGTCGTCGGAGGTACGTCCCGTGAATAAAACGTAAGAAGAATTCAATGCGACTTAGGTACGTGTGCATTTTGAACCGGATAAAATTGTTCGGACCTTAAAGGAAACCCCTCGGACAGGATCCAAAATCTAATTTCGAACCGTGCGGAAAAGATTGGGTCCGCCGGTGGCATTGTTGACGACCCCTGGAACTGTTTTCTGAACTCGGATAGAATGCGGGGATTTCGTACTGTCATTTCGCCATTACAAAATTAAATTGCTTCTAAGTAAATTCGGTTCCTTTCTTTATTTTCGATTCGAACGTAATTCGCCCTTTCGGCATTGATTTTGATCGAATTTAATTATAAAATAGTCATAATCGGTTTGAATATCGAAGAGTTTCGAGCTTTGATGGGTCGAAAAATCTAGCAGGCAGTCAGAAATCAGATCATTAATAGAAATTTTCATTCATCTTAAAGTGGGTTCACATTAATTGTAATGACATAATTCTGTTCCTTTCTTTATTTTAAATTCAACGTAATTCACCCTTTCAGCATTGATTTTGATCGAATTTAATTATAAAATAGTCATAATCGGTTTGAATATCGAAGAGTTTCGAGCTTTGATGGGTCGAAAAATCTAGCAACTAGCCTGAATTCAGATCATTATTAGAAATTTTCAGTCATCTTAAAGTGGGTTCACATTAATTGTAATGACATAAAAACCTTCCGAAATTCTTAAAAAATCAATTTCAACTTAATAAACAAACATGAATTTTTCTAAATACTAAATAGATTACTGAATCCGTTTCATCAAAAATTTAAGATTAATTTACCCGATAATCAACTACGTGAAAGTGGATAATTTTAACGTTTAAACATTATCGAAATACACTTATTTCATCGTGATAGTAGATTTATAGACTCTGCGCTTTTTCTGTGACTGAAAATCCAAGAGACTAAGCTTTCATCGATTTTCCGGAAAATAATGAAAATAGCCGCAGCGAACTGTAGAAACGCTACAGCCTAACTGCGAAACAACGCATATTTCATACGATTCCGAACATCTTCCGCTCTCGAACACATTCTCTTTTCACTCTTCGAGAATACACAAGTTTTTTCATAATGAAAACGCAAGAATGATCGATCGTCCGTATTAAGATTATAAAGCTATTTAGAGCGAGCGTTTCCCATTTTTCATTTTTATACCGACGTATGAAACTATCTCGCATTATTTAGCCCTCGGATCGCGCATGACGCGCATATTTTTCAAATTTCATTGTTATTATGTATCGCGGGGTGCGGACCCAGCTTTATATTTACGGCGCTTTCCGATCTCCCTGTGCTAGCACAATAAATACTAAACTGTTCACGCGGAAAGCAATAAATTCAACTGGAGAAAACGCAATCGGACACAATGTTGGCCGTGACCCAATGTCATCAGCTTAGTACTTTTGCCATTCGATTTCGTTGATTGCACACGCCATCCCCCATACAGCCTTAGAATGAAATTTGAATCTATCAAATGACTTTTTTGCAGAACCAAATCGGTTCTAGAGCTTCTGGATCCTGAAGGAATTGGTTCGATTCTAGTTAAAATTGGAAATTCGTCGTCGATCGTATTTGAAAATCCGATGTTCATACTATCGATCGATTTCGTTGATTGCACATACCATCCCCAATACAGCCTTAAAATGAAATTTGAGTCTATAAAATGACTTTTTTGCAGAACCAATTCGGTTCTAGAGCTTTTGGATCCTGAAGGAATTGGTTCGATTCGAGTTTGAATTGGAAATTCGTCGTCGATCGTATTTGAAAATCCGATGTACATACTATCGATCGATTTCGTTGATTGCACATACCATCCCCAATACAGCCTTAAAATGAAATTTGAGTCTATAAAATGACTTTTTTGCAGAACCAATTCGGTTCTAGAGCTTTTGGATCCTGAAGGAATTAGTTCGATTCTAGTTAAAATTGGAAATTCGTCGTCGATCGTATTTGAAAATCCAATGTACATACTATCGATCGATTTCGTTGATTGCACACACCATCCCCAATACAGCCTTAAAATGAAATTTGAATCTATCAAATTACTTTTTTGCAGATCCAATTCGGTTCTAGAGCTTCTAGATCCTGAAGGAATTGGTTCGATTCTAGTTAAAATTGGAAATTCATCGTCGATCGTATTTGAGAATCCGATGTACATACTATCGATCGATTTCGTTGATTGCACACGCCATCCCCCATACAGCCTTTGAATGAAATTTGAATCTATCAAATGACTTTTTTGCGGAACCGATTCGGTTCTAGAGCTTCTAGATCCTGAAGGAATTGGTTCGATTCGAGTTTGAATTGGAAATTCGTCGTCGATCGTATTTGATCGATCGTAATTGATGTAATCGATAATTGTTATTTTCAAAACTTATGCGAAAATCTGTCGTTTTCATCTTTATTAGACTAGTGAAAAATCTAATTTAAATAATTGAATGATTGCGTCAAACGGTGACCAAATAATAATCTATTCAAAGTGAACTATAGCACGACATTTCATAATTACAGAGCATTAAAAAAACGTAACGTATAGTCGTACGTTTCATTTTACAAATAAAAACCTTCGCCTTTTGATTAATTACATATTCCGTATTACGTCTTTATGGTTTCATTCGAATTTACAGTCGAATTTTACGTCATATTTTGACTCAAAACAATACAAAATTCGTCTAAAAAAAGTCTATTTTACTGATATTTATATGACGTTTCATGAATTTTCTGTATGATACAGCTCTAATTAAATATGATAAAACATATAATTTCACAGATACATATTATGCGATAAACAATATCACTAATCAATAGCTAAAATCTTATATAATACATTTCGTTACGAAATATATTTGCCGCATATTGTTGCCAGATCGACAATATGACGGTCTAATAATGGATAAGTTATAGTTAGCACGTAGGAAAAACTTTGTCCATAGACCTTCGGAAAAACAACAAGTCAAACCTATTAACGGGAAACACCGACTTTTTTCTTTTCATCAAAACACACGTATACCGAAACATTTCGTTTATTATTCGAAAAAGTTTAACGAGAATGTATCGTTTGACTTTTTTTCCACATCGGCGATTCATCGACCGCGTAAAATTTCATAGGTTAACTTTAACTATAACTCGAATGGCGTTTTAAAACTTACCGATCGAACGTACGCTTTGATTTTATACGCTGATAATATTATATTATACATTACGACTTAATATACCAAATGGATTAAGTAATTTTTTTTCCAAAATTAAGTTTAATACTGAATTGTTTCTTTATTTAAGGGCAAAGCATATAAACGAGTGATCTATGCTGAGATGTATCATTAAATCACTCGTCTCTCTTTAAATATTATAAATAAATGTACATGTTCAAATTTGAACGTATTTTTTTCTAAATCGACATCATCTTGATTGATTCTTTCAGTCTAATTAATCTTCATATACATAGAACACGTTGAAAAAAATTGGACAAATCTAAAATGATATGATTTTATTAAATGAGATTGCAGATGTTATACAATTATTCAACATACACAATGTTTCTAATTTTGATACTCCTTATATTAAATATTAGTTTCTTTTCTGAATTTTTATAAATTCGACTTTTCAAATAAATATAATTGGACAGTCAACATGAATCATCACTACACACAATTCACAACCATCTTAAGAGTGCACGCTTCCGAATTATATAATATCTCGTCTATACTATTAGGCAATATTATACAAACAACCCTCTACTTTTTACTAATAAGTACATTACACTTCACAAACCTCTAATTCAAAACAAACCTACACACACCTCCAATTTCCTCGACTCCCGAACGCTACGACATCCACTCGACTTTCCAAAAACCGATCTCGCCCAAAACTAAAACACCCCCTATACACATGAGTACCCCCAACACCCATACAAGGCACATACACACGAGTAAAGTGCGTGGCACATACGAAAGGCACGGACAAAGTGTCCCGTGTATGTGTGTGACAAAGTGGCTATTTGGAAACAGAAGCCTACACTTGCGCCTGCCCCGTTCAACCCTTCAGATAAATGGCGAGCCCTTTATCATTCCCCTTTCATTGAGGCCGGGCTGAGGGGGGGTTTGGGGGGTTTTCGGGGGGGGTCTCACCTGAAGTCGCCCCCCGGGGAGATGGGGACATGCCCCCCGGGGACATGGAGCAACAGGGATATCCAAGAACCGTGAGCTGGGGGATGAGATTTTTGCTGTAAACTGTCCGGTTTTATTGGGTGCGAATCTGCGCTTGAGACTAGTTGCTTGTTGGATACAGTTGATCCTAGATTTATATTATGAAAAATGATGAGTGATCTAGCAATAGTGTCGTTTTGGAACTTTTAAAAGGGATTTTTTTGTGTGCGAATTGCCTTCGTTTACGATTAACATTGGGTGCGAATCTGTGGTTGAAATAAGTTGTTTATTGGAAAAGGTTGATTCTAAATTCATTGATATTATATAGTGAATGATCTAGAAAAGGTACCTTTTTTAAATTTTTAGTACAAACTGTCTTCGTTTAGTATTTGATGCGAATCTGCGCTTGGAATAAGTTGTTTATTGGATACAGTTGATTCTAAATTCATTGAAATTAAAATAATGAATTATCTAGAAAGGGTGTCATTTCTGAATTTGGAGAAAGAAGATAATTTTTTACTGTAAATTTTTCGATTTTATTGAATGCGAATCTGTAATAACGACTAGTTGCTCGTTGGCTTCAGTCAACCCTTGAATTAATAGAATTTAAAATAATTAATTAACAAAAGTATGATTTCTTAATTTTGTAGAAAAAAACTGTGTATTAAATGAAAAGATCGGCCGTTGTAAAAATAATAATTTATTCATTTGAAAATTTTCAAATTCAAATTATGCGAATTCATTCTTTTATTTTCAGTTAGATTTTTTCTCGCAATCGGTACGGTCGTCTTAATTTTTTATAATTCAATGAAAGTGCTTAAAATTGATTAAAATTTTGATTTCTTAGCATATGATCGATGTTTTTAAATTTATTATTTCGTGCGTGCTGTGTTTTAAATCGATTCAGTGTTTAAGTGCAACGAAGTCAACGATCATATAGTCTGATTTGATAACCAGTCTTCAATCAATGTAAGATTTTTAAGTCTATTTCATATTGAATAATCTGCTCATTTTTAAAGAATTCTTATTTCAACGACATATCTACTTATGTTTAGATTCTAACGAATAACACTGCAAATCAAATTCAGATCGATACTATAAGCGTTCTTCGATTTATATTTGGAAATGCAAACATTCATAAATTTTCTTATCTGAGTTCCTTCGTTCGAAACTAAAGCAAATATTTTTTAAATCACACGTGATGTTTGCGACAGTTTAAGTTTTGGGTCATTTACGATCGAAATACTGATATATATTTTTTTCCGATTAATAAAAAATTCTACGTACGTAAAAGTAAATAAATTATACCTAGTTTTAAATATAATTGGGAAGAACAATCGATCGATTTTCTTTAGTTTAGGTTACGTTTTAAATTCAGTTATTAGTTCTAGCGTCGTGCCATTGATATCCAATTTTTCAAAGATTCCAAATATATTTTGATTTATATAAGTACATATAAATATATACACGAATTCATTAAGCAAATCGCGATCCACTTTCTAGAAACTTATCGTTAAGCCCGTCCCGATTCGAATAATTAATTAAATCGATTAATTCGTCAGAGTGCAAATTAATGGATTACTTCAACCGACAAGCGCCGGCTCGAATGATTATTTATTCACACCCATACATGTCCACACAAACACATATATCTACACTTATTTCGAATACATACACACTTTCCAAATTCCAAAACCATTTTCGTTTATAAAAAAATTTGAAACAGAAAAATTCTTACAAGAACCTTCGATTAATTTTGATATAAACGAGGTAATTAAATATAATATTGTACTTCGATAAGTGAATACTTTCAAATTATCGATTACATTACATTTCTGTCCAGTTTTAAGAAAATTGGCGTCCTCAAGTTCAATGGATCTTCTTATAAGATCCGTCTCGTTCGAGATGCTGAGGATCGTTCGATTTCGACCCACTTTCGAATTTTCACGTCTGAAAAGGTTTTTCTTATCCATCGATCCTTTTTGGACTTTGGCTGAAAGCAGATGCGAAAAGAGCGCCTTAATGGCTTGTTGATTCACTGCGGAGAGAAACGTGGCCTCTCTTGCGCTAGATCGATACTACTCGTTGTGCTGCTAATGCCAGTGCTTCTCAAACGATAAAAATGTACTTTTTCTATCTGATTTTGTGAATTATTTCTCATGAATGATTCAATATTTCAATCTAACTTAGCTTCTTTGATTGATTTGAATTTCTCGTGAATGTAAACGTATCGTCTGTAGTTTTGCCTAGCGTTGCTGTTACTCTTTCCTACGTAATGTTTCAATTCATCGATACAGATTTCTCTAGAATTTTCATGAAAATTTTAAAAATATATTCCTGAAAATCATTTGCAATTGATTTTATAATTGAAAATGTATACAAATCAAACGAAACAAATCTCGAGTTAGAATTCAGATCGATACTAGATTATGCTGTCATACTTTTCAAATGCTCCAATCGTCACATATGTATGAAAATACGATTCTGTACAATTCAGATTTATACCAAATCTATATTCTGTATCACATTTATCTCAAATTTAGTTTCAGAACAGCTTATTATAAAAACTATCATATCATTCGAGTTATCCATCTCAAAACACACCATACGTATCAACAGCATCCGGGAGAAAATTCCTCAATTTCCCGATGATCTTCGCCACAGTCCCAATGCACATTTCGAATTCATACGATTTTAACCGAATTTTCCCGGCTGGCAATTTGAAAACCGAACCGTGTGGAATTCTATATACACATAACAAGTATACAACGTTTTCACAGTGGGGTTTCGAACCGAGTGTAGACCCTCCTCTCGCACAATTAAATTCGACTTAATGTGCGCTTACCTTGCTCCTAATCACGATTCAATTATTTACCTCGGAACGAGTCGTCTATGAATATTAACACACAAACGAAACGATTCGAACACCGCGGGCTCGGTTCATAAATATACATGGCGATTCGGAATTTCAATCCTCGTCTGTGCGAAATGCAGTTTCGGATCGGCTTAGGGACCTATCGAATATTCAATTAAGGCTACACATTTTTGGAATTCAAAAATCAAAGTCAAATTAGACGCCGTTTGATTGGAATGATGTCTGAAGTTGGGTCATCGGTTTTGTTGATGTTTTTCGAACTAATTTGGTGCGCTTTAGTTCAATTAATATCACTATAAGTTAGAATAAAGTATCGATTTTTTTTTTAATATCTTCTGGAAGTCGAAGTAATGCGTACGTAGAAGAAATGTAAAGATGTTCAAAATGAAATGGAATCGAAAAAAAAAACGGTAATTAATTGAAACGTCCAAATCGCGGTCGCGTTAATGGCGTACGGATTTCGTAGACCCTTTGTCGTCCAGAGAGCCTTTATCCTTCCAACCCTCAAGCCCCTGATTAATGACTCACTATATTATTATTATGTACACAAATAAGTTTTTATACAAGTCCCATACACGCACTATTCTCGATCGAAAACGGCATCTGCGAATTCAACACTTCAATCCACGCTAAGACGTTTTGAGCTGCTCATATCATTAATTCACGTTTGGAAATTAATCAGAGATGATTTGATCCTTTTTTCTTTTACATTATTCAGTGTAGAAGTTGTTTTTTCTTTCGTTTCGAATTGTCATAGCCACTAATGGCAGCGCATAGCAACTTATCATTAATTCAGAGGCGCTTCATCGGCCTCGGTCTGCTGAAAGTATTAAGGGGCTTTTGATGTTTCAGAGCTTTTTGCGAGAACGATTCGAATCTGCTGTGTTTCTGTATTTTTTTCTGATTCATTATTGCATTATTTATCGTTTCGTTTCGGAGATTTAACACGGAATTATTCACGCTTTCGAGCGACGCGATTGTGGTGATAAATCTCAATAGACTATCGATCGAAATTGTGATGAGCGTTAATTAAAAATTAGTTTATATATCAATCGTACGGGTACTTTGAACATTTTAGAAACGAAATAATCATCTCAGACGACAAACAACACGTAGAAAATATAAAACGGAGACGGGAAACGAAATAATTCATTGTTGCACGAAGAACATTCCGAATCGTAATTAAACGTTTCTAATCGGCTCAAGTTGAAGGAAACGGAAAGTTCTCTACAGCGTCCGCATTTTGTATTTGAAAATTTACATTTTTCCCAAACTCTGCATTAACAAGTAAACATAGAGCCGTGAACGCACTACGTCGACGAGTCAAACTCTCTATTTAAAATTTCCAATTTTTACACAGTATCTACTGCTAAACTAGTCGTCGACTGTGGCGACAACCCATCGTAATATGACTGATTATAACGAAAGGCTCGTTAGGGTTCAGAGGCGAAAGTTGAGTGAGAGTTGTCGCTCGTCGCCTCAGTGTGTTCCCATTCTAATGAAGACGAGTAACGAGTGCTCAGAGTCGAGCGATTCCAATTAATTCCCGGAGAGAATTCCCTCAGAACACATAATGTTATACAATCGTGACAGGTTTTCCAAAAGGCGAAAACGAATATCGTCAGTCCGACAAACTTACGTTTTCACCAATTTTCGTAGTATAAATTTCGACACCTTTAATCAAAACCGCGTAAAATAATCCGAAATCTATGTGGAAAACTATAAATGAGTATAAATTTCTTTTAATTTGTTTGTATCACAACGAAAAGATTCATATAAAAGTTCCTACCGATTTTGATTAAACTTTGTAGAAATATAAAAATAAACGAACGCGTCAACTTATATGAACTGTCATTTGTCTTTATTTATTTGACGTATCAAATTTAGCTCTCTATGACTAGTTTTCGCTGACAGTGGAAAATCTATCATGAAAATTGAAAAGAATCGTTAGAGGAAAAATCGAAAAATAAAATGAAAAATCGCTCAACTGGTAACAATCGGAGTGGGGATAGGTTTGAATTAAAGTGGGAGGTGAAAAATCGAAGCGTGGGGGAAGGGGGCGGGGCAATTCAATTCTCGTTTTGGATTCAAGATGGCCGTTTAATTTTAGCGACATCTGGTGACCGGACCAGCCAACTATCTACACCGGATCATCAATCGATCAGTGATACTTGAACTGTTGTATGTTTCCTTATATTAAATTTTATACATCAAATGATAATTTTGATGTTTTTTTGATAAAATGATTCATATTTTGGTTCGAAATAAGCTTTAATATGGCTTTTTCGTACCAGGTTTTATAGGTAAATCTTAGTCTACTTGATAAACAAACGTACCAGAATTTTTATTTTTTGAAGAATTTTATATATTTTTTTTAATAGACAGTCAATAGAACGAGATCCATATAAGAAAACAATACAATTTTCATAATTAAGTCAATTTATGAAAAAAAAACTTCTAAATTCAGAGTAACTTCTTCTAAATGTTTTCGATCTCGCCTCGAATTTTATTCATTTCTGCAAATCGAAAACTTCACAACACTCAACGCCTGTGACGAAAGCGCGTCGCGAAAACTTCCCCCGAGTCTTCCCATTTATTAAAAGTTTCCGCGGAAAACCTTCGGCGTTATCTTCCGGCTTACAACTCGCCATAAGTCTCTCTTCAAATCCTCCATTTTTCCGCTCAGAAACAGAACTAACCTGAAAAATCTCCAACCGCACACTATCGACTGGAGATATGCCGACGTCGAAACACATCATAAGGACGAAATGGAAGATCTTCGAGATCCTCTAAAACGACCCAGATCTCATATTTCGAGGGGGCGGTGGGTGGGTGGGTGGGTGGGTGGTTGGGTGGTGGATCGCCTTAATCCTCGACAACGACGATAATGCGACTCACGTGCGTCGGTCTCCTATCTTCGGCACGTGCTCGAGGACTCCGTTTCATATCTTCGGTGGTAAATGAGGACGTAACGACGATCTGAACCTCCGAAGATATATTCGGATGCGTTTCGTTTTCGATTGAGATTGTTTTGTCAACTATAGTCTCGTTAATGTATGAAACTCAGTCGGGATTTTTGAATTTGACTAAATTGAGTGATCTCGCTGCTTGATGCAGTTTATGTCGGCTCAATACCTACGTTTTGATCTGTGGTGTTTTTATGAAAATTGTGATGAGTTATGAATAGTGTTATAGGGGTTTGAATGTATAGGAAAAAATGTTATAGGGTGAACTTTACAAGGAGAGACGTTATGAGATAGTTCACTGTAGGTACTTAAATTCATTATAAACAGTTTAATCATGTAATGTTCAGTTGATGAAATCGATGAAAATTTTGAAAAATATTTTTTCATTTCAATCTAGAGTTGACAAAAATAGTTGAATACGGGAATTTCATTATATTCGTTTAGAGTAGAACGTGATTAACTCCAAAATTAGATTCAATCAAAACATTTGTGGTATACATTTGTGTGTGAAACACATTTCTCGAACAATAAAAATGATTACCATTAGATAAATGAAAAAACTTGTTTGGCCACCGGATGATAAATCATTTAATTCAAAAACAATTTCAATAAATTCTGCGCTCTAATATAATCAAACCTCATCCATATCACATTCATATGCTTATAATTTCTCAATAACAAAATTTCGCAAAACTCAACAAACACGTCAGATAATTTTCCTCAACTTCTCGCTTCATAGAGTTAATCACGTTCGGCTCTAAACGACTCAATCATCGACACATTCCCAACGAAAACCGATTCGAATCGTACCATCGACCTGCTCAAATGAGATCGGACTCAAAGCGAATCTCTATTCGGTTTGATCTAACCCCCATACGAACGAATTAAGCAAAGGGTTGTAAACGAGGGGGCGGTTTCGAAACGAGAGCCCATCTGCATACCTAACTAACCGAAAGTAACGCGACAATAAATAAAACACACAATTGTCGGGATTCGTTTTTGCCCAGTGTACTACTGTGTGCTACCTACGGGAAGGGGCGGTTGAAATGCGCGCTGCTTTTTTCGTTTCTAATGCGGACGTGTGATTAAAACGTTTCATTTTATAATGAAAATTATTAAATGTGATTTTATTTTGCATTTTTATTCAATTAAATCTATTTTTAATGCAAGATTTATCGATTATATACGTCCGATTACAGCTTTTTTTCTCGAATAAGGTCTATCCATTGACTCATTTTCGGTGGTTGAATGATGTTTTATTGAGACTGATTTTCTTTTTGTAATTTTGAATATTCATATGATGAAAATTTGCTGTGAAAAAAACATGATTAAACTATCTGAAATGGGTGAAATATATTATATTGTCATTGGACGGGCCTTGTTTCAGGAAAAACAAGGTAGTTAGTATTAACATTTGCTCAATTTTATATTTGAAAATACGCGTTGCTAAGTAGCTTAATAAATTATTAAAAAAAACGGTCGTAAATGTATATGTTTTAATTGATTAATCAAAATTATCAACGATGAAAAAAATTTTTGAAGTTGGACTGGATTTTTCCGGAAACAAATTGTATGTGTGGCAGTTAGAACATAGATGAATTATTTGTTGATACATCTCTTTTTATTAATGTTTATAAAACACAAATTCACTGTAACGCATATACTTACGCTTACATACATATATAAAAAATCATTCCAGGGAAAGTGTATGGAGCAATGAATTATGAACATTGACCATTAACGGCATCTGCTCCCACTCCTGCGCGGAATATATATTAGAAATTTTCTTCTATTAGCAGCATGGCCTCGAGTTATATCCCAACAAATATCCACCGTCTTGATTCTAATAACACCACCATACACACCCACACAATTTCCCGGAATAAGCTTAAATTCTCTCTAATCGCGAGTCGACGACGATATCATCTAGTTCGATTCATATTTTCTCTCGATGAGTAAAAGTATTCCCACCAAACAGCGAAATTTTTCAAATAAATTGATAACCAGATCATTGAGAAATTCGTGGAAAATCGAATTTTATCATTCAACAAGTCGTATTATACGTTCTTTTTATGACATTTTTCACGAATTCCAATGAAATGATTACTATCTTTCTTCGTGGATCATTATGAGTTAATTAACCTCATTTTTTTGCGATCGGAGATGAATATAGCCATCATACATTTTTACCAACTCTCTTTTATCAGTTGAATTTTCCGAAAAGCTATATATCCGTAGAGTGTGCGATGAAATAGAAAAATCCGTTCCCCCGCCGCGAGATAAATTGATAACTAAAACACGGACCGAACCTATAATTTTTCCCGTCAATACGAAAAACTTCGCTCTATCTTCTTCGGAAATACATAGAGGAGACGCATATGGCGAATCGTCCGAAAGCGTAATTTAATTTTTCGCATGTCTATTGATTTGAATTCGTTTAATCAGATTGAAAGTTCGCTCGGTTTATGCGGCGATATAGATTCCTCGATTCGAATTGAACTAAGTCGGCCTGGGGCGTTTCGGCTCGGAGTATTTTAGCTCGGGGTGTTTTAGCTAGAGGGTATTTTAGCTAGAAGGGGTTTTAGCCGAAGCCCAGATGGATCAGGCTAGCTAGCACCCCTCTCTGAGGATCCAACTGAAAATAGTCATTGGGAGATTACGCGGATTTGGATTCGAAACCCTGGAGACAAAAAACTATTCAACAAATGGCACTTATTTGAACCGCATGCAATGATAGCCCGAGTGAATTGCACTGATTGAATATTATATTTGCTTCTTTCGAATCGATTGAATTGGATTTTTTAGAATCAATTATTGATTTATTCATTCATATAAGTTTTAAATAGAGATTAATCAGAGGCTAGACTGATAATAGAAATACCACAATTCAAAAGATCGTTCGAGTGTAAAATCATTCTCAAAGCTAGATCTAATGCAATTCCAATTGAAACCCCTTCATAATCCATCAAATCGATACTTTTTGCAATCAAATGAATTAAAATTCTAAATAAATCATTAAATATAATAAGAAAAACGACATGTGAATCTCATCAAAATCGAATCTAGCATTACAAAATATCTTGTCCAACACACAACATATCCAAACCACTGCATTATTAAACTAAAAGAACACCTTAAGTCTCATTTAATTCAATTTTTCAACTAGTCCAAACGTAATTACAATGAAAACCATCGAAAACCAATCGCATTTAACTACGTACAATTTCGAAGATCAAGCATTTTAAACACAGGCCATTTAGAGAGGCCTATCCTCGAACAATTGATGAGATTTCACTATCGCAACTCGGCTAGAATCCTCCGCATAATTCCGAAACCCGATTTTGTCCTTTCTCTATATTTTTTTCGACTTAGCTCAACCCTTTGGCACTCCGGCGCTTTTCATCCCGTTAGTTTTATAATCTCTTAATTAAATCTCATTCCGAAGACTGCCTCCTCAGTACTTTTTATCCGAGGCCTCTAATCTAGGACGCACTGTGCCCCTCCAATTCTATTTTATTTATTTGATAAAGTCCTTTTTTTTTCATTCGGTCTGACGATAAATGCGTTTGACGCTGAAAATAAATGATGTCTTTAGAAACTGTTTCAGCTGGATAAGAATCGGTTTTTTTTTTCAGTCGAGTCAAATGTGTGCATTTCATTATTTTCTCGATCGTCTGTTGATGTTTTCGGTATATTTCAGATGATTATGGAATGAAAATAGCGTTTCATTCCACATAAAAGGTAGATTCGTTCAGAATCCGAGGATTCGCTGAAGCATTGAAAAGTATTACAAGGCTAACACGTATTGGGCGGTTGCGCTATTCATGTAACCTTCGAGATATACATTAGATTTATACAATAAAAACATTTTCAAAATAACTAAAACTTAAAATATTCATCATTTAATATACTATTAAACTAATTCATTTACTATTTGTCTTGCGTAAAATTATTTTTTTGTTTATTGATCTCGTTTTGTTTGATTTGTACATCGTTGATCCTTAAAGATGAATGATTGCTATTAAAACATTTTAAGTGCCTAGCATAAAAACTTGTATTGATATTTTTTTCTAATACTGACTATAGACATATTTGAAGTTTTAGATCGATTCCGTTGATTTTTTAAATAAGACCCTTTTCGACACACTTGAAATCAATTATAACTGTATAAAAGCTTCAAAATACTCAAGTGCTACATTGATATTTAATACAATGAAAAGTAAACTATTTAAATCATCAATATTTCTAAAAAAAAAAAACTCAGAAATTTCATACAAAAAATCGTTCACAGAGCAACTCCTTTCCTCATAACCTAGAGCACGTACGGATCATACATTCCATGCGACCAAACTCATTAACCCCATGGAAAAATATTATTTTTTATTAGGGCAATCGGGCGTACGTGTCGCCATCGACTATCAACTCTAATCGGATGAATTATGCAAACAATAAGCGCGCTCCTCGGGATAACAGACACACAGACACACACCCTCGAGCGTACACCCTTCGGATGTGTGTCCTGGAAGAAGTTCGCTAAGCCCTCACGTACACACGCCCTAATGGGGGGCGCAGCCTCGTGGGGGGCGAAGCCTCGTGGGGGGCGCGCGCTCGAGATAACGCCACACTTCACACTAGAGCGATTCGCGATATGCGAATTTCACACGTGCGCTTAAACGATTCGAATTTTGTTTTTATTTATGTATGTATTTTTTATTTTTTCATACATTGCTATAGATTTTCTGACTGGGTGCTTTGCTCGAAGCTCTTCGGATTTTAAGCCGATTGTGAACTGTTGTGTGGTATTTTCCGTTCTCGTTCCGATTCTATAATAATTCCCATTGCATATGTCGACTGATTTTCTAGTTTTTTTTTATTCGAAATAGTGAAAAATATCAATCAATACCAACATTGATTTTCGTTTATGCAATTACAAACGATCTTGCTATAACATAATCTAATATAGTGTGTCAATTGTGACATTCCTTCTATAAAGTTAACTTAAAATTATAAAAATTGAGAAATCTTGTAGTTTTTTTCAGTTCAAAATTCCTATATGAACCTGCAAACTATAGAACTGTATGCAAATATGAATGTGTTCGTATCTTTTTTGTACATTTTCTATGCTTTTTCATTCTTTTCATCCATTCGCGATCACTTTTTTCAGAATCGTTGTATTCCCATTGTAATATCTGTATGATCAATATGCATTTTCTCGATGTAACTATTCATACATTTTTTCCATTTGAAAAATGCAGACTGTATTATTATTTGACAAATATAAAGATAATCGTATTAAATATTTTTTTCATATGTTACATACATAGCTTATCGATTGTTGTCGTGATATTTTTGTAACGTGACGAAACTTCTCTGGGTCTGTGCAAAACTTGGCTGAAACGATGGCCTCATATTAGTTGGACGGAGGTTGTTTGTCTCCAAATATCCTAGTAATTAAACCAGACGCATGTTCGAGACACAGGGATGAGTATGAAGGGGTTGAAAAATACCAAAGGATGCTCGCGAAGACGAAGCACTTTGCCAACACACATAATACGTTGTATGAAAAGATCGCTTTTCCGAATTCATACAAACAATTTCGTTAAAACCCATTTTCTTAAAATAAATTTATAAATAAATTTTGATTTATATTCAAATGAATTTACTAAAGCTATTCATACTCACATAATCGATTCGACATCGACTTTTTTCTTCGGCGAAACAAACGATTTAATTTTTTTTCGACATCGAGCCTTCGATACATCTCTAAAAAATAATACTGATGACATAAACGTGAAAACGGAAGAAGCTTCGAAATTATTCGACTGCGTGTGACAAAGATAAATTGATTCCTTCTATGTCGACATTTTGGATTCAGCGCGCGACAAAGACATTTTGTTCCACGTGTACGTAGCAAATAATTTTTATATCGCTGAAAACATTTATCGATATCCATACATATTATACGTGGAAGGATGAAAAACTCATGTAAAACAACTAGATTTTTATTTCGATTTACGAACTTTCACGTCTATCGTAGAGAGGATTCGTGAAGGTCTCCGTCGATTTCGATGAAAATTTGTGGAAATGTAGCGTAAGTTTATACGTGGAATAGTTGTGAAGAACGAACATCTTATTATTAATAGTTTTTAGTGATTACAAGTAGAAGTTTAGTATATTTAATATGTGTATTAATAAAATGTTTGAACCCTCTTATATCGTCTAGATGGGTTCCACGCTATACGAACGCTCTTCTTTACAATATTATATCTATTGAAAATTTTAAATTAGAGTTGAAAAATATATCGTTGGGGTGGCTTTAGACATTATAAAAGAAAATAATGTTAACTAATAGAAGGGTACGTCATAGGAGAGTTTTTTGGAGTACATTTCTACTAATTTTCATCGAAATCGATGGGTACATTTGTAAAGCCTCTCTTCGTAAGAATAAAACGACCGAATCGTTCGTATGAGCTGAAACACGTAAATATATTTATTATGCGAGGACGAAAGAAAAAAGGCTACCGACTCGTCACAAGTCATTTGACGACTGAAAAGGCCAAAGGGTACAAGTGACTGTGGTTATATCGAGAAAAGCGTATTCAAAGTTGAACCTGTACCTACATGTATTAGGAAAAGGTCGAGTGATTTGATAATACGTTCCAAATTTGTTTATATCCATTTGATACCAGAAATATGAGCGTACGTAGAAGCGATTCTTGTACGCAACTCGATTTCGGCGAAAACGTCACTTGTGCCCCTTGGTGTTTTCAGTCGTCATTTGTGAACAATGGCCGAAATGCCATCGGCGGAAATGCCTGAAAATGTCATTTCATAAATCACTCACGGTTTGTTATGCTCACACACACCCGAATGTTCGTATGAATTATTATACTTTTATCCAAATTTTCTATTTTTCATTCGGGTTTATCATAAGTATGCGTATATCATTCGTTACATTTCGTTAAATTTTCGTTTTGTCACGCGTACGTTTTCTTCACGTAAGAACGAATGTGGCGAGATAGGCCCGCGCCACATTTTCCGGAGACAATTCGCTATCTTTTCGTCTTTTGAATTATTTATTGTGTTGTTAAAGATAAAAATATATCGTTCATGATCATTACATTAATCGAAAATTATATAATTTCATATTTTAGCTTTTATAAAGCCATTCAAATGCGATAGAAATATGTACCTATGTATTTCTCACGAGCAACAGATTTATACGCAATGCGACGAATTGCGATATGAAAATATTTTAAAGTTGAATCTAATATGAAAAATTCGTTAATATTTAATTTTGATATTCTTTCATAACTTTATAAGAATAATATTGCATTAGACTAGTAAATTCAGCCTGATTTGAGTTCAGTTTTTTCTTCATCATTATCGGGTCAAATTGAGACACATCTAAGTTTGAATTAAATTACTATTCAGTATCATTTTTTTTTCATTTATCATTAAAATGTTGTATGAAATTTATTTTAGACATGTTCTATGTCTAAATCTAAATTCGAAAAAAAAATTATCTAGTCAAATAGTTTTAATATGCATGAAGCGGACACTGGGGACGTTACGTTTCAGGCATTTAATTCGAGTTTTATTATTTGGCCTGAACACGTAATTTATTTCCATAATATCGGGCGAAGCTCCAAAACAATATAAATCACGAGGGCGCACTTTCCTCTTGCCCTCGTGATATTTTCGCTATGCGAAAATTCCGTAAAAGTAACAGGGTTTCGGGGCAACGGGAAAAAAATAAAAGAACCCCCGTCGGAAAAACCCACCCCGATTTTTCCGCCGCTTATGCATCCTCGGAAAACTATAACGTTGAATTATGTTTGCTCCGGGCGATAAAAATCTAATATTCTCGAACGGGTGCTCGAAACAATAATACGTGTCTATGTATGAAAATGTGTATCGTATGTGTGTATTATATGTATGACGACTGAACGGGCCGAAGGGTGCAAGTGACTTCGCGGGGATTTCGAATAGAGTTGAGCATGAGCATGATTTGATGATGTGTCGAGGCACGCGTTTCAAATTCGTTTATATCCAAATATATGAGCGTAAATAGAAGCGATTTCTTGTCATAACTCAATTTTGGACTAAATGTCGTTTGTATCCTTTGACCTTTTCGGTCGTCATATGTGAGTGCATGGAAAGTGTTGTCACTTGAAAATTTTCTATCGGTTGTTTGTTTCGTTTTCGATGTGCTCGTATGGTACGGTTTGATTTTTCGAAGTTTTGAGTTCGATATTCGCTCGCTTTGAAGTTTCAGCTTGATTCGAAAGTTGAGCTAGTGTAGATTGCGTTTCGAGTTTCGATCATTCGCTCTGCTTTGAAAACCTTATAATTTTGCGTCGTGTCGTGTACTGGATTAACTTTGAGCGTGATTTTTTTCGAAATTGCCGTCATGTGATTTGATTCCCTTCATCAAATATTTTTCATTTCAACATCATCTCTGCAACTCCTCCTATAAAAAATCTCACAAACCACCACTGACCATCCTTTCAACATACAAACAATCGAACCTCAACATCTCAATATTTTACGACACAAACTAAAATCTCACTAGTCATAATCAGATAATCAAAGTAACCTATAGATTTTTTCATTTTACTATCAATGAATTGTCCCCTTAAACGAGCCTTTAAATCCTCACCAATCTCGAATAAATCAACTCAACCGATACATTTTTCAATATTCGAGATCCCGAAAAACTCAATTATCCACAATTCAATCCTTTCGAAATTCACTCCAACGAACCTCAACATCACATATGAAAATTTTCACTGACCATCATCAAATAATCAAAACTTTCCACCATGCAAAATCCTAAAAAAACTCAATCGCCAACAGTTCAATTCATCCATCCACCATCCTTTCAACATTCACTCCAACGAACCTCACCATCTCATAACACCTCAGACATCACATATGAAAATTTCCACTGACCATCATCAAATAATCAAAACTTTCCACTGTACAAAATCCTAAAAAACTCAATCTCATACAATTAAATTCAAATGAAATTCATCCATCCACCATTATTTCGACATTTACTTCGACAAACCTCAACATATCACGTCACCTCAGACATCACATATGAAAATCTCCACTGACCATCATCAGACAATCAAAACGACCTACAATTTCCCCACTAAACAAAATCCTAAAAAACCGAATCTCCCACAGTCGAATCCAAACACCACCCACCCACCCACCGTCCTTTCGACATTCACGCGAACGAACCTCAACATCTCAATATCACGTCAGACTCCACTGTTGCGCATCACCTGTTAGATTTCGAGAGCGGCAACATGGCGCTGCTGAATAATTAAACTGAGGGTGGTCTGAAGCCCACCTTCCATCACCACCCACCTAAGGGTGGGCCCCCGCTTCCGTTTCCCCCACATTTTGCCCGGGTATTAAACTCATTTGGCCGGGGCCTTGTTATTTTTAAGCGGCCACTCTTTTTGCAGAGGTTCCCTCATATTTCAGGATTAGGATCCCGCCGCGATAAAACCGACCCACTTACGGTCCTTTTTTCATGCCTTTCAGATCGGCTTTGTTGGTGTGTGTTTTTTTTCATGTATACTTATGTATGTGTAAGGGATGGTTTTTGTATGGTGTTGGTATGGTGAGGAGTTGTGATTTTTCAGCTCGATGTTTATCGAATCGGCGATGGAGCGAGCTGAAATTTAATTTCGGCGTGATGCAGTCGATGCTAGTTTATATTTCGTCTAGTTATAGTTTGCATCGAATGATTCGATTTTCGTGTATGTTTTTCTCGTCTGGTTATTTTTTTTTAAGTTTTTTGTTACAGGACTCTGTTACGTTATTGGATCGAAGTTTAAATGGTGTTCTAAAAAGTATCACTTTTTTAGCGTTTTAATCGTTAGTTATTGAAAAAGAAAATCGTTGAAGTGATCTTGATAAAAATTTAGTTTATGTTTCTTTATAATGTGTACTTTAACTAAACAATGTATACATTAATGAGTCTTAAAACTTTTACCGTAACACTTGTTTCGTTAAATCTTTCAGACTTTATAGAAAATTCGTTTAGCTTACGTCAAGTAGTTTAACTTACAATTCGAAAGATCGGTTCTTATAAAGTAAACGTCCACAATTTGGTTCAAGTATGATATATATCAAAGGGGTATATTTATTAAATTTCCTTTTCTTCCATATAAAGTAATTATACAGTTATTAACTAAATTGTCAGTTATGGCTTTCACTTCTATAGAATCAACTTGACTATTCAATCATTAATGAAACCCAGTTCAAAGAGATCGATTCACATTAGAAATTTCAGCAGATAGAAAAGACGCGCTTATTTCCAAACGACAATTAGTAAAACTTGCACGATTAGTTTCGTCGAAATCATAAATTTGTCTGGAAAAGCTCGAGGCCCAGCAAATAACAAATAGACGCTTACTTAAACCATCTATCGAGCGAAAAATTTTCGTATTAAACTCGACGTTCTCGCATTTTTCAGCGCCGAACGTTAAAGTGCCCTATATTCATATCGTTCGAATTATAAATGACCGTTTTTTATGGTGGGAAATTTAAACGCGAGCCGAATGCCGATTTCGCGAAACAATATTAAGGACACGCTCTTTCTCTCTCTCTCTATGTGTGCGCTTTTGATGGCTTTTCCCCTGAAAGGAGGGAAAAAATTGGGAAAAAAAACGAAAATGAAAAGCTGCGAGGGTAATATTTTTACAGCCCGTATATTCCTTCGATATGTTCGTTCGATAGATTCCCCTTATGTTTTGCTCCGGCAACATTTTTCACTCGATACATTACCGGGACGAGGAAAAAAATATTGTATAACACATACCCGAGATACGCACTTATATCTGCAATAATAAAAACGGTTCGTTTTATTGGAATATTTTCGTTCTGCCCCACATTTCGATGCATTAATGGCGAATCTCGCCTAAATATTATTCAATAAGAAGCGATATTTCTTTGTGCGTATCGATGGAAACGAATCTTTCAAAGGGGATATGTCGAAGGTACGATATGAAATGTATGATATAAGATTTTTTCGAAAATAAGCCATAGAGCAATTTTGAAATTCGTTCGATTTGCAAAATGAACGTTCGAAAATGTATTCATGACTAGCTTCTGTAACTTGGTATTGCTCGATAATTCGTTGTATTTAAATCCAATTTAAATTATTTTATATAATTAATAAATTGTATAGGCGAAGTGTAATAAAATTTTAGTTCGTAGACCATGCACAATAATTGCTATACCCGGCTACGAAAAGACTTTCTTGAGAACTGTCAAACGAGAGAAATTTCGTTTTATTATATCATTTAATTCATATTGATTAATCGCAAGTATAGCAAGAATACGCCATATATCCAAATATTCTACACAACTCATTAATTTATTGAAAATTCAACATACGACGTACGATCACCGTACTCATAACTCAACTTAAACAAAAATACATGCAAATTCCACTCGAACTCGACTTCCATATTCGAGTGCTTCTAAGGGTTCTCTTTTCATTTCATTTCCATACACGCGATACGCGTTCGGTTCGATTTCCAATGCGATGATTTGTGCCTAAACTGAGAAAGTGCGTGAACTTTAACAACTCACTTTCTTCTGGGAATGAAAAAAAAAAGGTTTCGGTTCAATTTTGTCGCTTTTAATCCGCACGATAAATCTTTGTTTGGCACGCGAACGGTTAAGCCAGCTCTTGTCGTTAGATTTATCGTCGGACAGTTAGTGCTAAACGTTAAAAGCCACTTTGATTCAATTCCGCTATAACCGAAACTATCTTTTGAAAATTTATCAATCGAATCGATGTCGATTTTTTTCGTATGTAGTTGAAAATCGACTCGTTTCGAATTTGTCGATTTTTTCGGACAGTTACTGCTTAACGTTGAAAGTCAGTTTGATTCAATTCTGCTTTAACTGCAGCTATCTTTTCGTTAGATCGTTAGTATAGAATTGAAAATCAGTTAATTTTTAATGATAGTTCGCCCTTTAATGTTTTTTTGAAAAAATTAATAATTTCAGTAAAATAATAAGTCAGATGAAAATGTGTTTCGATGTTATTGTTTTTATCTAGTTTCGTATTAGTCAACATGTTTTATTTTCAACAAAGATTGAATGCGTTTTGCGTACATTGTTTCTTGATTCATTGGGAAAGTTTGAATTATAATGAAAAATATTCATAAATAAACTCTTTTGTGACATCAAGTACGTATTTCGACACTTAAAAACTGTGAATAAAACTATGAACTGCCTGAAATAAAAATATGTAGAACTTTATTCGATATTGAAGTGAGAATAGTTTCGATGGTCATAACGTAAATATCTGAAAACTTTCAAAGAGCAAAATTAATTGCTATTTTTTTCTATATGTTTGTATTGTATATTGCAATAAAATCGTATTAATAGTGAATTCAATACATCGTCAACTTATACACATAAATAATAAATACGAACAATCAGAAATCCACATAAGAGACGAAAGACAGATACGAACGTGCATCTCAGTCTCTAAATCACTCTCGTCGATTTCTCAATAGTTCATAAATACCTGTATAATATTAATATAATAATCCCAACTGAATCATCGTTAATATCGAAAAATCAACATCCGAAAGAAACTCAATCGTATTCTGCGAACCAAAAGAGCGGACTCCTCCACACAACGAAGGAGGAGAACGAGTATAACCGAAGAGGTCGTTGTGCGTGTAATTTACGATTTTAGCAAATTTAAAACATCGCTGTAGGGGTGGCGATAAATTTTATTTATCGTCGTGTTGTTCGGCTATTTGTCGCCGCCTACCCTCAACCCCTAAGCGAAGGGCGACCCCCGAAGAGGAACTCGGCGAAGGGCGGAAAATATTTTCCTTTGCGATGCGGATTTTATCCGATCGGAGATTGTCTAGAATACTGATAATCGGATGTGTGTGTAGTTTTTCCGGTTAGAGTTGGATAATTTTCGTTTCGAATCCGATATTTTTTCGTTTTAGTCTTGAAATAATCGCGAGAGTGATTGAAGTTCGAATCGAAAGTATTTGACTCGATGTGAAAATTTGATGAATTTCGTACGTGATGTGGTGAAATTCGATAGTGTTCTTTCTCATAGTTGATAATTTTATTTCTCTCTACAGGCCGAAGCCCAATTCAACGTCATCAATCAACATCATTTCACTAAACAGTGAAGAAATTTTTATTACCATTATGGCAAAGCTACTCCTAAGAGTAAATTATAGTGTACATACACAGATGTCACTAAACAATTCGAATTACTCGAAATATGAGGTGTAGGTGATGATCATTTGCGAAGCCGTTTCGTAAAGCGTTAGATTAATACTTTTTTCGAATCAAATGAATCCAAACATTCGAAAGAAACGACCGTGTCTCCATATCAATTTTTATCAATTAAGAAAAAACGACATTTTTGACACTCGCCAAGATGGGACTCGAACTCACGCATCACAAGTATGCTGAATCGACACGGCATGCACTAACGCTTTATACCGCTGCGCATTTATTGAATTTAAATGTACTCTTGATCGCCCTAATTGTTACAGAAAATGCGAATCTCGATATTTATTAAATTAGGTTGAATTAAGTGTTTTTTTTTTTCAAATCATTTCAGATCTCGTTTTAGATTAGGTGCGTCCTAGTTCATTCTGTGACGTCAAAATTAAAAAATAAAACTATGATACTATCAAAATGCATCTATGCGTAGTGAAAAACAAGTTTTCCGATGAAAAAACTATGAGTAAAATAACGTCTAATACTCCACACAAAAGTACTCATTCCTTCATTTACGAATCATCAAACATCCAAACAAATGCCGAAACACTATAATGTATGTACTTCAGTCATTATCTATAGCTTCAGTAGATACCAAAAACGAAAAATCCGATTCGATCGAATCAAAAGCGACTCGCGCTTCCTCATCGGGGGCATTCCTGGTCTTCACAGCATCCGCGTCCATCCTGGCATATTAAAAAGGGGCAAAACGGTGTCGAGATAAAAAGCGTCGGAGTAACCTGCTGATAAGTTCGGTCCCGAAGGTGCACTTAAATCCGAGCCGAAGTTTTCATAAAATAAGCCCGAGCAACTTTTGTTCCGCAACACGAACGCCACCCTTCTGCGGATGTCGAGACCGCGATCCTCAAACTTGGCCGCAATTGAAACCGAATACGTACAACTTTGTGTATGTATGTGTGTGTTTGATGGTAAAATAGGCCAAGGGGCTCATCTGACGTGAAAAATAGCGATCGAATTTGAGCTTGAAATGAGTGATTTGATGAACTTAGCGCACGTTTTGAATTCGTTTATGTCCTTTTGCCATCAAATGTATATGTGCATACATAGAAATAATTGCTCTATTTGACTTAATTTCATATCCTTGGGCTGAAAAATATTCAATTTGTAATTCATCCGATATCTTTGGAAGCTTTGAGTCCTTTATGAGATGTCTTATTTTCATACAAACTGTTCAATGTACTTAAATTATCTTCGTTATTCAATTTATCTGAAGTTATAAACGTACATGTTTCATTCTGTTCACATTAGAATATCTACAGAATCATTTGACGAATGTAAAAGTCAAGAGATACAATTTATTTTTTTGCCGAAATTGAGTTATGTACATAGATCGCTTCTATGTACGCTCATATATTTGGTGGCAAAATGATTCATATGTACTCGAAACGTAAACCGAGATACATATATCATCAAATCACTCAACTTAAAACATGTAGGTACATCCTCAACTTTCTCGAAATCGCATGTACTTTTTGGGCTTTTAAGTCGTCTGAAAGTAAGAAATGATTTCTATATTACTCGATACTATTTATCGAAATGTCTATTCACTCTCGACGTTAACAATTCCGAATTTAATCTATGTACTAATACGCGGATAAAATCTAGACTTTTTTTTGAGAAACACAGTCGGTTCGGCTCAACACGTAACAATTGTAGCGAGATGGAGAGATTGCAACATACAATTTATTACGACAATGAATAAGAGGACGGAGACGACGTCGACGCGGGGTAAAAGTAAAAGCGAAAGCCGAAAAAAAAGGCGGGAATAAAACGGAGAAATGAAACGGGCCAGAGTAGAACGAGATAAGGGAAATGAGAGGCATTTAAGCTTTCTTGTTTTGAGTTCAACATTATTAGCGTGGAGCGTTCGTGCTTTATTGTATGTACCTATGTGTGTTATGGCACTGGTTCGGATTCTGAAGAAAAAAATTCGTTTCGTATCGTTTATATTGTGGGAGTTGATCGATGTCGATTAAGCTTCGTGATCGATCGTTCGGCGGGTGATTAAATGTGTGTGTTTGTCTTAGAATATGAAACTAATCGATGGAAGGTTTCGTCTCGAAGTTCATTGAAATCGATTGTGTTCGGAATGTTCTGAAATGACGGAGTGTCTTTCGGAGATTTGGGCTCGATCTTTTCACCGCTTTAATCAACTAATTATAGAGCTATAGTTATTCAATCCACGTTAATTAATTAGGTCGTTGGATATGAAATTGCGAGTTGATATCTCACATCACAAATTGCATATTTTTATTGAAAATTTCATTCTAGAATCATGCTGAAAATTATACGCTCTCCTGCAATATTATTTTTTTTTTTTGAAAAAGGACATTCTTAAAATGAACGAACGATGTATTATATTTAATCCAAATTCATACTTATCATTTCTATGATAATTTCCAGATCATAAATATTTATAATTACTTCAAATTTCACCATTATAAAATAACAAAAAAAAATCAAAATTCAACTTAAAACTCGTATCGAATCTGACTCGATTCGCACTGTGGGGATTTTCAGATTTACACATTTTCGAAATCGCCCCAGAAAGGTTCCATACATAAGAAATTTCCGCCGAAAAACGAGGCACTCGATCTCGCGAAAATTCCGATGCAGTTTCGATACGTTCCGGAAAAATTCTCCATAGAGAAAGTTACACATAAGTGATGGCGAACGTTCGAGTAAACAGCCGGGCGACAATTTGGGAAGTTTGTCAACAAATACGAAAATAAGGGCGGGAAAAATGACTGAGATTTTTCTCCCTCCTCGAGCAAAGTCTTTGACACTTTGCAGATCGCTGGGGGAACGAGAAAATGCCTCGACGTGTTCATTTCGCGTAAACTCGTTCCGAGCTCAGAGCCGATCGTGGCCAACTTCGTTTTTTTTTAATTCAAATGTCGAATCGCTTCGTGTTTTCTTGAATAATTAAGATAGACGCCGTTGAGAGACGATGTTTTTGGACGTCGGATTTATTTCGGAAGTCGTTTTATTTAATTCTGTACTCTAATATAAGTTGAAAACATCCATAGCTTATTATTAACAAAAAAATTATGTACGAAACTGGTTCGTTTTCGAATGCCCTCTATCGATATTTCATAAAATTTTGCTTAGTTTTTTATTGTGACTCTGAAAGGTGCTGAAAAAATCAAATAAATAATATGCGTATATTAATATCTATTATATTAACAGTTTTATTGTTATTATTAAATGTATTTATTTCTAAACTTTTAAGCCTTTGCACTCTTGAGAGTTTTCCGCAACTCTATAAGTTTTCAAGAATTTTTCAAAATATATTAATTTAATAAAATTTTAATGAAAAGACTTTTGAATGTTCTTTTTTTTAATTTTTACATATCTTATCGGAATATGCAAGATTATCAAAACAGTCATAAACGGATATTATTTTCATCATCGTGATAGAAATGATAAAAAATGATTTATGGGAAGTTCAAATTATATTATTGATCAAATCATAGAACATGGACGTATAGTGCTCTTAAAGAATTCGACGAAAAAAACACCGATTAAGATTCGCAGAGAACGAACGGTTGTCGAGTCACACTCGACACTGAGTTTAAAATGTTTGAGAAAAAAGAAAGCCAAAACCCGAAACCAACCGAATTTGGAAAATCGCGAAAAGCGGAAAATTGCGTATCTATCGGCCGCGAGAAAACCGCGGCGAACAATGCGAAAATGCAAATGGCGAGATAGATAACGCGAAGACAGTTATTGCATAATAAATGGGAAACGGGAAAATGCCTATTTTATTCCCGGGACGTATTTCCCGAAGGACGTCTCGCCTCCCTTGGGCGGGAAAAAATATAGGAAAAAAGGGAGGAAAAACCGCGCGAGTTTTCGAATTTTTCCCTCCGCGCGCGCGCTTTAATAAATTACTCCGCTAGTTGCTGAAGTCTTAATGTTCTGACTGACTATTATCAGAAATTAGTGATTCGTTAAAAATATCAATGCATGCTTAGTTAGAATTAATTTGTGAGATTTAATTATTATATTTAAATATAAGATTTATAACGATATGAAGAAAACTGCGACTCGAGCGTCTCGTTCGACTCACATATGCATAGATACACAAATTAGTGCTATTGATTGTATTAGTTAAAGTTATTATTATAATATTAGTTAAAGTATTTCTTGTATTCAATTCTCTTAAATTTATTGACTTCATTATTGAACTTTAAATCAATGGATGAGTGTTATTTACAAAATAACTTATCTTCATCGTTATGATCATAGTTCTGAAGCTCGCACTTTGAGTTTGCCAGCGCTTAATTTTTCTTAGTTTCATTTAATAATTTAATTAAAAAAAAATATCCATTTAAATCAAACATATTACGACATCAAATCGATTAAGTTTTGCATCTATGTAGATTCAACAATAATATTTTGAAATCAATTTTGTCAAATTTCTAGTCGTTTCGTTCATCCAGCACAAACGACTCAAACGCGAAACGAATCAATAAATAATTGAGAAACATGCACATCGAAAAAAGTCCATCGAATAAATTTCGGAAATATATAAAACTCGAAAAGTTAGCGTCGCAGTAGCGACAAAAGTTGTTGAACAAAACTACAGTTTGCCGAGAGCTCAGCTGAAAATCGTATATTTATCGAGCGTGTAAAACTTCACCGTCACTTACTTACAACCCCATTCCAACCCCAACAATATAATAATATCGAATAATAAGCCAACGGGGGCTAGAAATTAATGCAGTGTTCCGTGTCGGACAGCAGTAAATTAAATCGAAATTTTACGACAGTTTCGCGACTAGGCTGCTTTTTACATACAACTGCCTCGAAATCGAGTATATGAATTAATGTGTCTTTCGTAACTCATTTTTGAGTCGAATTTAGTAGTGTAGTTGAAAAAAGAGAATCTTAATATATGGACATAGTTTCTGATCCAAATCTTAATTTGTATATCATTTGAAAACACTTCTGATGTAGAATAACCTCTGCCATGGCGCTAGTTCCAATTAATGATTTCATTTTCTCATACTAACTTAGACAACTCAGTGCAATTTTTTTACATAGAAAATGGCAATATGAATGTATACATATATCCAAAGTGGAAAACTGAGCGAACTTCGAATGACTAAATGGACGATTTCGTCTATCGGATCTGTTCAAAAGATATCGACAATATCCGAAAAAGGCTAGATTTTAAAAAAGCTTCGGGTTTTTTCTCGTTTTTCCTGCAAATCGCAGCGAAAGAATTGGGGCGAGCTTCGCTCGAAAGTTTTTGAAAAATCAAAGCCCGCTAATTAGTTTGGAAAAGTCCGATTCACGATTGGCGCCGAGGAAAAAAACAATCTAAATAATGAGGCCATTAAAAAAGTTTTCGGACGAGTGGTTTTGATTTATACTCGAGAGTGTATTTCGAATTTTGTACGTGTCGATTATTATCTTCATTTTTAGTCCGTTGATTCGACTTTATGAAAAAGAAAATCAAAGAAAAAGACAGTCTGAAAAAATTCACTTACTTTTTTGAGTTTTCTTCGCGTCGAAAGCGAAACGATTAGAATCGGATATAACGAAGTGATTATCGATGAAAATATGAAGATAAGAATTCATAATAGATGATAATGATTAAATTATTTTCGCAGTATGGAGATTTATTTATTCAATGCATATAGCTTAATAAAAGATGCGATATACGCTTATTTGTGATCAGTTCCATATCGATATTTCCTAATCTAAATCACCATAACCTAACATAACATAGAAAATATATGTATATCATATAGATTATAATAACATTTCATACGTGAATTCTGGCATATATTTAATGCAATTACTTTTTCTTTTCAGCTGAAAATTTCATAGTCGCATACGCCTTCGGCTCTTCGCATATTGAAGTGTACCTGAGAACATTTCAGCAACATCCTCTCGAGCATAGATTTCAATTTAATGAAAGTTTCAAACAACTCCATCCTCTGTTCGTCGAAAGCGACCCTATGACTGTATAGAAAGCGAAGGAACACTCGCACTAATCGAATATTGCATTTTGTCAAAGTGCATTTCGCACCTTATTAGATAATTAGACTCCCTAGCACGTTGAGCATCAACGGACGAAAGATTCGACACAATCGAAAGTATCGAAAGCGCATTGTTCGTGTCGATGCCGAATTTTCGATAGAGTCGAGTGTGTGCGAGCGCAAAGATAATCTGACACTTGAAAACTCATGCAAACATCAGATAAAACTCCTAACTAAATTATAAGCTTTCGCAAACAGAGCGAAAATCAATACGCCAAGGGGTAAAATAGGATAAAGACAATAAAGGGACGAAAGTCGGTGCTCGTCGAAACGACGATCGTCTCTCTTCGCTCCGATGGAAATCGCACCAGTGCTCAGCACGGTTCCATTTTTCGATTGATATCGACAATCAGCGAGGTCGTGTGAAACGCAGCGACCTGATAATAAATGAAGACTTATAATAAAGGACGTATCGGCGGTAGAAGGATGAAAATGACTGCTGAAAGGAGGCAGCAGAGGAACAGGACCAATGCCAGGGAACGCAAAAGGATGCGTCTTCTGAATGACGCTTTACAAAATCTCAAAAGGTTTGTCTTATTGAATTTTTTTCCGTTTTTTCTTGGTCTGTTTGCATTTCGGTTAATTTGCGTTTTATACTTGAGTTGTAGTGCATGGAGAAACATTCATCGTTTATCTAATTAATTATTGTTTTTCTTGATCTAGCGCATATATAATAGAACGAGAAAGACAGTAATTTTCTTCTCGACTCTAGCTGGAATATAAAAGCGTTCCTCTTTGTTTATATATTACTATGTCTGTAAATCTTTGTGGAATTTCTAATCTGTTTCCTGATTATTATATTCAAACAACTTTTCCGCAGCACGCAAAAAGGTCCCGTGTGATAGAAAGAAGTAATTAATTATCCATTAAGAAAATCAAAATTTTGTTTTTTTTTTTTTTCTTTTATACGTGTGCGTTTATATGTATACAGCATATATGTATGTTTATTCAAATGGAAAACTTTAAACCTTTTTAATATTTCGGGAATGTGTCCCGAACTATTCCTACTACATAAAATGATGATCAGCCTGCCTATGAAAATTTTCAGTTGTTTACCACTGTGCGATGTCAAGTCGATTCAGGATCGTCACAATCATCAGAACGGCGGTAAATTGCCGAAAATTGAAATTTTGAAGCTGGCCAAAAACTACATAGGTGTTCTCGATAAATTATTGGAAAACGATTGTCCTTTTAATGTTGAAGAATACGAAAAGCTCCTATCTGCAGATTTGAAAAATACCACAACCGCAATGCTGGCGATAAAATGCGAATGTAGTTAGTATAATAATTATTATTGATTATTTTTTGTTTCTGTTATTTGTTGACATACCAACAAAACTCACCAATATTCACATAATCAAGATGTACCATCTTGTCCTGTCAAACAATTAGATCATTATAAGTCCAAAGTTTTTTTAATAAAAAATAATCTTACTGATCTCAATTTTTAATTTATGAATTAATATAGATCATGGCAGTGGTTAAATATGATACAAAGGAAAAAATAAGGTAAATAAATCACTATTTTAAGAACGATGTAAATCACTGCTTCTTCCTATACCTACATACCTACGTAAATGTTTTCTTACGTAAATACATGGAAACATGTAATCATTTAAAATGATTAGCTAATAATTTGTATTTTTTAAGTAATTTGAAAAACTGTTACTTGGTGATTTTAGTCAGTGTTTAGATAAGACCCTGTCCACAAGGCAAGCGTTTTACACGTATTTCCATAGAGAACTTTAAATAGAGATCGGCAGCTATTAAATTGTCAAGAGACAAGGTCGAATACTGAAGACCGATCACCAATAACGTGCTCAAAATTCCCTATCGAAACAAATGATAAAACATCTGTCATGTGACATGGCCTTAGTTTATGATATTATAAATATAAAAATGTCGCGAATTATTGTATGTAGTAGGAGAAGGGTAGAACAGTTAGCTAAGGATGGGTTCTCGAATCACGTAAATTACCGAGTTATTGACAGCACAAGTAGTCTTATATAAAATAATCAATAAGCAGATAATTAAAGTTTTGACAAAAACAACAAAAACATCACATATTTTCATTTCGATCTAATTATTTCTTAAAGCTCAAAGATTATTTTTGAGTTTCGATTGAAAATATTTTTCGTGTGGATTCTTAGTTCGCATAAAGTAAGATGTTAAATGATAGATTTTTTTTATGAATATTTTTATCATCGTTCAAGTTTCGGATCACAAGGCTCGCCTTCATTTTCAAACGATGTGTTTCCGCCTTAAAACAAAACCTAGTCAAAAACATTGCCAAGTGTTCTACCCTTTCTGTGATTATATATATATTAATTTCAATAATATTTTAATTGCAATTTTTATAATTTCGAATAAAAATAAATAAATCAAAGACTTGATGTTTAATATTATTTTGGCCAAAATTATTATACCAGTTCCTCACACAACTCGAAATTATTCTAAAAAGTAGAATGAAATAAATACCTGCATTTATAATCTAAATCTATAATATTTACAATTGATTTATTTTCTTACTAAAAAAATAATCATTAACTCAAAATAAAAAAGTAATAAAATAATTGCAAATTTGATGCAATACGTCTCTCACTTAACTACCCTGCTGTCATTTTTGTCAAAAATTGTATACTAAAATCGTTCTTATAACACCGATTAGAAAGGTACATATTAGCGAAAGGTTGTTTCAAGCGAAACGTCACAGACAAGGTGACTGGCACAGCGGGGACGAACACGTCAACGCTATTGCGGGACGGGGGCCCGGGCTCTGCCCTTCACTCCTATTGACATGTTCGAGTGACGGGGGCGTAGCGCCGCGCCACCCGAAATGCTCGGTCGGAGCTCTTCAGGCTCGCTGTACCTGCCGCTCTCGGCCGACGAGTCACCATCACGCCGCAGCCTCTGGAGGGTAAACCCTTATAACCCACACAAACTATCCCAGTGTTGTATGAAATTCGCTCAGTTGTCACTTCTATCATAACATTTAAATCTGTGATATTCCTTCTATAACATGTCCTTCTGATGTACCTAACCTAATCTAATAGGAGAGTCGTTTGGTGAATACTTCACATCATTTGAATGAATCGGGCCATATTCTTCCTACAGCATGCCATTCTACTTAACACAACCTAACTCATTGTCGTAGTAGGATTGCCTAGTTATTCATCCTGTAAAAGAATTTTCAGTACTGAATAATTAGGTCAATGACAAGACACATTTGTGACCATTTCCATTGGAATATCTACTTATCTGATCTACCTAACCTGACATTGTTAATCAATGGTTGTATAAGCTCTGCATATCAGCCTATTGTGTTCATACTGTTGATCTAACCGCAATGTATACAGTGTCCCCTAAGTTGACGTTAAGACGAAACTGGGTAAGTAAGTAAGTCTTAAGAGCTATCTGAAAAATGTTCAAAAAAATCTAGGTTGGGTATTTTAAAATTTATAGACATTTAAAAAAAATCAAGAAAATTTCAACTCATGGCTGTTTTTTCACTCCTATTACTACAGATATTTTCTGTTTTAATCTTTTTTTTTGTATGAAATTCTGAATACTGGTTCCGGCTTGTCGTCAACCTAAAGGACATCCTGTACATCTAATTTTCTACAGCGTTACCTTTCATTACACATAATTTAATCTTTGTGTTACATCAGGAGTTTTTCATAAATCAATATAGTAATATAATGTAAAAACAAAAACACATTGTTTTTAATAAAGATTTTTTTTTATTTCAGTGGTGGAATCAATTGTCTCGTTTACAACGTAGCTTAATTTATATATTCGTTTTAACAATATGTATAATAGTTGTATATATGATCCCAAATAGTTCTAGCAATGACAATTCTTATGTTCCTAATAAGGTAATATTTTATTATATTTTTTCTTCATAATCACAAAACATATATTAAGATAGTTATTTAATGTTACAGGATACTTCAAATGGCAATGAAAATCAAAAATCTTTTAATAAAAATGCCAACATAGATGAAAAAATTGATGCCAAAAAACCATTACAAAACTCTGTTCTTTCGGATCAATTACAAATAGGTCTTGCTAATCCTAATTTCCAACAACAGCAACAAATTGACGAACCACAACACTTGCAAACTAGTGTTCAATTCAGCGGTATATCAAACTGAATTTATAAAATTGTTCTATTATCAAAATTATTTAATAACAGAATCAATATTTTGAATTATTTCATAACATTATTGTGTTTCAGGTCCTACAAATGAAAAACAACAAGCTGTAATTGATGCTTTTCTCCATGCATGGAAAGGATATAAAAAATTTGCTTGGGGTCATGATCATTTACGGCCCATCACAGGTGGATATCATGACTGGTTTTCATTAGGATTGACTTTGGTTGATGGATTAGACACAGCCTATATCATGGGTCTTGTTGATGGTAATAACAGTTTAATAATTTAAAAGCAATTTAACTATCAGCTATAGCTGAATCTGAAAATTTAAATACTATCTGTTAACAAAATTAAAAATACAAAAATTCTGATATATGTAATTAATTGATTCTTTTTGAATTTCAGAATACAAAGAAGCCAAGGAATGGGTTGCTAATAAACTATCATTTGACGTTAATAAAGATGTCAATTTATTTGAAGTTACAATTAGAGTTTTGGGTGCGTTGTTGAGTAATTATCATCTTTCTGGAGATTCCATGTTTTTGGACAAAGCTGTAAGTTTCAATGAAATGTTTTTCTAGATACACAATGTATGATTCTATGAGAAAAAATTATCTGTACATGAAAAAATTGTATAAAATATTACATATTTCAGGTTGATTTAGGTGAAAGACTTTTACCTGCATTCGATACTCCTTCCGGAATACCATATTCTGATGTTAATTTAGCTACACGGCGTGCTCATTCTCCTAAATGGTCTCCAGACAGTTCTACATCTGAAGTCACAACAATTCAACTAGAATTCCGAGATCTGTCTAGAGTATCACAAGATTCACGATTCGAAGTATTTTTTGATAACCACATAATGCTTTGCTGTAAATTGATGTAATTATAAACTGTTTATTTATTTTCCATTTTAGAATACAGCTGCTCGTGTATCACAGCATGTCCACACTTTAGAAAAAACTCATGGTTTGGTTCCTATTTTTATAAGTCCGAACACGGGAAAATTTCTGTCGTATTCAACAATAACAGTCGGAGCAAGAGGAGATAGCTATTATGAATATCTTCTCAAGCAGTGGTTACAGACAGGGAAAACTATCGATTAGTATGTATATTTGATAATTGTAAAAACTGCAAATTATCTGCGATGTTTGATTAATTTTTTTTTCACATTTTTATTGCTGCGATTATTTTGTGATAATTGTCATCTGCTTCAATTCATTCACCATTGAGTCATATACAATATTCTTCTATTTAATGTGTCAATTTTAAATAATGAGAGTTGATTATTTAGTATAGCGCATAAAAATTATTACTCAATTAATTTTCACAAATACTCATTTATAATGTGTATGCTATAGTTATTTCAGCATGATTAATACATATTGCGATCTAATTTTCACTCTATAATGAAATGTGTTTTCTTCAGCCTTCGTGATGACTATACTTTGGCAATTGAAGGTATTCAAGAATTGCTCGTTAAGAAAACATCTCCTAATAATTTAGTCTTTCTTGGTGAATTAGTATCGAGCGGAAAAAATCAAAAGGTTTGTGTTTAACTTAGTTCATTAACTATAGATTCATCAGCAAAAAAAAGTTGGATAAAGATATAATGAGAGAATGACTCCTCTCGAATTGAATTTCAATTTAACTTCTTCAAATATTGATTTTAAAATTTATTTTTTTCCATAATCAAATATCGAATCTTTCAGGAGTTGAAACCGAAAATGGATCACCTTACATGTTATTTGCCTGGAACGTTAGCTTTAGGAGTAAAGAATGGAATGCCTGATTGGCATATGAAATTAGCTGAAGATTTGATGAATACATGTTACCAAACTTATGCGTTACAACCTACTTTTCTAGCACCCGAAATAACATATTTCAACATGCAAGTTAGTCTCACTCCATTACTATGCATATTTGCAAATATTTGTGCCGATTATATCAAAATTTTTCTATTTCAGAGTGATGGAGAATCTGACTTGTATGTGAAAAGTAATGATGCGCACAATCTCTTGAGACCGGAGTACATTGAAAGTTTATGGTATATGTATCAATTGACCGGAAATACTACCTACCAAAAATGGGGATGGCAAATATTTCAGGTATTCTCATCACTGAACTATCAAAAAAAAAAAACATTGTTGTGATTCAATTTTCTGTTTCAGGCTTTTGAAAAATACACTAAAGTTCAAAATGGATACACGTCAATTGGCAGTGTTAAAAATATCGATAATACCAGACCACGTGATATGATGGAGTCATTTTTTCTTGGCGAAACCCTCAAATATTGTTATTTGCTATTCAGTGATGACAGATATCTCGTGGATTTAAACAAATATGTGATCAACTCCGAAGCTCATTTGTTGCCCATACGAGAAGAATAACTGACGATTTTTCTTTATCGCCATTCAACGAATTGAAAAATTTTAAGTTGTTTGCATATTTCATTTTGTTTATTTGCAAGTGCTGAAAACAACCAAATCACAAAGAGCACTCTCATGCATTATCGTTGCACATGAATTGATGTAATTTGTGACATAAATTATCTTGTCTGGCAAAAGTGCAATTCAATTCCATAGACAATATTAGTGCATGGCTTACTATTGTGCAACACATCCGAAAGACTGATTGTAAAATTTTCAACTAACAGTTGATCAAATGCATAAAGTGTGTATAGCATAATCAATGTATAATATTTTTTGTTACTGTATATGCATATATAAATGTATATGTATATGTTTTGCTCATTTTTTTTGAGATCACCATATATTAAAATTCAGTGATTTTTAGATGGGTCTATATTTAAAATGCTCTGAAAGGACACTGTATCTCTCCGAAATGTCATAGTTTTGTTGAAAAATCTTCTTTATTATTTTAACACGTTATCGGCGGGGATCCGGTAGGTGGTGCGGGGCTCGACTCCCCGCCACTCCCCTCTTAGAGCGGGCGATGTTTTGTGTGATCGCGTAAAAAACACTATTTTAGTTAAAATGTCATATCTTTACTATTATAAATAACAACGTATTTTGATATTTTTTTCAACATTACACTCAACGGATTTAGGGGCAGTATTGTTATTATCCAAAAATATTATAAATGTTTAAAATATATTAAATATTGAAATAAAAATACATATAAACCAAAATTTGCATATACACGTGTATGCATATATTCATATGACGCCTATTCAATCGGGCGAAAGTACATTACTTCGAATTTAATACTTCGTATTACTGCATGATTCACTTTAACTTTGACAAACAATGAAATATGTTTTGTTGCGGGAACTGTTAAAAAAAAGAGTGAAAATATCACAGTCTACTGAAATTTTTCGTGAATTCACTAAGATCCATATTTAATGATTTTCGACGCATAAATAAACTTTAAATCCCAATTTTGCTATTTTTGCGTGAATCCATATTGAATGATTTAAAAATTTATAGTGAGTAGAATTTGCACAATTGTACAGTTAAAAAACACAAAACATACTAAATACAAATGTAACTCAATAAGTGAATATCTTGAAAAACGTATTTCATATGCATGTGTATACATTATTTTTTATACTGAGAAGACCACTTAAGTATCGGGATTGAAAACACATAACGATAACAGTGATTCAAACAGCGAGAAAAAGTCCAAAGTTTATCCAATGATAAATCTAATGGAGAGATCTTTGATATAGATCGAAAAATTTTTGCAAAAAAATTAGTATATTATTTTTTGAGAGCAAAACTCTGGTTACTTTTGAGTTCACTTTGTGCAAGTTACATATACCTACCTTCTGCTTTGTAAACCTTACCTATAATGTCTCAAGAAACACATAAATTTTATTTTTAGCCCTACAAGTGTATGTTTACATGCATATCCACTTGCATGATGCATCATGCGTATTAACGGTTTATTTGAAAATTTTATATACATATTGATAAATGAAAGGGAAATTTTAAATCCACCCTAGTAAATCTTAAATCCACCCTAGCTACAGTGGCGCCACTGGTGGCTAATTGTCGAAACCGACCCAACTGTCAAACTAATTTTGTTTGTTCCAAGAGAATATTATATTATAATATAGTTAATGATTTATCATTATGTTTCAACAGTAATTATTGAAATTGAAAAACTTTTGGTGTCTCACTTGATTTAATAATGATTTATTAATTCCAATGTTATAATGATCAATTCACTAGATTCTTCCCAAAGTTTATAAGTATATTTCAGATATAAAATGAGATTTTAGCGAGGAATGAGTATATTAGAAGCTAAGAGTGAACCGAAGTGAAATATAACATAAATGTTATGTTTCACTTCACCAAGTGCTCCGCTGTTTTGAAGTGTAGGAATATATTCCTACACGATCACACTTCAAATCAGCAACTTGGTTTCATCCGATTTTGCATTTAAAGCGCAGTATCCTATGAAAAGCGCATTTTTTAACAATTTCCAGAAGCAATTTGAACGATCGGTAGGTAATTTCTAGGATCTATGCAAAAATTAGCCACTAGGGGCGCTAGTGTTTGACAGTTGGGTCGGTTTCGACAATTAGCCACCAGTGGCGCCACTGTAGCTAGGGTGGATTTAAGATTTACTAGGGTGGATTTAAAATTTCCCAAATAAAATATGCCGAAATTATAATAAATTTAAGAAAAAACGATTTTTTTTCGCTTAAATAAACATCGAAAAGAAATCTTTACCTTTCATTTTTTGCATTTTTTTTTTTTACTGAATAATATCACATTACGAACCTAGAAAACCAATAAACATGAAAAAAAATCGTATATAACATTTATTTTCTGATTAATGCGAAATTTCTCCTAATCGTATTAATACGATTCCCACCTTTAACGAGCAGTCCGCGAGGATCGTATTCATTTGATTCTACTACGACTCCCGCTTTTAATGTGTTTATATGATGTTCTTATAAGGTGTGAATGTTGAAACACTTGAATCCCCTCGGTATTAATAATTGTTACACAAATCTCTAATGAAAAGCGAATTTGAATATTTCTATCGAAAAATCACAATTTCAGCTCCAATCATGACAACTATTCTTTTCCCATTGAATCATATTTTGTTAGGGTTACTTTTTCAAAATATGTGCTATTGACAACTTATCATTTACGCTTGTCGACACGCGAGTCATGGGAAAAGGTACAATAATTTTTTTATACGTCTAAAATTGATTTTGAAGCCACTGTGTTCTCTGTAAATGGCCAAAGAGTTTTTTTATATATATTTTCAGGATCATAAAGAGTGTTTATTCTTCTGAAAAGAAAACGACTAGTCTTATAATTTGATGGTTGTGATTCGAATCAAATTATTAAATTTTTAATGACCACTTATATGTATGTACCCAATGATGCACTAACCCAAATTTATATAGATCTCATTTTTTCGATGATTCTTTGATTTCAAACTTTGAACTTTCTTTTCGATACGCTTTGCATCTCACTCATTTAATAAATATATTCAGAAACGACAAAAAAACTATGTGCATCTAATGCTCCGAGAAGCGTATCGTTCAGGCGTTTATTTAGGGCGCAAGATACAGGTGAAAATCTTTATCGATTTAGTTTGACAATGCCCGTTTTACATTCACTGCAGTTTCGATAGCTTATTGTAGCAATGTTTCCCACAATATTATAAATGGAAACTTGTAATTGACAATTTATGAAGTTCATTATGTGCATGCACATATTGCATAATGATAGTTGAATATTGTTTTTAGCATAATTTTATACTCTGTGATTTCATGACATGGTTCAAACTATTGTTTCAAATTTAAAAAAAAAATCTGATTTTGTTACATGTGTGATTTTTTACATTATTGTCAACTCCCCGATTCATAATAGGTTCATTTCAAAAGTTTTTATTTGAGTCAAAAAATGTTTTGAAAGGAAAAGGGCTAACTGGTACCGTCCCATTGGATATGAGAGTAATGTCATTTGAAAGATATTGAACGCAACAATATTTACTATGGCTGCAAGTCTAAGATTTCGTTGCCTCTGGAGATAATCGAAAATATCTATATTGTCACTTTTTATTATTGCTCAATTATGAATTCACTTGAGTCTAACTTGTGTGAATCGAGGATTTGCCATATAAAAAAAATTGTATATATTCTGTTCTAAAGATTTGTTACTTGTCTTTACCACGCAAAAGCTGTTAGAACAAGACAGACTCAGTATATCTTACTAATGACTTTCGCACTGAAAAACCAGTAACATATCTCTAAAACTGACTGTATTGAATACTTCAAAACAACAATGGAACATTTATATCCCATTATAGATATTTCACTGTTGCTTCAAAGCATTGACATGTGCATGGTATTTTATTTAAAAAACAAACTTTTAAACACAAATGTGACCAACTAAATAAACTAAAGTTAAAGCAGAATTTATCTTAATTAGCTGAATTATTTTACATGAATAATTTTAATTGTAAACTTGTCAAAATTGTGAACCCATCTAAGTTGTTTGTATTATATATGACGATTGAGAAGGCCAAAGAGTACAAGTGACTTCGGTAATTTCGAAAAAAGTGCGCTCAAAGCTGATCATGTACCTACACGTATTTGAAGAATTTGGAGTGATTTGATGATATATCTTGGCACACGTTCCAAGTTCGTTTATATCCTTTGCCACCAAATATATAAGCGTGCATAGAAGCGATTCCTGTACATAATTCAATTTCAACGAAAATGTCACTTGTGCCCCTTGATCTTTTCAGTCATCATATATATATATATATATATATATAAAAGAATTTTGTTGCCAATCTATCCATTATTTAAGATTATATTCAGATAACAGAATACCACATTCATATTGTACAATAAAATTGCACTATTATTGACATATTATTTTTATTATATGTATAATATATTATAATATTAATAAGATAATAATATGAACATACAAGTATGTTTATATACTCCACGTTAACCCATTTAAGTGTGCTCGGATGAAATAATGATTTTGAAATATGTACACAAAAAACCCTCTTATATTGATGATAAATAAGGCACAGGTTTCGATCACAAATTCGTCAAATAGTATTCTCCAGTAGTGTTTTCAGTTAGCCAAACGACAGAAATCTAATAAAAATATGATTTTTGCACTTTTGTTCTTGATTGATAATTAATAAATATTAATAATAATGATAATAAATAATGGAAAATAATTGTAGGCTCTTCACAAAGGCATGAAACGGATTGTTCTCATAGCTGTAATACCTCTTTAGAAACAACATATTACCTTTTCTTTTAAGATTTCTCTACATGAATAACCTCAATCATGGATTTTAATAATTTGTGAAAGAAATATGTATTATGGGAAATATGTTGTAAATTATGTTATAAATACGATAGATGATGAATGATATAAAGAATTTAATCAATCCTACAGAAATGTCAAATGTAATTTAAAAAAATTTCATTCCATTTCATTAATCACATGGGATTTGACAGTTACATACAAACTGTAATCTGTCACAGTATATAAACATACTTGTTTGTTTATAACGATGCTGAAACGAACAATTTAATAGTAACATATATATATGTCCTCTGTTGAAACATTGATTTAAATCCGAAAACTGAAATAAGAATCAGTCAATCTTACCTAGCTACTGTTATACCATGATAGGTACTTTACAGCTTTTAAGCAATTGTGAACTTGATTACAAAATTCATATTCTACAATTGTTTAACATAACTAGGTGTTTTTTTAGTATACATTGTCGAATTTTTAACATTTTATGAATTCTTAATGAGTTATCTCTCAAATTAAATTGATTTACATAGTCATAATAAAGGGCATGTATTTCAATTGTTATATTTATATTGTGTATTAATATTTTATTTATCTGTAAACGTTATTATTTCTCTGACTTAAACTCACATTTTGCGGTGCACAGATTTTAATTGATTACATATACCTACCTTCATATATTTATTGCATCGTGAACTGTTTTTCTATAACTACTTCTTTCTCATGAAAATATCTTCTGCTTTGAGTGATTTCACACTAATTGCAAATGATTTATGAATTTTCAAGTAAAACCATGTGTGCGATGTGATATTTTCGATGTACATCATCATTGTACATACCTACATACAGTGGAATTGACATACATGCACAATTAATTCCAGTAAATGGTATTTGCCTACATATGTCAGAACATTTTTCCCATACACTATGATATAAATCAATTTAATCCGTTCCATACTGACAGATGATTGCCTTTTTAACTTTTTAAGCTCCTTATCAACTTATCAAATGATCATTTTATTTTTATTACTGTTGTGTAAAATCAATTCCGTAGTCAATTCTCATTTTGCATTTATAAGCCACTACTAATTGTATTCTTTATTGATTTGTTCATATGCAATTTAAATAGCGATATTGGTGTTTACTGATATATTGTACCATTATTATGTATATTAGCAAACAATGTTTACATAAAATACAAAAATTATACAGAAAAATATTGTTTATAATTTTTACGTGAATCTGAACATAATCCTTATTTTTTTTGCTTTAAAATGAGATACCTATCTACTTAATTTCAGGTGATGGAATTATAATCAAGAAAATACAACTTTTCTTTGTTTTTTTATATTGTTTATTTATAATAAAAAAATAGAACAAATGGAAACTAATTAAATTTTGAAATGGAAACGTGAAACTAACCAAAATTAACAAAACTTGACTTCCAACATTTAAAATGTGTATGTTGAGTTAATTTCAAACTCAAATAATTATTGTTTATTTATAAATGAAACATAGAACAAATGGAAACTTATTAAAATTCGAAATGAAAACATGAAACTAACTAAAAGTAACAAAACTCGACTTAAACATTTCAAATATGTTCATATATACGAGTACATATGTGTGTTTAAAAGAAAATTAATAATGTAGGTTGTAACTAGTTTTTCATTATTTACCATCAAGCTCAAAAAGTGTTTCTAACCCCTTCCATATGACGATATATTTTAATTTCATAAATATTTAAATATCAAATTAAATATTAAATTTAATTAATAATTTCAAGAATAAAGATTTATTCTGTCTTGTCCTTCAAAAAATTATGAACCTAAATAATCAAGTTATTGTTGATCATCGGAGGAAGATGGATTCTGAAAAATGAATATTTCAAATCATTTTTATATGAAAAACTTTTTGAAAAATAAACAATGTGTAGGTTGTAATATGTTTATAATGTTGCAATTTATTTATTTTTAAACGGTTTTAATTAGCTCAGCCCGTTTGTTTTCTTTTTTCTTTATTCTTTTTTCTTTCTTGGATCAAATCTAGTAATTCAAATTTCACCCACTTCCTGTCAACCGATTAATCTGAAATTTTGTATACACTTTGGATTTTGGTGACAATACAATTATGTTTATTCATTATCATTATAAATTCAAGATGGCCGCCGCTACAAAATGGCGGATCATTTATGTTTTATTAATTCCATAAATATGGGTATCAAATGAAAGGGCTCAACAAGCAGAATACAATATACTATAAAAAATTGAAATCCAAGATGGCGGCCGCTACAAAATGGCGGATCATTTATGTTTTATTAATTCCATAAATATGGGTATCAAATGAAAGGGCTCAACAAGCAGAATACAATATACTATAAAAAATTGAAATCCAAGATGGCGGCCGCTACAAAATGGCGGATAACGTAGGTTTTATCAATCCCATTAACATGCGTATCAAATGAAAGGGCTCAACAAGCAGAATACAATATAGTATAAAAAATTGAAATCCAAGATGGCGGCCGCTACAAAATGGCGGATAACGTAGGTTTTATCAATCCAATCAACATGCGTATCAAATGAAAGGACTCAATAAGCAGAATACAATATACTATAAAAAACTAAAAACTAGAAAATAAAAAAAAATAGGTAAAAAAACTTTTTAAGTTAAACGGTTTTATGTTAAACATACATTGCAATGTTTAAGATAAATGTACTAAAAACCAAAAAATAATAAAATAGATACAGTCGTAGGAATTATAAACATATGCATAGACTAGACTAAAATTAAACCGTGGGGCACGTCAATTGTCTACAAATTATCGACTTAATGTGCGATAGAAGAATCGTTTAATTCGTCGTTAAATTCGACGTGCCCCACGGTTTAATTTTAGTCTAGTCTATGCATATGTTTATAATTCCTACGACTGTATCTATTTTATTATTTTTTGGTTTTTAGTACATTTATCTTAAACATTGCAATGTATGTTTAACATAAAACCGTTTAACTTAAAAAGTTTTTTTACCTATTTTTTTGAAATTGGAAATGTTAAAATTCCTTAAATCATACATTAAGTGATGAAATTGTTAACGTACCTTTTTATCTGAGCCATGTACATATTTCATAATCTCCTCTATTGTTATCGGAGGACGTTTATCCTGAAATTAATGTTTATAATGTTGCAATTTATTTCCTTTCTTAAATTGAATATTTAAAAATAGTAAAAACATAAATTCAGTGTTAAGAAAACGTTAATGTACCTTTTTATTAAATTCCTCATCTGAGGTTTCTGAATCATCCGTAATGGATCGCGGTCTAAAAAATATTGGCCTCCTTATCTGAAATTTGAACATATTATATTTGAAATACTAAATGTTACAAAAGGCAAAAAATTTATACATATATTATTTAAATCGTATAGGATGAAATTTTCATTTCTAAATAAAAAAATATAGCTGAAATAAATGTGTAAACATTAATTATAATAAAAAAAATATCTATCTACCATTTCATAGGATTTGTCTTTTTTTCTTGGATCGGCTTTCGAGGTACTCGATACAGTATAATCTGAAATGTTTTAAATTGAATATATAATATGTATATAGGTAGGTACATATATATTCAAATTTTCAATTCTCACCATCAACGCACTCACTGGTGGTTTTTATTTTTTTTCTTTTTTTTTTCTTCTTCGTCATCCTCTCTACGTCTCTAAATAATGTAAAATGCATATTGAGATTTGAACTGAGTTTTTTCTCTCTTTTGACTCTTTTGATGGTAGTAAGTGGTTTCAGATAGACACATCTACTACCGCATCTGAGGTATGAGGGAAAGTTCCGTGGATTTAGGCACGAATGTGGAGGTGTAGGACTGCTCACATACTGGAGCATATGACCGCACATCCACACAAGTGACCAATTGCCGAAAGATTAGATATATTTTAAATGCATAGTTATGAAATGAATTGGGGGTATTATGATGGATTTTTAATGAAAATGGATGGGTGGATCTAGTTTAAGGGAGGATATAGGGATAATTGCCTAGTTTATTAAGAGGTCTTGGGATGTTGTTAAATGTGTATTTGTTAGTGAAATGTGTTATTTTTTTGTTTTTGGTGTGAGTGATGTTTTTGTAGAAGTGAGAGGCATGAGATTTTACTCTAATTTCATAAAACCATCATTTGCCGCCATTTTTTTCATCTCACACAATTGTCAAAGCAAGGCGTTATTTTAAAATTAACTTTATAAAATAAATATATCTATAAACGGGATTTTCTCACCTTACTCGTGTTGTCTTTATCCATAACGTGTCTTAATATTTATTTTTAGGGAAAATTCAATGAGCCTTTCGCCTCTGAACGTTCGTCTTTCAGTTCCTTGGCGGCGGGTTGATGCAATCAAGGCTGCCAACGGCATTCATGCGCGTGGTAACGATAGGTAGTAGGTAGGTACGTACCGCCACACCACAATGTATTTTGTACATTAGCAAAAATCTGTTTTTTTTTTAATTTTTTTAAGGGAAACTGAAGAGACTTGATCTCCGCTTTTGTTTTTTGCTTCTAATTCCATTTAGAAAAATCATATTAAAAAAAAAAAATGCTGCCTTTATTATAATAGACTGGCTTATAATGGTATATTGCTACAATGAGATTTTTAGATTTGGTAGATCGATTAGCAGATAATTTTTTCATCTATGTTGAAAAAAAAGACACGCTATGAGTCGATATCAAATCACCCCTATATTAATTTAAATTCTTAAACAACTTTCAATTGTATTTAGTTTTGCAGTTGGTAGGTTTGATTGTGTTTCAGCGGCGTCTCTCGTTTGGCGGGAGTTTGCGCGTCAGTAGTGTGACGCCATTTCGACGAAGTGAACAGGATTATTCTGTCGGTTTGTTGTAATTGTGATTATTAAGATATGAAAATGCGGGCGTCCCTGCTATACATCGAATTAGAGAACTTCAAGTCGTACAAGGGAAAACACCGCATCGGACCGTTAGAGGCTTTCAACGCAGTCATCGGCCTAAATGGCTCCGGTTCGTTATTTTCATTCATTTCATCCTTAATTACTTCATAGCGTTTTCACAGTCTGATTTCACTTGGTCCAGTGCAACTGGATGACTTATCGTTTGAGATTTTGTATGAGATGTATTGCAGCATTTCGGGCATTTCTGTTTTTCAATTTAACGTTCTTTAGCATTTTTTTTTTTTTGCTACATACAGTTTTAAAAATATTATTGTGTCGCGTTAACTCCATTTTTGTTCGCTTTCCGCCATTTCAAATTCCGATATCTGTCCGAGTCGGCTGGATGAATATAGCACAGTCCTATTTCTTTCGGCGTCCACGTGTGCATGTATGCTTTCATATGATCCAATGCAATCCGGCTGTACTAGAATGAGTGAAACCGGATTTAAATATAAATTAATATATAAATATAAATTATAAATATATAAATCTACATAGTACTATACATGAAGATTTTATCATACCGTAAAGAGTTACCAGGTCAGAGACACAAGGTTCATGAACTAGACGTGAACTGATATTTATGTCTCGTAAAAATCCATTTAGGCTGAAAAAAATATATTATTTAAATCACTTAAAATTATTCACCAATGTGACTTTTACAGGCAAGTCTAACTTCATGGATGCTGTATGTTTTGTGATGGGTGAAAAACCATCCAGTCTTCGTGCGAAGAGGCTGGCCGACCTCATACATGGTTCTCACATTGAGCAGCCCATTTCTCACAGGTATTTCAATCTTTTCACATTTATTCTTCTGTTTATTTTCGCTCCTAATATCATGTATGTATATTTTCAGTTGTTCCGTTACTGCAACTTTTCTACTGGAAGATGGCTCTGAAAAGCACTTTCAAAGGACTGTGCAAAGACGATCTTCCGATTATCATATTAATGAAGAGGTGATCTCTTCCATTCAACCTATTTTGTTTTTATCGCATGAATTTCTTTACAAGTCTTGCATTTATATTATCTCGTTAACCCTTTGCGGTTTTTAAAAAAAAAAAGTTTTCACCAGGTCTTTAATACTTTTAAGCTATTTGTAGGATAAGCTTTTTTCTCATATTTGACATATTTTTTAAACAAAAAACGGTATATTACTAAAATAAAATTTATTTTAATTTAGAAACATACATGTCCTATTGTATAAAAAATAAAAATCTTCATTAGGACCATAATTTTTTCAGCATTCAGAAAAAAAAACATTTTTCATCATATTTGACCAAATTCAAATATTCAACCAAAAAATTTGCATGAATTAATTTTTTTATACCATTCAATTTATAAAAGAAACATTTTTCAATTGAAAAAAGCAAATATTGTCGAAAGCAAAGTCACTAAAAAGTCACAAAGTCGCGAGAGTCACTGTTTTAGTTCGGAATGAAATCGATGTCGAGTCACACTCAACATAGGACCTGAAAGGGTTAAGTGAATTCATACATACATTGATTTTGTTGAAATTTGGTTTCATTTCAATATACATTCTGATACTCTGATAAATGTATGTATTGTTGATAAATAAATTTCAATTTTCAGTCTGTTTCGGAAAAACTTTATTTGAGCGAACTCAAAATCTTGGGTATCAACATCAGAGCTAAAAACTTTATCATATATCAAGGATCCGTAGATAGTATAGCTATGAAAAATCCTGAAGAGTACTCTATGTTAATAGAAGAAATCAGCGGGTAAGAAATAAAAATTATCATTTTTATCAACAACAAGCAAAAGTATCTTTTCAAAAGTAAATAGTGATTTTTACCCATTTAAAATTATTTTTCATGAGAGATTTTTATGTATAAATCTTGTAAATGTGTTCCCTTTTATAATTTGCAAGAAGTGAAAAAAAGTGTCTATTTTTTTTTAATTAAAAAAAAAGTCAACTTGTATTTTAAAGACACAATTGATCATACAGCGAATAGAAAAACATTGTTAGATTAAGCAATACTGTGACTTAAAGATTTCATATAATTCTTTTAGTGAAAATACAATCTATATGTAATCGGTTTGTATATGAGTATGTGTGTAAAACCCTACAAATCGAGATGATTTTCATACTTTTTTTGATGATTTTTAATTATGAATCTCAGCTTAAATATCTACAATGAGTTTTAGAATATTTCATTTCAAATTCTTATCTCATTTTCCACAAAATGTACCATTCAATGTATGCTTTCAAAGTTTTTCTAACTTTCCCCAATATATGTAAATCTTCTGTGAACCACCATTTAAATTGTTGTTAACAATTTTAAATGTCGTAGAATGAATTCTACTTTCTATATAATCGATTTTAGGTAAAAAATCTATCGGTAAGTATATGATTTTATCCCTAATTACAGGAGGACAATATTGTCATGTAGTTTTTTTCGCTCTATTTTCATTTTGATATGCTCTAAGTTTATCAAATAATTTCTGAAAACTATAAAATTACGCAGAGATTGTATTTTCACTGAAATTATTCAATAAAATCTTTAAATCATACATATTATAGATGCGGTGACCAGACGTCCTTTATTTAAGTGGACAGTCCTTTATTTTGACGCACTGTCCTCTGTCCTTTCTTTATTTTTTAAAATTGGAATTTGTCATTTTTCTCGTGAAATTGTTACTCATTACTCAACACTCGTTGAAAAGTTTTTTAAACGGTGAAAAAAATTGGCTGCGGTGCATGTTTTGGTGTTTATTATTTTGGTTATCTATAAAAGTAAACATTCAAAAAAATATAATATAATATGAAAATTTTTCATATTCGGTGCTCATTTCACTTATTTTAATTAACTTGGTGCTTGAAAAGCATGTTAAAATTTTCTTGTTCAGAAAATTTGAATAGTTTGTTTAACCATTAGAGTGCTGACCGTTTGTTTTTTTATACTAATGAGCGCCATTGTGTTTCTCTGCACTCAAACGGTTAATGAATTGGAATTGTCGAAAAACTTTTTTACCTTTGATGCCGATTTTCTGAAAATATTGACTGAACTGATTATTTAAAAAGCGAAATTTTATGAAAATTACATTTCATGATGGGGACATATTAAACATTTTTAAAAACTATAAAAACAAAATTGCCTATGGTGCTTTTTTGGTGTCTTAGAACTGTTCCCTCCCCCATATTTTTAAAAATTCCAATGTGTCCTCTATTTTCCCTAAAAAAAAATGGTCACCGTAATTATAGATCTGGTGCTTTGAAAGAAGAATATGAAAGATGTCAACTTAAAGTGACTCAAGCCGATGAAGAAATCAAGATTCTTTATCAACAAAAAAGGGCTCTTACAGCTAAAAGTTGTGAGTCTAAATTTGCTAATGATGAAGCTGTACATTATACACTACTTGAAAAAACTTTGGTCAGTTTCAACATCATATCTAGCGAATAAACTGCTCTTTCTTATCCTAGATTGTTGTAAATTTACAGGAAAGTGAAGAAACTAATCTTCAACTATTCAAATTGTATCACATTGAGAAATCTATTACTATTGTTCAGGCTGAGTATCAATATAAACAAGTTGAAACTAGATTAGTTGAAAGAAAAAAAACTAAAGATGAAGAAATCCTCGGAGAAAAAAAAAAGTATGTTGGTATACTACAACGAGACTTGGCGAAAATCGAGCAAGATATTAGAGAAGTTGTAAGTTGACTCACATTTACTTCTCAAACCTAAATCGTTAGATTTTCACTTGAATAATATTCGATTTTGTATTGTTAAAGGAAGTTGAAACTTTTAAAAAGGAGCCTACACTTATCAAAGCTAAAGAGCTTGTGACACATAATGAGAAAAAGTTAGAAACAGCACAAAAAACTCTTCAGCAGGCAAAAAAAGCAAATGAAGCTCATCAAGCCGACATTCAAAAATTGACAGTGGAACTTTGCAAAATCGAAGAAGCCAAAGCTGAATGGGAAGCAACAGTTGCTGAGCAAAGTCAAAGCAGAGGAAGTAGTGTCCAATTGGAAGAAGCTCAAGTATATAATCAAACATACTTCTTTACCATTTTATTATTTATCTATCTATAATATAAATACGCTAAGCGTATTTGTACGTCTGTCCGGGATTTTGTATGGAAAATCTTCAAGCATAGCAGCTTTGCATCTTTTGCACCGCATTTGATTTGAAACGAAACAAAAATACGGTAATTTGGATCTTACGGCCGATGCAATAAGATCTCTTTTCGTATCTTCTGGATATTTCGGAAAAAAATCTGTATATAAATACCTTCATACAATTCTGACCCTTAACGCTGATTATCGATAGGTAGCATTTTCGAATATCAAGTGAACGTCGGCCGCGGCGCTCGCTTTGTTTACATTTTCAAATATAATAATTAATTTTTGAAAACAATTAATTTTCGGCCATTTTGTTTTTGTCGCGTCTCGAAGCACGAATCGGATCGGATCGACCGGAAATTCGTTTCTGACCCTTCAATGACCGAACAATTAACACGTTTGGAACCGATATATTTTTAATATTTTTTTTAAATTATATTACGAAATTTGAATGGCATTTTTTTTTATAATGACTAACGAAACTTTAAATTGATCATATAAATTATATGGTTTGTTTATAATAACCGAAATAAAAATATGTATTATTTAGTTTTGCAGCTCAATGAATGCTGTTCCAGAGGTTTATTTGATTTTTACTTTTTGAGTTCATTTTAATTTTGTTTTTTATAATAATTAATTTTTCGGAAACAATTATTTTCAGTCTTTTTTTTATCGCATCTGTAAATATGTAAATTGACCGGAAATTCGTTCTTACACATTAAAAACTGGACAATATTTTAACTCATTCAGACTTGATTTTTTTTCAATATTTTTCATGTATGTAAATTATGATTACAAACAAAGCCCGAAAGTTAAAGTTGAAAATTTTCGCGGCAAACGGATCAGCTGTTTAAGAATTCTTTTCAATGATGTATGAAATCAGTACTTAACTATTATAAACAAAAGATATTCAAATTATTTTCAATATATTAGGTACGTCAATTTCTCTTACAATTAATATTAATTTTTTCTAAATTTCATTGATGGATTTTTCAGGTACACAAATATGAATATTTAAAAAAAGAAGCTACTATGAAATCCACTCCTTATTTACAAGAATTAGACTCTATTAATTGTGAACAAAGAGCCGATCAAGATCAACTTGATAATGAAATATGTAAAAAGAGTAAAATCGAAAATAAACTCCGACAAAAAGGACATGAAAAAGCAGCAGTTGCTAAAAGAATTGACAAACTCGCTGAACACATCAGGTAATAACTCTTCACAGGCTGGTGACTTCATACACGACCAAAAAAATAAATAAAATTAAACCAGAAGAATTAATGAAGTTAAATTTCATTTCATTCGCTGATATAATTGCTATTGTCTCATTTGAGTTGTAAGTCGAAGACTACCTGTGCAAACAAATTGAGAGTTTTCTTTTCCAGGACAGTAAAAAATACTTTGGATGAACAACGCCAAATCAGAGATGAACTACAAACAGTTGTTGGGGAAGGGAGAGATCTCATTAAGCAAATCCAAGATGAACTAGAAACAGTTTCTTCCCAACTTGGTGATATTCATGTTGACAAATTTGTTGATTCCAAAAAAAAGAAAAAACAAGAAGTTTTTGAAAGCTTTAAAAGTTCGATTCCCGGCATTGTAAATTTCATGCATTAACGATACTTACAGCTTCTTATCCTTTAAATTTTAATTCTGTCAAAAAATGTTATTATTTTTTCAGTATGACAGAATAATAAATATGTGTCAGCCCATTCATAATAGATACAATATTGCTATTTCCAAAGCTCTCGGTAAATACACGGAAGCAATTGTCGTTGATACAGAAAAAACTGCCAGAAAATGTATTCAGATATTGAGAGCGCGGATGTCGGAATCTGAAATATTTTTGCCTCTCGATTTTATCGAAACTCAACCTCTAAATGAAACATTGAGGTGAGTAAATTCTGTATATTAGAGATTGCACATTCCTACATATACCTTTATTTATTTTATGTACACATATTGAATGTATCATCATTATGCAGGGATATAAAAGACCCAGAAAATGTCAAATTACTTTTTGATGTTCTCCAATTTGATCCTGCTATTCATAAAGCAGTTTTGCTTGTAACTAGAAATATACTAGTTTGTGAAACTCCTGAGGATGCATCTCGTGTTGTATATGACCTGGATCATAAGAATGTGAGCATTGAAATTACTTTTTATTGTTCGGCTCATATTATTTATTACACATTTGCTTATAGGCTGTTGCTTTGGATGGTACATTTTACCAAGAATCTGGAATAATTTCTGGAGGAAATTTTGATCTTGCTAGAAAAACCAAATGTTGGGATAAAAAACAAATATCTCAGTTGAAGTCCAGAGAGGTTATTTTTTTTTCATTTTAAGTGGAATCAAATCAAAATTAGACAACTTGATATTATTTACATAATCAAATTATCATATAATTTATAGGAAAAATTAACTGAACAATTACGAGAATTAATGAAAAAATCTCGTAAAGAATCTGAACTAACAACTGTTATCAGAGGCATAGAATCAAAACTGAAATATGCTGAAACTCAACTTGAAAATTCCGTAATTTATTTGATTATATCACATCGAAATTCTCTATTATGCGTTAATCTTACTTTTGCTTTTCCATTTGACAGATGAAACAAATTCCTATCCTTGAAAAAGAAATTGCAGCACTAGAAAAAAAAATGGAAGAATATGACCATAATATTTCTGATATTGAACAAAACATGCAAAATCGTGATCAAAAAATTCTGGAAATAAAAGAACAGATTAACAATGTAGAAGACACTGTTTTCAATGAATTCTGTCGTGATATTGGTGTTGTAAATATAAGGTACTCATACATAAAATGTGTACTTTTTTTCGTTGTTTTAATGCAATGATGCACACAGAAATGATTGATTTAAAATTTGAGTGTATTTCATAAGTGCTTTATTTTTGCATAAATTTTAGGCAATATGAAGAAAAAGAACTGAAAATTCAACAAGAGAGAGCGAAAAAAAGAACGGAATTTGATTCTCAGATAGATAGGATTTCCAGTTATCTTGAATTTGAAAACTCTCGTGACACTAAAGGTGAGGGCCAATCTTTTCACTGCTCTAGTTCGAATTCATCAACTCAAGAGTTTAAAGTTTTGCAAAATCTGACTGTGGCTTTTCATCCTAATGAGTATGTGCAGTCATGCTTAATGGCAGAGCGCATACACAAACTTTAAAAATGACACATGCTCATTGGACCTCCGTGTCATCGTCTATAGTGCGCAAGTTGAAATTTATGGAAAAGCCTAACAAAATGACAGAACAAACACCAACAGTATGTCAAATGTCTGATAAAAAGATTGTTATTGTTTTATGCTATCAGACAAATAATTCAACACATGCACAAATTAACTTTTTCTTATTTCGACATTTCATATTTTCAATTATCGATATATCAATGAAATACACAAATATTTGAGCTTATTTATACTATTGCGATCTAAAGCATTTGTTTCGTTGTTTTATAAATGAATCCGTGAGTACATGCAAAAAGTCAGAAAAGTGTAGACATGAAACATTAAAAATGGCTTCTAACAAAAGCCCTAAACTGTTTTATAACTTCAAAATATGATCGCTAAATCAAAATGAAAATTTTCAAGTTTTTTTTTTTGAACATGACAGACAATTAAATTGCTAATCGATAATATTCCAAATCTGATAGATCCTATTGTAGCCATTTGCCATTATACATCATAGTCTATTAGTGCTGACAATATAAAATAATGTATTGTTTTTGGTTTTTCTGGAATGGTGGTAGGATCAAGTAACCCAATCCTTCCCTATGCACTGTAGTTTCGTCTGTCTCTGCCCACGGGTGTTTTGAAAGCTCGTAGTTGGAGGACTGCATGTAGTTTAACCCTTTCGATTCGCAACTTTTTTTCAGGTTAGAGATAGCCTCAGCTCGGAATTAATTTTGCGCATTTTTTTTAATTCATATTCAAATTTCATTGTGAGCATTGTAATGGTATCTTGAGAACGTATGTAATGTGATATGCAACATGCTATTACATCGTAATGTAATGTGATGTGACAGATTGTCGACTAACGAGTAGAACTCAAAATCAATGTGGCAACATAATGTCGACTAACGAGTCGAAAGGGTTAAATTCATTTTTCATTCATGAAAATACTTTGAAATATCATTTTAACTTAGGTATATGTATATTGTATCTTATGTACATATATGTGATTTTTGTTTATTTCAGAAAACGTAGAACGATGGGTACGCAATGTTCAAGATGCTGATGATGCACTGAATGCATCTCGCCTTGCAGAAAGTGAAAAACAGAAAAAAATTGATGTAGAACTCGAATGTGTCAAACAATTAAAAAGCGAATGTCAAGCAAAATGTCATCAAATCGAGCAAATGGAAGGAGAAATTAAAAAAGTGTGTTTCCGTATATATATTTATATTTATTTTACTCTTCAATCATTCAAAAAATACATAATTTTAAGGCACGTCGTGAAGTTGGAAATTTAACGAAAGAAGTGGAGGCCATTCAAAAACAAATTTCTTCCATCCTATCCAAATTTGAGAGTAAAATAAACGATCGACATCAATTACTGAAAGAATGCAAGGTATTAAATGTTGATTTTATTCAAAATCCACTGATGAATCATTAAACTTTTATGAAGTTTGTTAATCGATTTTTATTTTTTTTTCATTTAAGTCTAAAGGTATTTTCATTCCTTTGACACATGGAAGTTTGGATGATATTATCAATTCAGGTAATTCATTAGTAGATAATTCCACAACTCAATTGCCAGACACTATGGACTCACTGGAGATTTACGAAAGAGAATCCAGGTACAGTACATATGCATACATATTTATATGTAAATGAAAAATATCTATTTGTTTCTCACACCAAAAATGAGAATTCATTATCTTTTTTAGAATACTTATTGATTACGAATCCCTTTCTGAAGATTTACGCGATCTCGATGAACCAGATGACATTCAGAAACAGTATGACTTACTTGAAAAATCTGTATTGGACTTGCAACAAACTCTGGATAAAATTCCAGCTCCAAATATGAGAGTAATTATTTTTTTCAATGTTTACAAGTCCTACTGATTTATATCCTTAATGAAATCAGCCATGAATTACTGACAGACATTGGTTTTTAATATTTTCCAAAGACTAAAACGTTTTCCAATACAGAAATTATTTTTTTCAGAATTATTTATTGAAAAGACAATGCCCAGTAAAAACCCAAGGCCGGTGCAAACGAAGTCTATCTCATATGATAGGTATAATTGAGTAAATAAACATTGGATGATAAAAATGATCAATATCGATGGTTAGGTGCATAAAGCACCAGTTTCAGTTGTCGTAAATACATACGGTTTTGTTGTTATCGGCACGGGCGCAAATCATACTGCGACTCGATACACAACATAGACGGCAATTCTTTATCAGTATGAGTGGTTGTCTGATTCGACTTGACTCGCTCGGACTCGATGCGATGACTCGCTCACACTTTCTATCAACTCGTAAATACCTCTCGCTCCCGCTAAGACAAATAACATTCAAATCAACATAACTTCCACATGCCATGTCCCATGAAAATGCTCTATATGCACTTTTTATTTACTCAATTTTATCTATCATTTGAGCGTTTAAAAATTATCGCCGGGCTTGGGTGCTTTTTCCTAAGAAAATGGGCATCGACCTTTACATATTAGAAATAACTTTACAAAATATTGTATAATTATTTTTTAAATTTGAATTTGTATTCAAATTGTTTGAATTTAAAAATTATATATCCTACATGAAAATATTTGATCTCACTTTAGAGAATTAATAAATGGGATTATTTTAAGAGTTTAGATAATAATTCATATTTAATATTATTATTTAGGCTAAACAAACACTAGAAGAGTTGCATGATAAAATAAATGTCAAACAAAAAGCTATTGTTAGTGCCCACAAAAAAGCCCGCCAAGCAAGAATGAATTTTGAACGTGTGAAAAAAGAAAGATGCAATAAATTCAACCATTGCTTAAATCACATTGCCAATGAAATTGACAGTATTTACAAAGTAAGATTTGATGTATACCTGTATGTGTAATCTCAATATGGTTAGTATATTATTATTTATATTTTAGTCTTTAGCCATGAATGACTCAGCTCAGGCATTTTTGGGTTCGCTAAATCCCGAAGAACCGTATTTGGATGGTATTAATTACAGTTGTATCGCTCCTGGAAAACGTTTTCAACCTATGTATAATCTATCTGGTGGTGAAAAAACAGTTGCTGCATTAGCATTATTATTCGCTCTTCATAGGTATTTTTGTTCCAAGGTTTTTTTAATGTTCGTTAACAATGAGTAGACTAATAACTTTTTGCAATTTTCTATAAAATAGTGTCATTTGCTTTCTTATGATGTTTAATTACATAAAAAATTTAATGCGCTTCAATGATTTTCTGAGGCTAATGACCCTATACAAATTCAATTATAATGGTTTATTTCCAGCTACCAGCCCGCTCCGTTCTTTTTGTTGGATGAAGTCGATGGTTATTTGGACAACACAAATATTTTTAAATTGGCTCATTATATCAATGAAAAAAATGACAATATTCAAATAATCGTCATATCTCTTAGAGAAATTTTATATAGTCGTGCTGATTTACTCATTGGAGTTTCTTTATTGGTAATTTTACTATATTTTTTTTTTAACTTGATTTGGTATTTTCATGACATTTTGATTTATTTTTTCAGCCTGATGATCCTCTAGCGAGCGATATACTAACTTTAAATTTTAAAGATCTGTCTCTTAATTGAAATAATTAAACATTTGTACTTTTCCACAGATTTTCATATAATATTTTAGTTTTTTAAAAATTTCTTTCAAAAAAAAAAATAATAAACATGTCTGTATGATGTATATTGGTGTGTAATTTAAGTTCTTTTAGTAAATTGAGTTAAACTGTAATTTGTACTTTATTTTCATTATGTTAATTTTAAAGATCTGTCTCTTAATTGAAATAATTAAACATTTGTACTTTTCCACAGATTTTCATATATTTTAGTTTTTTAAAAATTTCTTTCAAAAAAAAAAAAATAATAAACATGTCTGTATGATGTATATTGGTGTGTAATTTAAGTTCTTTTAGTAAATTGAGTTAAACTGTAATTTGTACTTTATTTTCATTGTGTTAATTTTAAAGGTCTGTCTCTTAATTGAAATAGTTAAACATTTGTACTTTTCCACAGATTTTCATATAATATTTTAGTTTTTTAAAAATTTCTTTCAAAAAAAAAAAATGATAAATATGTCTGTATGATGTATATTGGTGTGTAATTTAAGTTCTTTTAGTAAATTGAGTTAAACTGTAATTTGTACTTTATTTTCATTATGTTAATTTTAAAGATCTGTCTCTTAATTGAAATAATTAAACATTTGTACTTTTCCACAGATTTTCATATATTTTAGTTTTTTAAAAATTTCCTTCAAAAAAAAAAATAATAAACATGTCTGTATGATGTATATTGGTGTGTAATTTAAGTTCTTTTAGTAAATTGAGTTAAACTGTAATTTGTACTTTATTTTCATTGTGTTAATTTTAAAGGTCTGTCTCTTAATTGAAATAGTTAAACATTTGTACTTTTCCACAGATTTTCATATAATATTTTAGTTTTTTAAAAATTTCTTTCCAAAAAAAAAAATAATAAACATGTCTGTATGATGTATATTGGTGTGTAATTTAAGTTCTTTTAATAAATTGAGTTAAACTGTAATTTGTACTTTATTTTCATTATGTTAATTTTAAAGATCTGTCTCTTAATTGAAATAATTAAACATTTGTACTTTTCCACAGATTTTCATATAATATTTTAGTTTTTTAAAAATTTCTTTCCAAAAAAAAGTAATAAGCATGTCTGTATGATGTACATATATTGGTGTGTAATTTAAGTTCTTTTAGTAAATTGAGTTAAACTGTAATTTGTACTTTATTTTCATTGTGTTAATTTTAAAGGTCTGTCTCTTAATTGAAATAGTTAAACATTTGTACTTTTCCACAGATTTTCACATAATATTTTAGTTTTTTAAAAATTTCTTTCAAAAAAAAAATAATAATAAACATGTCTGTATGATGCATATTGGTGTGTAATTCAAGTTCTTTTAGTAAATTGAGTTAAATTGTAATTTGTACTTTATTTTCATTATGTCAATTTCAAAGATATTCTTATTTATGTATCACATTTATTTATTCAGTTGTATAAGGTAAATGGCTATATTTTCATCGGGACACTGTATACATCACTATGGTATAGCTATAGCCAACTGTCCCCACACTGCCCTACTTATAATAATAAAATTCCTTTAGTTGAAAGATTCTAAGAAACACTGTGAAAATATTTTATTTGATATTTGGAAATTTATGTGCTTCACATTACATTAATTTCATGAATGGGAAGAGGTAAAAATTAATTATCACAATTTATCCTACCTACTATTTATCAATATATTGACACTAAGAGCCTCTGCACTCTGGCGATTTTAATCAGGCCAAATATGCGATCGGACTCTTAACCAGAATGAAAATGTATGGAAGCGTGCAAACTATACCAATTCCAACTCTATAGAAAAAAGTGCCCAATCGGAGAGTTGGCCCAACTAAAATCGCAGGTGTTTGAGGTTCTAATGAGAATAATTTGATATATTGGTTTCACAAATATGTATATGTAGGTACTTATATGAAATAAGATCATATAATATAATATGTATACCTATGTCAGTCATAATTTGAAAAAAGGAGATAATCAATCTAGCCCTTAATACACGCAATAATAACTATGTAGAATTTAATTAGCTTTAACAATTTTAGCTTGTTCAGTTAGTATCTTATTGAACCAAACTTTCCTCGAAGAGTGTTTCATCAGGAAATTTGACCTTTTTCTGGATCGTTGAATGGCTCTTACCAGTGCCAGGATTCAAAACTGGATGACCTATCAAAGAAAACCTTAATTAACAAAATAACATAATTTAAATACACATTCAAAAAGCATTTAATTTTTTTAATGTGGATATAAGGCAAGTTAATGGCCATTAGATTCAAGCACTGCCAAAAAATAAATTATTCAATTCTATATATTTTATAATATTATCGAAGAAATCTTACGTATCCGGGTAGTAACTTCAAAACTTTTGCTACTTTGATTAACTAAGTCAGTTGTGGTGTTGTGAACCTTAGAAGTACCTTCGTTTGTCTAAAAATTAAGAATTCTATGTATAAAAAAAAATACTTGTCAATTTTAAATGTTGGTAATGACCGATTGCATCTGAAATCCTTGGCGGGAATCATCATCAGCAGCCGTTCCTCTTCCGAGCATATATTCTTGATATTGAGATATTACGCACAATATGGCATAAAACTACAAAAAAAAATCATCCTTAAATATTATATATATATACATACGTAAAGTATACAGTTTGCTCCAAAAAGTGACGTCAATTTTTTTCTGATAACTGCGCAAATCCGAAAATACCCCTTGTATGTTCCAATTTTTTTTTCATTTAGATGTTATGATTAATTTATTATGGCGAATTCTCTGCCAAAGAAACTTTTTTAATAGTTTTTTTTTCCATATTTTTTTCTCGAACATGATCGCTTTGAATCACTCTTTCATTTCATGTGTCAACTACATAATAGGGATGGGTGGGGTTACTTGATTCATGTGGGAGACTTGATTCCCCCATTTCACGAAAACCAGAAATATTACATTATTTTCTATCGGTGGCACTGGTAAACTATGATGTCAGATGACTTGACAACAGTGACATTTTCCAGATTCAAAAGATAACCAAATGGTAAACAATTTAATTTTTCATGGCGCCGAAAGAAATAACCGCTAGTTTTTTTGACTGTCAGAAAATATTTTTTTTTCCAAATGATTCTTATTTCAAGTAAACCCTGATTGATTAGTTTTAGGACTAGATTTAATTTTAATTGGAATGAGGGTTAGGCTCAGTAAAAACAGTAGTAAAAAAGGAAAATACATCAATCTTTAATACGCACATGGACTACAACGAGAAAGAAGTCTATTGTATACAGCACTGCAGTGATGGGATTAAAATCAGTCTAAAATAAATAAGAGTTACAATTTCTTATAATAAATAAGTTAAAATAAAATAAACGCACATGTTTCTTACCATTGACATAAAAATTGTTACTCCAATATGAAAAAATTCTATAACTATGTCAAATATCATTGTTGCTATCCATGGCAACAAAAGGGCTCTCCAGTCCTGTGAAAGTTGTTAATATTTTTAACGAAAATAGAATTCAAAATCAATGTATATTTATAATTCATATTTTACAGCAGCCATGAAAGTAAATAAATGGTTACAATTTTTACATACGGTAGGGTGGGGAAAGAGGGACCGGTTAAGTTTTGAATGTCAATACCAAGATGTAGTGCTGAAAAAAATGGTGGAACACAAAATTGCAACACCCCCAAATCTTTTTTTTTTGTTTTAAAATCAAGCAAAATTTTATCAATCTTTCCCCTATATGTTGAAATTGCAGTTTTCGTTATGAATCAGTGTCGCAAATGATTATTTCTTTTAGAAAAATTTAAATTTTGATGTTTTAAAAACATATTTTCATCAATTTTCGGATAATTCAGAAACACTACAGGGTCTTCGTGGAAAATTTCGGAAATTTCAGAAATATCTGCTTCGAAAATATTGAAATCGAGTTTTTGGTGGATTGTAGCCGTTGAATTGTGGATTTTACAGTCACATACAAACTAATATCCATTGCGTGTGTATGAACATACTAGTATGTTTATGCATGTGATACTGAAATGAACACTGAAACGGTGACTTACCCATACATTCATATATTATTATGAAACTCATTAATAACTACGTTACATTCACATAGGTGTGTATGTTTACTCATTTATATTTATATTCTTTGACACTTTTGAAAATATGTACGTAGGTACATAGTATAATATTTGGCTTTCTATATGTTATAATTAAAATTATATTAATCATGAATAATATAAATATAATTATACCATACAAACCCCTACGAATAGCAGTATTGTAGCTGGCACGCCTACACTAGCACATATCAACAATACCAAGTTCAACATCACTGTGGCTGAAAAAATATGCACATGAATAACTTCATTAGCAATTTTAATTAAAATATTTATAATATAGGTAGATGTTAAATTTGAACATTGCCATCATATCACATACATCACTTTGTTGAAAAACATTTGCATTTTATTGCCATGTAGCCACTTCAAACTTTTGAAACACTACACTGATAAATTATCTAGTCATAATAATTAAAAAAAAAGAAATTAATTAGCAATTAAAGTTGATCGAATTTAATAAACAAATATTGTTATTCATTTCATCAATACAGATTTAAAGTCTCATTGTCAGATATATGTATAATCCAATTAGGGAAAATGGCCCATTGATGCACTTAAGGAATTTTATGTATTTGGATGTTCTGATCACGAATATCAAATCCGTTTTTCTGTAAAACAAATAGTTTTTGAAAAAAATCACATTTTATAGTTTTTTTTTGTTGATTTTCAACGAAAAATTTGCTTTAAAATCATCATATTATTTTTATTTATTAATTTTTTTTTACAAAATTTTCAGAAACTATTAAACATAAGTGTATTTATATGTCAATTAAAAAAAGGCTCTATTGTTCTTACTTTTCGAGAAAATTATTATTAAAAGTGAATTTGTATAAAATAGTACAAAAACATTTAATACTGCAAAAATTGCTGATAATAAAAAAGTTTGAAAGCATTAATCTCAAACTGTAGTATAAAATCCAGTTTTGAAAAGAAATTATAAATCGTATAGATTAATAAAGTAACGCTCGCGTCGAGAATATCCCCATACTAAATTGACGCGTTTTCATACAAAATGTGCGCTCACAGATATTAACATATTTCTTTTATTAAAAAGCGATTTGTACGAAAATAAGGATAGGACATGTTAACTTATCATTTTTGAAATATCGAGAAATATATTTCAAATGGAAATTAAGATTGGTATATTAAAAGGAATGTTTTTAAAAAATATGTGATTTTTTTCATGAAAATTCGTCATAAATCAGCCGAAAGCGATGTTATATATATATATATATAAATTATTTTCTATACGATTTAGTATTAACCATTTTAACGTTTGAAATCAATTTCATGAAAATAAGATTTGAAATAAATTTATAATTTCGATTATATAATACCTTCTATGGAGTTTGAAATTTTATCGAACTTCGAACTCAAATTGTGAGTAAACCAGTTGTTTGACGTAATTTTTAACTTCAAAATCGGATTCTACGTAGTCGAATTAATAATAATATCTTATTTCATTGAAGGGCCATCAGAAAAGGCGAGATTTGTATAACAGTGTAATCGGCGTTAAGAGTTAGATTTGTATGAATACATTTATATACAGTTCCGAAACATTCAAATGACACACGAATATAAATCTTATTCCATTAGCCGTAAGATCCAAATTAACATATTATTTTTTTAGTTTCAAATTAAATGCGGTGCAAAAGATGCAAAGCTGCTATGATTTGTACCGTATGAAATTTATGCTTGAATATTTTCCATACAAAAATTGCAACAGACAGACGTACAAACGTATAAATACGCGTTATTAAAATTATAATATTGATGATTTAAACATTGTTAACAAGGCGTATTTTCATAATCTTTCAATTTCCGCTCAGACCTCTTGCCGAACACAATGTAATGTAGTTTGAAGTACGAAATGGAGCGAAGTTTTTCAGCAAAGACTCATCGATAAATACACTTAAATGTTATAGATTTCAAAAGATCAAAAATGAAAAATACGTATACGTACTACCGGTTATTTTTTTGGGGTCTATGAAGCTGTCAGATTCGGGCTTTGTTTGATTTCCCATTAAATATTTCCTCTCGTCGTACAAACAATGGGTCATCATCAATATAGTCATCAAAAAATATGCCTGCGAAATGTAAACAAAACAAAAAAAAATTAAATGTTGCAGTAGTGAATTCGTGATTTCGCTGTCTCAATTAAAACGCATAAAATTGAAACTATGTTGCTATTTTCTGAATACGTATGTATATTTGAAAATAATATTATTCAGCATTGAAATTATACAAGAATCTTAAAATATGTTGATTTGGACTAACTTTGAAATCTGTTTGTTTAAAAGTCCGGGATCACAAAATTAAGCAGCAGTTCTTTTTGGGAAAACACAAAAGACGACCTTATAAGATATTCAGATGAATATTTATTCAAATTCACACCCGTAACAAGGTTGCTTCATTAAGAAGATAGACATCTTCTACGTACATACAACGAATATACTATAGGAAGACCCTAGAACTAAGGGATGTAAGTTCACATAACCAAATTATGAAGAAGCTAAAGTCAAAGTTGAATATTTTATACAATTGAGAAAATATTGAAATATTGTAAAGTGGTCTGTTAACATATCAATATGCCAATACACAACCTGAAACCGATTACATCGTTATTGAAACGAAATGAATGGACATAGTTGGTGACAATTTCTACATTTGATTTCAGTTAATCAAAATTTTCACTTATACCCCATATATCATCATATACAGTATTAAGTACGCGTTAGATGTTTATTTCGAATTTTCAAACCTTTTTTCGAGATTTATATAATAATATACATAGGTATATTTACTTCGTTATTTATCGACATCGAAACCTGCGTAAACGATAATCTCATTGAAAACCATTTGAATAATTTATTTAACGTATTGTTGTCAATATTTTGCTTATATTAATTTTCCGCAATCGATCGATTTTCTTCGATAATCTTTGCGCTTAAATATACAAACATGTTAAAAAAAGCATCAGAAAATAAGCTTTCCGAACAGAAGAATGATCTTCTATAACCTGTGCATAAATCATATTCCACGTATACAATACATATGTATTGTATTATCAAGATACAAAATTATGATTTAACTACATATAATACATATAACAATTTTCAATTTCAAATACGCGCTTTCCAATCCATGAACGTTTCGATTCACTCGAACTCTACAAATGGGTTTCTAAACTGAAAACGGATCACGTTCAAACCGAAACGGAAAACTCGCATAAAGTATAAATATATCTAATTCATATTGATTTTGACGAAACGATCCCATCGTCGCACAGTGGGACGAGCCTAAGGGCGGGGTTGGCCAGAAAGCTCAAATTAAGTATTTGGGGGTTTACGGGGTCGCTGATTACGAATCCATTATCAAAAATTAAATTTTCAAAATGGCGGAACCAATATGGCGGACACAAACTCTCCAAAAGGTCGAAAACAAAGCTCAAATATTCTGCTCGGGGGTTTATCAGGTCGCTGATTACGAATTCATTATTAAAATTAAGATTCTCAAAATGGCTGACACAATATGGCGGACACAAACTCTCCAAAAGGTCGAAAACAAAGCTTAAATATTTTATTCGGGGGTTTATTAGGTTGCTGATTACGAATTTTAAATCAAAATTGAAATTCTTAAAATGGCTGACCCAATACGGCGGACACAAACTCTCCAAGAGGTCGAAAACAAAGCTTAAATATTTTATTCGGGGGTTTTTCAGATTGCTGATCACGAATTTATTATCAAAATTGAGTTTTTTTATTTGACTGACCCAATATGGCAGACACAAACTTTCCAAGAGGTCGAAAATATCAGAAAACAATAGTTAAATATTTTACTCTGGGGTTTCCGAGGTGGTTTATTATGAATTCGTTGTTAAAATTTTGATTTCCGAAATTGACATGTACTTAATTATGAATATATCCTGAATTTCCGCCATTGATAGGACAAACCATAAGAATGGAAATTTGTAAATACTTTTTACATCGTGAAAATATGAAAAAACCGGAGATATTTTAGAGAATATCTATATGATCGCCGTCGACTGTCGACTTCAAACTTATATCAATTTAATCGTTAACTAATATTCAACAAACCATACAAAATTTGGCCTCCCCTTTTTTGTCCATTTTGTTTTATACCGATATTTATGAAAAAATATTTAGGTCTGTTTGACGCGTTCGTAGACGCGCGCGTCGGATTGTTGCCGCTCGCGACGCGCATGCGCAAATAACAAAGAACACTGAATTGGTACGCTATTATCAATCTGCGGCTCGCAGACCGCATGCGGCCCGGTAAGCGGAACACATTTATATATAAAATATAAAAATATAAATTATTTTATATTTAGTATATCTTCATTATATTCCGAATTGACAATATAATACAAAATAACATGTATCAAAGAATTTGTCTCAAAATCTTGCAAGTTCAGTAAAGAAAATTTAAAGATAAGTGATTTTTAAAATCGAGATGAAATTTTCAACAATTTCAAACAAATCTGGTTCGTAATTGCTGCACGCTACCTTCAATACATAAAAAAAAATGATAATCAGTAAATATATTCCTGTATATGTTTTTTCATATTTCATTTCGGAATATAATGAAGATATACGAAATATAAAATAATTTATATTTTTATATTTTATATATAAATGTGTTCCGCTTACCGGGCCGCATGCGGTCTACGAGCCACAGATTGATATTTGCGTACCAATTCAGTGTTCTTTGTTATTTGCGCATGCGCGTCGCGAGCGGCACCCGAACGACAGCGGAACGGCAGCCGGTGACGCGTGCGCATGAACGAACGCGTCAAACAGACCTAAATATTTTTTCATAAATATCGGTATAAAACAAAATGGACAAAAAAGGGGAGGCCAAATTTTGTATGGTTTGTTGAATATTAGTTAACGATTAAATTGATATAAGTTTGAAGTCGACAGTCGACGGCGATCATAAAGATATTCTCTAAAATATCTCCGGTTTTTTCATATTTTCACGATGTAAAAAGTATTTACAAATTTCCATTCTTATGGTTTGTCCTATCAATGGCGGAAATTCAGAATTATATTCATAATTAAGTACACATATTAGAGAATTTATCGCATTTTTTTCGACACCGAAATGTTATCTTTTCGAAAAGTAATAAGGTTTGAAAGACAAGTCTCACTTTCTCGAACCTGACACCGCGTGAGGTGTCCGGAGAATGTCTCGACTTCCGACTTCGATATAATATGATATTTAGACGAAGGGACACAACAGAAAATGGTTTCAACCTCCACGGTTATCCCTTTAGTCATCCCAATTAAACAAAACCCCCTACGGGACCCTTGATTTTGGGACTTTTGGCCAAGCTTCCCATACTCGATGATCCACCGTGCGTCGGATTCAATTTCGATCGGTTCGATTATTCCAATGATCATAAATTCGATTCGATAGTCGATATCCACACGCCGAATGTGTATTTTGTAAGGTATTAATTCAAATTCTATTGTGAAACAGAGCATTCTAATGGACGAACGTATTTACATTCGATTCCGCCCCTTCCTAGAAAGACGATTCCTTTTCGAGTGTTCGATTCGAGCTTCGAATCCGAATCACAGAAGAAACTCGATTATCCGGACGTTGATCGTTCGAATTTTCAATTATCCGGAACTGCTGATTTGCTGATTTTCACCGAATTTTCCTATTGTAAAATCGCAGACGATTTGTTCAGCGTATTCGGTACAATTTTCTCATTTAAGCAAGTCGTTTCATACTCTCTAATTGCTAGTATAGTTTAAACTTTAAACTTTAGTATTAACTTTAAAGTGTATCCACATTCCTTAAGTTCGAGAAATTGAGGTTATACTGTATTTGCAAATGATACTATTATATATCGCTCGAGTTTCGTTTCTGATCAACTAGGAACGTTGATTTCGTTAAACGGCTTAATCGACTCTCAATAATTTTGTTTGTATAATATGTCGTGAAATCTTTCTAGTGGAAAGTTTACATGTTGCCATTCGTCTTTTCATTGCACTAAGCCATATAATAAATCGACCATAAAAAATAGCGAATCGCAATCGAACAATGCGTGAATTTTGATCCATTTGTATAGACTATTTTCAACAATCGAATAATCTAAATAAACGAACAAGATTTTAAATTTCAACTTTCGTTTCATTGTGATATTTTTTATTATACATCGAGTTGAAATTGAAATCCATCTTGAGCTCAGTTTCAAGTGATAATAAATCAGAACTCAATCGAAGTTTGATCGGATTTACACAAGAAACCGATTAGAGAATGAGTCGCAAATTCAATTATGATTATCGTGTCATCGAACTGGCTGTAAAAAAAAATACTAAGAGCATTTGCATCCACACTCTGACTAATGAACGACTTTTTGAAGCACTCTAAAATCAAGCGAACGAGCAGTGATTCATTATAATTTCATAACTTGAGCCACAAAGCTACTTTAATGGCTTCTAGAGTAGATTCACTGAAAATTATATGTATGTTTGTATCTAACGAAAGCTTAAACGAGAATTCACCAACTAACATAAATATATTTATTTCAATGTATTAAAATGATTGTATGGTGTTTTTCCTGAAATGAGTTCCCCCCAATAAAACTCGAAGAGCGAAATATTCGTATGATGAAAATTATTCTTTAACAAATCTATCTAAATCTATCTAAAATGAATGAAATATAATATAATATGATATCAATGGAGGAAACTAATTCAAACAAAAATGCGATCTGAAATGATGGAACTGTTCTTATATATGTAGTTCATCCGATTGCAACGAATCTTTGATGAGTTATTGTTCACACGTCTGCTTTCAAAATCATTATTATTTTACAATTGAATTTGACGATGTATCAAAGTGAAATGATTGATATTTTTCTGTTCGATCGATTCAAATTTAAAATTAGGCGTTGTCGCTTTTATTTTTTTGATTTTGGAAAATTTCCGAGTTCGAGTCGGAATTTGATTCGATTTCTATCGAATAATTTTCAAGCTGAACAATTTCAACGTCGTACGTTTGTCGCTGAAAGTCGCGTGTCCTGAAAATGCGAAGCCTCTTCGTGTCTGAAATCGTTAAGACTGTTCAGGAACGATTCACTGACATCGATGAATGACTCAAATTCCTACGACAATACATATTGCATATAAGAATTCAGACAGAAATACATTTTAAATAACATCCAACTTCTCTAGTAATACTGAAAATTTTAGAAAAATCCATTTTCGCGTTATTCACAAATGTTTCGATTCGAGGCTTCGAGATAAATGTTTCAGCGACGAGATTGTTTGCTGAACGTTCCTAAAAATGACGCTAGAAGCTGTGATATTATAAATAAATAGAAAGGAACAATCTTTATTGCTTTGAAATACATATTTACGAATATACATATGTACATAAATGTGTTGATATGAGATGTGATGTTCGAAGTGCACTTTAAGGATACGTTCGTTCCTTTCATATAATTTAACACACACATGAAAATCTTTCTATATATGTACATATATGTGCCATTTATCGTAAGAATGGTTTAAGTCTGATTGTGAATGTTGGAAAATGAGTGAATCGTATTTTTTAAATTTCAAAGCACTTGGTATAAGAAGTCATTACTTTTTTGTGTGAAATACTTTTGCTGGATAATAAAGATAAATATTACTAACTAACAATTTTTTTAAGCCATCGGACATTGAATGAATTATTTCAGAAGCCATTCTGATTAATTCTACACTCTTATGCAAACAGATTTACATCCATAGCTTATTATAAACAAAATTTGTGTGTTTGAAATTTCTGAAAAATTGAACAACGAAATATTTCGGAAAGAAATAAATGTGACTTAAACCAATGTTACAACAAAGGTGAAGCATCTGAATGCTCTACGATCGTATATTTTCCTTTTCACAAGTGTATAAGAAAAATAATTCATGAAAAAAAACCTTCCATACTCAATTCGACGTCTGATACGTTACAATTTATTAACGAACACACATTCGCAAGGAAAATCGATATTTTTTTAATAATTCAAGTTTGATTGAATGATACGTTTACATCAGGATAAAACTACATTCGAAATGTAAAATGTCATTTATATTATATTACAAAATCATATTGCGATTGCACATGCGATTACAATAACTCCTCGAGATACGATAGCTGGTTTTTTTTTTCCATTTCACATCCCGAAGAATTACAATAACTCCCTAACGTAAAGGCCTTCTAATTGTAATCGCTCGTTCAAATTGGCGAAAATTCATCGATTCTAGTTTGAATTCGTATCGATTCGAGTCGTTGAAGCGGGAAAATTCTAAATTTACACATTTTCTATGTCGACGAGCGGGTCTCTCGTGTTTTCTTTCTAAGCACACCGTAAATATTCTACCGGCCAATATGAGGTGGTTTCAGACTTCAAATAAATATAAATCTAGACGATAACGGTGCCACGTACAATATAAGATACATTCGCTTCGATTTATGAAGATTCTCTTTCATATAACATGTGAATGCGCGCTGAAAAATATAATGACCGGGTGTATTTTCGTATGAGAAACTAAGCATGTGTACTTACCTACGCATTTTGCGATATTATCTGAAGTCTTCAAATCTGTCATCGTGTCATTTTAATTTTTAATGATCGATGGATGATGATTATGATTATTTTAATTATAATTTTCAAATACACAAATTTTCTTTAAGACTTTTTTTATCGATACGAAAAATTGTTTGCTTAAAAGGGATGTAAGTTGACATCTTTTCATTTTTTATTTAATTTAAATTTTCATATAACTTACATCGCTGTTGAAATAAAGATAAATCAGCACTGTACGAACATTTGAATCGGAATCAAATTTCCAAGTATGCACCAACAACCGGTAAAAATGTTCACATCAGAGGATGCTGCAGCTACGAAATTGAAATGGAAATTACATATCTATTGAAAATATTGTCCGCCTTCCGACTGGGAATTGTCAAAACATCCGCGGTACAGAGACAGACATATATTCGTCTCTTCAAATACTCGACAATCTCACGAATATATGCATATTTAACAATGGAAAAATCGCCGAAGAAACGCTGACAATTTTCACGACACGTGGAGGGCTGCCGGGCTGCAGCCCATTAAGGCGTTCACTAAATTTGACTTTAGTGCAACAATCGAAGAACTAAAACGGTGTCTCGTGTTGTGAACCTTGCAAGAGCATTAATTAGGACACCGTCGAACAAGAAACGAGCAAGTCCCGGTGCAATTTCCGTCCCAGTATGACAATGCCGACGACTAATTGATCGACGATGGCAGACAAAATTGCACAATTTTCGAGAAAAAAAAACACATTTTTTTTTTTTATAAAGCATGTTTATACTGTCGGATTGGATGTAACGTTGGCTGCATTGGTATATGTTATGTTTGCGCTACTGCGATGTCGACGTGCATGGTGAGATTTTCTGTTGAAAGGTGTGAAATGCACTCACTGCTCTATTACGAACTTTCAAATATCCGGACGAGTAAATGTATATATGTATGTATGTATGTAGAGAGGATGAGGTTGGAAGTTCCTTGGGTGAGTTGTTTCGTCACTTAATCGTCGTCTCCAGACGTGACTAAAAGGCTAAAGTATGGCAATGTGTGTCTGATGTTTTAATTGAAATGTGATTAACTCCGTTTCTTGAAAAAAAAAAGATATTTGAATGTAAAAGCGCTTGATTTAGTCAAAACTTTCTAGTGTTTGAAATCTTTCCTGAATATTTACAAGTTACCTTCTCGAGATAATATTATTTTATTTACACATTTAATATGAATAAAAGCATGTTCTACCAAAATAAGAAATTCCACAATCATCAACCTTGTTCAATCTTATAAAGAAGTGTATATTATGTAAAATATATTTATACTAAACACATACATATTATTATATATTTTCATTTGAATTTTGATATTTATATGATAAATACAAACATAATACGAAAATTAAGCTATTTAGCGTTCTTTTGACACCTCGCACATGATAAATGCTAATTAACATTACACTAAAATTGACGCTTTTCCCAATTCGCACGTTTTCAAAGTGAAGCTATACTCGTGAAACTTTATTACAGCAACCATTTTGATTAATTCTATTCCCTAATATGAAACGATCACATCCGTAGCTTATCACGAACAAAATTTACACGTCTACAATTTGATAATTTACAACGAAAATAATTGAAAAAAAAAAAAACATACGATCGTTTTATTTCAATTTTTAGCTCAAAGAAGTTATTATCTCAGAACGACTCAAACAAAAAATTCGAAACATTCGAAAGTAACCGACTGAAACTTTTTCCGCACAGCGATTCGAAACTAACCCCTCGACGACGAACGAAAAATGCTTTCCAATGACATATACACATCTTAACATCATTCATATACATTTTGCCCATGTTCCTCCGGCACTGGGTACTCGATCGGCGAGTGCGCGAAACGTACGAGAGGAATTCGGAATATGATGGGCGAGCAAGCGTGCGAACCGTCAATTAGACGCGGGCGGATCTCGTCAAAGGGACGCATTGTACCTTCGTAATTTATTCGTTTTCCGAATCGATAAACCCCCAAACGCAAAGGGAAAACCGTAAAGGGCACGGCGCGGCGGATGAGTAGGGCCCGCACACGCCGATTCCGGTAATTCCGGTTGTCCGGAATAGGCTTTTTAGAATAGATTGTCCGAAAAGACAGACAGACAGACAGAAAGACAGACAGACAGACAGACAGACAGACGGACGAACAGACACAGACAGACAGACAGACACAGACAGACAGACAGACAGACAGACAGACAGACAGACAGACACAGACAGACAGACAGACAGACAGACACAGACAGATATTTATACCAATCTCATTTTTGAAAAATATTTTAACAATTTTGAAACTATTTCACAAAAATGAAATATTGTGAAAATTACTAACATAGTAACATGTGTTTCGAATTTGAAAATTGCTGAAATTTCAAGCAGAACGAAATCATCAACGGCGTTTTTTTTTTTTAATTAGAGAACATTTCGATTTTCTATTCGATTAAAAAAACTATGTTAGTTTCAAACTCGATTCGATATCGAAACCCTAAGCCCGAACTAGGGGTGTATTGAGTCGAACGATGTTTCCGTTATACGAAATGCCTCTTCTACCGTGAAAATTTCCATATTTTAAATATTATCGTGTCCCGATTTCGGGAACTGTTCTACAATATGTGCGACATGTGATTATTCGATGTGCATGAACACATTCGATTTAAATGCATCTCGATTATAATACACATTAAATTATTATGTATCGAATCGTGGTTGAATTCGGTCAATGTCAAATACAAATCTATCCCGATATGATTTACGCACATAGATTGAAAAATTACGTATATTGCAATCATTCGATATCAAGTGGAAAACTCGTATAATTTGAAATTTGCATGATGCGTTTGACACAATTCACAATGAATAGAATACGAATGACGCCGTGAGAACCCGACTTAAGAAAACTTCGACGACTGAACGAGAAAACGTTTATCGAACGAAACCCAATAATTTATCGGGTTTATTTGGCAATAAAATACGACTTGACGAGATAGGAAATGCACATATGCATAATTCCATACACATTTACATACATTTAACATGTGGGGGAGTCTGGGGAAGGTTTTCCATTTATTATTTTTTGTATATTTAGATGTAAATATGATAATATTATATTATCTATGATTTCATCTGCAAACATGTAAAAAAAGTAAATATGTTTTTATAGTAAATATGACACCTCATATGCTCTTGAAACACCTACACTGTCTCATTATTCAACCCATGACACATTTTTAACGAGTGACAGTTTAAATTATCAGAAAAATAAACATACAATTAAGGGAAGAAAGAAACATATTTTTAGCAGCGAAAATTTCAAAACTGTATATATTTTTTCAATTTAAATAAAGTCCTGAAATATCATTTTGATAGAAAAAAAGAATTCTACCGAAATTGACAACTGCTTTAATCAAACTGAAACTTATATGGATAACGTGAGGTGGAATTCTATAATACTTCAATCATTATTTATCGGTTTGTTTCGAAATTGAATCGAATTTAGAAAACCTGCCCCTATATAAAATCTACCCCGATCTCCCCCAAGCCGTGATCCAATATAAGAGCGCGAAATAAGAAAATAGCGTATTGCATCGTATCTCGAGCGAAAAAGCTTCCTGGCGACCCCGTTTATGAATATTTTATCAATACCACAATCGGAGAAAGAAGCCTTTTTTTAAATATTCGCGAAGCGGACGACATTGACTAATGACTGGTCGCTCCCCATTGTTGCGATGGGAAAAAATAAAATCAAGAATGAAACAAAGGTATTATTATTGTACGTTCAGGGTTTATGGGGATGAGATTTTCGCCAGAGGTTCCGTAGCATCTGAACCGAACTGATAAATAATGAATCGCTCGATTTCGAGTTTTTTTTTTTTTTCGAAGATTCATTATGTCGCTGAAAGCGTAATTTGTTATTTCGAAATGCTCGATACGCTCAGTCTTATGTATATGACGACTGGAAAGGCGAAGGGGTATAAGTGGTATTATGAGTTATGCACAGGAATCGCTTCTATGTACGCTCATATATTCAATGGCGAAATTATATAAACGAACTTTTACCGAGATACATCATCTAATCTCTCTACCTCCTTCTAATACTTATAGGTAACTTAACTTAACTTCGACTTAGAGCGCGCTTTTCTCGAAATCGCTTGTACCCCTTGACCTTTTCAGTCGTCATATATAACGTTAATATCCTGTCTCAAATGACATATGTGTGTACATTTGAATATTTGAATTTTTTCAATCTACTTTTTTACAAAATGATCTTCTAACTATATAATAACGCTATTATGTGTGTGTGTCCATGAAACGCTTGAAAACTGCGTTGATATATTCAACGGGTTAAAGCACAGTCGAAACAATTTAATACTTTAAACAATCGACTCAAAACGAAAAATAATCTGCTCGAATCGGAAAACATTCGACTCAAAATGAAAAAATAATCGACTCGAATCGAAAAACATCGAAACGACACACGATTCATATGAAGCCCGTATCATTTTCGGACACAAAACTCACTCATTCACACACAATACACCAGCTCATCGTCCTCGAAACATCCTCGGCTTCCACCGGACACGGACAAAGGTGACTGACGAAGAAGGGGAATCCCGTCGGCGATTTTTGCGGGAAAATCGACGAATTTTCATTTTCCCTTTCCCTTTGTCGGACGCGCAACAATGGACGTCGAAAATCGCGTCAATATTTGCACGCTCGTACAAAATGAACGTTTCTCCCCAATGGAATCGATTTTAATTCGATATACGAGGCGAAAAAGTGCGATTATTCAGTCCGAATCGAGCCGTGAGGCGTTTGTGCGCGCCGCGTCGGGCTTCGGTGCGACGCTCGGGTCGAGTATTGGCGAGAGTCGAGTGTCGTTTTTCTCGATTGATTTTGAATTTGGTCGATTCGACTCTTTTCGAAACGGTTGTTAAGAATTGATCATCTGTTCTAGTGAATTTGATTTGATATTAATCATTGGAGTTTCTAGTCTAACGATTGCTTTTTCACTTTAAAGTGTATGATTAATTTGAAATGAAAGCATCTAATTATATAATAGTATTGGCGAGAGTCGAGTGTCGTTTTTCTCGATCGATTTTGAATTTGGTCAATTTGACTCTTTTCGAAACGGTTGTTAAGAATTGATCATCTGTTCCAGTGAATTTGATTTGATATTAATCATTGGAGTATCTAGTCTAACGATTGTTTTTTCACTTTAAAGTGTATGATTAATTTGAAATGAAAGCATCTAATTATATGTATAATAGCGTTATTCTGTGTGTCTTCTTGTGAGCCTGCGTGTTCATATAACGCTTTAAAACTGCGTTGATACATTCAACGGGTTGATCGTTAGAACATATATATGTTTATAACGTTTTGCGAACGTTTATCAAGGAAAGCCTTTGAATTTTTCTGAAACATGGTACAAATACAAAGTAAGTGTAGCCATAAAATAATACTAAATAACGAAAATACAACTCTCGATAATTTTCCAGTTAATATTAATCAACTTTCAACGTATTTTTCAACGAAAAAAAAAACTTTTTTTTTGTCGCTGCACATTGCACTTGACAGTTAAGCTAAACTTCGACCTGCGATAACTGAAAAAATATTGAAAATTGCATTTTCGCCATTCGCTATTATTTTATATGTACACTTTCAGTAAATTCCTAATAAGTTTCAACAAAATCAGCGATAGGGGTTCGTGGGGTCTCCTTGTAAGTATGCAAGTTTGTTTTCATCCTCGCGTTGTTTAATCTCGAGCGAATAAGTTTGCCAATTGTAAACGGGAACGTTTTCTAATAGTTGTGCATAACTAACTGAAATTCTTAGCTTTAGAGAAAATGGTTTTCGAATAGTTTCAGTTTTTATGGCGAAAATAAATAAACGGACGATAGGAAAAAATGTCAGCTGAAAAAGCGCGTGTCATTTCTGTTTTCCCAGCAGAAAAAAATCACTTTCGTTTGCAACGCTTTCGCCATACGACAGATGCTCTCAAACGTTTCCCCCCAATACATATTGTATATTACATAATATTAGTGACTATCTTGCGATACAGCAGCTCTCAAACTGTGGAAACAACTATTATTCGAAAAGTAGAATAATAATAATCGACCGACTTTAAATCGCTTCGTTCCTATTTTTGAAAATCCAAGTTCACTTTTCGATCATCAATCGAAACTATATCACCAAATTGAGATTCGAACTTTACACATTAGATCGATCTAAGATTTTCCGTTTCTTAGTCGATTTTCCTAACTTTTTAATAGATTGAGAATCGTAGATTCAGCCTTTAGTGACAGATAGGCAGACGCCTTTTAAAAAAGGACCCGAAACATTTTATGCACGATACATAATATTATATACCTACGATAAAAAAAAAACCCAGGAATTCTACGTGAACTTTTTCACATGACAAACGTCGATCGCACGTTCCGAACACTGATCCGATTTATATCGAAAATACTGCTGATTTCGATAGAAATTCGCAAAATACAAAAAACACACTCGAACCTCGATATATGCGAGGTTTTTTTTCCCCCTTCAATCGCTAAATTCCTCGACTCGGATACACAAAAGGGGACTCGGACACACAATGGCGTCTGAGCTGAACTAATCCTTTTCAGAGTCGTCTTGTAAAATTCCGACTCGCGAATGATAAATATGATGTTTTCGCGAGATTCAGACGCAATACGATATTCGTGTTGCGATCGCGAAGTTTTCTACGCGAAGAAGGTCGTGGAAGGTTGCTCCAGATCGAGTGCTGTGACCGAAGTTCTTTGACATCAGCTGAGGTCGTACAGGATGACCGTTAGTGACACCATAACCGATTTTGAATATTACCATTTCGATAAAAAGCCTTAATTTTCCATGGGACTTTTGGGAATAGTCCCCGAAGCATGAGGGAACTGAAATTGACTGAAGTTTTTCGATGGCTAAATTCTGTCGAATGAGTGTTTTTACATGTTGATTAGAGTTTCAAATTGGAATAGACGAGTATATTCGTAATTCAATAGTTGTCAATCGAACAGTAATAAAATTTAAACACTGATGAAAAATTTTAAAACTAATTATGGTGCAGTTGACATTTAGTGTGCATATATTTTATAGAGTTATCATTGAATGAATTATCACGAACTAAATGAATTTAAATGAACTTGACATATCCGCATCCCAACTTGACATAATTCCTAATCTAATGAATTCAGTGTTTTTTTTTCAATTAAAAATCTAACTTGACCTAATTTTTAATCATACATACATACATACACTGAAAGAAATTTTTAGGTATACGAATGTTCCAAAGTTTACATAAGAAATTTGCACTTTTTTCATAAATTTTATAATATATTGATAACAATGTACATTGTACATTGTACATTGTTACCAATTAAAAAAGTTTTCCATATTGTGCCATAGAATAATGCAATATCTTCACCACTAGCTGAAAACTTTCGCAGCAGAGATCAAAAGACATCGGATTAGTTGGAAGGTCATTAAAATGTAGTTTCGCATCGACCTGTTGACGATTAAAGTTTTCTTTGTTCTTCGATTATTCTCTAGTTGAACGAGTGAATTTATAAAATGCAAACTTGCTTCGAGCGACGAATATTCATCGTTATGAACAAAGTTGGCCTTTGAAGACTGCGCCTTTGTTTCGTATGCTGCATACGCATTCGACTAAAGTGCGATCTAGTCGAACGAATATGAGATAAGACCGATATGGAATATCATTTGAGATGAGGAATATTGTACATTTTCAGAAAATTTAACGAAATTTCAATTAACTTTCAGAAAATGTACAATTTCTACCACATTTGATAAGATCCTATGAACGATCGATTCATTAAAATTTGTATGGATTCGAAGAAAATTCGTACATTTTGGTGGTTGTTGAGAACATTTTGATGAAATTCTTGTATATATATTATATATAGATTTTTTTATAAAGAGAAAATTTGTATTTATTATTATACATGTTTGGATCGAATTGTCGTTTGCTCGCTCATTGCACAAACAGTCTTAAGCTTTGCTTTGTTAAACTTTCGACTAATGAAACGAGTCATGGTTTTTGTGAAATGTATGGCCTCTGAATTGCTTCGGAGAGTTAATAAAGCTTTTTCAACAAAGTTCAGTATTTTTCAATAGGAAGTGATTAAAAATGTTTTTCTAGAAAAATGTCTGAATATTATATATTTCGCTCGTTCAAAGTACCATTCCTCATTTCAATGTTCGATTTCTATCAGAAAATAATCTTTTCAAAATCACCAATTTTTCATTGATACAGGATTTTTCTTTTATTCTGTACACGTGCTTAGAAATTTTCTGTTTTGTAAAGAGAAATAAGCGTTCCCGAAATGCCTGATGACAAGCGAGACGTTAAACATCCACAATACACATAAATAACAATTTTTCTAGAATTCTCAGAATCATTATTTCTCATCAAAAAATATAGAAAAATCGAACCATTTTCGAAAAAAAAAAATCATTAAATAAATCTGAATTCACACGTGTCTGTAATATTCGTATCCATGGTGAATAATATCTCATTTTCTCTATTAATACGTACATATTTTCAGTTCTATCTTACAAAATCCCACATAGAAAATAATGAGTACACCGAGTGCTTTGAAATTAAAATCTCTTTTTTTTTCAAAATTCAGTTCTCAATTAACGAAACTTTCGCCAGCGATTCAATGGAAAGCGCATCGAAACGAGCTGAAACTTTTACCGCGAAAAATCCCGGGATATCCTCGTTTCCCGGGAAGTTAAAACAACGAACCCGTTCGCGAAAATTCGACGAACATCGTTAGTGAAAATCTGACTTCGGCCGTGACATCGCAATTACTATATGAGCGGACAAAACGAAAGCCCGATAATGGCCACGAATCGATTTTTCCTCGGAAAAACTGCGACGAAAAAGAATGAAAATTGCGCTAATATATATCGAGGACCCTAGAAGGCGAACGGTATAAGTGGCAAATTTAAATAGCTGGAGTTGAATACGAAAATCGTCTTTGAATATGTCCGTTTGTTTTCTTGTACAAATGTTCGATGAACTGTTTCAGAATATGTATCGACTTAGGTAAATATGAATTATCAAGTGCATAAAGTGGTTAAACTTCACTTTTTGAAGAAAAAATAGATTTAAATGTCAGAGCAGTAGAAGTATTCATAACTTTTCTTGTGTGAAATGTACTCTATTTAATGTTAAAGTTCGTTTGACCAATGAACAATAAATCATTTATTTCAGATATAATTTTAATTAATTCTGCTCTTTGAAATTTGCATGTTAAATACGTCATATAAATGAAATAATGAACGGAATCAAATGAATTTAGAAAAATGCATCGAACATGTTTAATTGTTTTATGGAGTTAATTACTTTGTGCACTGAACAGTTCATATATCATCATATCATTTAATAAATTTCCGATATTCATTTTTAATATAATTTCTGTTCAAAGTTTGATATGACATTACCATAATTTGGTCAAGTACATTTGTACTCATTGGTTTCAAGAGTCATAATGTGTGCCCTTTGTTGCGACAGTGGTGTAAGTCCACTTGTTTTCATTCCTAAATATAATATTTTACTTCGAATTTCGTAAGACGAATAAAAAAAAAACAATTAAAAAATTCTTTCGACTTAAACTTTTAAAATTTCAAATGCATTATGATAATTTACATCGATTTTAACCAAAAAAAAATAAAACGACCAACTCATTTATATTTTTCAATTTGCGAACTTACACCACTGCTTCATTAAAGTACACATATACAAATATATAAATGGGAAAATAAAGCTGGCGACACACCCTCCGTTATAGCGTTTGCTATAAATTAGCTGTCGTGGGAAGCGTTGTATTATTTGTGCGATATACATTTATGCCTGCGAGGAAAATTTTAACAATGCTACGAAACGATCGACTTATCTCTTGTTGATTGTCGTTAATTGCTTAATTTAAATATATTATATCATTATACGGGGGTGGATTGTACGAGAACGAATCACTTGTTCGTTTTTTGTATTTTCGTTCGATTTATTTTCTTCCGATCACAGAAAATTAATATGCGTAGATTTGTATATTCAAAATTGTATAGAATTAATTTTCTAATTTTCAAAAACTGTTCTACTGCACTACAATCGACTATTTTAGAATACGTTTCAATTGAGACTTTTCGAAATATAATTTTAATTTTTACATAAATATATTTAATTCAAAATTCTTACCATCGAATATGCACCGGATACATAGCAGCCTGTCCTCAAAGATCTCCAGCAGCAGCAGGACCTCAAAATTGGCTTCCGAAGAGGCATCTGAGCTGATAGTCCTCAAGTACCTCGCTTCTAAACATTCCAATTGAAAATTAAATAGATTATAATTATAAATGAAATAATTCAATAATGTACAAAAACGCTATTATGCAATAAGAAACATTAATACAAAACATTTGGATGGAAATTAATATCTGTGATGAAGCATCCTATCAATATTGATGGGCACTTTCACAATATACAAACGGCATACTTGTGTCATTATTGATCGACTAGAGAGCATTTTGAATCATTTGAATTCCATTTTCTTTCAACTTTTTATCAAAATGCAAATAATAAGCTCTATTATTATATTATTAGATCACGATTGTAATGCATCAATTTAGTCGTAATTTTCATTCGTTGTTTTCTACGAGTGCACTTTAAGAGAATTTCCACGATAATTCGAATTGTCTGGAAAAAATAAAGTGGAAAATTCTATTATGGGTACACGAAGAAATAAGCTTTTTCATTCGAACAAAAAAAAATGGTTTCGACGTAAGTGTATCATCATCATAACCGATACGATATGAACCGTAATAATCGATTCATATGTAAATTTAACAGTTCATTTTCTTACATTTTTCGATCGACATACGGATGATTCACTTGCCATATCGTTCAACTCAATTTTCATCATCGAAACATTTAAATTCTTTCATGAAAAAAAAAAACGGAGTTAATCGATTTGGCAAATGAGTCGTCATCCATGTGTAAATTTCATACATGCTCTTTTTCAGTGCTCGACTGAAAATTACTCGAGCTTAAAATAATATTTGAAATATTTTCATATCACCTCAATAGCGCAATTTCGCATATTATGAAAATATATATAATTTATTACATTATATATAGAACGTATCAGTAGTGAATCCATAACTTAGCTTGCTCGTAAATGCGAATTTTTTATAAATAAATAGAAAAGAGCAAAATCACGAATTCACTGCTGACACGATCTCACCGTAGCACGTACAAAAACACTCACAAGAAATCGTTTCCATCAGCCAGTAGCGAACTTGACATTTTCAAAGGCTTTAACCGTCTCGCGTTTCAAAATGTCGTATTATCGTATAATATAATATAATGAATGCAAAAAACTATTCCAAAAAAAACAAATGAACGTATGATAATACTTTGAATCCATTTTAATTACTGATGAAAAAAAAATGAGCGCTTTTAAGCAGGTGCGAAATATTGATTGTTTCAAGATACAATTACGATTGAGTAAGAATCAACTAGAAGCCAATCGACAACAATCTAATATAAATCGTTACTTTCGTCGAATTTTCCAATAAATTTTCATATTGTCAGTATTTTGAATAGCATTAAATTAGTAATTGAAAATCTATCTGTGATCGAAATAGAAATTCCCATCGAACTATCGTCAAATAGGTCATCAGTGGCCTGTTTGATGATTTCGAATGACCCATTTGGGATCCGCTAATATGATTTCGTATCGTGAATGTATTAAAATATCACACATGTACCTATGTTTGTCCTTTTACCGAATTATGCGTTACAGCGTTTCAATGATAGCACAGTAAATAATATGGAAAATTGAATTAATGTATGTATAAACACAAAAACAAACGCATGAAACATACAAGTATTCCAATTTAATACGAATAATATTCATTTGGAGTCAAATATTTCGAAAATTTGATCGAATCGTTTTATGATGTATATTGAATAGAATGGTTTGAATCAATTTTAAAACATTCGATTTGAATCGGATAGTGCTCGATTCAACTTTGTATTTGTTTAGTTCAAAGTAGAATACTGGTAGTTGTGAAAAGTTTTGATTGGTTGAATGTATAAAAACATTCACGGATCTCTCGGCACTTTCATTTCATCAATTTCGACCTACATACGCGAATAAAAAGGTTTCAAAACAAAACTCAATCCCATTTCCATACGAAAATAGTAAAAACTAACAATCAATCCGAATAGAAACGCATCCAATCTCCACAACCTCAACTTAATCGAAAACCATTCAAACCGTGAAACTGTTCATATGCACTCTGCGGAAACTGCGCATATTTGTATGACGACGAAACAGGCCAAGAAGATCAAGTGGAATTTTTTTTCTAAATATGTTCATGTGTTATTTAGCGAAAGGATATTAACGATTTCGAAACCTGTGCGGATATACTTATTTTCACATATCCCTCTTCTAATACACATAAGTCCATGCTCAACTTTGAGCAGATTTTTATAAAGATCGCTTGATCCTCTTGGGCCGTTTCGTTGTCATATATAATAAAGTGCACATGTGGAAATGACCTGAAATCTCTCGTATCGCGATTGCGTTTCGAAAATTTTCCGATTTCCTCCGATTCCATACGGAATAAGCTTTTCCTCTAACTGATCGGAAAAACACTTGTTCGGCTTATTTTCATGAAAATAAATAATGAACTCGTGCTTTTATTTTCAGCTCGATCGACGTGTTTACAACTGAACTTCGGCTAATGCTTTTGAGGGTTCTGAAAAAGAAATTTTCGTCGAAAACTTTTCGCGATTAAATATCGATTCGGTTTCAGAAATGAGCGAGTAGCGAAGTTCGCGTTTCGTCAGGTGTATAACTTTTCATGGCAGTAATAAAAACAATATTTAATGAGTTGAGTCATTTATACGGTTGTTTTTTCGTTTGAAATTCATCCTATTGCTAAATGAAAATTAATGTATTCTAGTTATATTCAACTGTTTACAAATGAAACATATCCTTTTGCAAAAGAAATTCAAATGAGATTCATCATTCAACAATTGTCATTCACAATAAAGATATGTGTGTTTAATACTTTGTACCTAGTTTACACTTAATTTTATGTATTTACTAATTTTATAGCGTGATTAGAATAGAGTTTACGTGTTGTGAAAGTATGAGATGACGTGATACACAATAAAATATATGAAATCAGAATAATTACAAAATATGCATATCGTTTGCAATATTAAAATTTATTTAGCAAAAAGATTAAATTTAATTAGAAAAAAAAAAGATTATTTTGTAGAATAAACCAATCGAAAAATTAGACTGCGATGATCATTTAATCATCATCGAATTATATCACAGGAAGATAAACCAAACATTCGATTCGCATTAAAATTAATACGCGATGCAATCAAAAGTTACCCAGTTCGCTTAAAATATTTCACATAAACATAAAAAAAATACTCATCATACAACGCAGATTTCGCATTTCAAACGAAAGATCGCAAATTTTCTCACCTGTGTATTAGATACAACTCGAATTTCGTTTAGATTTATAATTCAATATCTTTTCAATTGTATATTCAAGCTCGAAAGTGCAGTTTTATCGCAATACATGACGAAAAGTACTCTTTTCCGAAGCTGAAACTTTCGACTTCGTAAAGGAAACACTCTTAAGCTTTCGCTCAATGCTGGTACAATTGTTTTGAATTTGTTTGGAAAAACATCGTCAACATACGTAGACGCTGATGAGGATGTCACGACGACCTTTCCGCTCGAGGGTTGACTGGCAACTGACTCGTAGCGTCGTAGCTCGTAGCTACCCAGTGACCTTTCTTTATATACATACATAATATTATTCGTATCAGATTATATTCGCTTCGAATGACACCGAAACGGTGTCTAATCTGAACCGTTAAGTGCATGAAAGTCGAAAATAGAAGTCCCATTTGACAAAAAAAAATTTTTTTCAGAGTAATAATAAGCTACTGTCTGTTGATAAAATTTTCGTTACAATTGAATGTTAAAACAATCGAATTATTATAATTTTTAAATAATATTTTTTTACATAATAATATTTTTTATAATACTGTAACTGAATTATATTCAGGTTTGATTCAAATATTTCTTACCAGCTAGCTATGTGTATTTACATTGATATATTCATGTGAAAGGAAGCGAAGCAATCGCACTTCCTCTATCACTACTGAAAAGGCCTACCTCATCTACAGGCTACATCTTATGTAGTGCCACCATACAGCGACTGAAACGGCCAAAGGGTACGAGTGACTTTGCGATGATTTTGATTTCGAGGATTGTATACTTTGTATTAATGGGTAAGTAAATCTTAATGAAAGGTTAAAAGAAAACAAAAGCATAGCATTTTCATTTTATTTTTCAATAAAAACATTTCATTCATTAAAAAAATAACAGAATCAGCAAGTTCTAATAAGACAATTTACATCAATAATTAAAACATCGTAATTAACCTCAATCAAAATTACAGAAAACCATTTGACTATGCGAAAATACTTATATACACATAAATGCATTTATATAAATTTTTCATTCAAGTTTCTTAAAACGAAACTTTACAAAAATCATATAAACAAAATTGATTTTTATGGATCTAAACAGCCATTTTTAAAATTAAAATTAATTGAAATTATTTACATGTACGCATAACATAAACAAATATCTAAATGACAAATTAGTCGATTTTGCATTCACAAATAACCACCTAAATAATATTACAAAAATATAATTAGAATTAATTGCATAAAGATTAAAAACACTTCAATAAATAGAGTAAATAGCTAGAAGTCATAAAAGGAATAGCTACATAATTATTTTTCTTTATTTATAGCTAAAATAAATTCTTCAAGCTTTTCTTGAATATGACGAACTTTTTCTGAAAGAAAACAGTGAAAATTTAACATGATTCGAAGAAATTCAATACATATATTACATGACAGTTTTTCTTACTCAAGTCTTCAGCGAGTGTTACTCTTCGCCCAGTTAGGAGTTGCTTTTTGCGATCAGAATCTTGTGAGTATTCTTCTAATATATCCTTCAATTCTTTATCTAAACGACGAGCTGAAAAGAAGTAATAAAATTTTGAAGAAACTTGTGTTATTCTTTTAAATAAATCAAAGTGTATTGTAAAAGTAACCTTCTCTATTTGTGATTTGCTGTCTCAATGCATTTGCAGTCATTTTCATCATTTTTCGAATTCTCCAAAATAGAATGACATCGCTACAATCCATCTATAATCAAAACAATATCTAAATATACGTATTCAAACACAATTTGGAATAACAGAATTAAAAGAATCAATTACATCAGTTTCAGATCCTCTTTGCGCATACAAAAAGTAACCTTTTCTACAATCATATGCTCGAAGTAACGCTTGTTTCAGGAAATGTCTGAAAAATAAAGATAGTGTAAAAATATGATTGATAAAAAAAAGTGCAATAAAAACGCAAAATGGAAGGGGATGTTGCAATGCTCAACTTACCTTCTATATACGTGATGCCATGTATCGCGAATGTAATCGGAATCAACATCAAAACTTTTGTTTTGCAGGGTTTTCCTAATGGCTGCTAATTCTTCATATGAAAGTGTAGGAGGATGCTTATCAGTGCTGCCGTTTCTCGAATGGTAATCCTGTCGGAGAATATCTTCTAACTGTGAAATTGTAGCTTTCCTACGTTCATGTTCGTCATCTGTGTACTGCCAATACATCCATCTGATGAAAAAAATAATAAATGAACATCCATACTCAAAATTACAATTAGCTAAACTTAAAAGATGTATTCGAACCTTTCTTTGAAAGAGGGGCCAGTCATTTCTTTCAAATTTTCTTCAGTGATTTTCAGAGATTCATTAACAGACTGCTCTAAAAATTGTACTGCTTCATCCCAGTGACGTTTACTGCCTAAAGCGCGATCTTGAAGCGCATTCAACTGCAATACACGAACCATCTCCGAGGCTTTGTCTTCCCATTTGTGTCTAAAATAACATTGGATTCAACACATCCATTTTCGGAATCATTTCATTAAATATTCTGCTAGACTCACCTACGAACAGCTTGTTCAACAACAGCTGCTTTCAGATTATCAAAAACATCATCATGATTCGAAGAAAGCTGAGCTTTTCTAAGGAATTCCTGGAATTCAACTTGAACAGCTTCCCATCCACATTCAACAGACCTTTGGTGAATCAAAAATATGATGAATAAAAATTGATAATACAATTAATTAAACAATAAATAAGAAATATTTAACATACATTCCGGGAAGACTTTCTTCGGCCCATTGTTTCAGTTTTATGTCCACTGTCGTATTAAATGTGCCTAAAGCAAAAATCAATTAGTAATTCATAATATATTTTGAAAAAATTTAATTTCACATGGATTGCTCTAACTTGTATTTGGTGTCATAGCAGCCGGTAGATAAATATTTTCAAAGACATGCATTTTGGTTCTTTGCCATAAGGTGTCCAGAAGACGGGTTTCCCACACTTGAGGTGCAACCATTGACAAATTTACACTTTCATCCAAAATTTCTCCACGAGCCCGTTCAAATAATTCATCGCGATCCAATTCTCTGATCCTGTACAAAAAATTACATATAAAATTTGAAGTCGAGTTGAAAAGAAGTGAACAATAGATATTAACGAACCTGGGATAGTTATTTTTCCATTCAGTTTCTAAATTGAATCTCATTGCTTTGAAGGCATCTGCTTGTTGCTCGACTGAAGCTAGAACCATTTTCCAAAAACAGTCTGCTACAGCCATCGACAAATTTCTTGTTGTGAGTTGACTCGACATGATAAGTCCATCCCTATAAATAATTTCACTGTCAATTTCCCTTAATCGAAACAAATATAAACTAATGATACAAAATGCAGAAGTGGGTTTTCAAAACGCACGCAAAAATTTTCATCGCAAGCACACAATATCAGTAATAGGTCGCATCATAGCAAGCCAAAAAATAGTGTTTCCTTAATGACAGATTGATTAAGAAAATGTTTAGTCACTTTGCAATGAAACATTACTTTTTGCTATAGATCGAACTGGAATATTAGAGTTTGAGTTTACTTGAACAATTTAGAATTCCTGAAGAACTTTTCTTCATAGTCTTTGATCGTTTTAATGGAATCATCTTTATGTCCACGGCCAGTCACAACAGCAAAATAACCAAGAGCTTTCATTGGAAATAGTTTACCGGAAAGTATTTTTCGAATCTGAAAACAATTGGTAATTTCAAAATAGGTTTTTAAATAAATTTACATTGATAAATATCACTAATCAAACTATCTTACCCTGTTAGGATCAGCTAAATTTTCTTCAGCCATATCCACTTTTGTGAGGACAAATATTGTTCTTTTGCCAGATGGATCGCATTGAGATACAAGATCAGTGACATTACTTCTTTCAGCATCCACTGAACCATCCTTTAAGATTTCAGAAACATAATACTCATTACACCGCAAATCATTAATACATATGTTTATGATGAAAATAATTTTACTTGTATGCAGAGAATTATTGCGTTGGGATTATTCATATAATCTTGAGTGATTTTTCTTATAGAATCCTTGGTATCCGATGCCATATCTACGGTTTGTGTCTATATGGAAATAGATTTGATAAAAATGCTAAATTTATATAAGACTGAAATGTGATTTACAATGAATATTACCGATATTATTCCCGGTAAATCCACAAGAACCATCCTATTCAATCCAGGACCTCTCACAGACATCGAAATAACATCTTGGGATACAGTTCGGCCATTTCGAACACTATTACGCATTCTCAATTCAACCTCCCTAGAACATGTGAAAATGAATTGATTTAATCTCAAGATGCCTCAAATTGTGAAAAGAATGATTTTTAAATTTATACCTTCTAAGTTCAGCCAAATCAGATTCTTTTGTGAGGTCGAATTCCCTTGAAGAGTCACGAAACTGGGCAACATGGTAGGGTCCTTCAGATAAAGTAACCTTAACTGGAGCACTTCAAAAATAATAATACAAGTTAAATTTAACGTATTCATGCGAAAGAATAAAGAATATGAAATGTGCACTGATTACCGTGTCATCATTTCACCTGCTCCTCTTGGAAATATTCGAGCCTGAGCAACCATTTCGAGAACACTGGTTTTCCCAGCACTTTGGTCACCTACAACGACAACTCTAGGCAGTTGATCGGTGCTTCCTAGTCCACCTCCATAGCCAGCGAGTTCGTCTAATACTTCAGAATACATCTCAATAAGTGATTTCTGAAAAAAAATTAGAGAATTATTGAAGAACAAAGAATCAAATATAACTGTTTGAAAGTTATATCTTACTTTGGTTTTTTTCAAAGCAGCTGTACTTCTACCACCACGTAACAATAGATTTTGTTTTCTTAAATCTCGGTTTTCATTTTCCAACTCGTCTAATTTACGTTGATAGTTGGCCTGCATTTGCATCATTTCTTCATACATGGAATTTGACATTGAGTTTCCTAAAATATCGATTGGATTATGTTAAATGTGTATGATACAATAAAAAAAAGAAAAAAAACGTTATAATATACCATTTGAACTATTTTCTTTGGCATACAGTGTACTGGTATTGACAATATTTTCTTTGACATCTGAAAAATAAAATTTTATATACGTGAGATGAAAAATATTTTGAGTGAACTGTATCTATTTAGAAGATAATATCAATAGATATGTATTCTAATTAAATATAAGGTTTTTATCACAAAATCAATTATAAGATGTACATAAAAATGTATTGAGTAATAATTTATAGTGAACAATCAAACAAATGAAATTTCAACTTTTGGAAGAATCATGTTATAGGTAAATACAAATAATAATGTAAAATGGATTACATTTTTTGAATGATTTTCAACCACATATTGACCTTCAATGAATATATTTACTTTATAAGTGAAAATAAAAAGAAAACTTAAGAAACCTAACAATCGTCAACTTGAAATACACAAACAGGTAACAAAATAAATAACCATATGAATGAGCCCAATTTAATGTTATTTTATATTGAATGGTATAATTTTATGTTTTTCCATATTGTGTATTTGATGTGAAAACTTACAGTGACAAGCAAAAAATAATGAACAATAATGACTAAATTTCTCAATTATGTTTTGGAATGTCAACAAACAATACGCACGTTATTGAAACTTCTTTTAAATTACATTTATAAGATGGGCGATTAAAACTTCATATAAATTTGATACTACAAATAATTTAAATGATTACCTGAATAGATTTTTGATATTAACTCTACACCCTCAAGAACACCTGGTAAGAAAAAAATAAACATTTAAAAAACAAGTAAAAAAGTTTATATTTATTTCGCAATTATGTAATTCTATCAATGTATAATTTTATATCTTCAAGCCCAAATTAAAACAATCATATGAATCAATAGAAAAATGATAGTAAACTTTATATTGAATTGTACAAAATTTTCACGATAATAATCATTCAATAAAATGTTCACCATGATTATAAAATTAAAAAAAAAACGTTAACAGAAAAAAATGTGATAAAACGTTTTCCGAAGACTAAATTTAAAACTTTTTAAAACTCAAGAAATGTAATGCATGAGAAAAATCAAGCCATTCAAATTAATCAAAGATTATTTGAAAAGATTAAGAAGTATTTAACGGAAACACAGACAATTAAGATTAATCTTTAATCACTTTTTTTACATTAATAATTGCGTGTATTTCTATATAAACACAAATGATAGGTATAAGCAACAAAATAAGCAATAAGTGAAAAAAAATATAGCTTTTTTTTCAATATTTCAGAACACAGTTACTGTCAATCAATAAGCAATATGAAAAAAATCACTTACCCTCGGTATTATTATTTTTCTTTTCAGCAGCTTCAATTGCATTTTCCCATCTTTCACCGAACCATTGCTTAATTTCATAATATTTATTTTGACTAAGAGCTTTCAGCCTAGGATCTAAACAAAATTGACATTAACATTTCGTAATTTCAATAAAATTTGTAAAAAGAAAAAAAATAATAGCAACCTATTTCAATATTATCTTTGATATTGTCCCTCATAGAAATCAAAGTACCAGTCATTTTATTTAATTTCTCAGCATCGGGAAGAACATTTTGTAACCAACCAAGATCGGGCAGATTTTCTTGCCATTCGGTATATTTCTGCAAAAAATTAAGTTACATCCAATATAAATAGAAAAACATAAATTCAAACAAATTGTAATAAAGGATATACTTTTTGTAAGGTGACACTGCCACCAACAGCACCACCAATGACCCAATATCGTAACTTCAGCACATTGCGAAGTATTTTAGCAGCAAACATTGTTGTCTGCGAGATGAAACCTAATCGAAAATAAGAAAATGGCATGAAAAACAAAGTTCAGTCACTTATTTATGGTCACATGTAATCAGAAAGAAATGTACTTAAAGGTTACACATGATAGATCGAGTAAAGAATCTCACAGTCTGCTATAATATCAATATAATATTCTGCTATTTTCGTATGGAAACTAAAGCTTACTTTATCTGTATGACAAATAGATTTTAGTCTAGGTATTATGATGAAAAGGACCTAGATATTAGCAAATACAAGGTATGGTTATGGAAACAGTCCAAGGTTAGGTAAATATCAAAATGGAATCAAATACAAACATATGCCTATCAACCTATTGGACTTTAGACTCATAATGTTGACTAAACCATTCGATATCCTTTGGATTTAATAATTTGATTAATAGGATGATGAAAACGGCTTTAATTAAATCAGCTTAAAAAGACTTCACACATGGAATATTCTAGGCATTTAACCATATTAATCCAACTATAATAGAATTTCAAAGCAGCAGAGACATATAATTTCATGTTTTGATGAATAATAACATTAAAAAGTAAACAATCGGTAAGGAATCAGATTCGTTCGGCTAAAGTAATATTATGTCATACCAAGAACAAACATAACCTAAACGACAATGTGAATGGGTTAAATTCGATTTTTTCATATTTAAATGGGAGTCTGTACACTAAAGAGAAAAATAATAACGAAGGACGATACATGTCAACTACGATGAACGAAATAATGAGGTTGGAAAGGAATTCAGCTGTGCTATGTTCAAAATATCGATGCGGAAGGAATCATTAGTCATTCGAATTTTAAATTTTTAGAGAAAGAACGCGTGATTAGTTTGTTTAATGAATAAATAGTTAAACTCTAACCTCAAAGACTGATAGACTATTTGGATGATCCTGACATGGAGCAAACGACGCCTGAACTGAACTGAACCTATCAAATCACAATCAAGTGACAGCCGTTGTTACCAACGTGACTTTATCTGATGAACTTAATCATAACATATATGAGCATGCACATATAAAATACGGAAAGACTTCATTTTTTGAAAAAAATCCGTGAAACGAAGTGAATTGAGACGAGTTGTAAATCATTTAATTATACATAATTTATGTATAGTATACTTGAAGTTTAATTGAGTTTACTCTGTCAGTATTTTTTTGAAAATACGATTTTCCAAAAATGAATTATAGGCAAAAAAAAAAGAACGGATCAAGTTTTTATAGACTCTCTTATATTAGATGACATTGGAAATTTTTTCGATAGTTTCGTCCCCATTCAATCTATTATCTCTATTCACCCAATTTGACGATTTTCTGTTTCAAACATCCAAAGCGTTCATCCACGGTGTGCGCGATGCTTAACAAAATGCGCATTTAGCCATACGATAGTGTAGAGCCGTCTCAACGAATCGAGTGCGTCCGCGGTGTGCGTGTTTACGATGGCAGCTGCCGGCGGCCGATGTGATGAGCTGCCGTAGCGCTCGGCCCGCAGCCGCCCAGTCCCCTCGCGCCTGCGACCCCGGCAGCGCGAGCCGCGGGCGCTCCGCCTCGCCATGCCGATCCAGGCGCCGCAATGGACCGAGTTCTTGAACTGCCCCGTCTGCTACCGCGACTTCGGCTCCCCGCCCCGGCTGCCGATGAGCCTCGGCTGCGGGCACACCATCTGCAAACAGTGTCTGACCTATTTGCACAGGAAGCAGTGCCCCTTCGACCAGGTGAGATGGGGCTGCGCACCCGCTGATGTTTAATTGGCGTGACGTCACCGAGCGTCGCATCTGTCAAACCGTGGCCCTCTTCTCGGAGGGGCGGGTTCTTTCGATCGGTTCATGGGTGTTGCTTGAAATATTTTTGTGTTGGTCGATATCCTCAAAGGACAATGTGCAACTTTCTGTGGCGAGTGGACTTCACATTCAACATATTTGAATATGATAATAATTAACTCATTGTTATCCTAAAATCTAACTATATAATAGCACTATTCTTTGTGTGTATGTGTACGTGTAACGCTCTAAACTGCTTTGTTATATTAAACAGCTTGATCTCTAGAATTTCTATAATCGCATTCAAGCCCAAAATCAATGTATTTCATGAAAAAAAAAATGTCCAAATCTATAGGTTTCGTTCACCCATAAACATAAATTAGTATGAAAATGGAATGATTTAAAATATATATTCCATGGAAACCCTAAATCTACAATGATTTTTGTCAGTAAAAAAATTCTATCCAATGATATATAATTTCAATCTATTAGGTAGAAGAGTGTTATTACACATCATCCTTTGCATAAAATATAGTGAATCTCTTCGATGACTCCAAGTTTTGTTCAGTTTGGATATCTTGGTTTCAACTCCTTTAAAGAAATTGTTGATTTAACTTCAATGGTTGCTAGTTTGCATCTATCTCGAGGCTATCTCTTTAAACCTATAATTCTCTAACTCTCAGTCCTGAACCACAAGAAAGGCATTCAATGCACATTATGTCATGTCAACATGTGAACACTTCAAGCGAAACCAGTGTTGTTGTAACCATGTATTGATCTGACGCCCACCAAACTCTCATGTGACCCAAACTTTAATGTTCTTGAAAAATCATTACATTCAGATAGTTAAATAAATAGTTAAGTCGTAGCATGAACTCCCAATCTTGTATGATCTACACTTCTCTTTACTTTAACCTCTCTAGGGTTCATTCTATGTAAATTAATAACTGTTTCACACTAACTCCGAAGTATCAATTCCCTAATTTCGAAAAACGAACAAGAACATGTATCCCCTTTAAAAAATCACTTTGACCTCATCGAACATTGTGCACTTGTGAATCTACAACTTTGAAGCGGTTTCTTCACCTCTGCTTAAAAAACGATACAAATTTAAACTTAACAGTCCTCGTACTGAAATCTGTCAAAACAGCCACCGACAGAAACAAATACTTCAGTTCATATAACATTACATACATCCATCTGTCACCCAGATTTTGATAGTCCTTTGTCGGAGGAGAGACTGTAATTGACTAATTACATGTTTGTATTTTCACGAAAATTCAATAGTAGAATATTCAAGATCTGATTTAGTTTCACCTTCTGACCATAAAATTCATATTTTCATATCCATGCACTTTTGAAATTTTCATTTATAATACTATAAAATGAGAGCTTTCTATCTCTAATATTAAATAAGTGCAAATATTTTCATATTTATAGATAACACACATCAGAAAAAGATAATATGTTTCATTTTTAATGTCAAAATTAAAAAAATCCTCATTTATGCTTGCACCAAATTATTCGAATAATTCACCCTCTTGTGTTTGGCTGAAACGTTCCTGTTATCAACCATGTAGCATGCTCTTGGAAATTTTTGCCATTCTGATGAGCATTTCCATAAATCTCAACTTGCACACTTTAAGTGATGACATCTGAGAGTAATGCGCATGTGTCATTTTCAAACTTCATACATGTGCTCTGTCGTTAAGCATTTCTGTACATGCTCATATTACTAAAAAGACACCGTCAACTTTTACGAACATTTTAACTCTCGAGTTGATGAATTTGAACTAGAACCATCAAAAGACTAGACCTTATAGTATCTATATAAGTTGATTATTGAATTGAACTAATAGCTGGTTCATATCAAACTCGTTTTTCCAATCATTTACAGATAAATTTCCCATCTCCAAATGAATACAAGTTATCTTCAATTGTAATACTAATATTTCACTATATACAGACCATAAAATCAAAATTGAATCACGATTTTTGTGTCCCACTGTCATATAAACCTAAATTTTAATGCAACCACTGCATACCTCGATTTTAAAATGTTTATGCAAAAAAAAAAAAAAAATAACATGTTTATCCAATTGGCAAGAAATATTAGAGCTCAATAGGTTGCAATACTAATATTTCACCATATACAGACCGTAAAATCAAAATTGAATCACGATTTTTGTGTCCCACTGTCATATAAACCTAAATTTTAATGCAACCACTGCAAACCTAAATTTTAATGCAACCGCTGCAAACCTAGATTTTAAAATGTTTATGCAAAAAAAAAGCATTTTAATGCAACCACTGCAAACCTAGTTTTTATAATGTTTATGCAAAAAAAAAACAATAACATGTTAATCCAATTGGTAAGAAATATTCGAGCTCAATAGGTTATAATACTAGATATAACAAAATATTTCAATTCATGTCATTTTCACACATGTTTTTTCTGTATAATTAATATTAAACCTTGATTAAATTTAAATTTACAGACAATTATATACACCGATATAGAAAACTTGGTGGTAAACGCTGCCCTCCTGCAATTAGTAGGAGTTCCACCTCCAGCTCAACCACAGCATCCACCAAATATACGAGCATTACCAGAAGAAGATAGACGATTGTACGACCTGAGCACTCAGTGCATCGAAGAACTTGCACTATACTTGAAGTATAATGGAAATGGTAATATTTACTTTTTAAATTTAGCCAATCTATTAGAAACTTAACACATTTCTCATAAAACTGATTCATATTCAATCTCCATAAATAATGAAACACATCAAATTATAACAGAGTTTGTCGTATTTTATCATTTCTTCAATGAAAAAGATTTTAAACACTTAAGTTACTCTATGTGAAACTTTCATCACAAATATTTTCCACGAATATGCACAATATATATTAATTTGTATATTTCAGGCGGACTTAGTGCTAGTAGGCTTTCGCGTCCAATGCAAAGAAAACTGGTAACACTTGTGCAGTGCGCTCTTGCTGAAGAAGAAGGTAGAGGAAGAGCATACAGAGCAGCTCGTTCTTTGGGTGAACGCACCGTAACTGAACTTATTTTACAACACCAGGTAATTTCAAATAAGATTTTTTGTTAAGTTCTTTTTACAAATTGTATTTTTCTCTTCTTTTTGTGTATGCAGAATCCCCAACAACTCAGCACCAATCTATGGGCTGCTGTTAGAGCTCGAGGATGTCAGTTTTTAGGTCCTGCTATGCAAGAAGAAGTACTAAAACTTGTGTTACTTGCTTTAGAAGATGGATCAGCACTTTCACGAAAGGTTTTTTTTTTTATTTTTCAATGTTTTTATTTATCCACAATCTGAATAATTAATATAACAAAATAATTTCAGGTACTGGTCATGTTCGTTGTACAGCGACTAGAACCTGATTTTCCTCAAGCTTCTAAAACCAGCATTGGTCATGTGGTACAGTTGCTATATAGAGCATCTTGTTTCAAGGCAAGTAACAAACACTAATGACATTATGTTTTTGATACTTTTCTTATAATTTTCATGAAAATTGAAATACATGTCTTTTAATTGTTATAATCAGATCATAATGTACATTTGATAATGATACTGAACTTTTAGGTTTCCAAACGTGAAAGCGACTCTTCTCTCATGCAGCTAAAAGAAGAATTCCGCAGCTATGATTCACTGAGGCGAGAGCATGATGCTCAAATTGTACAAATCGCCACTGAAGCCGGTCTTCGCATCGCTCCGGATCAGTGGAGTGCATTGTTGTATGGAGATACCACTCACAAGTCGCACATGCAAAGTATAATCGACAAATTACAAACGCCCCAGTCGTTTGTTCAGTCTGTGCAAGAGCTGGTGATCGCTTTGCAAAGGACTGGTGATCCCGCACGCTTGAGCGTACTCGGACCACATCTGGAACTCTTGGCAATGATAGATCCTAGTCCTGGTAATATATGTGCATTATAAATTACATTCTTTCATGATTTTCATGGAATAAGAACTGACTATTCTCAATCCATGATCTGCTCATACAGCGTAGCAATTTTATTGTACTCAAAATATAATTTAATATTGCATTGCTTTGTCTTTCGAATTGTTTGAATCTATGCATATTTCTTGTTTTTTTGTGTTGAGACTCGAATAAGCTTGAATCATTTCTGTCCATTGAAGAAATTTTCCACAATTTATTCAGGTTTTAATACAAATTTATCAATTTTGGTTTATGCTATGCGATTTAAAAGAAATGCGTTTCAAATTAATCATGTGTTTATAAAAATATTTCATAGATCAGAGTATTTTTGTTAATACTTTATCAAAACTACAGAATGGCATTATTACGATTATATTGTCGACAGATTTGGCATCTCCTTCTTGGCAAGCGTTGTTTCGTGCACTCGACGCGGTAAAAAATGTTGTTGTTGGTCTGGTTCATTTTGTGTGGAAACATGGCAATACGACACGCGACAACAATCACAATCATCCACACAGTCAGAACACCCAAAGATCTAGCAGCTCCAAGACCCAACAATCACAACTCGCCGATAGATCATCATCTAATCATCAAAGTTAGTCAAAATTTATCTTTTTTTTTCATAAGGATTCATACTTTACTTTTATTAACCTTCATTTTTTTTTTTTATTTCTTAAAGTGATTTCTCTGAGTCAGCAATCCACTGCATCCACTTCATCATCTGAGCAGTCTTCGACTTCAAGCGCCACTCACACAAACAAATATAAAGTTTCTATGTGTCGAGATGCTATGGTCAGAGCTTGTCCCCGTGGTGAAGCTTGTACTTTCGCTCATAGTGAAGATGAACTTGAAAAGTATATAATTCCATTAGTTTATTTTAATTGTGTAATTTATTTAGTACTGTAAGACCCTGCAATAAGAAATCATGTATTTTCTGCATGGAAGCTATTTAGAGCTAGACAAACTGCATCTCAATGTAACAGTGCTGTGTTTGTCTCGCTCTAAATAGCTTCCACATGGAAATCACCCAAATTTGTAGAGCAGGATACCACAGTATTTTAATTCGTATTGGTTTTTATTCAAATTTCCTGCTATTTTTATTGCTGATTAACAAAAATTTCACTTGTGCGCAGTTATCAATAAGTCAATTTTTATTTACAGATACAGGTCCAAAAGTCGTAAGATGAATTCTCATACGTCTGTTATATGGTCTGACTGCAGCAGTCACAGTGGTGGAAATGAGTCGCAATCTTACAATATGAATCTTCACAATGATTCATCCCTAACACATATGCCTATCGCAAATGGGAATTCTCTGCAAATACCTCTTGCTTATATTCAAGGACGTAACGACCACGATCAAAATCCTGTTTTGTTGTATCCCATTCAACCAAACAGTCAATTCGAACAAAGGAACAACATTGGAGATTTTCCACTCATCAATTATCCTCCGCCTCCATGTTCCGTTCACACTTTTAGTATGTTATCATGTTATCATTAGTAATTTCATATATGCACAGTTTTCTTCAACTCGTTCTTTCAATTTTCAGATAACAGAATGTATTCCTTACCCAATCAGACGTCTCCGAATCAACAAAATCCCATTTTGACTGATCAAAAGTTCGGATCTGACTATCCTTCGCTTTCTCTTGGTCTTGACGTGAACGGGTAAGTCATTCTATTTATTCATAATACACGATATCATGATTTTTTTTATTTCTTATGTTTATTATTGTGATTGCAGTTATCTTGAAAGGAATTCTGATACTAATGAAGATCCTTTGACAAGTGCAGGGCAAGAAGGGTGGCTCGAACAATTCCATGATAATTTATCGACTGATGGTAGCTTAGAAGTTTTACTTAAACTGCGCCAGTTGGGACAAATAAACCCCGGATCAAATCACAATAATATGATAATGCAATCATCGGGACAGTCCTTGGGTATGTTAAGATTGAAAATTGATTTATTTATTTTTTAAATTGTGATCAGATATGCCAAAGTGTTGAATAATAATTCTGCTTAATCATACATGACTAGATTTGAATATAAAATAAAATAATTTGATTGCAGCCCCTCTTCACCGAGATATGTTTATTCGATCAGATTCATTATTGACCGATGACGACTTTGTTCCATTTGATGCTCAGCCGCCAAGTAAATTCGGACCCATATCTCGCTTTATCGGTCCGACAAGTACAGTGAATAAAACTGCTTCTTCGGTTGGATTTAATTCAACTCAAAATGCCAGTTGCAGTAACTCTGAGGTATATTATTATTGTTGAACTTCAAAATCGAACATTTCTGATATAATTATTGATCACAAAATGATATTGCTTAATATTGTCGGTGTGGTCTCTCTATATATAATAAATGGTGTATGCTTCTATTTTAGGTTTCGCCATTTTCTTTCCTTAAAATAAATGTTCCTGGCGCACCTCATGACACAAATGTGAACCTTATGAAACAACTGAAACAACTTGAAAAGAAACGTTCTGTTTCTAAACTGGAACCACAATTGCAAGACAAAGCATCATCGCCTGTCAACACTGACAGATTATGCCAGGTCAGTTTTCTTTTTCATTTTGAAGCTTAAATTTCATTTCATATTGATCGTATTTGAGAAGCTGTTAATACTAAATTATGAAGTATTGTATGTAAAATCATTTTGATTAAAATTTCAGGAAGACACATATGAAGTTGATATTGCCAAAGATATTAAAGAACTTGAACTGAAGCTAGAGCATGAGCTTCAAGAAGTCGAGAAACTATGGTCTAGTGAAGACGAAACACATCACCTATAAAACTTTGTGTTTTCAAAAGAATTTATTTTTACACCACAACAATAAATTTTAAAAACCTTTTAATTAGAATCTCGTTGGGAAAGAAATATCTATATTTTTGTTAAATGTCATACTAGTCAACAAACTTTCCATATTACTTTTGAAATTTTCAATTACACAATGTAAATATTCTCAAATTATTATTTTTGTACACATTGTAATCACACACACACACTGACTTATACACCTGAATATATATATATATATATGCAAGTACAGCGGAACCCTTACATACATTCACAATATGTTCCAGAAAACAGTACGTATATCAAAACATATTTCCCCATACTTAATGTAAATCAAATTAACCTGTTTCATACCCACAGTCAATTGCTTATTCGAACCTATAAAATGATAATGATGTGGATGATTTTAAGTCGCTAAGTTTGTTAACTTAAGGGGGCACCGAGGTATGGTGAGTTACCGGGCCCTGGTCAGGAGAGTTCCATTATCAAGCTTTGCATCAAGTACATTTTTCAATAAATAAACAATTATTCTCATCACGTTACTTTTAGATTTGTTAGAATCTTCAAACTCTTTTTTACTTCTTTTGAATCCATGACCACACTATTTTTGAAAAAAATAACATCAAAATAGTGCAAATTTTTACTGGTTTTGTTCGGATTTCAGGGGATTGTATGTATATTAATGTATTTTTCAGTGGCCGAAATTGTTTGTATGTCTGGGTTCCATTGTATTTCTCAATTTACTGAGATAATTCATTCTTGAACCTCAAGAATGTGTATTTTTCTTTTGTGAATCGAGAACTACTTGTATATTACCTAGAGTTTGTATGTGTGTATGTATAATATTTATGTGTTTTGTAGTAACTAAATTTTGTTTATGTAGCTAATTAGTTACCAGGGTATATCTACCACACAAAAACAAAAAATGTGTTGTTATCGAAATCTGAATTTAACTACAGAGTTCTTGACTTATGTGATTTAGACTTTCATAATTTGATGAAATAACTAGTGATATTTTTAATTTAGTATATATTTTATTAATGTAATTTCAATACGAACTGATATACCATAGTTTTGCGCTAATGTGGAGGAGATCATTAGGATCACAAAGAAGAAGAAACCATAGTAATAATGGGAGATTTCAATTCAAAAGCGCATCGGCATTGGATGTCTGGGCAGTCAAAGTTGAAAAGTTGCATTTAATTGATGAAGAAATGACAAATTCTGACTTTACCTTGTATAAGATGCTTGAAAAGTTTAAAGGCCGATTCAATCTACAGTCATGTTTTGCAAACAACTCTTTGAAATCAATTTATCCCATAAGTTAAGAATTCTTAGTAGATGTAGTTAAAATGGAATTTCGCATATAGAATTGTGAATCGTTTTTTTTTCAATATATGTGTAATTAATGTTTATTTACACACATAAACTACATTTGTATATTTGTAATTTCATAGATACAATGGAGAAAGTGGGTGTTCTATTGGACCTGTTGTGAATATTTCTTTTTATTAAGTAATACACCAATAATATTTATTGGTTATTTTTTTATAAGTGAATGTAACCTCTAAAACAAAAATGTGCCCAGCAAAGAGTACATATTCTATACAAAAAAAGTCGTTGGCATATGATGTTCAAATCTTTGGAAGTTTATCTTAAGAGAAATTGATACATATTTTTATTTATTAGCTAAATTAACACTTGGGAAGTTAAATGAGTTTTATGTGATTTATCTATAAGTACATGTTACATGTTTTTGTGTGGAACTGGTGAAATAGGAATTAGTTGAAATATTGATTTTAATATCCAGATTTACTTGAGCATTGTGACTAAAGGGCTTGTTGGGGTGTTGGCCTAATATTTATACTAGCTTTCTTTGATTTAGTAGTTAATCTGTTTCTGAACTCGTATATTTAGAAAGTTATAATTATAAAACTGAAATATGCCAGTGGCGTGTGTTTGTATAATTAATTCTATACTAATTTGTAATATCAATAATGTCAATGAATGTATAAACTGAATAGTTAACCGACTGCACCGTTTATTAAGTCAAATGCCCAGATAGTTTTATTTTGGAATAAACAGTGCCTTTTAGAGTGACTTGGAACCTTTTTAAGTATCGATTGAGACTAAAGTTTTGTCCATAGATTACTTGTAATTTTATTTAAAAAAAAAAAGAAAAAAATTAGTGAATGCATTTCTGAATATATTTTCAAATAGTGTCGCACGCCACAAAAGCATATTAGTGCATATAGTTTAAATTCAAGTTTTATATAACACAGTTTAGTGAAATTATTAAGGGTCAATTTTTTCATTGTTTAAGTCAACTAACCGAAAAGTTACTGCCAGTCTTTCAACTATGATCTGTTAAAAATCCTTGTATGTTTAGGAATTTTCGACACTTCATAGTCGAAAAACTGACTTCAATTATCTGATAAGTTATCTAAAGCAGTGAAAAAACAACTCTTAAAATATTTTTTTATCTATACATTTATCGATTTTTTGAGAATGCATAGTTCGAGAACGGAAAGCACATGAAGGCAGTATAAGTATATGAATTCTGTGCAATGTAATGAAAATTAATAATAATGTACACAATTTAGATGTAGAGTAAAAGCTGCTATAATATGAACTATCTTGGAAATTTTAACTGACTATTTAGGAAACAACTTTTTATGTTTATTTATTTCAATTTTTTAATTCACTTTTATTAAGTTTTATAATAAACTCAAGAATGATATTTCATTCTTATTTTCACCTATCAACATCAACTTTCAAATTATAGCAGATTTTACTGTACCTTCATCTATAACAGATTAAATAATTCAATATTTATTTTATTTATGACTGCGCTAATAGATTGAAACTTTTTCGTTATTAATTTTAATTATATATATATATATTGATATGTTATGATTATATATGAGCTTTGTTGTAAAATGATCTGAATATTAAGTAAATTTGACTGGACCACTATTTACAATAGGCCTGTTCTATCTGAAAATTGCATATTTGATGCAAAAATGTATCAAAAAATTTGTTATTTTACATTCATGAATAATTTTAAGCTACAACGGGCCTAGCATCATTTTGAAAACAATTTCATTGTTCATTCACATATAATGAGACTCGAACTGAATTATTGCATGTGTTTCTTTAAACTCTTCATAAATAGTGATGTTATCTTTGAAAGAATAATTTATTTACTGACTAAGCTGACTATTTACTGACTACATAATGTAAAAGAAACATTGAATCTTGATGAAAGTTCCAATTTCAAATAATTGTACACTCAAACCATTTTTTGTGCAATTTCAAAGTTGTGTTTTAAAAACCTTGGAATGCATTATTTTTTTTCAAATAAATCATAGATTTTTTGTGTGATTCGTCATGGAACGCATCTACCGCACAAAAAAAGGCTTAAGTGTATTAGAATTAACTTTCATTATTTTCAATATGTTCATTTTTATACTAATAGATTTGCTTATTCGTTAATGCATGTATAATCTTATCTTTATCACGCTTATAAATATATTTGAACGCTTTATCTTAAATCAGTTGACTGATACTAGAATGTGCACACTTATTCTTAGTTTTTTAATTTAACTTTATGCACAGAAACACTCAAGACAAGCACCTCAATCTGGTGCATCGAGTGTAAACTTGTGTGTATGCGATTATGCACTTCGTTGATACCTTTTTATTTTATTAGTGTTGATGATTTGTTGCTCAGTGATGCTATGTTACATTTGATGTTTTAATTGTTCATTGCATTATATGATTTTTTCATATCATTTTACGTTTAGTACATTTTTAGTTAATCTTATGTTCATGGATTTCTTCTAAATATTATTATATACGTTTTATGACATTATCGATCAATTCAAATGTTATTGTGTTTGTTAAATTTTCGTGTTCAAGTTGCAAAAATGAGTTCTAGTAGTAAAGGATACGTTTTGTGATAATTTTTCAGTTAATGTTTTGTTGGGAATTAGTTTTTCTTACAAATATGGCCTAAAATGATACCAGTGTTATTTTATACTTTTTTATTCTTACTAATATCACAATTTTCATTTGCAAATTTACAATTTTCTCACAATGAGAAGTCTTTTTGTCTTAAGTATTAATATTATAGAGATTTGTGAATAACCATTGTCTTTTGAGTGTCAATTTGTTGTTTTGTCCAAATATGATTGTCGTTTATTTATTTTTATCCATAACACCAGAAGTATTTATACCAAAATAGCAATATAAAATTAATAAATACATACTGATTGTATAAATTCTATCTCTTTTTTTAATGCACATCTTATTGCGATATTTTCATTTGCAACAAATTATTATGAACATTTTTTATTCGCTTTTAATTTTATAATTAGACTGCACTTTTACATTCATTATATATTAATCTTTTTATATTATAAAGTTTTTCTTAATTTAACTTGAATGAAATTTTAAATCTTATTAGTATCAACCATAATTCTAAATGAAACTGCAATAGATACAAATGAATAATATTGAAGAATAGAAATATTATATTATAATACGTAAAACATAATTGAATTACAAATTTTTATCAAAAGGCTATCAAAATATATATAGTCTAAAAATGACTTGAAAGTAGTGTTTTGATATTATATCGTAAATAAGTGTGCCATACAAATCCTCCCAAAATTTTTTACCATGATAATTTTCTTGATGAAACTATAATATTACAAACATATATTTTCCCATTTCTAGTTTAAACATTAAGAAAATATAGAGAGAAACCGCCTTCTTCGTTTAAATAGCGTTTTCATATTGTCTAGATTTATACATATAAATATTTAAGTGTGTATGTCAACGGGAATATTTTCACTTGGAATCCTCCTTATGCTTCAGCAGGTGGCTGCAGCGTATTATACATATGTTGCAGTGATATTATGACAGCAGTAAACCATAATTTGCTGGTTTACATTTGTAATTTTTCCATGAAAAAAAATTAATATAACTATTTTCATCTTGGTAATTGGGACTTTGATGTGATAATGTTGTTTTAAAATATCGCAGTTGTGTGCCTATCCTGAAAATAAACTTATTTTCGTAGAAAAAATCATACATGTAAGTCAGCAAATTGCAGATCCACCACTGTCACAATCTCACTGTATCATATTCAACAAATGGTCAAAAAGGTGCGCATTGTTTTCTAGTTGCACTATACTGTAAAGAATATCAAAAAGTACTGTATGAATTTAGTATGTAGTGAAAATTTATATTTTATGCGATTGAATGTTTTCTGAGAAAACAAAAAAGAATATTATCTTTGTAATATGACAAATTTGATTAAATGTAAAGTATTGAACAATACTGCATTAGTTGAATGTTTTATTAATAGCAGACTTGGTTGCTTTTATATAAATTATTATTAATCTTAACTTTTACTGAGGGAAGTAGAAAATTTCTTTCACGAAAATACAATTATTTTAAATTTAACGTATGCTTTTCATTTAGTTCTATTTAAGTTGTGAAAATTATAATTGTTATACAATGAAACTATAAAACAAATAATGTAGATAAGTACATATATAAAACGACTGTGGGACTTCAAATCATATGATTTGATGAAAAATAATTTTCCTGATAGTGATCTTTTTATTTTATATTTTCAAATAATTATCGGAAATATTATAATGCAACATATATTGAGAACTGTCGTAAAGCCTAAATATTTATGTTATGTGTAAACTTAAATGAACTTTAGATTAAGATTTCATTCACATCTAAATAATAGAAAGATCAATGCTTGTTTCGGCCTGATTGAAATTTGTGAAAATTGGAAACCTTGGAATGTTCAGACCTTTTCAAATTACACTTTTTTGAATTCTTCAATTCAACTTGTGATGATTACTAACTCTGAAAGATACACATTGTATTACATTTTATGTTATAATTAATTATTTTGCACGTTGCCTTGCTCTTAATATACAAGGCTTTGTATAATTAATCTTGTTTCGAAATTGCATTGAAAACTATTAGTCACCTAGCCGTTTTCAACAATTACTTTATCAGAACAATCGGATACAATTTTTTTCTTTTGATAATATACAAAAATCGCCAACTAACGTTTGATCCACAGTCACCTTTTCATTAAATACTGACACGAGTCATATTTATTCTGCATTTGTTTAAAAATGCATTATTTAGTTTTTTCGTATGCCATCTTTGCTCTTTTATAAATTTCGATGAAAAACATATGAATGGACTGAACAATTGCGTAATTTAGAGAAAATTTTTTTCGTAGTCATATTTTCCCAAAGCTGAATATTTCTATACATATATTCATTAATCCATTTTTTGTTCAATATTTGTTTCTTGAATTCTTAACTAATACATGATTGTACGAAATCAAAACTGGCTCAAACGTTACATAGAAATCGACTTATATCTAAAGAAAGTAATCATCTTATGCAATTGTACATCCCAGTCATTGAAACTAAACATCGCGTAGATTAAAAAATCAACCTTATATATAATGTATATGATTATTGCAGTAAAATAAATACCTACTCAAAGAGTATGCACCGACTCAACTTTTCTCTGAGGGTCTTAAATTTTTATATAATTGTGTTGAATGTTTTACGATGATATATAGTATATATATTTTGAGCTCATAGAGTGTAAATCCGTGTAATCATTTGTAAATCTCTATATTTTACATCAAAAAACTATCATACAAATGATTCGATTGCATTTTATACATTCAATATATATTGGAATGATGAATAAATTCGCAAATTCTTATAGAATTTTTTATAAGCAATTAATACCTAGATATTTTGAAACTAACCGAACACATTTTTATGAACTGTGTTATTCTTTAGTATGATGTTTCATAAACACAAAATATTAAAAAATATATAGCAATTTTTTTTTTATATGATTATTATTAAACAATGTTGTTTTAATTCAGTGTGGTGATGTTTTGTAAAAGTTTCTATCAAATTTACATTACAAAGAGCTGAAAACAAGTGTTTGGTTATAGTATTGGAAGCTCTAAGAACTTTTGCAGAACTGCGACTGGATATGTAAATTTATATTATATATTCTAAATATATTTTAGAGTGAAATTTTTCTGTAACAGAAATAATAAATATCATTTGAATTACCTATAATATGTGCAGGTATGTAGGATAAGGAATGAAAATAGCGTCACATATGCTTTGCAATAGATTGATTCAAACCGTCTATTAAAATTAACAATTCAGTTTCTTATAGAGGTATCCACGCATGTTAGCGAATCCATTTTGTCGCGATTTTTCAAATGGTAATGCTATTTGAGGGATCTGATGCATGCGTGGGAACTTTACGGGTAACTTTATAAAAGAATAATGTGCAGCTTTCTATGGCGAGTGGACCATTCCTTCAACACTTATGAATTTGATAATAATTAAGTAATTTTAATTCTAAAATATTGCTATGATTACATTCAACCCCGAAATCAATGTAGTTTGCATTCATAGGTTTCGTTCCTCCGTGAACGAAAATTAGTATGAAAATAAAATGATTTCAAATTGATTTTCCATGGAAATCCTAAATATACTGCGAACGTCGTCATAATAAATATTCATGAGATTACTCATATCTATCAATTGAGATATATTATAAATCTGTTGAGTGGAATGGTCCATTATTACACAACCTCCTTTAAAAATTTTGTTCACAAAAGGCATTTTCAAAGGTTGCCGATTAGAATCTGTGTTTTTATATGGAGTCTTGGTTTTTTTCGTGTTTATGAAAATTGATCTAATAAAGTTGATTTTAATCTCGTTTAGGGATGTCAAATCATAATTATTGAAATAAGTTTTGCTCAATTTTTCGAGTGAATCTTTGTTTTTTGATTTCAGAGGTAAGCTTAAGTTTATCTGAAAATGTTTTTTTTTTTTGCTACACAATCTCATCAAATATATATTAAATTCAATACATATGAATTATAACAAAATATACATTTTAAATGTGATAAATTTAAGTTTTGTTTCTATCTGTATATATGTATATTGTGTATTTCTTTTGGATCAATAAAATCTTATGTGAATGGCAAATCATTTATCATTTACGTTTAAATATAAAAGATTATTCCCATTTGACAAAGCCACAATCATCATACTATACATCAGTGATTATCAAAATTATTTCTTTCACCGCCCCCTTTAAGAATAAATTATTTTTCAGTGTCCCCCTCCCCCCCATTTTTATAAAATCCGGGCCTGGGTACTTGATAAAATGATTCTTTTATCCTTAACGGATGTAAAAATCTTAGTTGATAAGTTTTTTCAAAATCATATTTAATTTATTAAACTAAAACACAATGCGCCGCAGGCAAAATTTTTTAGACATTATCTGCAAGAACTTGCGCATGGTGTGCAGGCTATCCTACTAAATCTATGTTAATTTTTTGAAGTTTTTATAACATCATACAGGGTAGAAATATAAACTTATTATTTGTTATTGTGTAATATGTGGGTATTAATTTTAGTGAAATTTAAAATACTGTATAAAGTAAATGAAATTACAAATTGTAAAACACCTCCCTAGCCCATACCAACGCCCACCATTTTTGTCTGGGTCCCTCAATGCTCCCTCTAGGTCCAAAACACCCCCAAGGGACACTATCGCCCACTTTGAAAAACACTGCTATACATCGTAATTAAAATTTTGGGTTAGAAAATACAAACGAAAGCCATTTAGCAAATTGTAGGATTGTAGATATTTCTATTTCTACTGTTTCATAGTGAACGATCAAGAAAAACTAATATAAATTTTAGTCTAAATTCATAAAATTATTTTCTAAAGCTATAATTACTAATATCTTATAATGATTTGTTGTGTTGTTATCTTCATTATCATTTCTTCTGTTTTTTCAAACATCATCTTCATCAATTAATTGAATTAGTGTAATTGAGGGAATTTATATTTTTTTCCAAAGCACAATTGATATACAATAAATTTAATGAATTTATTTGTAATTTATCAAAGGTTAATAATGGTTGCTATGTGATTTGAATTTTAAAATTCGCAGATAAATTCACTTCGATTCAATTAAATATCTTTTGCATATTATCTTACATTTTGTATTGTTGATGTATTATTGTAATTTCATTTGCAGAAAGAGTTTGAAACTAATCTTTTTTTTCATATAAAATCAAGTTGTTGAGATGACATTAAAAAATATTTTTTAATATACGTAGGTATGTAATTTAAATAATAAATATGAAATGTAAGTAAACTGTATATACCTACCTACATACTTATTTTCACTTGAGAAATTCAGATTGAAAATTTTCACCATCCTAACTTATGAAGACCATATTAATAAGGATGAAATTAAGGATAAATGTATAAAAAGAAACATGAGGGATATAAAAAAATAATAATAATGGTAAAAGTTGTTCAAAAGCAGCATGAAATTCAAAAAGAAAGCGGGAAAATTCAATAATCTTAAAAATTATATTGAATCTAGTTAATACATGAAAATAAAAAATCAGACTATTCAAATATCCTAATCTAGTTTGAATTTCCCGCCGAATCTAAATAGCCAAAACATACTTATAATTATCAAAATATTAAAACATCATCCGTCTCTAATTTACCGGGACAAGACTGATTTATAAAAATACATTACTGACAAAAGTTACACACCTAAAAAAGGTCACACCTAAACAAATCTTTAGAGGTCGCGAGTTTGTACACCTCCCGCCAAATCCGGACAACGGAAACTGGACCACCTTCCCGAAGATGTTGTTCGAAATGTTGTTGTTGCCGTTGTTTGGGCAACAACAACGAAACAACTAGTCTCGATACGAATGTATGAGTGAGTTTTTTCCACACGAGCGAAGCATGCGCAAACCGATTCGAATGTTGCATCATCATGTCGAATATAAGAGCCGGTCGCTTCCCCAACCTCGTCATTCTCACGAGGGTTTCTGCCTGATCAGGTCACGCTCGACTTTTCAGCCTCTTTGGGCCTTCGTTTCGGTAACTTGCTGGTTTTTTTTGATTTTTTTTCTCAAATGGATGTTTTCGCGCGTTTTTCTTCCGCCAGTTTTTTCGAATCGCTTCTGGTGGTTTCAATAAGGATCTTATGGGATTCTTATTGTTGCGAAACGATACGAAAAGGTGGTCGGTCTGAATTGCTGTTTTTAAAAAAATTGCCTGGCATCTTTTGTGGCTGTTTTTTTGCTTGTATGTAATTGGGGTGCGATTATAAAAGCGGTAGACAGATCTGGATTTACACGTGTTCTGAATTGATTTTAGTAAAGGGACTAAAATTGAAGTTTAAAATTTATTTGTATATTAAATTCTAATTCTGATTCTGAAATTTGTTTAAATACAGAATATAAATATTTTTAAGATAGTTTTTGATTAAATATCTATTTGGAGTAAAAAAAAAAAACATTATTCAGATGTTTATTTGGTTCAATTTATATTGAATTTAAAATTAAAAAAAAAATGCAGAAGCGATTTTTTTTTGTCTAATTGTAAATCTAGATTCAATTTTGCTGTTTATGGTATATATGAGTGAGCACATGTGTTCCGTTATCGAATTTTTTCACGTATAAATAGTTTTGTTTGAATGCTTATTGTCAACATACAAATCAAAGATAGTAACTGCTTATAATTTTATTTGAAAAATATTATTTATTTTGGTATTTTCCTATTTTGCAAGTCCCATTGTCCTAATTTGGCTAAACATCCATCCCGACTCACAATCACTATAAATCCTTACTTGATAAATAAAATTCTTATTTTAATTTCAATTGAAAAATCTTAAATCCAATGAAGGGGGCAATTGTCAAATATGAAAGATCTGTTATTGTTTTCATCAGAATTTTATTCAGAAATAATTTTATTCATCAGTTTACTATTAAATTCTCATGTTCTGTTAATATGTTGAAAAAACTATGTCATTATTGAAAGCATCCCTTCTCACAAGAAAAAACATTTTGCTATCTCTGAAAATGGTGTGGTATCTAAAAGTGTGGATGATGCAATCTATATTGATTATTATTCTATCACTAGAGATCAATCCATTGAAAATATCAATGCATACCTGGTTAGATTAAAGTTATAATTTTTGATAGTTACTGACTTATTGCTAATACACACATACAGACAGACGAAATTAGCGCTGTAATTTTTGTGCATTTAGCGTGAACATTGAAATTAAATATAAAATCAATATTGAAGTGGTCGTGACATTGTTAATAATAAGTTATATGAACGTAACACGATTTGAATAGACATTTTTTTCAATATAAGCCTTTCTTTATTGATTTTTTGCATAATGATATTATTATCTTGTATTGTACTTTTTTACAATTTGAATGTCTTGCGATAATGTTCATTTTTTATGCAGTTGCGTATGACTATAATCTAATAATATGATAGTATATTATACCTACTAATGCATTCTTTTCAGTTATCAATTTATAATGAAACTTTCAATTTATAATATTGTTACAGATAATTCTTTGTGAACACTATCTTTGAAATGTGTGGAATTTGGGCTTTGTTCGGTATTCCCTTCAACACCAACCATTTAGCAGAATTCAGAAAAATTCAGCACAGAGGACCTGATGCGTGGAGATCAGAATTCGACAACCGAGTCAAAGTGAAAATCTTTGATATTTCATATTCTTTTCGAAAGTCATGTATTTTACTGTATTTTTTTTTTTTGTTTTAGAATGCTTGTTTAGGATTTCACAGACTAGCAATTGTTGATTGTCTGCAGGGTATGCAACCTATGAGGATTCTTCAATATCCTCATGTTATGGTCATTTGCAATGGTGAAATATATAACCACAAAGTGGTAAAATAGCAGTTTTTTTTATATAAATATTATTATAATATTCTCATTTAATTGTAAGTCATTAATTTGTAGGTCAAAGAACAATACAACTTCAAATATGAAACCAGATGTGATATAGAATGTATTATTCATCTTTACATGAAATTTGGATTTGAAAAAGCTATAAAATCGTTGGACGGAGTCTATGGAATTTGTTTACTTGATATAAACAAAAAAGAAATCTATGTGACTAGAGATCCTTATGGTGTTCGTCCACTTTTTAGATGTTTCGATGAAGTTAAAAACACTCTTGCCGTATGTTCAGAAGGAAAAGGTGATACTGATTCTAAATTATCTCTGTTAAAATATATTCCACATTCTGAAAGTTGTTAAAAATATTTTTATATATTTCAGGCATTGCAAAAATTTGCCAATCTACTGGTTCTATCAAAAAATTGTCACAACTTCCGCCTGGAGCTTATGAAAAATATACATTTATGGATGATGGATCTGTTGAATTTGTTAAGAAGGATCATCATTTTAACATGAGTGGAGATGTGAAGTTTTGGAAGCTAATTCCACATACCAAAGGTTAGCGTATTATTTGTTTTCCATATGAAAATTCTTTTAACGAAGATCAATTAACAATAAAATGCTCATTGTGAATGTGTTTAGATGTTGATTGATGTATTTTATAATTATTTTTGATGAAAATATCGACAGAAATCACTAGTGTCTCTGATGGAATCGTATCCTTATTTACTGAAAGTTGCCGCAAAAGATTGATGGCTGATCGTCGTATTGGATGTTTGCTCTCTGGTGGACTGGATTCTTCATTGGTAGCATCTTTAGTAGTAAAACTAGCAAAGGAAAAGAACTTCACATACCCTATACAGGTGAATTTTTGTTGTCTATTGAATTGTTAACCTTTTAAATATTACTGATGTTTATAATCTTCTTATCAGACGTTCTCAATTGGCATGGTCGGCTCTCCTGACTTGGCTGCGGCTAAATTAGTTGCCGAACATATCGGATCAGAGCATCACGAGATCTTGTTTACTGAAGAATCTGTTGCAGAATGTATCGATCAAGTTATTTATCATTTGGAAAGTTATGATATAACTACAATAAGAGCTAGTATTGGTTAGTAAACTAATTTGTTATAAAAAATATTTTATTTAAAGTGAAAAACATCTAGTAAAAATATATAAATAATTGTATATAATATATTTTCAGGTATGTACTTATTATGCAAATACATAAAAGAAAAAACAGACACAACAGTTATTTACAGTGGAGAAGGTGCTGATGAATTAGCTCAAGGTTATATTTATTTCCGTGATGCTCCAAACAAACATGAAGCTCATGAGGAAAGCAAAAGGTAATTATTTCATAAAACAAACAAATTCAATTATTGCTTGTACACAAATTCATTATGTTTTTCAATGATATTCAGGTTACTCTCTGAAATCTATCTTTTTGATGGTTTACGAACAGATAGAATGACGAGCGCTTTCAGGTATGAGGTGAAAATAGTTCAATTATAATTTACTTAGAAGTGTTCAATCAACTCTTTTATTATAGTTTGGAGGTTCGATGTCCATTCCTCGACATTGATTTTACACATTACTATCTAAGTTTAGACGAAGATTTGCGACGTCCAAAAGACAATGTTGAAAAACATTTATTGAGGAAAGCTTTCGATGGAATGGATTTACTTCCAGACAGTATTCTGTGGCGTCCAAAAGAGGCATTTAGGTAAAATAATCACATGATTTTTCCCTTAAAAAACCTATTTGTTAATAAAATGTTAATCCTTTTTTTTTTTAAGTGACGGAGTTGCAGATAAAGAACGTTCATTGTTTACTGTGATCCAAGATCTCGTTGATAAAAGAGTCACCGATGAAGAGTTTCAAAGTTCCATTTCAAAATATAAACATTGTCCTCCCCACACTAAAGAATCTTATTATTATAGGTTTGTATTTTTATTCCAAGAAGTATTTTATATTGATATTCAATTCTCATGAATGAAATTGTTTTTATCTTTGCAGAAAATCATTCGAAAAATCTTTCCCTGATTGTGAACATCTCATACCACATTATTGGATGCCAAAATGGAACAAGGGAGTAACAGATCCATCCGCTCGTTATATCAAACATTACAACAGTCAATAAATATTCACAGCATTTGAAATTTAACTATTATCTTATGTTTTATATTCATACAATAAAACATTTTGAATATTTAATCTAAATTACATATTTATTGATAGTGTTTCTGTATTTTATATTTGTTATTTGATTACAACATAGGTATATATTTTAATAAAACATTGTAACATTCCAAAAAAATATATTTTCAAAAAAGTTAAAACTTATTTTTCATTGAAATACTGTTTAGAAACAATACATTCATAATTTCTTCTTAGAATTTTTATATACAGGAAGTCGATCAAGCAAACAATATCCTTACAAGGATCAAAAATTCTATTATTTTGAATGGGAATATCAAAATACAGTGAAAATGTGTATATGAATTCATAGTATCTGTAACATCTAAAAATTTCTTAATCAATAGTTACATAAACTTGCAATAAAACATGAACCATGAAGTTTTTTGCTTTTATTTATACACATACTATATGAGAGCCAAAAAACCTTCAAAAGCGAAAACATAAACTATTAAGATTCTAGATTTTATCAGAACTTGAGAAAGACATCTACACTCACGCGATCTGAACTTCTGAAAATTTACTGTATTTTTTCAGCAATACAAAATCCATTCATCGATCACATCGAAAATCATAGCACATATGTATAATAGATTTGAGATGTCAGAAAAGTTAAAAAAGTTTTTCATTTTACTGAAACATCACATACGAGAACCTAAGAACTGAAGTATTATAGTTTGAGAGATAAATATAAATAACTAGAGTTGAGTGCAGAATTTGCCTCTGAATACATAAGTTATTTTGTTTCAATATAGAGATATATTATATGAGAAGTTGAGGAGGATTGGTCCAGGTGGCAAAATTGATAGGTACAAACTAATTAAAAAGAACATACTACATACATAGTTATGAGTATGACCAAAATATAGCTATACTAGCAGTTGGTAAAAATATCTGAGCAATCAATCCTCCACCTGTACTAATCCTCCCGCACTAAACAGTTTCAAGATTTTTATCAATATTGTATCTTCATACCACTAAACAAATTTTCAATATTTATTCAATCATAGTAGATATTCAACTTTGAACATCGTTCGTTTCTGTACCAATCATCCCTCACTAACCCAACATTTGTATTGAAGAGAGTCCGCTGAATCAAAAATCCGAAACGAACACGAACACCGCTCTTTCCAAACGTTCACACATGACGATCGAAAAGGCCAAGGGGCACAAGTGACATTTTCGCCAAAATTAAGTTATGCACAGGAATCGCTTCTATACACTCTCATTGATTTTGTGGCAAAAGGATACAAACGAATTCGGAACGTGTGCCGAGATACATCATCAAATCGCTCGACCTTCTCCTAATACATGTAGGTACATGGACGCGCTTTTCTCGAAATCACCGCAAAGTCACTTGTACCCCTCGGCCTTTTCGGTCGTCGCATATACAATCGAGACGAAATTCCTGAAAGTTTACTGTGCCTTTTCAGCAGCACGACATTCGCGCAAGACCGATCATTCATTGACCACACACTCTGTTTGAACTTTACTTTTACCGAACAGTAAAAGTGAACCCGTCCAACCGTAACGAATGTAATTCTTACACGAAACCGTATTCATTTCGAGAATCGCGTGATCGCTTTTCCATAATACAGTAATTTCTCATTTTGTTTATTACTTGCACTGTCGAGATCATCGGCCAATGTGTTTACTCGACCTTTGCTCCGCGGAGCACACGTGCTTTTGAATGCTCCGTTTAATTGTTATATGGATGCGCGTGTATCATTAATATTTATCGAGCCCATTGAGAATTAAAATACTTAATCGTGGCTCGTTATGAATTAATCGTTGGCTAATTGGGAATCTATTGTCTTATTGAAAAGGTGTTATCGGGTTTGTAAATATTGCGCTTGTTTGCTTGGTTTAACCTTTCGCATTTCTATTATTGCAGTTTTCAAGAATATAGAGTGATTATGGAATCGGTGCTCGTGTAGGAGACAATTGACTCTTGGAGTTGATCTGTAAATATCAAATATAAAAGAAAATCTAATTTATTTATTTTAATCTAATGAGTTGATTTTGTGCTGATTGTATGCTCCGATAATTATGATTATGAAGATCATAAGTTAATGTCATGCTCATTTGAGTTTATTTTTTCCTTATCTAAGGGAAAGAAAATTAAAAAAATGATTTGCGTTATTGTAGAATATCAAATATGTCTTTGAAATTTTAAGAAAGCTCTGAAATAAGATTCAGAATTCCAAAAGAATTATTGTCATTTTTTAATGAAAGTTATTTTCATTCGAATTTTCACACCGTTGAACAAAATTTCGCACCGATATCTATATTTTCGCACGAACGAGAGATATCGAAAAGTGCATATTCGAAAAAAAAAAGTTTTCTCCGAAGAAAAACCAATCACGAAGTCGCTAAAAGCGGAACCTGCTACTCGAACGTGACCGAAATCTCTTCTCCTCGAACTCCTCACCCTCGATCGATAGATTGAGATTTTCTCCGCGAATTTTCTGTGAATTTTCACCATGAATTTTCACCGAATGCACAATAAAAAAGATCGAAAGTGTCCGAGCGTAAAATGGGCTGTCGATTTTCGCCCGAACACAATTGCGATTTTTTCACACTCGGTTCGCTCGCCTTTCGATTTTTCAGCATATCCCCACTCGGAGACGAGGATCGGCAGTGGGAGACACGAGACCGTTCTGGAGAAATTGCACTCGGATCGGCATCAATCGACCTTGAGATCCGACGACCGAAGGTGGCCGAGGAGCTGAAGAGCTGAGGAGCTCGAGAGCTGAAGAGTTGGAGAACGTTGCCGTCGAAAAGCTTTGAGATTCGGCGACTAAAAGTGGCTGAAGAGCTGGAGAATTTAAGAATACAGAAGTCGATCGATTCAGAGATCCTACTGCTGAGGGAGATTCGAGAGTGGATTAGGCGAACAAAAGTGTCTGTTGAACTTGATACGACCGAAGATAGCTGAGGAGCTGAAGTATTTTTATCTGAAAAGTTTGAGAAGTAGATAAACTTTGAGATCCGTGACCAAAAGTGGCTTTAGAATTTAAAAAAACTGAAGAAAATAATCGTTAATTGATTAATAATTCAGACGATTGAAGGAGGCTGAAGCTAAAGTTCTGATCTTGAGATCTGATGAATGATAGTGTCTGAATAGTTGAAGAACTGAAGGACGAAGCAACTAATAATTGATATTGAAATCCGACGACTTTTAAAAGGTGAAAAACTGAAGAAGTGTCTAGCTGATAAATTGTCCTTGAGTTTTGAAGATTAAAGGTGGCCAAAAAGGTGAAGAAGTAAACGATTTGAAGATTGAAGAGCTGAAGGCCATAGAAATGATGAGCTTTTTGATGCTGCTACTTTCTGCGGTGGTGTCCTTCGAGCTGGTGACTTGCGAGGAGTTGAAGGTGCCTAAGACTGAAACTAAATATGGGTATCAGGATGGAGACATCACTCAAGGAATCGGATATGGGGTTCGTTATTTGGTTGCTTTGACTATTGAATAATTTGTTTATTTCGAATATTTGATATGATTTAATATTTAATGATTTAAATGCTTGTAACAATTAACATTTAACGCTTTAAGGACCAGTCTTTCAATCTTCGATTCAATTTCTTAACCATAGCTAAATATTTTTATTTCTATGGAATTTAGTATCTATAACTGAATTCCTAAACGATGAATGAAAGACCATGCTTAAATTTATAATTTGTTATATTCGTTTTTAACAGCTTCAGCGATGCTATTTGAAATTGGATAAGTTATAATCGCTTTTATATTTCACTAGCAGTAGTACCTAAGATTATAATTTTTGAGGCGATCTATATCTACCCTCGTTCACAATTTCGAATATTCGAAAATTATTAATATTAAGAGAAATTGACGTACCTAATATATTGAAAATAATTTGAATATCTTTTGTTTATAATAGTTAGTACTGATTTCATACATCATTGAAAAGAATTCTTAAACAGCTGATACGTTTGCCGCGAAAATTTTCAACTTTAACTTTCGGGCTTTGTTTGTAATCATAATTTACATACATGAAAAATATTGAAAAAAAAAAATCAAGTCTGAATGAGTTAAAATATTGTCCAGTTTTTAATGTGTAAGAACGAATTTCCGGTCAATTTACATATTCACAGATGCGATATAAAAAAGACCGAAAATAATTGTTTCCGAAAAATTGATTATTATAAAAAACAAAATTAAAATGAACTCAAAAAGTAAAAATCAAATAAAACTCTGGAACAGCATTCATTGAGCTGCAAAACTAAATAATACATATTTATATTTCGGTTATTATAAACAAACCATATAATTTATATGATCAATTTAAAGTTTCGTTAGTCATTATAAAAAAAATGCTATTCAAATTTCGTAATATAATTAAAAAAAAATATTAAAAATATATCGGTTCCAAACGTGTTAATTGTTCGGTCATTGAAGGGTCAGAAACGAATTTCCGGTCGATCCGATCCGATTCGTGCTTCGAGACGCGACAAAAACAAAATGGCCGAAAATTAATTGTTTTCAAAAATTAATTATTATATTTGAAAATGTAAACAAAGCGAGCGCCGCGCCCGACATTGACCTTGATATTCGAAAATGCTACCTATCGATAATCAGCGTTAAGGGTTATATTTGTATGAATATATTTATACACAGATTTTTTTCCGAAATATCCAGAAGATACGAAAAGAGATCTTATTGCATCGGCCGTAAGATCCAAATTACCGTATTTTTGTTTCGTTTCAAATCAAATGCGGTGCAAAAGATGCAAAGCTGCTATGCTTGAAGATTTTCCATACAAAATCCCGGACAGACGTACAAACAAACGTACAAACGTACAAATACGCTTAGCGTATTTATATTATAGATTGTTTTTCTACATATGCAATTTAATGTTTGAGTTATATGTAAATATCATGTTGATTTATTTCTTCAAACTATTTTTCATTCATTTATTCTTTCATAATTGCACTAGAACTAATATTTCATAAATTATTAACCCACACATTTTTCATAATCAATGCTCAATAATATTTCTGCAGAACAATTATTTTTAGTTTCTATTACTTTATTTCTTTATTAAACTTTTCAAATGTACAAATAACATACAAAACACTAAACCAAAAAAGCGAGCGATTCAAATTTTCATGTCACGATATAAAAATATATGAAGTTGATGCACATGCGATTAACTGATATTCACACGCAAACTTCAAAAATTATCGTTATTTAACAATCTCATTAAGAACATCGATAAATTCATGAAAGCCTGAAAAAATATAAAGTGTATGATATACTCATATGAAAAATTGAAAAAATCGACTATTCGACGTTCGGAATAGAGACAGACTTCAACGCTCGAATTGCTCGGCTTAAAATTAACGAAAATCGGGTAGCTTCTTTTAATTCGGATCGAATGGCGAAAACTAATATCGGAAATAGATATTTAATCAAGATTTATTTTTTCGCTCAGAATTTCTCTGGCGGTGCAAAAGTTTCTCACGCGCTCTTTCGCGCGCTTTTGTTCAAATGCCGCCATTTCTAACAATTATCCGATGATCGGGTTTGTCGACACGATCTCGTTCAATTTCATGCCATTTTCATTGTTTACACGTAATTGTGGTGCGATGACACTCGTCAATTCATGCACTTCTTCGATAATCATCGAATATTCCAAATGCAACCACGTATCTGAAAGTTAATCGTCTATATTTGTATTTGAGACCAACCTTTGTGGGATTCGTAAGAAAAAACTTTTACACCGATCCCAAATAAAATAATTACTAAAATCATATTCCATCTCTTCTTGTGAGATGTACACTAGTGGAATTAATTGTGAACACTTTTCATAAATTTTCATTTCTTCACAAAATTGGGATTATAGTTTCATTTATACTATTCTTAATATTTCCATGTTCCATGGGACAAATCTTCGATCTTTCACGTCAACATTCAAATGGATAATTCTCTAGATTTTCGCCAGCGATACAAACTAATACCAACGCCGACGTTTTACTTAGCTGATACAAATTATAGCGTGTGACCGCGATTGTTGCTTTTTCTCCAAAGTACCTACACATTTCGAAACGAAGATGGTGCACCATAGAATACATAGATAACGTTCGATACGAAGAACGGTTGATTTCTCTCCGCGCGACAAATGGTGAATTTCGCCAAGTTCAATGTTGTTTTCGTGTGAAAAGTGTTATATAACATCAGATAGTACATTATGGGTCAGTTTTTTTTCCAAAAATATAACCGTGGAAGACAATTTTGGGAGTACAGGAGAGCCAAAGAGCCAAAAGTGGCTTCTTGGAGCTAAGGTACTGTAAAAAAATTTGAGAGTTCTCAATAACAGTGTTTTTTTTTTTGCCTGCGATGTTATTTTTGATGTTTAATATGTATAAGTAAAATTCATTTAATTAAGAATATATTTAAATCACTTCACCAGTGGAAAATTATAGTATTTTCGTATAATATTCAAACTAATTGAATGATTGATTCAATTTTGAAATCTATGCAGATACGTATTTTGTTCACATACTCAATTTTGTGTGATTTTTTTCATATTTTTTTGTTTCAGCATCATCTACATCCATTTTACTATAGAGGAAAATTGATGAAGTACTATGATTGCGCCATTGAAGGTACATATATAAAAATCAAATTTATCAAAATGTACTTTTTAATTGTGATCCTAGACAAAATCTAACACTGATTTTCACTTTAAGTAAAATATTATTTTTATTTCGAATCCCACGTAGATTTTCATTATTTTTTCATTAAATCTCAAAAACGATAGATTCGAATACGAAGAGAAAAATTTTCTAAAAAATATTCAAAACTATAAAACTGAACGAATCCGTTTGTCGATCTATTCGTTTTTCCGTTCAGATTTCTTCGGACACTAATCGCAAGGGCATCAAATCTCGTTGTTCCGAACGATAGATAAATCTTCTTAAGTTGTTGTTTTTTCAAAAAGACGAAGGTTTGAAATTCGCAAAGCATAAAGCACAGATTTCACGTACAATTGAACCGTGATTCGGTTTCGGTCGACTGGTGCATCAACGCGCTCCAGTTTGACAAATGTGTATTATATATCTGTAACCGTAAAAACCGTTATAGATTGCGATATTTTATTTAGAAATGGAAATAGTTCTTCAATATTGACAATATATTGCTGAATATGTCATGGATGTATCAAAGGTTTCGTTCGAAAATGTCTCATCTCGAGATTCGGCCTTTTAAAAGTTTGACGTGTTTTCAGAATAGTCATAATCATAGTCATTATTATTCATTGAATGTTTAGTAGGGGTAATTAAAAAAATTCAAAATTCATGATGAAAATAGGACTATTTGAATTAAATAACCGCAATATCAACAATTAAAAGTCTGAATCGGCAGTTCTTAAACTATTTAACCGATTCGACACAAGTAACTTTGATTCGATTCAGTTCCGATCGAAACCAATTTCAACCATAACAAAATAGATCAATCTGTTCGAATTGAACTTGGTTTGAATTTTTTGAAATTCTAGGTAATAATATTAAATTCGTTTTACATGATAAGATTGAATATTTTCAATTTTATTATATTATATAATTCATGTCAAGTTAGTATGAAGATTAGGATAATGATGCAAAATAAGAAGTATTTAAATATTCAAAAATATGAATCTCTATTTTTTTTTCGATAAATAGACGAATGGAGACCGTTTTCTGTGGATCAACATCAAAAGAAGATCCAGAAAACATCTCCGCCCAAGAAGTACGAAGACAAACCGATCCCGAAGAAACGCTTTTCCACAAAAACCAACAGAAACGACGCATCATTTTCAGACCCTTCTAAGCTGGAACAGGACCATGCCAAATTCATCAGCGAAATCAATGGCATGACCGAGAAGAGACCTACCTTCTCCAAGTACAGAATCCTAGTAGCAGATAATGACGATGATCTGATGGACCTGGACAGCATGAACTTTCATCCCTACAGACTCCACGAGCATCCCTTCGATGCTGAAAAACCTTCTGTCAAGTTCAGGAATCAGCCTCCTATGATCTCTCCGTTTCAAAGATACAAGAAATTCAGAGTCATAACCGTAAAGCCTCCGAATGTTAAAGTTAAGCGGGTTTCACCAGCTCACTTGAAGCCTGCTTCAGATCCTCAGGCTGATCCCAGAGGAAGATTGACTGCTCAGACTTTCAGTACCAAACAAGCTGATGGTAAAGATAATGGATTGGGAACGCGTAAAGGGAAACATTTTTATCCTCATAGACCTCAGCTCACACTCTTAGAAAAGTTTCTCATCTTGTTCCCGAAATTCATTTAGTTATTGTTCTAGGTCCATTCCTTTGATGGTCAATTAACAGTTTGATTGTTTGTTTCAATTTTTCAATTGAATTTATTACAATAACAAACAGTTATACAATTTACTATCGATTGAAATTATGGTCCTAGTATTTAATTTATTATATGAAATGTGATCGTTAGAAATAGATTTTGAAGTTGTCAGATTTCAATATGAAATACAGCTAATAAATATAGTTAGATCATTTATTTATACATATTTTATAATGTCGAAACCATCTTTTAGTTTCTAAGTACTACAGAGTAAAAAAATGTATTTAGATTTTTCTTAATCGTGTGAAAAAGAATATTTAATTGTGTAACACGTATCATCATAATGTGCCAATGAAAGCTTAAGTGATCAATCGTTGGTACCGAATGCTACCACAAAATTCAAAAAAATGATTGAAATGTCATGTCAGCTTTATATCAATATTATCATGAATGTAATGCATTAATAAGTCTTTGCTAGTTTTTAAAATGTCTGAATATAATTTTATTATATTTAAAGTGAAATAATAAATAATATAAAATATATCTATTGATTCATTTTTTTTATAAACAAATCCTTATGAATTTATACCATTAGGTGATAAATAATTATAAAAAGTGTGATATTCTTTAAAAACACTTCGATCCTCAAAATATCAAAAGTTGTACACGAAAGCCTGTAATTGACTCAACAGAATAATTTTAAAAATTTCATCATCCAAATAAATGCGAATATGAATACATATTTTACATTTCATCAGTATAAAAGTAATCAAAGCGATAGATAAGTACATATGAATTCGATAAATGTTTGTATGTATTGTACATTTCGTAACCATGGTTACGCTCATCTATCAACAGAAGTTAGGTTGAGGTCAGAATATTGTCACATGTATAAAATGTTTGTCTATAATCTTTCTATAACATTAATAAATCGTTAAATCGTTGTGAGGGTTAATAAGATTCAAAATTTCAAGAATAACGCAGTGAATTTTATCTAGGTTACATAATTTTACTGTGAACTCATATTTGATATAATATTAATTTCATATAAGGTATGTCAACATAAGATTTTTATTTTTTCATTCAAAATCCAATTGTTGTTTAAATGTGCATATTAATATTTTGATTTGTTTATTGATTTATCGTAGAAAACCTTCCTATGAGTTTTATTCATGTTGTCTAGTAGAAAAAATACAGTGAATAAAAATGAAAAAGATGATAAGAAAATTGCAGTCAAACAAAACAAATCCTCTGCAGTTGAAAATGATAAAACAATTAATTCAAAGAAAATGGAAAAGAAAATAAAACCATCGATAGACAATGAAAAAGAAACGAAACCAGTAGCATCGAGCAGTAAAAAGAATATAACACTAGCAAAGCCTAATTCTTCTTCAGAAAAGGTGATTCAAAATAAAACAAAGGCATTGAAGGGTAATCACCAAATAATAACAAGTCCAAGAGCTCCGATTAACAAGAAAAGAATTGAATCTTCTCAAACTAAAAATATCCTATCCAAGAAAATAGTTTCTAATACCCAAGGAAAAAGCATTGTTTCAAAAAATAGTAGTATAGATTCTAACAAAGGTTATGTGAATAAGAAACCTTTAACGAGTATAACAATCAATTCTCCAAAACAAAAAAGAAAAGAATTTCAATTAGATGCCACACAAGAAAATATGGTTGAAGCGAAACATTTTGGAGAACTTAACAATGAAAGAGTTACTAAAGCTACTGCAGTAAGTAAAAATAAAAATAATGAATTTGATATTGCATTGAATAATCATAAGCGATACCGCACTAGAACATTGGAACCAGAAGAAATTAAAGTCATCGATAAATTAGTGAGGAATATTGAATATACTGACCACAATATATCAGAATCTAAAGCTGAAAGGAAATTAGTAGCACAACCCAAGTCATTTTTCGTATCTTTGAATGAAGATAATAAAAACTTGTCAAATGAAGAAAAACCTAGCAGTGCTCATTCTCTGCATTCCAAAGAAAATGATGAAGAAGAAAACGATGAAGTGTCTTATGAGGATGACTTTGATTCCTATGAATCAGATTTTGAATCATATAACTCTTCTGATAAATCTACAAAGGTGAGTGATAGTGAAGTTGATGAAATAAGTTCAACTACAAGCGGGTTAAGCTCACTAAACAACATAAACCAATTTAAAACAAAAGATGATAAAACATTAGATTCTGGAAATTATGAATTAGCAGAGTCACAGAAATCGTCTGATATCAGATATGATAAAAGTCTTGAAAAAATTGAGGAAAGTATAAATAGCTTAACAAGTAACATAAAAACTGAATACGTACCACAGTCTTTGGCATCATTGACTGACGAAGGATTTGATGAAAATTCTGGAGGACAATTGAATTCAATTAGCAATATTTCAGTCTCTACTAAAGTAGAAGATAAAATTTATCAACCGAGTATGAAAACAGATTCAATAGTAAAAATAGATTCGAAATCAAACTATTCTCAACGGGCTCATGATTTAAAAGGATTGATTGTTTTAGATCATGTTAAATATTTTTTATTTGAAATGTTCCCAATGTCTTATGACACATTCATAACAATTCATGGAAAATCAAATATGACTCAAGTAATGTGCCAAACTAACGATGATTATATAGAAGATGAAGTACAAACTGATTTGATACAAGTTGAAAATAAGTGGACACAGCATCCTATAGAATTTTCTAAGAATGATATAACTTATGATAGCAATAAGGACAGAGAACTGAAAAATTCAAAAAAGGAAAAAGTTTCAGATTTGGATATATATCTAAATCAAAAGTCTGGTTGTGGTACAGATAATTTATATGCAAATTCAATATTAAATAATAAATCGTTAATAGCTCACAGATCAAGTTTTATAAAATTAACAAAATTCATAGATAAAACTGGAAAGTGTATATTGAATTATTTAGAAGACTTCCAAAGATCATTCAATGAAGATGTGGTATTGCTGAAAAAAGATCCCAACGATGAAAAGTTCTCATATAACAACAGAGAGAAATATTTGTATGAGATTATAAAACAAAGACCGCTGAATAAGATTCAATTTACTAATTCAGATCCAAACATAATTCTTACAATTCACCCTGTCGTTAAGGAAAATAAGTCAGAAGATATAAATAATATAAGTTTATTTTCAATAATTTGCATTTGGTCACTGAAAGGAAGCTTGCTGAAGCCGTTGAAAATGTTAGGTTCAATAGGCAACATAAAGTGTTGTGAAATCAGCAAAGGACTGTCTGGAATTGTAGTGGCTGGATTAGATGATGGGTAAGACATTTTGTGCACAATTATGAACACTTTCCTATTTTACCCGCGCCATTCCTCTAATTTGCCCAAAACTAACATAAACAATTGTTTTTCATATTTTAAGAAAAAATATCTTTGATTTTTGACTGAAATATTGATAGAAGAGAGTTGATATAAGATTGTGGCGGTGATAAAATAGGAATGAACCTAATTAAAAAAATATTTTAAAATAAAAGAGTATAAAGACATCTTTGTGAATAATAAAAAACTAATTACCCAATAATTTATATAGACATCTATGAAATTTATATAAAAATATTATAAATGCAATATATTTATCGGCGCGAAAATTCAAAAAAACACTATTACGATGCTTCTATTTCGATTCGTTACAGAAACATTTCAGCGTGGAATCTGAAAGACGAAAACATCTGGTTCGAAAATGCGTTCTGTAATCTTCGTGGCTCGAGTGCTGCTGAAAACGAAACGCTGAAATTGTGCTCGTTTCACAGCGGATACGACATTTACAAATCCCAGAGCCAACATCGGTACTTGTGGGGATCTTCGATCGAGGTTTTATTTTCGAAGTCGATATATAAGAACGATTCTGTATCGAAAGATGGCACGAATCAGGTATCTATACGTTTATGATCGATACATATTGCTCTCTGCGAAATAAATTAATTGCGATTGTATAATATGAATCATTTAACTATGTTAATGAAATGAGCGTTTTTTTTTTTTATATCTATTTGTTTTTGTCTGTTTTTCATTTGTTTTTTTCACATGCACGCTTTCAATTTTCGATTTTTCAACAGCAGGTCTATCTACTGCAAGAGTATGGCTTTTTGAGCATATGGATAGTGACGCACAAGTTACCAGCTTACAAAAATGTCTCGTACGCTGATACATATCATTCTCAATGGTCGACCATATCGTTGGTCAAGACGAACGTCGTCAATTTGAATTTGCAAAACAATGGATTTCGTTCGATATTGCTTGGTAAGAAAAATAAGCAAACACCATCAAATAGTAGAGCTACATCTTCGAAATCGTCTCGGGTTGAAAGTGGGAGAACCAAGAAAGGAATCGTCAGGGCTTTCGGGGAAGACGAGTTAGATTTTGACTTGGATGAATTGCTGCCAGGAAAATATGGAATAGACGATGAAAAGATAGAAAAAATCGAAGAGAATTTAGAGGATACAAAATTCAACTTAGTCTGTACGATGATGAAGGAGCATAGGTTCACTGGAGACATTTTGATCGGATGTGGAAATTGTCAAATTTTGAACTATTCACCGAAAAGCATCAAGAGGAATGTCGATTCGTACAAATGTGAAGGTATATCATCTAATTATATTCTAAAACCAATTATACGCTGATGCAATAGTAAATATGTACCTATCATATATTCTAATGAATAAAAAATACTTTTTACTGAAAATTTCATACTACTAAAACTAATACAAACATTTCAGATGCCGGATCTTGTGTCACATGCATCGAAACTCCATCTTCGAACCTCCCATTCTTTTTCTCGAGCTGCAGCAACTACATTGTGCACTTGTATTCGAAAAAATCTTCTAGACCACTCAGAAGCTTCTTCTATGCTCAAAACGACGCAGACATCCAGGCCTACAAGCAGTTCACTCTATCCTACGACTTTTACAATTTTTCCAATTCAAATTCGACCAGCGTTAAGCGATTGAGGAACAACTTTTGGCTGGATTGGTGCGAGCTGAACGCGCACATGTTTTTCACGTTTTTCGCAGATGGAACTATAGCTTTGTGGGATTTGTTCAGCAGCGACGTTTCACCGAAACTATATTTCAATTATTTAATTAACAACGATACCAGGGAGAAAAGGTTCTTGATCAATGGGAAAATTTTGCCTATAGGACACAATCAGCCAGGATCCGTTAAATACTCAATGGTAATTGATTTTAATTATACTCAATTGATTTGAATTTGAGTTTATATTATATTTATTAGTTTAGTATTAGTATTTATACTTACACTTATTAAAATTATAATATTGATTTTCAGATACTTCATTTGTCCGATGGACAAATTCAGTTGCACATATTGGACGAGAAGCATTTCAAAACGAGGTTCGCTAGTGCCGAAGAAGAACTGCATTTGCTAAAAACGTATTTTGAATTTTTATAAAAAGAAAAAATGCTACTCGTAATTAAACGAAGCACTGAGTTCAATTTCACTCATCATTGTGTAGTTGATTTGTCGATTATTCTGCATTTCATTAGAGTGCACCTTTATATTCAAAATATTTCGAATAACTCGGTTTTGATTTCGAACGAACACTCGATTCTCTTTTCGCACAGTTTTCAAATAACACAGCCGATTATATTATCAAGTGTATTCAGCTTCACAACTATGAAAATATTTCTGAGCTAAATTCGAATCGAAACAGACACACGGTTCCTATACAATACATTGTTTCAAAAGTGTGAAAAGAAAATCAGTTTCATATTGTTATATATTCGAACTATACATATGTGAAAATATATTTATATTGTTATGTTCACGAATAAAAGTGAATGCTCTACTTGCATTTTCATTATCTCTGACTTCTGATTGATGATTTTGAATTTTTCGCCGACATTGACCGCCATTTCGAAGAGTTCAACGCGCCAAAAGTATATTTATACGTTCCAAGACACACAAATATACATATTAAATAACCTAACCATATGTTCATGCTAATATTTATGTTGTAAGGTTTCATGGTGCGAATATACAACGCGTGTTCCGTGGAAATGGCTTCATTTTTTTCCGAAAAATGATCGATTTTTAAGTTCAGAAAGAAACTAATAAATTTGAATTTAATTTTTGGTATCGTTTTATTTTGCTCAATTTGCATCTTAATCTGATGTTTTTTTTCCTAAAATGTTTCATTCTCAAATGTGTTTTTTCAATCTAATATATCTTTCGAGGAGCCATATTTGAAAATATTGATAAATTGATAACAATGTGCAATGGAAACATATTGTAATAATTATCATTTACCGACTATATTATACTTATTTATCTGTTCGTTTATTCGTATTTTACTTGTTGTTTCAAGAATCTAGTTGTTGAATATGATAATTAATCATATAGTTATTCATTTTCTTTTTTTTAATTCATGATAAAGGGCGTTATGCACTTTTAATATATAATTATTGTACATACAAACATAACTTGAGGTCATGTACTTTTGGATGGCAATTGCGGAATCTGCCCTCGGAAAATAATTCAAAATCCAGACGACATCGAAAAAACGGATGCTAATTATTCAAAAGTCAAAAATTTGGTTCAACACAGTAAGCAATTTTGGCAAGTGCTTATTGCAACATTGATTTGAAAATTTCGTTGCCAACGATCGATAAAAACGCAAAGATAATCTTCTATTAATTTTTCACAGGTGCAACTTTTATCATTCTATCATAAGTACAGTAAGTAATTGTATATTGATGCAAAATAATGATAAATAATGATACCTTAGCTTTCTCGGTACATCTAGTATGATTTAATAAAAAGTCATTTTTTAACTTTACAAGAACTTTTAGTTCGACTAATCGATTAATGCATTGTCAGTAAATGTATTGTATATTTATTATATTATTGTATCTAATCAAACATGTAAACAGATAAAGAGTAACTACGCATATCACTAACTCTTTTCAAAAACATCATATCTCAAAAGGCTGTTTTGAGTTATATATGTATGTTTTTAGAATTTCCAGAAAGTGTAGTTCATCTCATACCAGGAAAATTCTGAATTTTTGTCTCAATATTAAAAATAAAATAAATTAAAGATAAATTAAAAAAAAAGAGTAAATTGTAAAATTCAATAATTTATTACATAAAAAAAAGTTTATACAAGGTGATGTACTACAGAGAAAAAATAGTTCGATACTTCAAAGCAACTCCAACAAAGGACTCCTACAACATTTTCATATTTTTTACACTTATCGAATATGACTAGAATGCGAGCGACATAGCCTCAAATGCTTACGTAACGGAATCCAGTGTTACTTATCAATATCGACGTCTACATTGCAACAATTTACAAAAACAATCAATTGATCCCCTGAGTCTTTAATCCATAATCAGCATAACTCGCAGTCTTCAGATAAAAGTCCCCTCTGGTCGAGTTGGGAGTGTGGAAACCCATGACTGCTCGTTCTTTTCCAGTGCACTTGTGCTGCATGAAATTGGCCCAATTTTCACACATGACTCCGACGAAGTTATCTGGCTCATTCACAGACTCTTGATAAAACTGCCAGGCTCTTCCATGGCTGCAGAGGTTATCCGAGCATCCAGGTTGCAAGGGTAGACCCCTGTTCGGGAAGAAGTTGGCATGGCCTGTTCAAGAATACAACATCATCATTTATTATTAATATTCGAAATAAGAAATCTGACAGATCTTGAATCCAGCATCATGAAGCTGAAGCTATCTGCTGGCTTTGAATGAACTTTAAACCTTATAAAGATAATGCAAATTATCCAATTCTTACCTATAGATTCGTCCAATCCTAAAATTCCGCTATTGGTATGAATAATATCGACAAAATATGCATCTGCTGAATCTAGTCTATTCTCTGGTCTGACGTTGCCGAAACAAGGTAGGGCTGGATCCAATCCTGTAATCCTGGGCAGCTTTTGTCCATTACTCCAGTACTGATAACTCTTTCCAGCGAACCCAGCAATATGCGCTCCAAGACTGAATCCTATCAAATGCAGTTTGTTAGGATCTACTCCATTCAGGGTCAGCTCGTAGAGGAAGATGCTGAGAGTGTCTCCAATATATTTTGCCATTTTAACAGATCTGGCATACAGCATTTTGATCAGGACACTGGCGTCCAGGGCCAGGACGTTGTAGCTACCGTGTTTTTTATAGGCATCTGCTATAGACTTGGCTGGGGGAATCATTGGACTTTCGTTGAAACCATGGATGATGATCACGGTTGGGCTATCTTTTTCAAAAAAACTGGAACTTAACAGACCTTTAGCTCCCGATGGATATATTCGATGCGTTCGATAGCTGTATTGAGTGTATTCTATGATTCGTAGGTATGAACTGTTGATATTGGACACGTGCATTTCTGTTATCACCGATTGGCCTGAAAATTCAAAAAAAATTTTTAATCATAAACGACATATAAATGAAATAAGATACATAATAAACGAAATTTCCACTCACATAATCTATCGATGTCATTCCAAACTTTAGTATTTGTGTTGTTTTCCAGAGATAAACCGTTGACTAGACTTTGCACTGTCGCCAAAAGGACGAAAATCGTTAAAAAATTCGATGGATTCTTCATTTTGAAATATTCCAATCGACAATAACGACGATTCTGCAAAATAACGAGTCGACTCTGCAATCTCTTCGAGTGTCGAAGATGATTATAATATTGTGCAAGTGAAATAAATCGCGGTTTATATACCGATTCCGTACGTAAAAATGTGCCTATATATCAGTACTTACGACACGAGGTGCTTTATTAGCAGTATTGAAAGGTTATTTTATGTCACAATTGAAAACAGGAATATAAAACTTGACCCTTTGGGTGCTGATTGCAGATATATTTGCACGAGTTAGATATTGTGTTGTATTGGATATATCTCGTGTTATGCGAAAAACACATTGTTTGTATTAACCATGCGGATACGTTGAAATATCACATATATAACCCTTTTTTTTTCAATTTTTGTATATATCAAGTGGAAAAGAAATGCTTAAAATAAGGAATTTCTAATTTCTAATGCTGAACTTGAAGGATTCTGCGATTTTCGATAATTTTGAACATACTCGTTTTTGCCTTTTTTCTATGGTCTAACTCAATCCCATTCTTGGAGAAAAAAATGGCATATTTACTATGGATGAAATTATTTTTGATATTATAGTTTCACTTCTAACTTCAGAATCAATTTCTGCAACATTTGAATTCCATATCTATGATATTTAGAAAGTTTTTCTTAAAAAAATCATCCGTCCTAGGTGGATTTTTATTGAAATTATTTATCGACTTTGAGGCGCTTAAAACAAAATAAAATACAATTTATATTTATATTAACTTGATTTAATGAATTTAATTGCATATAATTAATACAAATAATAAATAGATAAATATCTTTAAATTGGGGTCATAGTAACATTTCAATGTTGAAAGATATTACTAATCAATATTATAATTTTACTAAGCGTATTTGTACGTCTGTCTGTCTGTCTGCAACTTTGTATGGAAAATCGTCAAGCATAAATTTCATCCGGTGCAAATTATAGCAGCTTTGCGTCTTTTGCATCGCATTTAATTCGAAATAAATAAAACAATGTGTTAATTTGGATCTTGCGGCCTTTGCTATAAGATACATATTCGTGTGTCGTTCGGATGTATCGGAAATATCTGTACATACATTCATACAAATCTGACCCTTAACGCCGACTATCGATAGGTAGCATTTTTGAATATCAAGGTCACGTCGGCCGCGGCGCTCGCTTTGTTTATTTTTTCAAATATAATAATTAATTTTTGAAAACAATTAATTTTCGGCCATTTTGTTTTCGTCGCATCTCGAAGTACGAATCGGATCGGATCGACCGGAAATTCGTTTCTGACCCTTCAATGACCGAACAATTAACACGTTTGGAACCGATATATATATATATATATTTTTTTTAATTATATTACGAAATTCGAATGGCATTTTTTTTATAATGACTAACAATACTTTAAATTGATCGTATAAATTGTATAGTTTGTTTATAATAACCGAAATATAAATATGTATTATTTAGTTTTGTAGCTCAATTGACTAAATACTGTTCCAGGGGTTTATTTCATTTTTACTTTTTGAGTTCATTTTAATTTTGTTTTTTATAATAATCAATTTTTCGTAAACAATTATTTTCGGCCTTTTTTTTCGCGTCTATAAATATGTAAATTGACCGGAAATTCGTTCTTACACATTAAAAACTGGACAATATTTTAACTCATTCAGACAAACAAAGCCCGAAAGTTAAAGTTGAAAATTTTCGCGGCAAACGGATCAGCTGTTTAAGAATTCTTTTCAATGATGTATTAAATCAGTACTTAACTATTATAAACAAAAGATATTCAAATTATTTTCAAAATATTAGGTACGTGAATTTCTCTTAATATTAATAATTTTGGAATTTTCGAAATTTCGAAATTGTGAGCGAGGGTAGATATAGATCGCCTCAAAAATTATAATCTTAGGTACTACTGCTAGTCAACAAATAAATGTGGAAAATATGATTAGTATTGAACAAAACTGACGATATTGCAGTTGCTATGAAATAAATATATGTAATTACTTATTATTGAGAATTATTTTCATAATAAGCTTATTATGATTTGTATGCAATGTCAACCATGTTTTTATCATAATTTTACAAAAGAAAATCTACAAATCAGCAGATCCAGAAATTTTGTATTCTACTGTAGATGATTTCATTGATATTTTTGACACTTCAACGATACGTGTTCAATTTGGAAGTCTTTCACACAATATAAACTGGTCGAGGCTTAAATTGTAATTGTCTGTAATTGGACACTGAGTCTCAAATGTAGGCTCAAATGTAAAAATATTATTCTTCCGTCAAATAATCACTGAAAATTTCACTTGTTTCGACCTAAACTTGTGATTCAATTAGAATTAACGTTATAGAATTCGAGCTTCAAATGCTTATAAAAACGCGGAAGTTTTCTCATCGGTGTACGTTTATAGAAGATTTAATAATATCCATGCACCATTTTATTTCAAAAGCTCGAATTAGCTCGAAGCTTGCATTCTAAAAGTAAGCATAAGCTTGTAAACTATTTATATGAAATTGAAGACGAATTCTCTATGTGAATTTTGATGAAATTTCATTAAAAAATTCATCAACACTTATATTGTTCGAACCAATATCAAATTTATAAGTTATATTACATCTTGTTCAGAATAAAAGTATAAGATGATGAAATATCTTTTGAAGTTCACAGTAAGAAATGAAAAAAGTCTGTATTTATGAAAAAAATGAAAATACCACTACGATTGAATTAGTAAACTTTGCACGAACATCATTAATTATGACAAAAATGAAGCGTGAAAGTTTGAAAAGCTTCGGCATCCATCCTATATGAGGCAGTGATATTCAAACTTAAAAAAATAATATGACATTATCACACGGGAAACTCTTATCACTTCAAATCACAAAAATAAACCATTTAGATGTAAGCGTTATTAACTCTACTAATTGTAAGCTAGAAGTCGTATGTTGATGCATTTTTTGAAACTTCCTTCATTATTCAATTTTTAACATACAAATTTCGTTTATAATAAGCTATGTATCTGTTCAATTCACATTACAGTATCATTCATGAATTAAAACGATTTCTGAAATAAATGATTTATTATCTGGAGGCCAAAAAGATTATGTCGCTTAATGACATTTATCTTTATTATTAAAATAACATATTTCACAATTTCATATTTAACATAGAAATTTATTACTATACCAAGTACTTCGAAAGGATTATCTAATATGAACGGACCCCCTTCAACACATTCGAATTTGATAATAATTAACTCATTATAATCCTATAAAAAAATCTATGATCACATTCATCCCAGAAATCAATGAAGTTTTTGAAAAAAAAAATCACCCGCGAACGAAAATTAGTATGAAAACGAAATAATTTAAAATCGATTTTCCATGAAAATCTACGACTAATGTCATCACCATAATAAAATCATGATATTGCTAATATGTATGATTATATTTTGATTGTTTTAAATGAAAAGATCCATTATTACTAGTCCTCCTTTTCCTTATAGGTACAAAAAAGGTCCACAATTTTCCATGAAAATCTACGATGAATGTCATCACCATAAAAAAAAAATCATGAGATTGCTAATATGCATCGATATACTTTGATTGTTTTTAATGAAAAGGTCCATTATTACACATCCTCGTTTCCATAGGACCTTTGATAGAGGACCTTTAGGATAGGGGACCTTTTGTGGACCATAAAAGGTCCACAAAAGGTCCACGGCCCATAATTTGAGCACCACTGATACAAAGTGCGTGTTGTCCAGTGTCTGTTTCGTGGGCTCGAGGGACAAACGATCGATTCCCGTTAACCGAACAAAGTACGATAAAAATTTCGGTAAACCATTAGTTTTCCATCAGATACGGTGGACAAATAGTCAGGTTCTTATCTAATCGTCGCACGTCGAAAGCGGTCGTGTCTTCTGACTAATTTTCGGGCTAAATTAGAAGAAAATCCATAGGAATGTCTGACCAAGTGTTCCAACAGCTCAACATGAAGTGAGTACTTCTGAGGAATTCTGGTCGCTTTTGATCAATTCGATTGATGTTGCATTTTTTTGGATGATTTTCGTTAAATTGGTTTGTAGTTTTTTTTTTTTTTTATTATTTGAAGATTGATTAAGTACGGTTCTTAATATTGCATTTAATAATCTCTTATTTTAATACAGTATGACGCAGTTTTCAATTAAATATTATTTTCAAACACTCCGGTAAATGTTGCTTATTAATCTTTCTCGAGTAATGTTTTCGTTTATTCGAATTTTTCCTAGAAAATCTTTTCAAAATTTGGTACAAAATGCAATATTAAGAACCGTGCTTGGTCACTCTTTAAATTATAAAAGAAACAATAAGCCCGTTTTGTATAAAATTTCCGAAAAAATGCAACATTTATCAAAATCGTTAAGAGATGTAAAAACGCTTTTCTTTCTAGTTAGATTATATTGTTAAATTTTATGCTTTAGATCCAAGTAATAAAATATAAAATGCAATAATTTCTAACTAGACAAATGATGTGCGTTCCCCCTCGTACTATATCTCTGGTATTGACTGTATATACGTCCGTTTCCGGTTAGATGTGTAGAGGCGGGAAAATTCAAATTGAATTTGCACGTTATTTGAATTGATGTGAAAATTTTTATTTATTTGTAGGTTTGGATTTCAATTTATATAAATTTTTAAACTGAACCGAGTTGAAAATTATAGAATTTTTTTTTTCACTGAACAGAAATGATAACTATATCGGGAATTGAATTAAAAACTAAAACGATTATATTGAAAATCCTTTCTTTTACTAACAATGAATATGAATAGAATATTTTCGCTGCCATCTATTGAATAACTTGATTAAAATGTATGCAATTATTTTATTGATCTATGAACATAAAATAATAATCAGAAGCAAATTAGACCCATTTTCTTATGTCTATTTTCTACATAGTTTCGATCAAAATTATGAATAATTTTCAAAATGATTTGTTTATTGATATTCAACAGAACTTCTGAACCAAATATAATATCAAGTAACGATTAACGATATAAATTAAATAATTAACAATCGGAATTAGAACTATGGAATTGAAGTTCAAACAGCGAAATTTTGAAATTTATTAGTTCAATATAGTACCAACAATAAGTAATAATCATTAATTAGTAAATGAAATTTATTAAATTGCATTTTTTTTTTCAAACCGCATGTCGTGATTCATACACCACGTTATCTGAAACATTATAAATTATCGAGAATCATAAAAACCTAGCGATAAGCCCTATGAACTTCTAGTCACAAATCTCTAATTTTAATCGAATACAAATAATATTTAACACTATTTCGTTATATTTTAATATCATATTTCCCTTCTCATTAGATGAAAATAATTTCGGCTGTATAAAAACAATACAGTATCAATTTACCGAAACAAAACGTTTTTTTGTTTCGGACGTTCTCAATGAGGATAGTCTCTATGATACGCAATTCACAATTGCTGAAAAAGCTGAAAGCTTTTTTCAGACGACCCTGAAAAATGTCAAAACAAGTTCAAGGCCTATTTTGGTCTGATCGATAAGAAAAACCATCAGCATCCAATCTAATGCACAGTCTAGATTGAACAGCACTTCTCAACCTTTTTTAATAGAATATATTAGACTGAAAACCCGTTAATTAGAAAGGCATCTGAAATAAATTATTCATTAGTCGGTGGCTATAAATTATTCATTATCTTTATTAATCAGAAAATATTATTCAACACATAAAAGTCCTTCGTACTTTGTCTTTTTTTTTCGAAAATTGAAGCAAATCACTTAATGTACTGAGCGATTCATACAATAATCGGACCATAGAGTTATATAATTTCAAAAATTAACTTTTGCAATGGACATTGAAGAGAAAAAACTTTCGTCAGCACGAGTGAAAAACTTTTCAGCTGAAACTCAAAAGTACGTCAACGTTCTATTCTTGAACACGCAATAAATTTTCCCGCGAATTTGAAGATTCGCGTCGGGAGTCACGTAGCTCTTTGCTATATTGCAATTCAATTGCAATATTGTGCAACAGTCCTACGTTAAGGAAAAATGTGATCTTCCACGTAAACTGACGAACGATTGCTGTGACCACAATTTACTCGGTTCCGCTTGGGACTGTATATTCTACACACTCAGTCCCCAAACTGTAAACTGTCAAAACTTACTACGGCTCATATGTATAACAGTACATACATACATACATCCGTCTCTTTCCCCTAGATTTTGACAGTTTGTTGTTTGAAGAATAAATTTATTAATATTTTCTTTTGCACAGGTTTGGTTAAGAGAAATTTAATTATTTAGTGTTGATGTGTGTATTTTGGATTGAGAAGCTTCGATATGTCGAATTGGGGATGAATTTTAGGGAGAGTAGGCCAGGTGTTCTTCTATTGAATTGTTGCACTTTAAATGCAACGATACCTATCACATATATATGTATATGAATTCGACTTATGTAATAATCGAAATCTCTAGAATAATTGCCATTGAACTCATGTCCATACCTTAAAACAGCCAGCGGTTCAATTATATAATTTAAGCTTTGTATTCATTTTATTTAGTATTCTATACACTCAATTCCTCAATTCAGTACAGTACCAGATGCTACATTATCAATATTCACAGAAATATAAATGAAAAATAATTTCACTGCCATCACGATTTCACTTTGATTGATACGATTCGATCATCTCTTTTGAATATTTGACTCGACAATCGAACACTTCCTGAAGACCGATCAGCTTCCGATTAAATCGGAGACATTTCGTTCTTTAAAGCCAGACTTCACTTCACACGACTCGAATCCAGATCCAGCATCGCGAATCCCGACGCGTCACGCACAAACGCCACACCAGAGCTCGATCGGTTCAATCGAACTCAATCGAAATTCAATCAGTCCCGGATTTCGCGACGGAAAAAATACCGATGGCCACAGCAAAGCAGCGTACGTGCAAAAGCACACACGCTCGCTCCACACCAACACACGCCGCGAGCGGACGAGTGTAGACGATCCCGTATAACGGAGATGTGCATGTACAGTTGTACCACGATGTATAGTTTCGCCCCCCCAGTCTGGGGTGACCCTCAAGTTCACCTTCTTAACTTCGGGACGCCGATCGTCCGTTCCAGTGCCGTTCAGAACGTCGTTGGAGTGACACGCTTTCGTCACCAGAGAGGCTTTTTCCTTCTGTAATCAAGTAATTATAATTAGATTATAATCTATGACTGTTGTATTTTTAGTACTTTCATTCAAATTGAAAAAAAAGTTTTTTGTGAAACAGTTTAGTTCAAATTTTCACTGCACAAAATTGAGTAATTATTTTCATCGTTATTTATTCACTTTCTACTACTGTTATATTGTCTTTCGATAAACATGAAATAGTTTCGTTCGTTCGATTGAGATTTTCATATCGTGCGAAAGCTTCTTATGTAAATAAAATGAGCTTATATTTCAGTTTGAACGTTAGTTTTTTTTTTTTTTTAATTGAAAGAATTTCGTTCTCATTTTCAAAGAATCTCAAAATATTTAAACATATGCATAACTTCAATGTTTCTTGTACCGATGAATTCGTTAATTTCGTTGAAAATCATTTTTCAATCGATCGAAGCGTATTTTGAATCTTATCGGAGTTTTTTCAACTTTGATTGTCGTAAAGGAAAAACTGTTAAATTCGACAGTTCACAAGTTTAAAATACAGTTTTTTTTTCCAACTTTAATCTTAACAATACGTTGTTATCTGTTGGAGCAAAATCGAAATTATAACATATCGAACGCACATAAAATGAAAATGAAATTGGGCCAAGATCTCTAGTTGAATTTGTAGCATCGGGAATGATCTTCGAGAAGGTCAAATTTACTCGATTCGAGTACAATTCGATGTGCGAGATTTCCACTTCAAGTTGAATAGTTCAATATTCTTCAATGCCAATTCAAATGCTTTCTTTGAAAAGCAGCATGACATCAATTGAATTTTCAATAAAAAGCTTTTAATTTGAATTGGAAACTATTCAATTTGAAATAATAATTATTCAACCTAAAGCGGAAATTTTGTGTAATAACATTTATTTGATCGATATTTATGCACAATATGTTAAGAATTTTGTACTTTATTATTGATTCGGTTCAACCCATTTCATCATTTCATATTATATACCATACACAAACAAAAGGTCTGATCTGTTTTAAATATGTATTCTAAACGAAACCTGATTTTCATCTCGAAATATATTAAAAATATTTGATGGTTCACGATTGCGACAATCGAACAGGAATGGTCTGAAAATTCTAAGTTATCGGAATCTAAATATTATACGTGTGTTTAGCATTTCTCATGCGGATTTGTTCAGTTTCTGAAACGTTCCTGGAAAGAGATTTCGTTCGAAGGTTATTCAATGTCATCGAGAGTAGGGGTGAAGGTTAAACGGGACGCTCCTTGAAGTTGATTGAACTTAAAGAAAAAACCTTAATTTTCAAAATCACATATTACAAATAAAAATTAAGAAAATTCTTATTAATATATCCATACTTACACGAATCGTGAATTATCTCAATTTTGAAAATTAAATTTTCTTCGAGTTTTCTTCAAGTCTTGACTTATAATTACTCGTTTGATCTGTTCGATTTTTTTATGATGCAGTATGGAATTATTACTGATTTACGCTTTCATTGTCAGTAATATTTTCATAATTTTTCCTCATTCGGTCATTTGAAAGATTTTTCCGGCTAGATCTTGATGGAAATAAACGATTTTCGAGATTCATACAGATGTGTCAATTTGTCGGAAAATTCTCGGTAACGATGTCCAGGAAAATGCGTGTTCGATAAATAACGAGTATTGAGAGTATTTTCCTTTGTAATTTTCTTTAGATGTTTAAACTTTTAAGTGATTTGAGGAATAGATAAATTAAGTATCAACTTTTGAAATGATAACAATCGATTTGATAGTTATATTTATGTGATTAACATAGTTAAGTTCTTTCACTAGAAAAATATTTTCATATTTCATAAAATATTCCCTTTTTATCAATTGAATCATATTAAGGTACGAGTATGTTAAGATATTGCAAATTGTAATTGCAATAATTTTACTACTAAAATTGAAAATGTATGATTTTTAACACTTAAATACAACTTGATGCAACTTTTTTTAAGAAAGACAAGTTTGGAAGATTTCCAAGTTTTTGAGAAAATACATACATACATATGTACATTTTTACACTAAAACGATTACATTCTAATATTATAAGTATTTCATTTAGAATTCAATATCTTTTATTTGAAGTTGAGAAGGTATTTCAAAAATTTAATCAAAGCATGTCAGATTTTAATCAATTCATTGAACTTAAAAAGAAAATAATTAAATTTGAAAGCAGAAAATATTGAATTTGGAAGTGGAACATCTGTATTAATGATGTCTGATTGTTAAAATGAAAATTGCAACTGGATGTATGAATATTTAAACACTTATTTTCAGAAAAGACAAAAAAATGTCTGCAAACGCTCTGATGTCATTGGTTTCCGAACCTCTGCTCTCGACGGGCAACAAAGTCACTGTTGTTGGCGTAGGACAAGTGGGAATGGCTTGTGCTTTCAGCATTTTAACACAAGTAAATCACATTTATTTCCTAACAACTTTGCACATTTATATTTTGATTGTTCGTATTGACGAAACTTAAAATTTAATTTCAGAATATTACAAGTGAATTGGTGATGGTTGATTGCATGGCCGATAAGCTCAAGGGAGAGTTGCTGGATATGCAACACGGTTCAATGTTTCTTAAGAATGCTAAAATTCAAGCGGGAACAGGTATCAATTATAATATTAAAAATACATATTTGTATTAGTATAATGTAAATTTTTTACCCATCCTTTTTTTTCAGATTATGCACTTACTGAAAATTCAGCACTTTGTATAATCACTGCTGGTGCAAGACAACGCGAAGGTGAATCAAGACTTAGTTTAGTGCAAAAAAATACTGACATATTCAAGTTTATTATTCCACAAGTATGTATCTAAACATATTTTGTAGTAACTTATTCTGAAACTCAATTTTGATTTTTTTTTTATTTCACAGCTTATTAAATATAGCCCAAATACAATTTTGCTCATTGTGAGCAATCCTGTGGACATCCTGACTTATGTGGCTTGGAAACTTAGCGGATTGCCGAAGAACCGTGTCATAGGATCTGGAACAAATTTAGATTCTTCTCGTTTCCGTTATTTAATGTCTGAAATGCTCGGAGTGGCACCTTCTTCTTGTCACGGTTACATTATAGGTGAACATGGAGACAGCAGTGGTGAGTTTTTTAATAAATGTTTTGCTAGAAGGTCCATATTTTGAAATGAATTTATGGTGTCTTAAGATATTATAACAAATCTTTTCTCTAACAATACACCCTGTATAAATAACAATATGTCCAGAAACATATTACAAAAAATAATGTCCAGCTTACAGTATCCCACTTTTCTTATTACTATGACTTTAATCACCACATATCACATTTTAAATATAAAATCTAATACTCTATATAAGCGAATTGATTTTAGATACATATTTCAATTTCTTATGTCAAATGCGTTGTCATGTAAAATACATGTGCTTTTGAATACATGCGCTGATCATGTTCTGAAATTCTGAATGAAATGAAATGATTATTTTATAACCATATTACCCAGTTCCTGTATGGTCCGGTATGAATATTGCTGGTGTTAAACTTCGTGAACTGAATCCGTTGGCCGGCATGCCTGGTGATGCAGACAATTGGCAAGAAGTTCATAAGCAAGTCGTCGAAAGTGCATACGAAATAATCCGCCTCAAAGGCTATACATCCTGGGCTATAGGCTTGAGCACCGCAAATTTAGCGCAGGCGATTCTCCGAAACGCAGCAAGTGTCCATGCAGTCTCCACTTACGTTAAAGTATATTATATTTCTAAAACTAATAGTCCTCGACATATGATAAAGATACGTTCATATGAAGTGGGTTATTTTATATTAATCATGCTTTAATATAGAAGTATTTATTCTTTTATATTCCAATATTATTTTCTGTTTTGCATTCATATGGAGGTTTAGTAATTTAATATTTATTTGTGCAGTTTTTATCTAAAATTACAGGTCTCGTTGACATTTCATATTTTATTCACCATGAGTCGAAATCATCATATAATTGAGGACTGTTAGTATATTATGTATTATTTTAGAATATATTTAATTAATTTTCACATGAAATGCAGGGTCAACATGGAATTCAAGATGATGTATTTCTATCGTTGCCATCCGTGATTGGATTGAATGGAGTCACTCATATTGTGAAGCAGCCGCTCACTGATGCTGAAATAGCTCAGTTGCAAAAGTCTGCAAGTTTGATGAAAAGTGTCATCGACAACATTGTGTTGTAATTAAATTGAATAGAATACTGTCATCTTTCAATTTCGGAGTCCATATTGCATGCGAAATCGATTTACATATTTTGTGTTGCATTTACTTGTTTTATACAAGTTTTTTACTTCAAAATCTATTATAGGTATTTCAAATTAAAAAATTTGAAAAATTGAATTAAACCATAAATCGGAAAACATTTAATATGAATTAGAAAATATTCAATTTGGAATAGATATTATTGAAATTTAAGTGTGAACCTGTATGTATTTACATATTTTGTAATAAATTATCCTACCTAATTGATGTGAAACAAAAAAATAACCGTTAATTGTTGTAATTAGGAAAATTGACTAAATATATCTGGTATCAACATTCATTATATAATATATGTACCTAGGTATGAAATCTAACTCCATTATCACAAAGTATTATAATGTAATTTGTATTATATTGAATGTACAGCATGAACATTACTTTTCTCCTGCAACTATACAGCATCAAAGTCATTGAATGATTTTTCTTCTAGTTCCCGAATAGAAAGCGGAAATCCTGTTCATAGTTTCATTTCATTTTCACGGAAAAAAGTCATCAATTTACTCATAATATAATTTGATGAGATCTCATAGGTTATTTTGCATTTTAGTTCAGCGCCGAAGCAAAGACCTAGTGGAAATTAATAAACTGATTTCACATATTAGATCAGATCCTATGAAAAGTTTAGATTTTAACATGATTGAATGGACATAAATTTGCATTTAACATTTTCAAGAATGATATTGAAAAAACCAGAAGATAAGGAGAATAGTTTTAGTCGAAATTATGCTTAATTAAGTTTAGAATACTTAAAAAAGTGATTGAAATGAAAAATTTTCAGAAGCACTCTTCAGATTACTTTTCTATGATGAAGATTATGTATCGTGTAATGAGAATATTTTATGTAGGTAAAAAAATATATTTATTTTATAATTTCTGTAATTTATTAAAATCAAATAAATTATATACGTATATACATATATACGTATGCTTTTACATGTTTACAAAATGTGTTTGTTTTCGATAAAAATTTGATTCATATCATTAAAAAATAGGCACTGTATTTAAATGATCAGTGATTTATACAAAAAAATCAGAATACATATGAAAAAAAAAATAGCTGTTCATATTCAAATTTTGACATAAAAGAAACAAATTTGTTATATTTACTATTTTTAAATTTGAAAATGTAATAAAAAAAAATAACAGATCAATTTATGATTAAGCACTGACCATTTCTGGATTTAATTGCTGACCTTTTTCATATTACCTAAATAACTAACTGCAAATCTATGGCCGAAAAATATACAATAATATTGAATAAATAGAAAAAAAACTAATTCACATTAATCATATGAAACATTAATATTAATGAAAATAATTATTATGGAAATGAAATTGAACTGAAAATAAAACTATCTATGCTGAAAATAAAATCATTGTTTCATATGTTCTCATACAGTGACAAATTTAACATGAGGCTGTTTATTAAAATGAAAAATTAGTACCAAAAGAACTATTATACTTTCAGCTTAAGTTAAAAAAAATCACACTTCAAAAAATGATTTTGATACAAATCAATACAGATTTTCTTATTTTACAATAATGTCTTTTACAATTTAAAAAAATCACACATGGTACGATTAATCATGATGATATATATGTATGTTGCAACCCATCACTTTGAAGATAAAGACACACACAGAATAAGTAGTTTAGACTCAATCTAACTTTACACAGTACTTAATCAGAGATTCAAATGTTAATTGTACTTGTCGAAATGCATATCCTGATCATTCAACATTTCTCAAACATAGTTCAAATCACAAAAATCCATACGTATTATCTACTATTAACGCATCACTCAATTAAAGCTTCCATACATAGTATGTTTGTCTTAATCGGTCGGACACATTCCAATGTGAACATTTCCATAAGCATTCTTCAGAGGTATATTTTCATAAGGCTGATTTTCTACATTTATATACCGAATGCATCCAGAGAAACCGGGGTGGGTTTTTCTGAATAACTTCCCTGTTTTATTGGGCAATCCTCCAATATAAAGTGGACTCGATGTATGCGTCTTTGGAGTTTTGAATCCAACTCCAGCCTCACCATTTTCACCGTCGACACGAATTGTTGCTACGTGTCTCGTTTTAACGGCTGGAATTTTCAAAAATAAAAATGAATTCCAAAATTATATTTGATTATGATAGCATTTAAAACATTTCCAAAAAACAAAATGTCAAGAGGATTTAAAGCTGTCCTCATAAGTAGAGTTATAATTCAACTCACCGACGATGGTGTGCCATTTTCCATCGCAGAATAGATTTTTATTATTTGGCTTGTATCGTGCTTCAAAAACACCTTTTCCACTGTTAACGCTTAACACCACACTATTGTCGATGATTTCCAAGAACATAAAATGTTTTTGTCCATGGACACCCAATAAAAGTCCTGAAGAGTTTCTCGATTTGATTTGTAATGAAATCGTAGTTCGTTCCCCTACATTGAATTTTTCGATGAGCTAAAATAATCAAATAAAAAATGTCAGTTATTAAATTCAAAAAATGAAATAATTTAATCATTCAAATGGCAGAAAGAGACATATTTGAATACAGGTTTTCCACTTCAAGTTCACTATATACAGGGTAGGATCAATAGGTAACGATAAAATCTTTATTGTGAACAAAGTATTAAGGTTACATAAAATATGAATTAATATTTTTCAAAGTAATCTTCTTGACTAGCTATACACTTACACCAGTGATTATCAAACTTATTTCTTTCACCGCTCCCTTCAAAAATAAATTATTTTTCAGTGCCCCCCCCCCCCCATTTTTACAAAATCCGGGCCCGAATACTTTTATGGAATTGAGCTCTCCCCCAAAAAAATGAAAACGATAAAACATATGCCCCTCCCAACATATTTTTATTATATGTATAGGAAAAAAATTAAAATAGCGCCGCAGACGAAAATATTTTTCATAATTTTTGAAAATCTTTAAAATATCTCTTCAGAAAATGAAATTTTCGATATGTGGATATATATTATATTCACCACTTTCGAGGCGTTTGACATATTAAACCCCTATGCAAAATTGGCATGTAAAAAGTCCGAAATGAAAATACATATTCAAATTTTTAAACATAGAAAATTATTATTTTATCCTTAACAGATGTAATAATCTTAGTTGACAAGTATTTTCAAATTCATATTTAATTTATTAAACTAAAACACAATGCGCCGCAGGCGAAAATTTTTAGACATTATACGCAGGAACTTGCATACGGTGTGCGGGCTATCCTACTAAATTTATGTTAACTATTTTAAGTTTTTGTAATATCATACAGGGTAGAAATATAAACTTATTATTCATTATTGTGTAGTAGTTGGGCATTAATTTTAGTGAAATATAAAATACTATATAAAGTAAATTAAATTACAAATTGTAATACGTCCCCTCCCCCCTAGTCCACACCAACGCCCACCATTTTCGTCTGGGCCTCTCAATTCCCCAAGGGGGCGGTATCGCCCACTTTGAGAAACACTGACTTATACCAATGATGTTGCCATGATTGGAAACCTTTCTGGAACCCTTCTTTCGGAAGGGCCTTTAGCTGTCTTATCGTAGCTCTTATAATATTGAAAATGGTGTCGAAACGTTTTTCTTTCAGCAAAAATTTGATTTTTGGAAAGATCCAGAAGTCACATGGTGCTAAATCTGGTGAATAAGATGGATGTGGACAAACAGGAATATTTTTTTCAGCGAAATATTCACAAATCAGAAGCAACATGATCGCAACGACTATGCATGAGCTACGACAAGACAGCTAAAGGCCCTTCCGAGAGAAGGTTCCAGAAAGGTTTCCAATCATGGCAGCATCATCGGGATAAGTGTCTAGCTAGTCAAGGAGAGTACTTTGAAGAATGTTAATTCATATTTAATGTAACCTCAATACTTAGTTTACAATAAAGATTTTATCGTTACCTTTTGATCCTACCCTGAATTTCAAAAATAAAATCAAATAAATTTAGAGCAATTTATAAAATAACATGTTTGAATTTTTTAAATAAAAATCTTATGATCAGTAAATAATCTGGAAAAAAAAGATAATGTACTTTGATGTATCCACCACCAGGTCTGAAGTAAACTCCACTCTCTTCATTTGGCACGCAAGGCAACACATTTGTTTTAGACTTAATACTGTCAACTGGTTTACCATTCATTTGCAAGTTTTTCAAGCAACCGTTGAATGGCGAATACGTAGCCGGCTAAAATGTAAAAAAAGTCATAATACTTATTCGCTGTAAAAATGACAAACGGTGTATGATTTTCAATATGATGTACCTTAATATTTGATTCAGTTATATTGCCTAGATGACCGCCAAAATAGAACGGAGGATCCAGAGATAGAGGCTTGCGCAAATCATAAGTTTCGGTCGAAACCACTACTTCGTTGTCAATCTTCATTGATGCAACTTGAAATGACTTCTTAAACACTACATTGTGCCAGTTATTATCATTGTATATGCCTTCATTTGACTTCAAGTTGATTAAGCCCGTTTCATAATCGAAGTTGAAATATATCTGAAAATGTGACATGTTGAAAAATGCAAAAATTGCATATGAAAGTATATATATATAGGTATATATATATATTAATTGATATGGTATTACATAGCCTTCGTGCAAGAACAGTGCCACAAAGTTCAGATGTGTTGCATCAGAAGCGTAGAATATCAAACCGCTATCAGATTTAGAATTGAAATCAACCGAGAATCTAAAGTTATTTTGGAATTTGTCTGGCAGTCGATTAAATTCAATGCGACTGTTGTACCTCGTTCCTAAAATGATAATGAATCATATAAATAGAAATTTCAACTCAAATTCAAGTTTCAATAGTATAATGGTCACAATAAATGAAAAATAAGTTGCCCACCAAATCTAAATCCTTGAGAGTGATCCCATTGACTCGATATTGGATCAGAACCTAAAGCGCATCCTGTTTCTGGTGCTATTGGTGGGAATTTGGGCGCAAATTGTGTTGAAATTGTAGACTTTGTCGATAATTCAGTCACCGGAATTCGAGCTAAATCAAAATGAGATTCATCACACAATAAAACTTATAAATTAATAATCACTTGAAACAAATACACAAAATAATTGGATTATTTCTATTTGACATTTACAAAATACGTACACTGACAATTTTCGGTCAACAGGCCAAAAACTACCTATTTTACGTATGGTTGGGAATTGGGTGAAATTAGATCAATAGCACCCTTTAAATAGGAAAGCACCAAATATTTTCAGAATATATTTATAATAAATAGGTTTTCCATTTCAGGTTAAATAATTTTCATTTCAAGTTTTTCTTCAAATATTGGAAAAAACAATTAAATTGAGAATGAAATATTGTTAGAATGGTATTACTGTCATAAGCTATGCTGATAACATTTTATAAATGTATACTTTGGTAAAACCTGAGTAAACAAAACACACCCCGTCTATTGCTTTTATAGTGAACACGTCTTCTATTTTAATCTACTAAACCTCAAGTAATCATAATAGGTAGATCATGGACTACAAATTATTGTAAGAAGCAAACAAAGGTTTATTTTTTATTAGTATTATTAGTAATATTTTTTCAAGATGGTGATAAAATTGAACCCTATGAGCACAACGGAGTGGATCTCCTCACACAAGACAATTGCGACAGATGAAAAATCTACATGGAGGCGCTCCTCATCGAGGCAACCAATGGGACAATTTAACAGGAAGATGCTGCTCTTAAGGATTGGTTCTCGGTTAGCTACTTTTACTAAAAGTTGAAGAAAAGCACAAGTGATTCTGAAACCAAGAAAGTACCCACACAATGCAAAGAGTTACCAGCCAATCTTTTTGCTATACTACTTAATATAGATCAACAATAGAATGATGATGAATCGAATCGGAGAAAACATCCGTAAGTACTTAATATGAGAATGAACGGTTCCTATCTTGACAGAGGTTGTATGGGTTAGATAGTGAGCCTGTGCCAATATATCGAAGACGTTTTTGAGGAGAAAATAGAGTTTCGTGTTGCTTTCATTGATTTTACTGCAGCGTATGATTACAGTCAACCACTGTAAAACTGATTATAATTGAGACTATTATACATTCTATTTCATATATTATATTTTGCCCAATTATTGAGATTTTGTAATTTGTAATCCTTATTTGAAATTGAACTTTATTATTTTTTTCATATTTTTATATCATATTGAACCTTCATAACTAATAATTTAGAATTAAATTGTTTTCTCATGCTAATCATGTTTAGTAGGTAAGTTATGATTCGGATTATTGTTTCTCGTTTTTTCATATTATTTTAAAATTCTATAGCCAGTAAGAAATTTATGTAAGTTTAAATGTTCATTAAAACATGTTTAGAAGAATGGTAAGGTATCAGGAGAGAGTAGGAATGTTTGAATGGCACTCTGACAACACAAGACAACACAATCCACGTTTACAACACAATGAGTACTCTTGTTTTTTGGCAACACTTAAATAAACAAACCACTCTCTATCGCTTTTATGGTAAACATGTTTTTTTTTTTTATTTAAATCTTCTGAACCTCGAGCCATCACAATAAAGGCATTCAAATTTAATTAGAAATTATTTAACTTGAAATGGAAAATTTATGTTTATATTTATAATTTACTTGTAGGAACTGGTGTAGTTGATTGGATGGTAGGTTTCACAGTCTTAAAGCCAGTTGTCTTCGGTGTTGAACCAAGAGGTTGTTTTTCACCTTCCGCTAGAATTAAAGGAGCCATAAGAGATAAAATCAAGATCATGAAAATATACAATCTAAAACTGAAAATTACTCAATTTATCTGTTTGGCCACCTAAGGAAGTACTCGGTTTCATTGACCTCTGGCAACTCTTCAAAGTTTTTCCGTATTTATCAGTAGCAAAGTTTATCATATTATCATTCACCGTTGTATCACTAAGGCATCCTATGAATGGTTCTTTGGTGACAACTCTAGCTGGTCGAACCACATAGGTTTGAGGAGTTCCACCAATGTATAAATAACCATACTGCATATAAAGCTGTCGTGGAGGACTATCAGTACTGTGAAAACAATTAAGATAAATCAAGTTTGTTATTATTAAATCATAGTAATAAATGAATTGATCTGTACTTACACATATGGTACATAGTCATCAACAATAATACTGAGTGCTTTGCTGTTATGAGCAACAGTCACCGTGTGCCACTGATTATCATTATATGTGTTAGATCCAGATGTTAATTTTTCTTCATTGCTAAGAAGATAAAGTGATCCATTTACGATTGATAATGATATTCCCTTATCTTGATTCCTGTCAGTGCAATAGAATATTAGGCCTGATTTTGCAGATGTCTTAAATCTTATACTGAGTCGGAAATTGTTATGAATTGTTATATTTTCTACAGTTATACATCCAAGTCCATCGACTTTTATTGAGCTAGAAAACTAAAATTACGGAAAAAGAATATAGTGACTATTTCAGAATACTTAAATTCATATTAAATATATACATGAATAAATTACTTTATCTGGACAGCCGGGCTTCACACCAAATGCATCAATATTTACATTCAAATCAACAGCATCTCTTGAAATTTGAACATTTCTTATACACCCATCGAATCCAGTTTCTGTAACTTCGATGATATTATGCTTGCTAGGATGTCCACCAAAATACATATAATCTGATGCTAACAAATTTGAAGATTTTCCAGATGAATTATAAACGTCGCTGGTATATAGATCATCGATTTTCAACATTCCTTGTTTACCAAACCTTCTAACTTCAACTTTATGCCATTCGCCATCATTATACATTTTTTGAGTACCAATGACAACTAGATCACTATCCAGCCGGAACTGTAATTGAAATCACTTTTGAAATATGCTTACAAAAAATATTGGACTTTCTTATTCGACTATTGCTGTCATCATATACCAATAAATTTCTACCAATCTCAAGGGTAAAAATCAGATTAGGTTAGAGATTCTTTTACTTAAACAATTTTTTTTTCACCAGGTCGAGATGTACATTGAGTTAAAGGGGATTTGGCCTGAGATAAGACAGTGGCTTGAGTTAAATAAGCAAGTACCAAAACGTTAGATACAATCATGAGCTTAAATATATATCAGCAAGAACACTGTTACAATCCAATTTCTAAACTTTTATTAAATATAATTTTGACATTTATTAATATAATATTCCTTTCATATAAAATGTCCAGTTTGTACTCATATTTTATTTTAATAAAACAACATTCTATGTGGAATTGTACAGTATTTGAACCTTTTGTAACAAGCGCTTTTAGATTCCAAAGAACCTCATTGAGAATACCAAATGTTTTCGGATCAAAAAAATTTATGTTGTGTAAAATAATGGGTTGACTCAAAATGTAAGCCTTTTCAGATATAACTATGTTCTTACCGATGTACAATATAAAAAACTTACTTGGAAAAACACATAACCACTTCTGAGTTCAACAGAAAGAAAAGACTTGTCGTTACCAATCAAAAACAGCAGACCTTTTGCTGCATGAGTCAAAAATTCGAATTGTAATTCAGATTTCTCCATCATTTCATATGAACTACCATTTATGCCCACATAGCCTTCTCCATTGAAACGGAATCCGGTGGTAAAATCACTCTTAAGTTTATCCCTGAAACAAAAAAAGAATGCAACATTGATCAATTTTACCAATAAATTCATCATATTACTTTCCAAAACTGGGTTTCATGCATTAAAGATAAATTATATATTTTTGAAATGTTTTACTCAACTAAAGATGAAAAAAAAAGTTAAAAAAACTCTGCATTATATCAATAATGACAAAGGTTTGTCAAACCTCTCATTTGCTCCTTGGGTATCCTGTGCTTCAATGAAGTTCCACATCCCTATAGGAGTGTCACCGATGACAAGTTCTTCCATTTGACCTTCGAATACACCAAAGTTCACCACATCATTTAGATCTGTATTGTTTTCAACTATATACCCTCCTACATATAATTTGGACTGATCTTTATTCAAACTGAGTATAGAATAATCGCCCTGGAGTTTTCGCTCTACAGGATATTCGATTACAGATCCGTTCTTTAATTCTTCTTTTATTGTGAACTTGACATTTTGTCCGATTCTGAAAAATTTTTGTAACAATGAAATGAAAACTCACATTTAACAACAATCTGAAAAGTAAATAAAGATAATTATTTTAGGATCTTTCCAATTTGCCCATTGCCATAATCTTACACTGACAACTTTTTTATCGCCAAATATAGGATTAGGTAGAAGGCTTTTTATTAAAAAATAATTTATTTCATCAGGTTAAGACTTGTGTCAAGTTGGGATGGAAGATTGAGCCTAGTCGGAAATAGCGGACATGAAATAGGATAGCACATTTTTTAATGCATTACCTATCAACAATAGCTTGATACCACGTATCATCAGACACAATTTTATCACTTTGTAATTTTTCATGACCATTACCAATGTCAATAAGTAAATAAGGTTTTCCATCTTGAATTTCCAGAGCCATGAAATCGTTCTAAAATAAATATATAACGAAAGTTGATTATTGTTAGCAAATGGTAATAACAGCATAATCTTACTTACGTTGGCAATTCTACCATGCTTAGAGCCTTTTGGATTGCCCAAAAACAACAAAAAGCCATTTTCTTTTGCAGTTTTGAAATATACGGATAAGTGAGTAGATGTTCCCATTTCTTCGATATCATCAGGCAATGGTAATTGCAACAGGGCACCTTCTTTGAAATCGACACCCACCTTGATTTGATTGGCATGAAATTTCCCCGTGGCACATTTTTTCTCTAATTTTCCTTTGAGCTCATCAAGAGTTTTTCTTTTCTCGATCAATTCATTTTCCATGTCTTGCACACTATCGACTAAATTCTTAATTTTAGGAGCATCTTCATTGACCTTATTTACTGAAATAAGAAACATGATACATACAATCAAAATAAAATGCAATTAAGATATTAAGAATGAAAAAAACTACAAAAATGTTTGGAGTAAACTAACGTTGATTTATAGTCTGTTTCATGTTATTCAATGTATCATGGATTTCTTTTGATACATTTTTCGATTTTTCAAGTTTAGCTGTAGTATTAATATCCATTACTATTTCTGATGATTTTTTCGATGATGCACTAGCAGCACTTGAATTTCTTTCTATTTGTTCGCTCAAATCTTCGTCTGGAAAATCAGGTAATGACCTGTAAATTTAATATTAAAATACATAATTATTGTACGAAAACATAGGTTTTCTACTTTGAGTTTCATATTTTTAATTTCAAAAATTTAATTGTACTGGTATATGTCATTATCCAAATTATCCTAAAACAATTTGTTTAAATTTTTTGAATATACATATAACTTAAAGTAGAAAATTCATATTTATCATTTATAAAAAAAAAGAGAACTTATGGTGTTGACCAATGGCATAATACTCAATTTAAATCTAAAACATAACGCAAATTAACTAAATCTGAAAAAACATTAAATAACCTTATCTAACCCAATGAGTATCATACCGATTGTTTATTTCAAAAGTACTAGAAAAAGTATTGATCAATATTTACTGAGTTATAGCATTATTTTCATCATCTGAATATTGATTTTGCTGCATGATTTCATTGACAGTTTTTTCTGCAGATTCAAGTCGAGGTTTCAATGTCGCTTGTACTTTATTCAATGCTTTCAAAGATTCTTGATTCAATTTAGTGCTGTTATCTTGAGATGGCGTGATATGATCTCTCAATTGGTCATTCTAAAACCATTCGTAAAACAAAATGTTACATGTGTGATATGAAATTAATTGAATCTGAGCAAACTCGTTTGAGTACTATGAACATATGAAGTTTGAGCAGATCGAAAAACAGATTATCTATAAAATACAAGGAAGTCTAATTTCTATAATATACCATCTTAGAAGCATTAACAGCAGCAGCTTGTGCCATCAAGGAGGCGTTTTTAGCATCTGAAATTTCTTTTGCAATATCTGAATAAGCAGAAGCAGCTTTCACTGCACTTTCCGTTTGAGAATTATTTGTTGTTGTTTTCAATAAATTTTGCAAGGAATTTGACTGAAATTTGAATATATTTAAATTAATTTTTCAAGTATTTCGAATCAATGAATCCTTTAACTAATTTACCATAGCCAACAGTTGATTTTTGTGATTCTGAGCTCTTTCAGTGAGATCTTCGATTTCGGCAATTTCAGAATTTCGATCGTTGAGAGTCTGGTTCATTTGATTGTTGATGAAAATTCCTGAACTAAATTCATTATCAGCAACTCCCAAAGCAATTTTTGTCTCATTATAAAGCTGTTTTGCATCTATTATAAGTCGTGTAGCATTATCTAAATTATTATTGGAATCATTAGAAGCATTGTTGATAGTAGAAACTTTATTTTTGATGTCCGAAATCCTGGAACATAAAATACAATAAATTTATTTCATATGTTGAAAAAAAAAATGAAATATATAGACTAAAAATATTTTTACCTCTCTATTACATTGTTGAGATCTTTTATAGAATCGATTTTATTTAGCAAATTTTCATTTATAGTAGCTAAGTCATCTATATCATCGTTTAACTTGCGTATTTGTTTTTGTTCATTATCTAAAGTCTGATAAATATTAAATTTAATTAAGTTGAACAATTTACAAGATAAAAAAAAAATTCAATAAATGTTGAAAATAAGCTTTGCATGATACAGATTAAATTTAAGTTTTTCATTTGAAGTTTAATACATTGATATTTAAGTTTAATGGTTCTTCTACAATATTCAGAGCCCCCGCAGAGTACAGAGTTTTTATCGGCCAACAGTTTAGTCGGACACTTTACTTTTATGGAGTTGAAATCATTGTAATGCACTTTCATACATCATCATACTGATTTAAAAGTTCGACTTAATGTTAGGCAACAGAAAGTCCGTAGTCTGCGAGTGTCTTAAAGGAAAATGTTTCAATTTGAAATGGCTAATATTGAACTTGAATTGAAAATCATTCAGTATGAAATAGAAAAGATTGAACATCAAGTAAAACCTTTATGAACAAAATTAGGTACAAACTTTTTGAGAATCAGAAACGGGTTTAAAGAAATTGCGAATGTCATCAATAGAGGCGTTGGAAAGTTTTTGTGCTTCCAGAGTCGCGTTTAATTGAGACGTTAGATCTTTAGCTGAAATTTGTTAAAAAAGAAACATGAAATCATCACAGGTATGTTTCAGATAAGTTTTATACAACAAATACGTATGTTACAAGGAAAACGTAATCCATAAAAATAAAACCTTGGATGTCTTGAAGAATTTGTTGTGCTTCGGCGAGTGCACTATCCACCCTCTGGCCTTCGCCTATCACAAGATTATCAGCGAGTTGCCGAATTTGTTGGACGGTCGCATTTGTTTTCATCGAACCAAGCCTTATGTCATCTTGTACTTTCTGACACTGATCTATCAAATTTTCAGCATTCTTTTTATTTTTTGCAGCATCTTTATTGCCATAATCAGCCTGGAATTCATTGTAATTCAAGTTAATGACCATATTATGATGGTTGTAAAATGAAAATGATAAAAATAACCGTTCTATCTAAATTTTTGGACATTGCTTCCATTTCATCTAATTTTTGAGATATTTCTTTAAGATCAACAGCATTTGGTTCTAAAAGATTAACACTTTCTTTCAGTGAATTGACTTTGTCATCAATATAAAACAATCGCTGAGCAGTAAAATGACTTGACGCTTTAGTCTGAAAATTTATTTTTAAAATCAATCAAACAATAGAAAAGAACATTTAAAATGCATATAATAAAAAAAATACCTGGAAATCGACCATTACGGAATTAATAGAATTGTATAACTCATCAGTTGAATTCAAAAGACCATGGGTGCATGAATCACACTCGAAACATCCGTCTTCAGGTATCAACACATATCTGTAAGGACATCGGTCACATTTTTCACCAACGACACCAGGCAAACATTCGCAGTGACCAGTATTTGCATTGCAACCAAATCCGACGGAATAATCAGTATTACAATTGCAGGCTGTGAAAAATATGAACATATTGAGTAAAATATGAACTGAAATGGAAATTATGTTGCTGCTTCATAGTGAAAATCAGACTTTATTATTTCGGAACTATGAGATGAAAATTAATTGAGAAAACTTTCTCTTGATTAAATGATATATCTTTTCCTTACTTCAAGTCAAATGAAAATGCTTCATTTTTTTGTTATGAGAAGCTTTTATTATATGGAGTGATTTCATTCCATCATGAAATTTAGTATAGGTTCATAATGTGACAATAGAAGTTACATTTCAATAAAAGGCGAAATAAAAATATACTCACTAGTACATCCTTGAGGAGTGTAATTCCAAAATCCTGGAGCACATCTGTCACACTGCTTCCCAGTCACTCCTGGCATACATTTACATTGTCCAGTAGAATCATCACACTGTTTAGATTGTGATGCGACAGAACAATTACAAGCTGTACAACCATTACCGTATTCGAATCCCCAATGCTCATCTTGGCATCTGTCGCATTTGTCACCGATAACACCAGGTTTACATTCACATAATCCAGTATAACTGTTGCATCTGTCCATTCCAAGCTTGTCACAAAGGCAAACTAAAAATATTTTCAATAATAAAAATTAGGTTTATGAAAGAAAATGATGAGAAAATATAATATAATTCAGGAAATATATAAAAATTTTCATCAATTTATTTATTTATTAATTTGTTCAGTGTTTGGTTAATTTTTTTATGCGCATATAATATACCTTGACAATTTTTCAATTCTATAGCATCACCAAAGTAACCAGGTTGACATAAACTACAGCCTTCCCCAGCAGTGAAATTCATACATTTTAAGCATCTACCAGATGTTGTGTCACAGGATGCTGGATCGTCGACGTTGATATTTCCAGAGCATTCACAGGGCTTGCAAAAATCATCTGAAACAAATATCCAAATATTAAATTGGTGTCAAATAATAAGGGATGTATCTTGATGTGAGTTCGATCACCTTGAACTTCTGGTAGACCATAATATCCAGATGCACATGATTCACAACGTGCACCAAAATAACCAGGTTTACAATCACACGAAATGCTTTCACCGTTTGGACTCACTTCACAACTTGTAGCGAAACTGAAATTCACACATGAATTAATGAAAAAGGTAACATTTTCTGATACAATTCAAAATGAAAAAAAAAAAAAATACTTGTTAGATGGAATGAGCAATGGACATGCACAAATGAGACAGTCGTTCGGAGATCCTATAGTAGCATTTCCATGATAACCTTCAATACACATTTCACAATGGTCACCAGTAGTGGAATGTTGGCAATCCTATAAAATTTCAATTTTATAATAGCTATATTTGCAGTAGTTTAGAAAAAATACACAAAAAAAGACAAAACTGGTGTTAACCAGCACTATTGAAATTTTTTGAAAAAAAAATCGGTTTTGGTTAATAACGGTATTTTAAAACCCTTATGTTGTGCATTAGAAGTGAATTTTCATTTTAGTTTAAATCATTTATCGAACTTACATGGCAAATACCGGTGTTCACGTCACAAGTCACAGCATGGTCGTTGCATTGACATGGAACACATATACCTCCATGAGTTCCCGCTATTCTGTAGTATCCTTCAGCACATTCTTCACATGAATTTCCCTTGTAATTAATTGGACATAGACATTCTTCGACTGATGAAGCCAATTCGCTATCTTTATCCCATATATCATTGCCAAAATCCAGTGTAACGTCTTCTAATCTACATTGAAAAAGTAATAACTCAAACACAGCATAAAGAAAAAAATATTGTTTTGTATAAAGCGGACCTCGTGACGACAATAGTTTCCCAATATGTAGCACGGATGTATATTCCTTGTAAATTCTCCAACACTGTCATGAGAAGCTCTCTTGTCGCTGGTAGTCCATTGAGAGTAGTGAATTCTGATTCTACTATTGATAGATTTTTTCTCCAGTTCAAATCACTAGGAGGTTGTTCGATACCAGAATGTACAACTGAGAAATTAGAGCCTTGCAATATCACATCTGCTTGGCTGATTGCATTGCCAAATAATCCAGTTGTGTAGAATATTGAATATTTAAGTTTTCCGCCATAAGAAGATAATTTGTTGCCCAAATACTCTTTAGGGGAGCCAAAATATACGATAGTTTTCGAATCTGACTCTCCAGATAAATCAGCACTAATTGAGTTGTAATTATTTATTTTTGGAGCACTTGAATATTGAGTAATATTCAAGTCATTAGAAATAGCTATTTCGAAGAGAGCCCAGCCATCCATATTGTCAATCTAAAATATTCCAAGATATTAGAATAATGTAATAATTATAATATTATACGTTATAGTTAATATCCAAAGGGAAGAATTTGGCTGATTATTTCCGAGAGGTTTGGCCAGAATCTGATTGTGGCTTAACATTTCTCAATTTACAAAATGGCCACCCATTTGATAACTAGCCTAGTTTTGGATATTAACCACAACATATATGAATAAAATACTACTTTGTCCCAATAAAGATTTGCGCTGTTACATCTTGATGTTTTTCCAAAACAGAAACATTTAGTGCATCCTTCAGGATTTTCATCACGGAGATCGAACGTTCCTTCCTTGCAAATATCACAAGATGGACCGAAAACGTTAGCCTAAAATGTGTAAACATAATTATATATAAAAGATCGTTTTTTTATTATTTTCTTGATTGAAAAACAAAGCATACTTTGCAAGAGCAGATAGCAGTTTCTTGGTCACAAATTTGATCAGTAGTACCTTTGAGATCACATTTACATAATTTACAATCAGGAAATTCATAGTGACCCTGCACACATCTGTTACATGTTCGACCCACAACATCTTTTTTACAACTGAAAAGGAAAATTTATCAGCTATCTGTGCATAATTCAATATTCGATGATGATAATAATCGATATTTACACGCAACTGCCATTGAATAGATCACATTGCATATTATTTATTTCTACTCCACTTGGATCACAGTTGCAATCTTCACATCCGATCACCGGATCAAACCCGTATGTGAAAGGCATACATTTATCGCATCTGTCACCTGTCACTCTTGGTGGACAGATACATTCTCCTAAAAGCATACAGATTTCATATTAAAAGAAGAAAGCTTTTAAGAATATGTACCTCATGCATTTCAAGCTGATAATTTTGACAAAATTACCTGTTTCCTTTTCACAAAGAGCAGTTGATGGACAATCACATGGTTTGCAATCGGGGAAGCCGTAAAATCCTGTTTTGCAGATTTCACATTTTCTTCCGATAATGTTTGGTTTGCATTTGCATTGTCCTCCGAATATATCACATTCGAAAGAATGAGAGCCTAGATAATCACATCGACAAGCTTCAGCACCGTTATTGTATTCTGATGTTAATGAGAAAACTGCATCTCTGCAAAATCCTGTAATTGAAAAAAATCCATTTAAATAAGTTGAAGATAAGGAAAAATATAGTGCGATTTGAATGTTATGTGAAAAATTGAAAAATATAGAGGATTTGTCCTAAATATGAAACATGCGCCAATTATGGAACACCGCGATATTTATTACTTACAGTTTTGACAATCTGCTAATTTTACATAAAATCAGTCACTAATAGTATTATTGTTAGATTTCAAAAAAAGAAACAACAATATCGATATTGAGTCTAAAAATATTGGGAATTGAAATTTTACTGTTTTTTTTAACAATATCAGCTATAGCATTGAAATATATTTTTTTAGGATATGTTATAAAATAACTGCCTGGCGATTTTTGTATTAAAAACTTAAAAAAAAAAATAACTTCGAAATGAAATTCAGTATTCCATAATCGCCACCCTTTGACTATTTCGTATTTTAAAACACCACTGTTCCATATTTGAGACCCATGAAAAATGACGAAAAAATCATTTTTCAGTAATCGTCGATTTTTTTCAAATTTGAGTGATTATTCCTTTCTTTTTCTAGATATTAAACACACAACTAAGTATATTTGGCCTCAATCTATTTCTTAAGAATGTTAATTATTATTCATTTGTTGAAAATACAAGCTTAAAGCTTAGGTGTTTCCATATTTAGGACAGTTCATCTATGTAATACCTTTTTCTGTAGTATTGATATGGAAATGATTGCTGCCACAAGTCGAAATGAATTCTCTAGTCTGATCCAATTTATTTTCATCGAGGAATGAATCAACATACTGATTAGCAGGAACAACTAGTAAATAATCCAGCCATATTTCATTTCCAGTGATCTGAATTAAAAAATACACAAATAAATCACAAAGATTTAGAAGAAACTTATTAATTTCAAGACACATCATATTTTGTATATTTAATTTTAACAAGTTCAAATACTTCGCTGTCAAATATAACAACATGCGCATGCATAAGTACACAAATTTTTGAAAGCAAATATATACAAAAAAAATTACATACTCAAACATGTTTCAATCGCATAGGCATTTCAAAATAAATATGTGGGAAATTCATAATTACCCTGAACGAGATATCGAAGTTTTCAGTCAATAAGAAACGATTACTGCCATCTGCCATTTGGACTACTGATCTGCAGCCAGATTTTGAAGGGCAATGCTTGACTGGTAAAACTCCTTCATAAAATTGACCATTTTGTATTAACACTTCCATTTTGCTTTCTACAACAAAGTTCATAATCAAATTACATACCTAAGTAAATATTAATAACTCTATTTAAGTCTTTCATGTTAACAAATCAGATAAAAGTTGTTAGAGTTGTGATATGTACAAAATATCATATATCTGTAGTTATCAACAATTTATTATAATCGCTACAATTTCATATGAAAAATACATCACATAAAAGTTATATTATATCGCTGATGCAAAATCAAAACACAAAAAAAATCAATATGTTGAGAGAAAAGCATATAAAGTGGTAAAATAAAAATTGATCCACCCAACAAATAATAACAGCTTCAAAAATTTTACAGAAATTGACAAAAAAAATGGTTTACACAAAAAAAGTAATTAGTGACCCATAAAGAAATTTCCATGGGTGGTTCACTGAACTTTATTTTACATATTTAAATAAAATGTGTCTGTAAATAGCTTGAAAAAATAATATCGGTTATTTTCATTAAAAAGTATAAATCAGAAATCACGTTTATTTTCATTTTAGTAAAATTTCCAAGCAATTGTCGCTGTATTCATCATGAAAGTGGATCGATTGTTATTGCATCACATTACACATTAAAACTGAATTGATTACCAGGATAATTTGGCTGATAATACTGCACAATAAATACAAATCTCCCTGGATATGGAACCTTCGAAACTAGATCTTTTCCACTACTATTATTTAAGTAAATAAGTTCAGTATTATTAAATATGTTATCTGGTTTAATGTCCATGGAAACTTTTTCTTCTGTTTCAAATTCAATCTGGAAATGAAAAAAATGTTATTCGACTATAACTACATTTCTTATTTTAAGCTTGAATCGCACCAATGAAATTACCTTTTTTGAATCCGGTGGGAATAGATATTCGCTCTGAATGCATTTTCCATCTTTCTTCAGACATACAGGTTGTGGTTTTATATAATCAACATGCCATTTTTCTACAGGAATGGCAACAACAGATTTTAATCCAACCGTCGAATTTTCTTCACCCTGTTATAAGAAAAAAATCTATCAAAAATACAACCTATGAATTTAATAAAACGAACGAAAAAGTAAACCTTGAATTTAAGCTGAACAAAATCTTCGAATTGGAAAGACTTTACTGTTTTATCATCTTCCAATATTATGTGTCTGCATGGAGTAGTATATGTGCAAGAATTCAGAAAGACTTTGGAATTTATCTGAGACGCACCACCATTTATGTTAGCAGTTATATAACCACCACCTTCATCGGCATTTTCGAATGGAGTTACATATTCTAGTAAAAGAATATAATCACCTGGTTTGCTTATGGTTAATTCTAAAGACAATTCTTCCTGATCATTATCAATGAGAGGAATTTGGATTTCTTGAAGCTGTTGAATCTAAAAAATGATTGATAATAAGAAACATTCACAATAAATTCATAAAAAAAATTGATTTAATGTATAAATTGAAAATAACAAACTTGGTCTTGATTTATGAATTTTTCAATATTATAATCATCATTATTTTTGGAAATACGTCCATTAGATCCAAGAACTGAGTTGAATTCTTTGATATTCGGATAGCCGAAATGACGGCAGAGAGTATTTTCACCAATTACGCATGGAGTATCTATCTTTTGTAACAATATTGTGGCTTCATAATAATTAGAGGGTATCAAGACAAAGTAATCCTTGAATTTAATCAAATGAATGAGTTTTATGATAAACATAAATGTAGATATGATAAAAAATATTTTACCAATAATAGAGTTTTATCAGTCATGATGCTAACAGTCCATCTTCCAGGATTCATCACAAACGGAGAAGGTGTGATACCACTTAGTCCAGACACAGTGACAAAACGTGGTTTCGAGGATGGTTTTAGTAAAACTTCAAATCTAAAATAGATATTTCAGTATGAAATTATAATTGAGTTACTTATGTACAGAATTTCTGTTACTTGAAATTTTAAAGTTTGTTACCTTTGCTCAGTTTCGCTTGGATTATCAGGAATAATGGTTATTTTGCCTACTATTGGATCTGGATTTTGATTAACGTAACGTAAAACCATTTGATAAACTGACGATTTTTCAATTTCAATGTTTTGAAGAATCTCATTCTATGAGAATAAATTAATTTTCAATATTCGATTTCAATGATAAAATTATTTGACAGATAATCATAATACTAAAAAACCTGTAGCAGAGAAAATACAGCATAACCTTTCCATGAATAATCTGAAAATTCTCTCTGTGAAAAACCATATCGAACTGCACTTCCAGAAGGTGTTACACCATCTTCAACTTCATATTGGAATTGGTGAAGAGTGGGAAAATAGTGAGTTTTCAAAGGTTTATCACAATGCAATCCTTCTATTCTAGGTCTACATTTACATTTTCCATTTTCTTTATTGCATACATTATTAACTGCTCCTCCGACATCGCAGCCACAATCTGAAAAATGTATCAAGAAAGAATTATGGGTGCAGTCTATTTACACTTTTGATGTCTCAATAAAACATACCAGTGCATCCGAAGATGTTGGATTCTCTTAAATCATATGAGCCATCTTTGCATTGATTACACGCTCTTTCCGATACTGAAAATTTACAGCTACATTGTCCACTCTTGGCATCGCATGTTCCGATCCCACCTTGAGTGCCTCGAACATCACATTCACATTCTGCATAAAGAAAATACTTAATTATTTTTCACAAACGATTCTAAACAACAATTAACTAGTTCACACTCGCCTTGACAGCCTAAAATATTATTTTGTTGAAGATTCCAATAAAGGGGGCGACATTCATCACATATTCTTCCTTGAACTTTCTCTTTGCACTGACAAAGTTCTCCAGCAGGAACAGAACCACATCCTGAAATGAATTCGAAATCATTGCAGAATTACACTGAAAATTGTGATTATTCTTATACTACTTATACAAGAATTACCAGCAAATGATTGAATGACACCATTGGGATCGCAATTACATTCTTCACATCTCGGAAAGTTGTAAAATCCTTCTCGGCAACTGCTACACTGCAAATCATCAAAGTTGTCTTTACAGTGACATTGACCAGATTCATCACAAGCTACACCTTCTGAACCGCGAGAATCGCAATTACAGGCTGTGAATGGAAATAAAACAATAAAAATGAATCGATTTATAATTGGCAAATTGAATTATTAAAATATCTTCAACATACGCAGGCATTCAGGATACTTATAAAAGCCTGGAGAACATTTGTCACAACGTTTTCCAACATAATTATTCAAACAACTACATTTTCCAGATGTATCACACGTAGTAGAAGTGGAACCATTTACAGAACAATGACACTTAACGCAGACTCTTTCCCTATCACGTAATTCACTGTAATACCTGAAAATTACATAGAATTTGCTAGATGAAAACTGAAATTATTTGAGGAAAATGGAGCATAGGTATTCACAATATACCCTGCAATACATTGATCACAGCGAGGTCCACCAAAGCCTTCTTTACAAATGCATATGCCAGTTAAACTGTCACAAATTTGAGGGAGAGTACCACTTGTATCACAATTACAATCTTTAAAAGAAGAATATTATACTTATTTGTATTTTAAAACAATTTTAAAATAAATCACTGATAATTACAACGGTAATATAAGCATAAATAAAAAGTAAAATAAAGAAATCGTACATTTGCATGAAGGATATTGGTAAAAGCCTGCTTCACATTGATCACAAGTTCTTCCAGCAAAATTATTAGCGCAAGTACAATTACCACTTTCTTGATCACAAGCGATTGAAATAGATCCAGATTCGTTACAACCACATTCTGAAAATTAATGATGATTGTAATGCAATATCGTTAAAAAAATGCGATAGATTGCAATAAAATAAGCACTTACCTTCGCATTTTGGAAAATTGTAATATCCATCAGCACACATTCCACAATGAATACCATCATAATTTGGTTTGCAAGGGCACTAAAAAATATATGAAATATACAGAGAACAACACAAAATGTAATATTTTGATAATTCTATAAAGTATTCACATATCCAGTATAATTAGGTGGTTCACAGAAATCACCATCCGTTCCGTTCAAATTGCAAACACAAGGCTTACAGTCTGGATATCCATAATAACCATAGCTACATTCATCACAGTATGGGCTTTTAAATTCTTTTTTACATTCACATTGACCTGATCCTTCAGCACAGTTCCCAGTTGAATAGTAATTATCACAATCACATGCTGAAACACAAAAACATCATAAGTATTCAAGAGTGATACAAAATTAAAACATTCAGCTAAATTTAAGACGATAGTTACGTTTACAGACGTCTATTTCATTCCACTGTTTATCGTATGGTCGGAAAAACTTAGGTTTACATTTGTTACAATTTATTCCCTCGGTATTATGCTGGCAATTCTTGCAAACACCGCCTCCCTCGTAATTTCCATGGATATCCAAAGATAGATGTTGAACGTCAATTTTGGGATCATACTCACATTCGTTTGAATGGTTGAAGCAATTGCAAGCTGAAAAATATTTGTGACAGTTTGTATTATTCATTTCAATTGCAATTAAAGTGAAGATTGATGAAATAAGCACCTTCGCAAACAAACTTTTGCCATAATTGAGATTGTCTCCAGGCTTTCTGTTCGAATCCTGGACGGCATCTCTCACATTGAGCTCCTACTGTGTTATGTTGACATCTACACTGAAGCTTATTCGGGTCGATTGGATCAGGAATATCACAAGTGTCAGCATGACCATTGCACATACAGCGACCTCCAATACTAATGTCTTTTATTGAATAGAAATACTGAAAAGATCATGAATATAAATCATTTGTACTTTGAAATTAGGTGACTAATTTGTCTTACTCTTCTGGTGACGGTGGGATCTTGTCTGGCCACAGACATCAAATGTCCTAATAAGGTTTTGGTTCTTATGAGTCGTAGACGAACGTTTGTGGCTCTGGTCCATTCTTGGAGGACGGATGAGTTAAAATACATGTTAGCTGAAGGACGATTGTTCACAAGTGGTATTGGAATCTATAAAAAGAAAAATGGATGGTAGTTCTGGTGAATCGTAAATTCAAATGCAAAATCAATGTCATACTTCTCCTCCTTCTAAAGGTACAATCTTCGAATATTCAGTATTGCAAATTACAGAATCATCTCTGGTTATAGGCAAAAGACTTTCACGGCCAAAATAAGTCTCACAATCGCTAAAATTAAGAAAAATGAAATGGAGTTCAATTTTAACTGTTTATTTCATATAAAATTTGATACTTTACCTAGGCGAGTCTGAGAAATATTGCCAAGGGCTGTATGTTTTACCATAGTCTGAAGATTTTTCTAAAGCCCATAATCCAGGCCTGGGAGAATTTCCCATTTTGACATACACATATGCTACATGAAATTCCTAGAACAAAAAAAAAATGAATAAGATTGTGTAAGCAAGTAAAAAATTTAAAATATATTAGAAACACTTGAATTGAATTAAGTAGGTATTTGCTGTTAACGATAATGATTCAGGTAGGTAAAATTCATATGAACGATTAAGTCATAGTAACATTAAATTCTTTATAAACGAAATAGAAAAGTAAAAAATTATAATATATTTTGCCACAGTAGCAGCTTTTGAATTTAAGATTCATGAATATCTTGTAAATATCACAACATCGAAAACTTTCAGCTCAAAATCAATCACATCAATTGTCGTGTAGAAATTCTGTAAATAAGACCGTATTATATCCGTTTATCACTCAGAAAACTCGTTAGGACTTATTTTTGTACTAAGATCAATAGTAATTGAAATAAGTCATCACATATTCACGTCTGATTAAGAGGAAATTGCATAATTTAATCGAGAATATTCTTAAACTCTCCCCAAAGCTCATTTTCAGAAAAACTCGGCATAAACGTACGAAATCGAAACACTCAAAAGAACCGAAGTTTAGGCGCGACAACCCTACAGATTTGAGTGTCATCGACTCTTCCAAACCCCGAGGAGAATCTCTAATACGCTTAAAATTAAATAAAAAGCGGTCACATTTGAAATTTATTATTGTCTAGAGTACATTGAATCAAAATATCAGCACAAGCGGAGAGCGCCCCCGCCATCCTATGAGATAAGGACACTGTGCGATAACATACAGCTCGTTTCCGTTCCAGATACGTGCGACGAAATTCTCTCGTCGCGATCCTGGACCATTCCTCACAGTCGGAAACCGTGGCCGTCCTGAGACCTGGTCAGGGCCTGATCGGGGCCCCCGCGTCGAAAGTGTCAAGTATGCGCTTCGCGATCGGGATTGAAGATTGCGTCGAAGCGAGGGTTTCCACTGTGCAGTAGGTGGATTCGGCTTCAGGTCCGGAGCGGTTTTTATGAGGATCGCGAATGATTTTTATTGTTTGCAGCACGAGGTATATTTCGAAAGATTGAGATTATCTATCGAAAATGTATGAAGGAACATATACACAGAGAAAGTTGATCTGAATAAATCGAATCGAAGTTTATCGTTTGAAGTCTGGTTTTTCGAAGATGTGGAAAATAGAAAATTTTCGGAAAGGTTATAGAATAAGTATTGAGAAAATCGTTTCTATTTGTCTCACTTAACATGAGTTTTAGTTCGGTCTGCATTTCGTTTTCTAGCTATGAAAACGAATAAAATGTCATGTCGGAGTAAATCGAGACATCGTTTTTCTGATCATTTATATAATGACCTTTACAGAAATGAACAATTTTTCACATCTTCCACAGGAAATTCCAACACATATAAGTTTAAATTTAAACATAAATAATCCAACTGATAAAGTTAAAAATTTTCAGAATCACGTTAATGAACGTTGTAAAAATCAACATAGTTCGAAAGTTTTCTATTACCAACACATTGATTGTTTTGAATACTTTTTACTGTCAAAAAAGAACAATCAAATCGTAAATGAGATATAAAGCGTGTAATTCATTTCTGTTATACGACTAGCGATTAGGCGATTCGTCAAATGTCAAATATTGGCATTTCTTAGCTCGGAATATTCAGGCGATCATATTTCTGAGTTTGCTCTACTTTGATAAAGATTAAACCACCGAACATTGTCACATTCGACATAGTATTTTTGTGATACAAACAATTTATTTCGAATCTACACATTGAAAACGATAATTTCAAACGAAATCGTCTATTTGGAATAATGATTTCGTTCGAGAAAAAATATAACGCACTCGATGTTTCAGCGTTATGAGATCATACATAATTGAGTGGACCAAATGTGCTTTGAGAAAACATACGTTTTAATGCTTGATATTTAAAATGTTTCATATGAAGACTTGATGTTTTATTTTGAGAAAAAAATGCACTCGTTAGATTTATGAAGCGTTTTGAAAAAATGTTTCGAATAATTTAGTCACGAGCAAATATATCGTTTGTAATAAGTTTAGAAAAATAAACGTTATTCTGTGAGTAATTACGTATATCGTACAAATGAAAACATCGTTGATGTGAGTTCTATGTACAAGAAAACTCTCCACTTTGACCTTACGCGGAAGTTCGATAAAAATTCAATCCTAGATTACACTGTTTATAATTTTGTTAATTTTTCATAGTTATAAGCGAGATCTACTATATTATTTTAGCATTGGTTGTGATAAAAATATTTTATGACATGACTAGTTTAATAAATCACATCATAGTCGTTTTAGCTATAAGTAGGTGAACTCTTTTCTATCTTTTCGTATTCAATCGAAATGTAACATCTATAATAGAACTATAATAAAAGAATTTTAGTGTAGGTATATTATTATGGTTGCATTCGAAATTAATTTAGATAGTAGATATTTTATGCGATACTAAAATACTTTGTGGATATTCTTTTTTATCTATAAAGAATATTTGCTACATGGAATGAATTGTAAACTTTGTATTGACATTATTTTCGATGATAAGTGTTCGATAATTTCTGAATACAAACATTAAAACAAATTCAAACAAGATGAGTGTAAAAATCCTTACTTTTATGAAATATATTAATCAATTCTAATTCATATAAACTAAACACGTGAGTGCTTTATTGAGAAAAAAAATCATAACGCTGAAATATGTGAAACAATAATTTCACACATTAACTTCAAAAGATCCAATCGTTCTTATTTTTTATTTTTAAGTATAAAATTTGATAAAATACTTGCATTCATTGTATTAATTATATGAAAAGTTATTGAATCTACAACGGAAATATGCCAGTGGTGTTTTCGATTGTACTTCTAGGAAACATGGCTATATGTAAATGAGGAAACTGTATATCCATGAAAATAATCTTGAATAGCACATAGAAGAGGTCTTTGACTTGGTTGAACAGCCCCAACATTATATTTCTAAATAGATTGCATTCTAAAATAGTTGTGGCGATGGAGATAGGCAACCAAGTGCAACGCAAGTCTGAGGAAGTTTCCGAGTCTGAAGTTCATAAGAATGATATGCTATATGTGAATATGAAAAAAACTAAAAAATGAGCGATTTTCATTCGACCTTTTCACAATAAGATCGACCGAAAATGGTCGATTACAACAATGAGTTCATTATGTGCTAAAGTAGATAAGCGCTTCTGGATTCGAAGCCAGATGCTCAGAAAAGAAGCGAAAGATTATTATGCTCAATTCTTCAACATTTAACTCCGAGTGTCCAGCGTGGGTTAAAAGTGACGACGAATTAACGAACGAGCTGCCACTGGACGATAAGACTAAATCGCAACTTGAAATGGAATCGTTTAACCTCGATCTTTTGCGTAAATTAGTAGGGCTTTAGCTGTTGAGATTTTAAATTATGTACAAACAAAACGATAGATGAACGAACAGACATAGCGAGTCAAACGAAAAGCTTTGAAAATGAGCCCTTTATAAAGTTTCGATGTGTAATTAGGGTTGAAAATCTAAAATTTTACAAAACTTTGAATATCACGATTGAAAAGGTTTATGAAAGCGGTATTTTTTTTTGTTTTCAGGTTGGATTTATATAAAATATAAAAAGTGTATCTCACCTGTCCCAGGTCGATTGTAAGATTGACTTCGTTGAATTTCATTCCTCTGGATAAAGGAGGACTCTGCCACCAAGTTGGCATTCCATCGACTGCAAATTCTGGTGGATGGTTCTTTCCTGGTATGTTCAAGTCGCAATCGTCACACACCTGAAAAAATATTAATATACATATGTATAATACGCATAATATACTCGAAGAAATGTTCGAAAATAACGATGAAAAATTAGTGCATATTGAATATTAACAAATCATAATTGGTGTAGTCAGAAAGTTTACTGGGCTGAACTGCGATATTTTTCATTTATAAAGACTGTTTAAGTATATAATCAGAAAAAATATCTCATGTGCTAAAAATATGTGTATACACGAAATATTCTCAAGTCCCGTACTGCATAATCATGTGTCACAAAAATTACTATACATGTGCAATTAAATGAAAAAATAATTCACTATTAAAATTGTATTCGTAGCAATATTTCGCTAGATAAAATAACTTATACAATAATTTAATACTTTGTGGAATATGTAAGCAGATTGATGTTTTTTTCTCATATTTACATTCGTACAAGTTGCATAATCTATATCACATTAATAAATAAATACATACTCAATTGGGTCAGAAGATAAACTTATACGTACCTATTTTACAATATCTATGAAAAATATCCAAAACAATTGAGTTAACACGATTTGAATGATATGCTGTCTTTTAGTGATGAAAAAAGCTTAATTTCTATAATCACTATAAGCACGTATTATGTAATCAAATTTTAATTTTTTTCGTATTTTCGATCGAAAAAAGATCGAAGCTTCTGCTTAATTCTCTCAAAGCACTTACTACGATATATCATACAATACTACTAGTTGTTTTAAATAAATAATAAACAAACCGATAACACGTTAACATATTACCTAAACACATATGAATGATTTGATTTAATTAATCAATCATATTAATATAATTCTTATATCGAGTAATTCATTTTGTTTTCAACATATTTTTTCTGTTCTGAATTGTTTTTCTTGTATAACATATTTGTACTTAAGACTATGTTTGCATACATAGTTTCATCGTGTTTCTTGAATTTCTGTTATATGGAAATAATCATTATAACTCATGAGTGAATTACCAACGAAAAAAAAAATCAATGTGTAAACGCTCTTTAAGAGAATATCATCGACATAAAAAAACCTACTCGAATCCATATTTAAAATTTCAATTCTCAGATAAGAAAAAAAAACTATGCTCTAGCAATTCTTTTATACGATTCAACGAAGATTGACAAAAGCAACTTCGACACAATCCAGGGTCAAAATTGAGACTTTTGAGCCATTGTGAGTCTGGATATGGAACTGGAGAGAATCGAGTTCGTTTCAGTATTTCGAGTGCACATGTTCGACACATGTTCCTTCGTCCAGAACGAGGAACGTTGTTGGTATACAACGAATCTAAAAGCAGATATACGCTTGAAACATGCTTGAAACAGTATGCCGACGGTTTTCTTTTGAAGCTAATCACGAAAAAAATCCGAAGACAGGAAGCTGCACAATCTAAACTGGATGTGTAAATATAAAATCGTATTCGCACAATGATCTAATTTTTGAACTATCGACTTTTTTTTGCCGACGATTGGTCAGAGTTTTTATTCGGTCTTATCTGCTTGAATTTTCGAGCGAGACAAATGGCAATCTAATTGCAATTAGTCGTTCGATGGATCGTGTTTTATTTCGATGTGTGTGAAGTTTGAAATATTGCAAATGAGATTGGATCTATTGCCGATAGTTATAGAATGCATTTTTTTTTCAATTCACATATTGAAAATTTGTCGGGTAAATGTAATTTTTAACAAGACAATTCACATGTACAAGAGTGGGATCAATTATAGATTCAATAAATTTTTGTTTTTTTCTAAAATTCAAACCGAAGTCGATGTAAAATAATAGTTAAAACCATGTGGTCATATTTTGCAAAATTGTAAGCTAATATACAAACTACGACAATTAATTTAATAAAGAGGTTTATTCGGTGAGGTGATTCGAGATCTCAGAACTAATCTAGGGATCCCTGGCCTAGTCTAGAGATCCCAGGAATAGTATATGGATCCCAGGACTAGTCTAGAGATCATTGGAATAGTCTAGAGATCATTGGGATAGTCTAGAGATCATTGGAATAGTCTAAAGATCCCAAGACCAATCTAGAGATCCCTGGGCTAGTCTAGAAATTCCAGGAATAGTCTAGAAATTCCAGGAATAGTATATGTATCCCAGGACTAGTCTAGGGATCCCGGGATTGAAAAATCGCAATCCCGAAATCCCAGAATTGAGATTTTGCATCTATGCTGGATTCCCTAGACAGGATCGTCTGAAAACGAAGAGAATACGATTTCAACAAGACGCCTAGGTCTTAATCGGAAAAAAAGTCGGTTTTCTTCGAATTTTTGTGAATGTGACGCGCGAAGCACACATCACAAGAATCGTTCCGACGACTAAGGCACATTTAATCTCGATTTTGAGGTTCAGAGTTCAGAATTCGTTGACTAGAGCGAGGTCTCGACCCGGACGATATCGGCTATTTGGATCGTGAAAAAATGCGTGCTTTATTTGGGCAACTGATTGCGATAACGAATAGAAAAACGGAAATCGAAACTACAAAGAATCACACACATTCGTTTTTCAATAAGCAAGTGTCTCGCGTTTTTTCTGAAAACATTAAACTCAGACCTGCGATGTGAGGAGTCGCCGATTCCTTACTTATTATCGTGAACCTACTTTTTTCGATAGGTCTTGTTTTAAAAAGCTCTATTCAAACATCTGAACTTTCGAATATGCAATTTTAAAATTGTTACGAATGAAATGTTTGATTTATATTCTCATTTCGTCAAAAGTCTATTTGTTCGATGTTTTTTTCTGTGAAGATGTTGTATCTTGAGATGAAAACGAAACCAATTTATGTTTTCCAGTTTGAGAGCCCTTGATTGAACGCTAAGCGCCCTAAACTAAATGGTGATCCGTCGAAAGAACAAAACGAGGAAAAAAAAGGAAGTTGGCTTCCAAGAAGGACACATGTTGGACTTTCAGTCCCTTCAGTTCAGTTTCAAAGCATGCATTTATTATACAACGTGATAGTGTGTGTGATTTTTAGCATTCTGCAGAATGTGTGATTGAAGGCGTTCAAATTTCTAAAATTATTTCCAATTCAATTGAATCACTTTTGAGATTAGAACTCATATGTGATCGACACATGTGTGATAAAAACGTTAGAATACAAAAGTGCCTAGTTGATGAAATTAAATTGAAACTACTTATTATTAAATAAATGAAAACGGGAAACCGGAAACTTTGAGATTCGATACTAGGAAGTTGGAAAAACAAAACGCGTATGTTTGAAATTAAAATATACACAAATATCAAAGTACACTGTTTACAGTTTATATTCGTTTGGGTCGGAAATGAGTACGATACTGAGATGATAAAACGTTTCATTCATAGATACTTGTCACCGGGTCGTTGGTAATATTTCATTTTTTTCATTAGTTAAATTGAGAAAATACTATGAATATAATATTAATAATTCAAGATACAATAAGTAAGAATCATTCTCAGTTATCGCTGTTTAAATTTGAATGTTTTTTTTTTTTATATTTGATTGATAGTTACATTAATATTAAATATGTAATTGGTTGGAAATTACAAAGACAGTTTATTGTGCAACTCAAAATTAATATATCAGTCATAATAAAAAAAGTTATTTCATTTAATTGAAGATAAATTGTGTCTTCTAGGGAAAAATGAATAAATTTCATAAAAATGAGTGAAATTGATGTCAAAATCGTTTAAAATGACAGTCGACTTTTAACTTAGGAGTAAGTCTTCTTATAATTTAGTAGAAGTGAAAAAGTGGCATCACAAGTATAATTTCTTTTCGTTATACCTGAAAAATTTCTGTAAACGCATTTTTTTATTAAATTCAGGACAGTTCTTCAAATCATTGATCAAGCATTTAACCACAAAACATGATGATTTTTTTCTGATAGCATTAGACAGCTAAAACCCATAGTTATTGCAGATCTATATAATGCTAACCGATGATTGGAAGACCAGTCTTTGAAAATTGAATAATCAAGTAGCATCATTGTTTAAGTTCGATTCAACTCCCCAATTCAATAAGTCTCATAATTTAGACAACAAATATTAACTCTGAAAAGAGTTTTATTTTTTATAAAAAGTCGCTAAATATGACTCGAAATTTTCAATTCTTTGAATGAAAGACTGAGAGTACGAATGGGAGACTAAGTGCGAATGAGAGATTATGAATATAAATAAAAAATTAATAGTACAAAAATAAAGCTAGAAGTATGAAATGAAAACTAGGAGTATGAAATGAAAACTAGGAGTATGAATGCGAGACAAGAAGAACTTTTAAAAGATAGAAGTAGATACGAATAGAAGACTACCACCAACTATTTAAATAACATTCATAAATCAGAAACTCTTTCATTTTCATTTCAGACAAATTCACTAATGATTTTACCTGTCCTTGAATAACATTTGAGTTGTTGTCTTGAGCGTTGGCCCCTACGAGCTTGCAGTAGAGTTCAGACCCCTCGTCTCCGCAGGTGGCCGTCGCCGTAATCCTCCTGCCCTGCGCCAAGTTGAAGTACGGGGGGGTGAGCACCTCGGCGCACGTCGCCGACAGCCACGCGGCCACCAGCAGCAGGGGGGCGGAGCGCCCCGACGCTGCCCACATTGTGCAACCTTTCGCGCCGACTGTCGAACATCGACTAAAAACCGAATACGATTTTCGCGCTATTCGCTCTCAGCGAGGTTGCTACTCATGAGCCGACTTTGCTTTATAATTGCATTATTTTTGTAGATATAGGTTTAAAGCGCAAATTTTTCGGTTCGGTTTTATGAATTTTTGAAGATTTAAAACGGAAACACACCGGTTGAGAAGTAATGAAAGAAATGTATGAACAACCGTTCAATTCTTTTTGTGTGCGAATACAACAGCATTATGCGCCCCCTTTCTCCTCCTCTCTCTGACTCTTTCGCTCGCACACAAAAAAAAATAATGATTTGCCCTCATTCTTTCTTTTATTACTTCTCAGCTGGTGTGTTTCTGCCTTTAATAACAATCATAATTTTAAAATATGATTATTGATTTATATAACGAAAAATATATCAAGGATACATAAGTGATGCAAAATCAGTGCGATCGTGTCAGAATTCCGCAGCGCAGTATCTAGTGTTCCCGACCGGAAGCAGCCGTGTCGTGCTTGGTTGGGCTGCGCCCTTGGAGCGTGCGCCCCCAGGTATCACACCCAACATATTCAATATCCGGGAGAAGCGCCCCCATTTCCGTATTTTTTATTTATTAGCTGGTCTCAGTAGACTCCGATCAGTCGAATCGCTCGATAAACGAATGACAGATTGTCAACGTCAATTCTATTCTAGTTCTCCTCCGTTGAGAATTGTGGTCAGGTTGTATGTATTTGGGTTATAATTGTGCATATGTAAATGTGCAATAAATAATACGTAGTTTGTAAATGAGCGACATTGTGTGGGGTTAGGTCAGATCTTTTTATTGGCCCTTCTTGCACTTTTCATCTGTCAAACGATAAATCATCAGTATAATTTCACCAAAGACTCAATTCTTATAAATGTAATGTGGCTTATAATATGTTAACGAAGTTTAATTGATTAAATAACTTGTACAATTTCTTCAACTAAAAATATAAAAATAATTGTCTATCTTGGAAATTGACTTGATGATGTAAAGAAACATGATTTTAAACATCATTATTTTCAAATCAACAACAATTTAATTCAAATCAAATACAATTCTTAGTAATAAAAAAATGTCTTGAAATAAATACACGATTAAAACTAAGGTAACATTATCATAATTCATATACAATTGTTCTGTATCACGTGCTGCCGCATACAGTCACTACAAAGTATGTTGCATTTTTCAATAGGCATTATTCTCATATTTGCATAGCTACATTTAATGCGCGTCTTCTAATCATCAAATAACACTGAAAACAGTCAGATAAAACAAAAATGCGTTCTTCAATCATCAAATGTCTTTTTAGCATCTGTGAACTCCATTTATCATCTTCAAATTAATTCAATTGATAATAGAAAATTGTTCATATAATCAAATGTGTATTGTATGGTTCATTCAACATCACCAAATTAATCATCAACTCAATTCAAATATCATTTAATAATTTTCCGATCCTTATAAAACCGCATGTGAATCATTAATTTGAAAACATTGATGTCTTTTTAATTGTAAGTTTATATTATCATCGATGACGAAAAGTCAATTGTGAAATTTATTATTAATCGATTGTTCTGTTTTTCATTTTACAAAACATACATAAATCACCTGTTTTTAGTTTTCAGTGTGTGCAGTTGAATTATTAAGTCGCAAAAACATTAAATAATTAGAATATTAATGGTATGTGTGTTGTGTGTGTATGTGTGTCTTAAAGGTTTATTTGAATGTAACCATGAATGCGTTGCACACAAGTTTATCATATTTCAACACAGCAAAGTGGGTCTGTGATCAGTACAAACTACACACATTTAATCCGAACTTCTAGACTCAATATTTCAATCGTTTGTCAAGTAACTTAGCTACATAATAACTTTTTTTTCAGATAAAATTTGACGATTATCACCGTTAATATGTCATTAACACACAATTAAAATTCGGGTCTTAGAGTTATAATAATTACATCAACGTATACAAAAGTATATGAAAAATCCGTATTAATTAAAATTTACAACCGTCAATATGTTTGTATTGACCTTTTATGATAGCCTTTAAGTTTGTCCTAAAAGTAAAATTACTCTTTTGAATCTTCACGACATTTTTTTCCAGCTTAACATAGATATTGTAAACATCTGTTCAAATATAAACATATCTATATGAATTTATTTTTCAGTTTTCATTCTACTCAATTCAAAAGATAAATAACAAAAAAATGGAAGGCACCGACAGTATAAAAATGTTGAAAAGTAAAATATCTGGCGCAATTAGAAGATTAAACCAGGATTATTTACGGCTGAAATCTGATCCAGTACCATATATAGTTGCAGAACCTTTACCAGCAAATTGGCTCGAGTGGTAACTACAAATTTAATATTGAAATGTGTTAATGTGTATTAATTCGCAAACATTTCATCAATGCACATTCAGGCATTACGTTCTACGAGGACCAGAACAAAGTCCATTTGAGGGTGGATACTATCATGGCAAATTAACTTTTCCTAGAGATTTTCCCTTTAGACCGCCTTCGATATTCATGATCACTCCGAATGGTCGGTTCAAAACTAACACTCGGCTTTGTTTAAGCATATCAGGTACATTCAATACAGTTGCTTGGTTGTTAATATCGTAATGTTGTTATGATCGCATTGTATATTTATTTTTCAGATTACCATCCTGATACATGGAATCCTGCATGGTCTGTTTCAACTATTTTAACTGGACTTTTGAGTTTCATGGTAAGATTTGAAAAAATATTGTGTATATTCTGTGTGCGTATTATTTTGGATTCATTTTTGATTATGAATTGTATATAATGTGAGTGAATTATAAAATTCATAAATCATATCTATCTTATCTGTTGAAGGATTATCTTTTTCAAATATGTCATCTTCATGAAAGTAGTCTGAGTTGCGTTTCTCAATTTTGAGATATTCAAATGATTTCCAATTGACTATCAGACTCGAATGTGAAACCAATATACTTTCTATTCTATAAAAAGTAATGATTGTCATTTTAATACTTTGAGACAATGTTATCAGAAATACATAAATGATAAACTCATCAACGTGGACAAAATATTTTTTAATCAGTTTATTGATTCAGTTTTGATTTTTTTAGTGTATTTTCATGAAATCAGACAGTTGATTGATTTTGCTATTATATTAAAATGTAATTTTAAATATCAAAGATTCAAGCTATGCTTATGTTGATTTTTTTAATTGAAACACTCACAATATGTACGTTATTATGTATGCGATTTTCTTTTGCGATTTGTATAATTCTTGTAGCTATTAATCATATTTTCGTTCTTATCTGGAAATATAAAGTTACATGAATTGAGTATTGGAAAAAATACAATCATTCAATCAATACTGTCATATGTTTATTCATGAATATGATATATGTATGTGCCAATCATTTTGATTATGGTCTAAGTCACATTGTTTTCGTTCCAAGATTAATCGAAAATGAAAAAAGCAAACTGGCAATAAGAAAATCTTTATTTATTTCTTTACTTAGGCTAACATAATCATGTGCACATATTGTAATTACATTTTGACAAATTTAAAATGAATTTCATGAAGCATTTTCAACATCAAAAATATTTTAGAAAGCTTATACACTAATTGTAAGAATGAAAATTGTATGAATATATTAGCGTTTTTTTTTTCTACTTTGTTTTGTGACAAATAGCTGTGCGAATATTTAAATCATCTTTTGTATCATATTTCATTGGAAAAACAATATATTGTGTGCCATTCATTGATCACAAATTGTATTTTGATACAGAAACATTTTTTAAAACTTTGATTGCAGCTGGAAAAAACGCCAACAATGGGATCGTTGGAATCTTCGGATCATGTGAAGCGCCAACTCGCTCTCCAGTCACTAGAGGATAATCTTAAGAATGGAACTTTTTGCGAACTGTTTCCTGACATAATGCTTGAGATTCAAGAAACGCTGCGAGTCAGAGAGGAGACCATTAAAGCAGATATCATCTATCAAAGATCCAACGGGGTTCATCCTGTTGCAAATAATGCCACGCAAAATCCGTCCACCGTGCAGTATATGTACATAAATATTTGTGTTATCATCGGTTTTGTGATTTTCGGTTATGTCATTAAATATGTCCTCAGAAATTTAGCCGCTGATTGAAAGTCACTCGTCATCCTTGTTACTTTTTTTTATATATATTGAAAAAATATCTAATTGTAAAAAAATTACTATTACTCAAACTTTTTAATTATACATTCCGTTTAGTTCTTAATTTTTTTTTTCATTTCTTAACGGTGTGACATTTTTCTGGCAGTGAGAAACGTTAAACAGGTATTTATCGACTTACGATATTATAAATATGTTCTCATAAATAAAAATTTGATGAAATAAATAATTTATTTATAACATGCTCTTGAGATTTATCAAATTTTTTTTCCAGTTCTGAGTGCTGTTGTAAATCGAGGATTACCTGTGAATTCACTTTATGTAATATAAATAAGAATCAGATATCACATCAATAACATCGCCCATCTTTTACAAATTAGTTTTTGCATCATAAAAGTAGATTTTTTTCGTTCACAGTAATTTGTATATAACCTCTTTTATTCAAAATTTGATATTTCCTTTCACATACACCATTAGGGGCACAACTATATATTGAGGAACTTCTTGAAAGGGTCATATTATTTTTAATTCACATTGCACTACTTTAATATTTAAAAATTCGTTGATTGACTAATTTTTTGCATACATTTTGTTGTTTAAGTGAAAACAGTATAGTTTTTAGAAACTCCAAACAAGACAACTTCAATGCCAACAAAGCACATTTTATGGAAAAAAATATTTTAGCTGTTTTTATCAGGAGAAAAAAGCTATTTTTCGTTTAAAGCTTATCAAGATTATATTTTTCGATTTTTTTGACTTTGCGTTACATTTTGTCAGAACGACTGGGAAACACAAATTAAATTTTCTGCCCCACCCGCTGTATTCTCCAGATATAGCTCTTTCTGACTATTATTTATTTTGATTGTTGAATCAAGGAATTTATTCTTAGCACTTTCGTTTTTTAGAGAAATACGAAAAAAAGGTCGATTTTTGGATCGGCTCTAAGAACAGGTTATTATTGTAATGCAAAATTTTTATTCTACTTTGAATAATCAATTAATTTTTATTTTCACACAATACAATGAAGGCCTCACTTTCAGAAATCTTCCCTCAATAATTAGTTTTAGACCCAATACATTTCCATCATTGCAGTTTGCATATGGTTCAATTTAATTTTTCATAAAATTGTAAATATGTACATATTAAAAAAAAAATATTTGAAGTATAAACGGAATGATTGTATCTAATTTTCATCAAGCCAGAAATATGACATTTGGTGAAATAATTTAATATCTTAACTTCACTATATTTATGAAATCATATGAAAATTCATAAATATAATTATCTTTTCAAATATTAGCGAAATACAATACACACATGTTTGTATATATGTTAAATTTACTAATGGGATGTCAAAATGTAATGTAAAATGACCTTTTTTTGAAAATTGTGTAAATAACTTATTTATTAGTAAATTGATACTGGGGGCATATGTGCTAGAGATAGCCATACCCGTACACAAATATGCATTTTAGTTCATACTTAATGAAAATACTTTTCTAAACGGCTAAAATATTATTTCAAATGATCTAAAGGTGCAAATGATAATTTATGTGATTTCAAATATGTTCAAACTTTTGGCTATGGGTTCGGTCAATATATGACAACTCGGTTTTTATGTTTTTCTCTTCAGCATTTGCTTTTACCTATAGAATGATCTGAAACATATGTGTTTGATCAACGATGCTTTAAATATTGTCATGGATTATCAAACCTTTAGAAATTAGTTTTTTTTTTTTAAATTAAATATATTATTTTCTACAAAACTATTTCTATGTATATATGAATTAATATGTATATATTATTAAATAATTTTAAAAGTTGCTCATTTTTTTTTCATCATCACTTCTACATTTGATCATGTGATCAAAGAAAATAAGAAGTTCGTTTGCAATATATATATTTTCAATACATACATGAATAAGAATTATTTATTCTAGTTTGACTTATATTTCAAATTTTTAAACACTTATTTTGAGTGTAGTGACGAATGACAGGTGAATTATTTTCATACCATATCATTTTGATCTAAAATTGAATTTGTATTTTTAACGTCATTACACTGAAGATAGTATTCAGTTGTCTGTGGAGATCTTTTAGTCAACAAGTTCTCCCTAATATTTATATTCTACCATCAATTTTCCCTACTTTTGGTCTACAATAACCTGAGGGTATATTATGTGTACATTTCAAAGGCGTCAATTCTTTTCATAGTTGATTTTGTAATAGAATTCACAAGAATCTTTCAATGTAATGACAGAATAAGTACAGATGTGTTTTTTGCATATTTTCACCATACATATTATACTTGTATGTATATTATGATGATATCCTTAATTAATACTTGATCAGATGGCTTTATTTTAATTTAAACATTCCTTTTTTTGGTTTTTGGTCATGTTTTCTTTTCTCGGCACTTTCTGCATGATTTGAAATAAAGACTTTGAAACATTTTTCTTAGATTTTTCATAATTTGCAAAGTTTTTTGTTATTCAAGTTGATATTATGAAAGTGCCTTATTGAGATATTTTGTATATGTGTAATATTTGTGTGTGTGCATCAGATTTGATTCCGTGAAAATAGTGCATTGAACATATTTATCGTTGCGAAACATTAGTTTCTCTCGATTTTCACATCAAGATAAAAGCTCGTTTTGCTACTAGATTTAGCAGATAAATAACTGATTGCAGTCATGCTTATCGAAAAATCACAATTATTGCTAGAATTTAGAACTTACGATTCATAGTTGATAGTTGTCCGAGCTGATTGTGTGCATCTACCTAATGACATTATTTTATTACACCGTATGTATGTTACAGATTGAAATAAATCCTGTATTCAGTCGACTTAATTATTTATATATATAAATAAATATTGTTTCATTCTAAATGTTTTTATTGATTTTGTGGTTTCCAAGTCTCCAATGTGTCCCTCGTTTCCCCGGTCTTTCCTACAGATTTTGCCAGAATAAATAGCAACTGTATCAAAGTGCACTATAAGTATAGAAGCTACATATCTAACTATACAATAGCGCTATTCTGTGTGTGTATCTGCCTGTGTCTGTAACGTTTCAAAACTGCATAGAAATATTCAACAGATCGATCGCTAGTTGACAATATTGTTGAAGGTGTCAATACTTTCCACGGATCAAGTTGATGAAAGAATAACACAATAATTTTGTTTATTTGTTTTATTTTAACTTAAATATTAATTTACAATTATTTCCTACCTTTTTTGGCATAATTTCCTTTGAATTTCATCAAATGCAATTTAGAGACATGCCACAACTCTAAAATACATTTATCGTACACAACCTACATAATGAGAATTTCAAAGTTCTACAAGACATGATGTTTCATTTTAAGCAAGAATTTTAAAATTGACTCAAATTATACAAATCCAAGTACAAATTTTATAAATAACATCATATTAGCTAATTATTGTTATGTATAATATGGTGTTCAGATACACGATGGAAGTATTACGCTATAGAATAAAGGCATTTATGCGTGTAAACATGATTATTCAAGAGTTTACAATTCGAAAAAGTACAAAGGGCCAAGATACTAAGATCACAAATGATTGTACACAATTCTGTAAATGTGAATGAATAAATGTATTTTTCACACTACAGAAATATCTTATCAAAAATTGTAAATGGTAACTATAATTTTGGACCATTGAAATATTGTTATCGTTTCTCCGACTCATCTACACATTTCACAATATGATTATTGAAGAGTTTTAAAAATTGTCTAATTTATTTTATCTTTTTAAACATCGCTTTATTTGAAACATTATAAACACATGACAATTTCTATGAAACAAAATGTGAAACGAACATATAATTTGCAGATTATTCATATCTATAAGAGTAAATAATGGTTTTCGTTTAGTTAAATCTAAAATGCTATGTACGGCAATGCAGTTTGTTTTACAGAATGTATGATAATTAAAGAAATTTATTTAAACATTTGGTTTCATTCATTTGGGCTGTATATTTAATAATTAATTAAGAAATTTACTTCTTCAATTGTTTAATCAGTATGTCGGTTGAGAATGATTTTGGTCTTTCAATCGGGAAACCAAGTGCTCTGGACCATACTAATTGAGCTAAAACACCAAGAGCTCGTGACACGCCGAAGAGAACTGTGTAATAGTTCATCTCCTTCAGACCATAGTACTGAAATAGAAAATTGTAACACAATTAAAACATGAATCACAATATGATCTACATACATTATTGTGATTTTTTGGAATACTCTACCTGAAGGAGAACGCCAGAATGAGCATCTACATTTGGCCATGGGTTCTTTACTTTACCCAACTCAGTCAGAATTGGAGGCACAACTTTGTAAACGTTAGATACTAAACGGAATAGCTTGTCGTTGGGTAAATGTTTCAGGGCAAATTCACGCTGGCACGTGTACCTAATGAAAATAAATCAGTTGAGAAAATTTTCCAATTATTTTTTATGAAATGTATATGGATGTTTTTCGTTCATACCTGGGATCGGTTTTTCTTAAAACAGCATGTCCGTATCCTGGAACTACTTGGCCAGATTTGAGTGTCTTCCAGATGAATTCTTTGAGCTGATCTTCAGTGGCATCTTCACCGATTTGTTGACGCAATTTTTGCAGCCAAACCAGTACCTTAAGTAGTTGTGTTACAATTATTCATTTCTTTCAAAACAAAATGAAAAAGGGAATAAATTAATTACTTCTTGGTTAGCGAGACCGTGAAGAGGGCCAGCTAGACCGTTCATACCAGCGGCAAAAGACAAGTATGGGTCGCTGAGAGCAGATCCAACCAGATGGACAGTGTGAGCAGAAACGTTGCCACCTTCATGATCACTGCGAAAGAACACAAGATGCATATTTAATAAGGACAACATAGTTTGACATCGAAGAAAATTGTAGTATGTTTTTATCTGCAACATAGTTCACAGTGCTGTCTTTAAAACAAAAATAAATCAATATGTACAATGATTTTTCCATAAAAGTACAAGATCCATAAATATTGAGCATTTAAAAAAGTCAAAGTATCAAAGAAATGAATATTTATTGTGAAGTTCATAGATGGTTCGTTTCTAGCATTAATTTTGTAACAACACATTCATGGAAATATAAATGTACTCATCATTATGATAGTAGTATTGGTACTTTTTTTTTGTTTCGAGATAATGTTTCGTATTTGACTTTGTTAGATATATTGGAAGTAAATAAGATTTTTCCAATTCACGAAAAAAATGTTATTGAAATATATTGAATTATTTCACAATGGATATATTTTTTAAAATAGATTGACTATCATAATCATGGGCTCAAATCTGTTACACTTTTAATTCTGAATGGAATTACATATGAATGATGAAATAAGCACAGGTAATATCTTCGCATGAGTAATTATCGCAATGTATGCCATGTAAAATAAAACGCATTTGCAGAGCTGTGAAACAATAAGATGAAATAAATTTAACATCTCAATGTGTAGCGCATCAGGCTTTAAAAACAAATCAATGTACTAACCATTACCTCAAAGAGTCTTCTTTATCTAGTACACAAATGCATTAATAAGTGATTAAAAGATTAAAATAGTCACATGTATTATTTTTGAAATAATCATATTTTATAAGGTCGATTAGGAAATAAAATAGAAATATAAATAATAAGTAGTCATCTTTTTCCATTTTTTACCTGTGAATCGTCAAATACAGTCTCATCAACTCGGTGAACTCAGGATTGTCATAGCCGAGCATTTGTGTGAAATTAGCGGACCAATCTTTATTAGTATCAATAGCGCCGATGCCTTTGCCATCTCTATACGTGTTGCGGTAAATAGTGGCAGCAACAACAGGTAATTTGGCGATCAAATCCATGGTATCTTCGTACACGTACTGAAATTATCATATTTGTGAATCGAGTCAGAAATAAAAAAAGATGCTGATTAATAATAGTATGGTTATACCTCCCAGTATTTGGATTTGTGTACTCCATCCGAGTACGCTTTAGCAAACTTGCTCTCACTGTTCAATGCAGTAATAGCACTGGAAAATTGGGACATTGGATGTACTTTAGCTGGCATATTGTTGAGCAATGTCACAACATGTGCGGGAAGTTCAGCTCTGAAAATACGTATGAATAATAAAAATACAGAAAAATTAACTGATATATTGTCTGAGGAAAAATAATACCTGTTGGCCCATTCTTTTGAAATGGCTTTGACTTGGCCAGCAGTCGGGACGTCTCCAGTGATAAGCAACCAGAATAGACCTTCTGGAAGAGGTTCAGAGCCACCGGCTGCTTTCGGCAAAACCTTTTGACATTCAGGAATGGAAAGGCCGCGGAAACGAATGCCCTCATCGGGGTCAAGAACGGACGTATCGCAAATGAGGCCTTTGATTCCCCGCATACCACCATACATCTAAATTAATTTCACCGTTAAAAAATTTCATGAATGTCGCATTTAGGTTCAGCTTTTCATACAATGCGAAAAAAATACAAATATGGAAAATAAATGCGTTGCAACATTTAAAATTAACAATGAGCAATATGATGAGTAATGATTCTGTGTCATAATATAGAATAATAATGATATTTTAAAGACAATACCATGTCAACTGTGACATCTCCGAGTTTTGTGCCACCATAATCTTTTTTGAAGGCTTTCACGCGCTCTTGCTCGGCAGGAATTTTCTCTTGGAGTATAGCCTTCAGATCGGTAGTTTCAGCGCTTATTTTTCTGGATAAAATAGACACCGGTTGGATGACTTTTTGCTGCAAAAAGAAAACAGTCATTAATAATCATACTACAGTATTGCAACACGAGTAGGATGTACATATGAATAACTCAAATATTTCATATTAGCAATTAGCAAATCGGCAAAAAGCAATTGTAAATTTTCACCGACGTTTACATGTCTCTTTCTTTTTATTGAGAACGCAATGTGTGACAATTTTTCAATGTTATCGATCTAGAACGGCGGAAACTTTCGATGTTCAGAAAACGACGATCTAACCGAAACATCTGACCGAATCAATCCAATTATTATGACGATAGCATAGTGTAAACGAAATTGTCGACTTATCGGAACGGTTTCAGAAGCGGTCCTCTCGATCGCGTAATGTACGATGTATTTCAAGACATTGGCCAAAGGCCAACGTATAAGAGCAAGATCATCGAGTTGCACAACGCGGGAGTCTGCAGCTCTAGCTTTAGAACACAATTCGACCGTCTAGGTGTAAAAAAGAATATGATCGGAAATATTCGAAAATATCCATCCAAAATTAACTTATTGATTGTAAATGTGTTTGTGCTTTATAAACTTCTTAACCACTTATCATGTCGCGATGAAAGTTTTCAAAGTTTTCATTTGGGAAGGTTTCTGCATTTCATATTTTACAATACACTGGATTTATAACTTCTACTATTTCACGGAGGTGTTTAAAGTTTAGAGTCTCGAACAAAGTCAGATAGTTAAAAATAAATTGTTGAAATACGCATATCCGTTAGAATCTATCGGAAATATTAGTGTTGAGATTTTTCAGCGATGTGCTCGAATGAAGAATGTTTATAAGAACTGAAAGGTCGAATATTGTAAATTACAAAATATGCCCTAATTTGACTGCGCTATTTGCAGCACATGCTTTGGCATCAAACAATGACGATGACATTTAGACGAAAGTTTCCACGTTCAGCGACCCATCACTATAAATATAAATCATACATACAGAGTGTACAACATAGCATAATATGATTCGAATTTCATTCGGAAGCTCTCGGGATTCCAACAAGTTTTTAGCGTGTAATAATAAAGGAAACGAAATGTGTAATCATTCCATATTCCATGTGTGAAAGTTCTGAATTACGCGAAAATTTCGAAGAAACTATCGATCGATTTCATCCACGAGATCGACCGAATCTCGAGATCGCGACACGTGACATCGTGGATCAATCGGCTGGATCGAATCAATTCGTCGACAATTGATCTCGTATGGACAGAGTTGAATTGCGGAGACAACAATGAGTCAATTGAATTGTACGGACCGAGCCAAATTGCCAAGCGCCACTTATTATCTCCTCGGGTCAGATCTGATCTGATTCATCGTGGCTTTTCCGAAGACATCAAACGATATGTGCGTAAATTAGATAAGTCAATTGACTACTGAAAAGGCCAAGGGGCACAAGGGACTTTGAGGTGATTTCGACAACGGTTCCTACACGTATTAGGAGAAGATCGACCGATTGAGGCACAATTAATTCGTTTAAATGTCTACATAATAACGAAACTTATTACACATCTATGAAACACCTTATTAGATTAAAAATTTCAAGTTCTTCGAGTGATAAGATATTTTGAATATTCATACGACACTTCGAAACAAGTCGCTAATTGCCTTTGGACCATTGAGTCAATAATTACAAATGACCGTACCGAAACAAGAAACTGATATTTAAACGATGACATAGTTACGATAGAATTTCGTGTCTAAATTGGATTATTGAATTCGTCACGCGAATTTAAGCTAATTGATTAAGTTTTAAGACACATGTTGGATCGCGGTGCACACACATGTTTCAAGGCTGGTATATTTTCAGCTGAATTCGATTCGATTCGATGTTTTTTTAATCGATACGTACAAAGTTCATATTCAATTCACAATGTACTTTTTTTTTCCAGACTTAATTTTTTGCGGAATGTAAGTTTATTTCGGGTGTTTAATCATGCGGAGGTCATTACTATAATGCGAAACCGAGATAGTGTTGTATCTTATCAGAGACAAATTTATGCTCGAATCTTGTAAAGATATCAAATCTTACATACATCTATGTATGTTTGGACTAACTGGTAAGCGGTTATCATTTGATTTAAAATTAGCAAAAAAAAAAAACGTCGAAATCGACCAAATAAACGGTGAAGATAACGATAATGAAGAGCGATGTTTGTATGTATTTTAGTTAACGTTTTTTTTTTAGTCTGTGAGATGTAAAATTCGATTTTAATCACACGTACATAATTAAGATTTTCAAAAAATTATCCTTAACAAACAGGTTTTCGACAAAGAACTACACGTTGTTTTTATTTTCATTCAAAAAGCTATTATTGAAAAACACACCTGAAATCACATGAGGAATGTTCTACGCAAAAAAAAACTTTTTTTTTCTAAACAAAAAAATGGTTACTAACAGCAATAACAAATCTGAGATTTGAAACATTCAATATGTGAATTTATTTTGCATATGGGAAAAAAATTAAATGCACGACGAAAATTTTCATCGTCAGAGCAGAGGTGGAATATAAAGGGTAACTTTTTTCGTTCATTTGGCTAGAAACTATTGAAAAACATTTCTACTCACGATCGATCTTTGAAATTTCGTGAAAATTTGAAATAACAGTACTGATTTTTTCCTAGGTGAAGATTCACAACCTCTGACTAGACTATGGTCAAGTTCTGAATAGATCAGCACGTGACTTGTGCTAATCACAGCTGATTCTAATAAATCGCGTCACGCGAACGTAATATTACTTAGCGAATAGAAAGATTTATATGGCGAGGTCAGATCTGATGCAGCTTCCCGTTTTTAGCATCATTGGGAGTATGACCGATCTTCATAATTAACAAGGAGAACCCACGAGCTCGTCTCCACTGATTTTGATTCAACTTTCCGGAAATTCAGTGTAAATATAGACACGAAAGAATGCCAAGTAACTATCAATAGATTTTCAGTTATCAAAGGTCAAAGTTTAATATACATATTTGTTAGGTACACTAAATACATCGATAAGTGTTTTATTTAACTTTACTATCTTTATTCCTTTAAAGATGTATTAAAACGATTCATATATAATCTTATACTACGTTTACATACAACTGTTGCTATTGCCTTTTTCATAAGAGCAAAACGACTGCAACACCAATTGCAACTGTTGTATGTAATTATATTATTTCATATCTATACTAAAACTACACTCTTATAAAATTTCATCAAAATCTTCGGAGACAACTTCGCAAATTTTCCTCATACATCAAATGCGGCAACACGATAAGACTATGACCACCGATCACAATCGAAGATCAAGAAGTCACGACACTTCCAACACATCCAGCCCAAAATAAATAAAGGGCCTATCATTTAGTCAAGGTTTCAGTTCAGATCGATTCAGTCACGTCACATGAGCGCGAACGTATGTAGTACATATGTGTGACATTTTCAACATTGCCAACTCTTATCGGCGCTTTGTGGAGTCGACCTTCGGATCAGCTGATGCCGATCGAGGAAATCCATCGTTCTTTAATCTCGATCGAGCGTATTGAAATGTTGACCCTTTGCACTCGTACGTGTCGAGGAAGCGTTCGATCTATGTATGTGATTGCGTAAATGTCTTATTGTTGGGAAGATTTGACGAGCCCCTGAAATCAGGTGCGAATGCAAGCGGTTGTGAGTTTTGTCTGTGAAATGTTATGGCTGTGTATGAAAATTTATGGTACAGTTCAGACTGTATTTGTTGACAAACTATGTAAGTGCTATAATTGATATTAACTGATACAGTTGAGGTCATTAAGTATATCTATTGATTTTATCTATCGTGATGAACGTGTGCTTTTCATCATTTACAAGTAGCAGAGGATAAAAGTTATTTGTATTCGTCGATTTTTCTATTCAGAAAAAGACATAATCTAGTACTATATAGATAGAAGTTAATACATATTTACTTTTGATTGTAAAAAGTGAAGTTGTTGAAATAGTTTCAACAAACACTTGAATGAATCACTTTTTTTTTGTATTAATAATATTTTATTTCATAACCGCCTTTAGAATTTGACACGATGATTAATTACAATACATCGAATGAAGATTGGAATATAAAAAGATAAACACACATGAATTCAAGTGTTAAATTGCATATTCCTTTTATACGATCAAGAATTTTAACACTATCTTTCAAAGGAAAATCTTTCATAATATCTCAAACTAGAAATTTCATCTAATTCGAAAATCATCCAAGGAGAATGCAACGAAACTAAAAAATATATGAAAAAAAGCATTCTCTTTCGTTTCACCTGAGTAAGTAGGTACGTTGACCTAATGCCACAAGTAAAAGATAACACTACTTGTCAAAGGTTCGAAACCGGATTTGACTGAATAACCAACCTTTTTTATCCAACAATGTTATTCAGATACTATAATAATCCAACATTTTTGTGCTATAGCTAGATTGAGAATGAAATAAACATCTAAAAACTTCTACAAACAACATTAGAATTTTTGATGAAACATTTCAACGAATATAGTGATTGTGATAAGACAAAGTTTCTATTGAATTTTAAGCTTTTTTTTTGTATTATAGATATTTATTTTTCAAATATAAAAGTAAAGGTTATCGACAGCTATCGAGTGGAAATTTGGAGGTTGAAGTTGCCTACACAACTACCTTTTATAGAGAAGGGAATCTCGAGTGGTCACGCTCTGCTGATGATGCATCATTCTCGTTCGTTTCGGTCGAAGATTCGAAATATCCAACGTGTTGTAGAAATAAGATTTGATTGTTTGTTGGATGGATTTTGGTGTTGAATAGTTTATTTTTTCTGGACGAAAAGAATCAGGTATAAAATGTCAGGTAACCGATGACCTAGCGTGATTTTTCTCCGGGAACATTTCGAATAATAATCTCACAGTGTGCAGAGGTTTTTATAGTTGACTTTTCATATGATAAATACTTATGGAAGGTGTTCACAATTAATTCTATTGCTGTGAATGAAATTTTTAAATAAATCTACCCGAAATAGCCTCTAATGTGAATATCACACGTACACAATATGATCATAGCAACTAACTGCACTAAAAACATCTTACATATTCAAAACACACACGACTAACATTGAAAATTATTTTTAATTACGTCACACACTGCTGACGTAGTTTTTCCAAATATGTACATACCTACGTACGAATTACAGATAAAAAACGTTAAAATTTCAAATAAATTAACAATTTTTATACACGTTCGAAATCAGGTGAACCAATCAAGTCTGAAGTTCAGGTGAACGACTTTTTTTTTTATACATCATTATTAAAAGAAAACATCTCAAAACTACAAAAAATATTCGATTCTCACTTTCGAGAAAATTATATGACGATTCAACGTGAGGTCTACCGACAAGTTCAAGGTTCAGTTTGAGAACCACCGCCAATTTTGGAGTTTAGTACTAAGTGTACAGGCAATTTTAAACATAAGACGATCTTATAGATTCGAAAAATGCGCACATCGGCTTGATAATTTTACAGTCTCACGATCGACATGTTACAGTCATATTGAATAGGCGACTATTGTCGTGGAATTGTGTCTAGGTTCTTTCTTCGTAGGCTACGATAAAAAGTCCACTTGGCAACCAACCAGTCGAAGGTCGCAAGGCAAAGGTCCGTTTAAACCAGTCGATTTTCGCATTCGATGATTTTTCATGAAAAACTATCAATTTAAAAACAATCGTGTCGATTGTGATCTTTTTTTTCAAATTACAATGCGTTCATAATGATCTGGTTAATCTCGATCTATTGAATAGGCCTGTCGAATTTTTTATGATGGGAAAAGTTTATTTAAAAATTTTGTCAGGTTTTTTTCGAGTGTATAGCAAAATTTGTAAGGTAAATAAACTCAATTAGCGTTCTGTGGACGCTTGCGTAAATTCTGTGCGAACGAAGTTCCAAGAATTAGTCGAAAAATTGAAAATTCATCAATTGACGAACTATCGACAATGAACTTTTACACAATATTTTTGATATAAAACAAACGAAATACCTCTACTATGACTCGGCGCAAGAAAACATACCCTCGAAACTTATGATTACGATACATAAATCGCAAAACATAATAATTCAGAATCTTTCCAAACTCTGAAAAGTCTCACCGCGATCATATAAACGGCTACGGAACCTATACAACACAAACATTAAATTTTATCAACATAGATTTCATATTCGGTCATCGATATGTGATTTCTAATTAAGGATTCGAATCGCACAATGCAACATTAACAAATGCGGTTACCACACTGTTGCGGTACTTCGATCGATACTCGTACGAACACCGAATTCTGAACGAGAATTAGGAACACACTAAACACACGAATCGAGTTAAATTGTAAATAATATGTATTTTTCAATTCACGTTTTTCCACGACGTATAATTATTAGTCTTTGTACTAGAATTTTATGCGTTATGCAGTGAAAATGTGCAATATGCACTTGACGTTAACATTGACCGCCTTTCGGATTATTTCCATTTGTGTCGAAGCTGAGGAAAAAATATCGATACGCATCTCACATAATGTGATTTGATAATTTTTATTGGAAAATTCAATAAATTTACGATAACTTCCAATAAAATAACTGAGTTTTTTTTGTGTGTTCAATGTGTGCTGAATCGTTTTGAACGCTTTACTTGCTTATAATATAATGTAAATGTAAACTGTAAGTATCACGTCGCACATTTGGAATATAAATTTAGCATCGAATACGTAAAATGATGGAAAAAAAGATTGTATTCCTATGTAACCTTGTTTTTCGCAATGTACATCCTTTGACCTAGTAACGCGTATAAAAATGTGAAATGTTGAAAGTTTTGTTTAATTCGATTGAAAAAACTTTTAAAATACAGCAAATAAATTCCGGGCTCAATAAAATATTTGATATTATCTAATTCTAATATAATAATAGCGCTAATCGGTGTTCGGTGAAACGCTCTATTACTGTGACGACACAATTCTCTACAATTCCCATACATTTACGAATTAAATCTTCGTTTCGTTCCTTATTGATGTTGCCAATCATATTGAGTGAAACACGTTTGACAACTACAGTCATAAAATCATCTTTGCACAAAAAAAATAGCACTCGACAAGTAAATTATTCGCAGAAGATAATTCCCATTCAGATCCATACATTCGGAAAAACCGTTAGCTTAAACTAACATTGTTATCTGAAAACTGCAACGTACAGAAAGTGACTTCTAATCGTACATTACTATGTAAAATCTCGATAAAGACGAGTACCTGGTTTTACATTTTGTCGATAAGATAGATGACAAAGTACGAAAACGGACCCATCTTTGTTCTCTAGATAATGGAAAGAATTCGAATACATAATTTTTTGTTTGACTAATCTTGTATAGGTACTTTGCTTGCGATAATTGACGGTTTCATTTGTACAAATTTTTTGCAAATGACAATGGGCATATTGGTATTTGGCTACAATAGTAGTGTCGCTTGAAAGGTCTTACCAAAAGGAACAATATGTGCTATTGGAACGGTTCATACTTTTATGCCCGTTGTCTTTTGAATTCGAAATCGACCAGTTTTCATCTCGTGGGTGGATGTGTCACAGTTTTCAGTATTTAGATTAAAAAATATATCAGTATACGAGTCAATACTCTGTATAACATATTTTCAAACAAGGGCATGTTGAAAAATCGACTTATAGATTTGAAAAAGAAATCAATCGAATTAAATTAATTCACATACACTAGTGTAAATCCAGACTTTTTATTCCAAAATATTTAACTGATTTATTTTATCAACTCCATACAATTTTAAATGATAGTTTACAATAGTATGAACCGCAAAAATGATTAACCCACATTTTTAACTACATAATTATAATAAAGGACACATATTGTATTAGTATATCGCTGATTATACTGAAAATAATACTATGCACAGTATATATCGCGATTTGTATAACTGACAATGAGCCGACTAATACGTATCGGAAGATTAAAAATTATCTCGATCGATTCGCCAAATTTATCATACGAAAGTGCAAAGTGCGATTATCGTTCGTTTAACTTAATATATTCGTTTCGAATTTAGAAGTTTGCTCTATTTAAGCGATATTGTGAAACTACGAGAGCGTTCGAATGTGCTAATTCAATATTTGAGTAGCTAAAGATAGAAAAATCTTATGTGCATTGGAAAAATTGAATGTTTTTAAATATGATTCGATTTTAAATAGTTCGAAATCTAGTTTTTAAAAGCGACGCTGGAATTTTCCTATAATTTTACCGTGTTAATTACTAAAATATCTCAAATCGGTTTTGAAGAACGTACAATAGGAAAATAATCGTAAAATATCCCCGAGTATTCGAGAAAATTGATCGTTTAAGTCCGGGAAAATTACGATGAAAAAAACCAACCACTAACAGGAAAATTGTAAAGCACACAAGGCGATTTTTTCGTTTGAATTTCAAATAATCGATTCCGGTTATGAAATATTCAAATCGATCGAATAATAGAGTTCCTCTTGTATAAGGCTTCTATTGATTTTCCCGAAGAAAAACTGGAACTCGTTACATATGCACCATGTCATAGGAAATGTATAAATTTACCCATCTTATCTATAGTCTAGTGCAAATTTACCATGGTTTTTGTTTCGAAGTCGATTCGGTATAATTTGTGTGATCGAAATAAAATTCACATACAATAGAACTTTGATGATTAGGGATAAAGTCTATAAAAAAAAATCAAATAATAGAAACGATTGAATTCAGTATGAATCGTTCTTATATATTATAGTTTTCATATAAAATTATTTTTGATTGAAAATTCGTTTTTTTATAAAAGGTGATATGTCGACACATGGGATTTCAAAGGATCACTTTTATATTCTAAAATATTATACTTCAGAATTTGTAGAATTAACGAATTAACATTGAATTTGGAAATTTATAAAAGGCATTGAACTAACTTCTTCTTTATTTTCAATCGAGGTTCTAAATCGGGTGGTTTTATGATAAAACCTTTCGAGAAAGTTTATGAATAGAATAAGAAAGTTTTCACGTTCGCAAATGAATTATATAATATGAAATTTCGCAAATTACAGAAACGTGCTCATTTCGAAGCAAATGTAATATTGAGAAACGAACATCATATTATACAGAGAGAAACGTGTTATTTGCAATGTGTAGTGTCACATGACGATTACATAGATATAATTGATGATATCCAATGGAATCAGACGATAAATCGGTCGTTAATTCCGGATTTATCGAGAAAATGCAACTCGAAGCACAACCAAAGTGTTCGGTTGTAAATCTTTATGATCATGTGATTGAAGAATTGAACAAACAACTTTTATCGTACGGCTGAAAATGCAACACAAATCGCATGCTCTGAAAAAAATGAATAAACTTTTCGATACTATTTATTTTTATCTAATTATTGTATGCAAATGCTCAAAATAAATTAGTCGAATTATCGAGGATTTACTGAAATTTTGATGGGGAAAAATATTCGATCAAAATTCATATCATTTTTCAAAATAACAAGTGCATATTTTGATAATATAGTATTGATTTGAACAATCGAAAATGTGTATGTATAGTGATATTATAATTACACAAATTCAAGTAATGTGGATATAATTATTCAATAATTCTATTCAACATTCATTTTGAGTTCATAGTAACATCGATGAAAATTGAATACTTAAATTGTTCGTATAATGCCTAACATTTAAGGCAACATTTCGAGCAATCGAGAGCTTACTATACACATTAAATAGATACAGTACTCTAAAGATTCTAATGAATGATGCTAAGATGAAAATTACATAACACCACTGTACAAAGCCGACATGCATTAGCACTACACTTCAGACATTACATAATATATTTTTCAGCAAAGTTTCATGGTTACATAATCGAACGTGTAGCTGCATCGGAAATAGGAACTTCGCGAATCGGGGATGAAAAACGACAGCGTCTTTCCTATTTTACAACCGCCACGACCATACATCGACAAATCCCTGAGGATGCACGCTTGAGAAACAGGTTAGGTTATGTTTTAATATTTTTTTTCGTTAAAATGAGACTTGTGTCGAGTTGGGACGGGGGTTGTGCCGAGATAAGACAGCGGCACGAGCTAAATATAATATCGAATCGTATATTTGAATATCGCGTTTTCCCGCGTTTACCGACGCGGACACGCGGTTCGAATTAGCGAACCGCGGCGTTCTTTCGTTTCGGGGTGAAATAGTTTTTTCTTTACTTATCGATTTTGTGCGTTTCGGCCGAATGCCGCTAAAATTCTTTCAGAGCGTTGAAATATTGTGAATTTGTGGCGTTTTAGTGAGGAATCGGCGTCGACTTACCGGTGCTTCTTGCAGTTTGGTGGTGATGATTCGGAAGAGCGCCATGGTTGTGGTGATGAGCGATACGTCCTCACTGCGAGCGCGACGCAAGCGTACTGAACGGACTTCGCGAAATATGGCCGAGCGATCTCGTTTGTTAAGCGAGTCTACACCATTCTGCAACGAGTCGTTTGCTGTTTTGAATTTTTTATCAAATTCAAGAGCATTTGAATGTTTTTATTATAAAAAAGATAAATTTATTTAGTTTTTAATAATTTTAATAATAATTTAAGTTTTTTCATGTGTTATTGTTACTTTTGTGTATTTTTTGATTTTGGAGCTACAAAATGGTTGCTTTTTGGGTTTGATTGGATTTAATGATTGATATTTGTTCGATTTTAGCTCGAAATAGAGATAATGATTCATTTCATTTTTATGTCTAGGTTTTAAATTTAAATTGAAATTTTGTATTGTTTTGAGCTCATAAATCGTAGTAAATATGATTATTATTTTTCAATTTAATTCACCTACATTATTTCAAAATGTGATTGCGACATCTCTGCATATTTATATTAACACATTTGCTTTATAAGTAGTAACGTACATAATAATTTTTAATTTTATCAATAGATGCTACAAATAATATATTGAAATTCGATTAAAATAATATTCAAAATTTAAACGTTAATTACCTATACAAAGCTTATGTTATCGAATGAAAAATTTTGTATTAACAAAAATTCAAATCCGAAATTTTATCATCATTGAAAAATAAACAAAATAAAACTTGCTAATTAATCACACAAATTCATAATCATAGGTCCAGAGATGAATCAAAATTTTCAAACAATCACACTTTTAGTAACATTTGATTCAATCAAATGACTCGAATCCCGAACAAATTCACTTTTTTGTTTCTTTTCTGTTATTCTCTCAGGAACTCGGCGGGTTCGATTAGGTTAGGTTAAATGAGACTTTATATTAGGTTAGGTTATGTTTTTAATTTCTTTTTGAGTTCAGATCAGATTCGGTTAGGTTGGTCTACGTTTCAGGTGCGATCATGCTAATTGTAAGTTGAGTGACTTGCAGACAGGATAACGGACAAGTAACCTTTTTCTATCGGCTAGTCCGAGAATAGGTCCAATTTTGGGAATAATTCAATTCCATACGGACGGATGCCGTGGTGATTGACGATAATTCACGCGAGTAGGTGGACAAAACAAGACGACCAAGACGAAGAACTGCGATGATGATGAAGACGACGAAGAACACGCTGAAATAGACGATCGTCCTAATCGAGAACGTTCTTCATGGCTACGCACATAATCCGCGTAATGAATTTGTTTATGCACTACTAGGTCGTTACAAACAATGGGGTCGAAGATTGAAGATGTTTGGGCTTATTTGTCACCAGTTCACATATAGCTCTTGCCATTCGTGTCTTCTTCGCTTTTGTTGCTCTGACGTTCACATCTAGCTCTTTCTTACATAAACGAAAGAGGGCAAGATACGATTAATTGTGATGCGAATTGCAATAGTCTAATTAAGAAGCAAAAGGATCGTTCTTCAGAAGAGAATTCAAGAAAGACTAACATTAGAGAAGCAAGATTTTCTCTGTGATTGGAAAGGAGTTGATGAAAATGTATTAAAATTTCTCAAACTTTCCATTCGTGAGCGTTTGAGAAGGACTGACTTTAGGATCATGCGAAACCTGGCGAGCAAGAGTCCGTTTGTATCTTCTTCACATCTCGACTTTTGTATGGTTATTTTTTTCTCGCATCGAACACATATAAATTCTTGAGAGAACTCACACACCTGAATTTTCGTATGCACATTTCGTGCATAAAGTTACGTTTTCATGCTTCACGATATGTTTATTGAATTTTGAAGATCCGGAAAAATCAGGCGGTTTTTCCGAAGTCAGATCCTGAAAAATCAAACATCCTTAATTCATATCGAGATGGATTTTCTTTTTTTTTATATCCGTATTCATCTGAACTTTATCGAAATAAGTAATTGAGTTCGACCACATTATTTATTCCCTTCAATAAACTCTAGAATAAACTGTACTGTGGAAACTATTCATTTGATTTTAAAATAAATGTGCGTGTATCTATTAAGGATAATTATTCGAAATGAAATCGTATGGTGTGAAACAAGCCTAGGATTAAGTGTGAGAAGGAAAAGCGAGTCAAGAGTGGTTCTCCTTTCTGGTCAAGTTTTATTGCAGTATGTGGAACCTGGACCAGATAAGGAGATGCTGCCTTTCAGGGGAAAGACTTCCACTTTCGATATTAGACAATCAAAATTTTAAAGTTTCTTGAAAAATATGTATTTTAAAATTTTGATTGAATCCACGAAAATTTGTACAATTTCGATGTTATTTTCATAAAAAACAGTGAAGTCATGAGTCCAATATAAATTGATAATTAAACCAAACTTGAAAAAACTTCAATGAAAATATCGCTCGAACTAAAAAAAAACTCGTCGAAGAATGTTCAGAAGTGGAAATCCTGTCTATGACCTGACAATTCAGTACGATTCATGTATTTCAAATTTTTTATTAACGAACTGATGAATCTAATTTATATTATAATGAATGCAGAAAAAAATTCTTAAAACAGATTTTGTACTATTAGCTAAATCCATCAATCGACACCATCCATATTTCACTACAAACGACTGTAATTTCAAAAAAATGAATGAACAAACAGAGCTTAAAACAACACATAAAGCACACCCGTTCGACATCTAGCTCAACACGATCAATCGCACACACCTTTGAGCGACTCGCATAAATTTTCGAAGCCCCAAAAGCAGCATTATCCGATACTAGGCCAGTCTCCCCACACGGTGAACGCCAAGCTGTCTGTGAGCGTTGGTGTCGGACGACATAAATCATCCGGGTGTACCCTGGTTCGGAGAACACGTGTTCACCTCGCATATACCTATTATACAGCCCGTTTCTCATCCAGTGTCTACCTGGTCTGCCCGAGACTGCTTCTTCATCGTACCTTCGTCGTCTTCTGCATACCTACCTTGCGAGAGGGCGTTCCTTTGTCGCGCCACAAAGGAACACCAATTACTACGTGTTTATTTACGAGGAACAACATTGTGATGAAACATCGAAATAACACAATGTCCGTGAGGTGCGAAGGATCCTTGTGATTTACGGCGGATCACAAAGGGATTCGTTTTTCACGTGAGAAATTGAAAATCGAAGAGAGAAGGTGTTCTTAAGTCGAGGATGTTTTTAGTAGGATTTTTATTTTGGTGTGTGCTGAATTTTTTTTTAATCTATAGTCTCGAAAGGATCATGGAAGTTTTTAGATTATAGAAATTTAATGATTAATTTAAATCATCGGTGTTGAGTCTCTGAATATGTTCTTTCATATGTATATCATCAGATCACTTAACGATTTTCTAATATTAGTTTAATTAAGCAGATATTCAACTTTAGCGTTGAAATGTTATTAATCTTTTAATCAGCCAAATATTCGGCCGATATATTGTTAAAAAAACTATCGAACATTAAAATTTCATTAGTGGATTCATAATTGGATACGAATTTAATTCCACTGCTAAAAATATAATTTCATCGCTATCACAAACAAAGTGTGCTTATGTTTTATTTCTTTGAAACGATAAATTTTCATGAAAAATTCAAAATGAATATCGTATGGTAAATTTTCATAGTTAAATCATTCATTCCCTCGTGAATTTCACATTCATTCATTCGTGCGCATATCAAAGTGGGAATATTAAATTAGAACAAAGAAGTGACTAGTTTGAAACAAACGCAGGAAATACTTCATTTACCATAATTACACGAATTGCTTGTATAGAAAATGATAAAAGCAAACTCACTCTCGAGATTTCCGATAACGAGAAAACACCATTCTCATAAATGCATCACGCATAAACGATTAATGATACTATGTATCAATATTGGCACGCGCATCAATATTCTTACGATTTCAAATCTATTTTTTTTATTATTAATAATGATTAAATACATAAAACGCTTCCTTTTTTCTAGCTAATTTATGCTTATACAAGAGTAAATTAGATGCGAACGGCAAATGCAACAGCTATATATAAACACTATATTAAATCGATCATAATGCAGTTGAATCGTTTACTTTATCATCTTCACATAATAACGGCATTGTTGAAGTTTTATCTCTGGATTTTCCACCGGTTTTTTTTTCTGATTGAAAAAAGAAAATTATTTATCTTTTTTGTACAAGTCGACCACATGTGGCTGTTGTGTTATAAAATGCCGCTGGTTCGAACAGGTGTCCAGGAATTCGATCATTGTATAGATTGCATCTGGTTCTGCTGCTTTATATCCTTAATCGAAGAAGATCGTAAAATATTAATTTTCGCACAATTTTCCGTGTAATTTGGGGAATTTGATTATTTATCTTCAAGGAAAACAGTGATGAATGAATTCAAATTAAACTGACCTAATCAAAAGCAAGATCAAAAAATGAGATAGATTTATATGTACGTAGCAAGATGATCAGTTTTCTTACTTGATTAATGGATAAATTTAAATTATGATAATCTTTGAAATTATGATTAAATTGAATGAATGAAAGTCTTATTTGATACCATAAAACTATCTCACAAACGTATATAGTTATGTATCGTCTCTTGGACTTAATTTCAGTTCCGTCGGTATAATTTGAACCATTTCATTGATTCGGCCGATAAAGAGGCAAATCTTCGAATTTTTCAAATTTCAATCTCATTCAGCATGCATATGGCGATGATTCAGCCGAGAAATTAATTGAAAAAAGATGGTGATGAGGAGAACGAGGGTCGTTCCGAACAACGCCCACATTTACCCGGCTCCGAGTGGGCGAGAGTCGTCCGACGAGACTTTCTGACTTCGAATTTCGCGATGCACACACACTCGTTATATGCATCCGAGTCAGAAAGTCAGAGAGTCAAAGTATGTATAATATAATCTCGACTATGTGCTCTGACCTGGAGGCTTTCGAGGAGTCTCCGGGGAAATCTCGAGCGAGCTTTTACGATTCGCGAAGACGCTTTTTAGAACTTTTCCGTAGGCCGTTGTGAGTTTTATCGCTGTGTTGGATTCGATTTTTTAATTTTTGTAAATGAGGCGAGCGGTTTTATGACTTTTTCAGGTTGATTTCGCCGATATTCAAGCTGAAATTTGATAAATTGAGAAATTTTGCAATTTTTTTCGGTTCGAAATGTCAGATAAAAGTGTTGAAAATCGAGAAATATAGACAACTTAATATGTGGGATTGCTTGATTTATTTAATTTTCAGGAAAGCCTGACAATGTCTCATACGGTGACCATGTTATAGCCATTTACTGAAATATATATTTGCCTCTAAATATGATAATATGGTCACTCACGCGGATTTTTGACAGCTCATACTCAAAAGATCTGCTGTATTACGACAGATTATGACGATGTGAATAAAAAAAGAATGATTGACTAATTTTTATTTGGTTTCTTTCAAATCGTTTCGATTGATTGATTCATAATTTGTGATTAATTTAACATAAGGCTTAATATTGTTTAAAATACACAAAGAAGTTTCATTCTCACTATATTGAATCACTAATGATCTTGCACCGATAAATTAAGTCAATATTTTATATAAATAAAAAAATAACGAATTTAATAAATCTAGTTGAATCATTATCATTTTAATATGATTAAAATATCATCGTATAATCGATTGAAGTAGCATTTGAAGAAGTTGTGCGATTTTATAATGTTTCTGTATGAACATAAATCACATTTAATTGACACTCGGAATATTTATGTTTATTTATTATGTGTATATTAAGGTGAATTAGAAAGGTAAGAATTTTTTGAATGTCATTGTTGAGATTCGTTCCAATGTCCTTTCGGCATATTAAGTAAATGTTAATCTTGCATAATCCATTCAAATCCTGAAACATTTGACAAGAGCACGATTTCGACTATTGATTACCAAACGAAAGCCTATTATGCGAAAAATTCCGTGAGAAACGGAAATCCGTCGAAAAATACAGTCACGAACATAATCAAGAAAACTCAGATAAGAAGATCATAATATAATACATAGATTACCTAAATTTTTCAAAAAATCACAATCCATCACGTAGGACTCGGGTGAGAAAACTCTCAACTTCGAACCGATTTTTATGGGGGTCCTAATCGAGATATCGAATCGAAATTTCGACCGGCCGATCCGTCGTGATCCACAGATTGAGAAATGCAGGCTCTACGAGCTTCGGAGGGAACAGGTGCGCGACGAGAAGCCGAAAAGGTTGAGAACGCCTGCGCAGACTCCGTAACGACAGATAGGCCCGCGCGTATACGGTCGAGTTAGCGAGCGACGCATGTAAAGAAATGCGCTGTGCGACGTCGCTCTAACGCAACGATACGGTCGTAGCTTTGGGAAAATGTGTGCTTTTTAGTGGTGTTGAACGGTTTTTTGTTTGAATTTATGGTGTTTTGTGCGTTGGTGGTGCGATGTTCGCGAGATGTGCCATGTCGTTCTGTGACTGCGAGACTGTTATGATTTTGGGGAAAAAAATGTGATTTTTACGATTCGATTGTGAAAATGTAATGTTGACTGTGATGCATGTGATAGTGTGCTGTGTGACTACGAAACTGCTACATTTGAAAAAATGTGATTTCTACGATTCCACATAACAACTTAACGTCACTGATCGTAATTGATACTCAGTAATGAAGAAAAAATGCGTTAGTGTAGAAACAGAAAAGTAATATCTATGTAATGTGTGTAGTAAGATCAATCGACAAACTCAAGCTAAAGTATACATATTTCAAAACCTTTACATAAAGCGTACAACAAACACTTTTTTCGAATCAAATCGATCATATAATCAATAGAAACAATCGAACTTTCACATCATTTAAGAAAAACACTGAAACCCGACATGGTATTTACAAACCCTAAAAATCGATACAATATATAGGGATTCTTCATACATTACAAGACTGAATAAAAAACTTTAATGAATACTATACCAATTTCAATGTCTGTGTTGCTTTCATACGACATGCAACCAAACTGAAACTAAAAACAACATACAAATCAATATGAATATATGTGTACAAAATGACTATATAGCAATCTATTTTACAATATACAGATTTGTCTATATCTGCTGATTTCGATTTCAATTCGGTTACATGACAGCATCCTCAACATTTTAGAAAAGGAAAATATTTTCAAGAAAAAATGCAATCTCTAGTCTAAAATTTGAAACAGATCCATACGAACGAAACTAATTTCATTCCGAATGAAATGTTACTATATTTCTCACGAAATAGCTTTAAATTCGATCACAGACAATACGCAAAAACTGAAAATCCGCTTCATAAAAAAACCCAAACATACGCAAAATCCCGATCAACGAATAGTAAACGCGACAAACCTCGACCATTAATCGACTGCGCTGTAACAGCACTGCACCGATCGAGCGTCAACGATGCCCCGAGACTCAAGAGAGACACATTGGCATCGCCATCGACGAAACTCTGGCTCGCGGCCGCTAGATGATCAGTGTTAAATTCCTCTTCGACGCGATCGGTCGTGTCCGACCTGACTCCTGCGACGTCGACGACGTTCGAAGATCCGGTCCTGGTCCGAGGATGGACAGCCTCGCTCTCGTCGGACGCTAGGCCTCCGAAGCGGCGAAGGGTCCGAGTCCGAAGGTTCGAAGGTCGGGTCCTGCGGGGGCTGCTTTCCTATTTTCCTCAGGTTTTTCATCTCGCGATGAAGGTTTCTTCGCGTGTGACGTACGTGCTGCTGCTGGTGTGCTGCGCAGCGGCCGTCCTGGCAGATCCTGTTAACAAGGTTACATTTCATTATCATTTTTTTTTTTTTTTTGGTTCGTTGTATTATCTTGAGGTGATTGTAGGATTCGCGTCGGTTCGTTCGTTCGTGTGTAGAATGTTGAATTTTTCCGATTTCGATTAGATTTAGCGTTGTGCTAATCTTGCGCAATCTTGCCGTTTACATGTAGCTGATGCCGTTCGTTTCGTACGATCTTTTGCAGTATTTACATATAGATATTTCCGTAGACTTTCTAGTGTTATACATTTTTCTCTATCATTTAGCGTTTACATGTAGCTCTCGTCACCTTTCTTGCTCTCTTGAGGAATTTATTAATAGTTGTTGCCGTAGATTTTTTTCGATTTCATATGACGTTTATAGTCTTGAATCATATTGTCGTTGACTTTTTCGCTCTCATGTGGCATTTACATATTAAGGTCGCCAATGCCTTTTTCGATTTTCTGAGGAATTTACATATAGTTCTTGCTGTAAACTCTCACTTTTATATGGCGCAAAGTTGTAATGCTGTTGAATTTCTTGCTCCAAAATTCGTATCTAGCTCTCATTTTGATATATGGCAACAGTTTTATGTAAATTGCTCAATATGACAATGAAGATTTTGCAATTGGAGATTTTGATATTTGAACAATTCGAATATCATTAATTCTCTGGACGAACCGGACATACATATAATAAATAGGTCTGTGCGTAAGATGGTGTTTGTTATTTATTTTTCTTAAGTGAAAAATTGGCCTGAGTTACGATCGAATGTGATTTGTGTAATAATCCTGTATTGTACGAAAGGTTTTCAATGTTCGACGATGTAATTTCAAAATAAAATGCATCCTATCGTTCCTTATGAATAACTCAGATGTCAAATCTTTCTTTGGTTCAATGACTTAATGAATGAATTCAGTTATGTTTATAAGTTCTCTTATCACTCGCGAGTCATTTATTTATATCGATTTTACGAGTGCTTGATACATGAATAGAGCAAATTGCATTTGTTTCATTTCGATAAAATATCCACATTCAATATAAACATTTTGATATCTTTGATAATTCATCGCGATGTAAAATTATTTTGAAAATTGCATCGAAAATAAAAATTCCAATCGGATTCTAGGAACGAACGCAAATTCAATTTTCAATGGATCAGTACGAACTATGATAAAAAATGTAAACATTTCGCTGGAATTATTAATTATTTATGTATGTATTATCAATGATAACCTTGGTTCATTTTTTTTTTCTCACTAAATAATTCTGTTTCGTTAAGGAAGCTAAGCTATTTCATTATTTGCAGGCATAAGCACAAACTAACGAATATATAAAAAAACAACTAATCAACTGAGATTTCATTTCCTTTTCCTTAAGATCGATAAAGTTGTAATAAAGTATCGAAAACTGCAAAAATCTGAAAAAAATCTAAAATGTAATGATTTATTACATTTGTAGGAAAATTTATATTTTGAATTCATTACAGAATAATTAATATAAATGCGTCACTACTCTGTAAACCTTACTGTTTGCTGCAATATAATTAATTTACAGCACAGTAATAAACTTTTGCAGGAACAACAATTGAAATTATCGCTTCTTAATCTAAATATCGACCGCAACACAATACATATAAAAATATATCGATAACATTCCGACTGCAATCATTTATCTGAATCTGCGGTCAACGGCGGGTTAAACTCGAACTAGAGACGGGTTAAAGTTTAAAATTTCAGCATTTACATATAAAATCTATCGCTTTTTTTCCGACCGAGCTGTGATTTTTCGAAGTTTGCTCACGAAAGTGTACGCGTATTTGATCAGGTGCCGATGTTAAAGACGGAGGTCCACTTCGTGATAAAAAATTGACATTTTTCGAATTTACGACCGCATTCTTTTTCCGAAAAAATTAAATAGGATTGGATATGGAAAAAAAAAAGCGCTTCGCATCTTTCGGCAATGGACCTTCGGTTCTTAACAACGCTCGAAAATGTGCGGCTGCTCAAAACCTGATTTTATTAATTGTTTACTATGGGCGCATAGTGGAGAAAAAAATCACGCGTTTTGTTAAGACATTGTCATATTTTTTGTGTGCGAGATAAATTTTTCGAAACATTGTACGCGTGTGTAATTTTGATGTTTGAGGTGAAACGTAGGAAAAAATGTTGCACCTTGTGTGTGAATTTTTAATTTTATCGATTGGCGAAAGTTGAAATTTTCTTAAGGTATGATTAGATTTAAAATTAGGTATATTTATGTACTTATGTTTGATGATTACAATGATCAAACATACGGAGATGATTGTGAAACTAGTTCATCTTGTATGTCGTACTGATTGGAAAACTAGTGTGTAATTTATCAGTGAAACTCACAAAGAGAAAATACATTATATTATATTGTAACTGTTACCATGGAATAGATTCTTATCACTGATTTTTTAATTTCAATAACACCCATATCTTAATTTCAATATTTGCATATTTATTAAAATCTTCAATTGTTATACAACACTGCAAGTTCTCGACAAAAGTTATGCATTCACTCCAATGCTTTTTTTACGTAGGTCGCTAAAAATTAAAGTATTTTTTTTATATATTATATTATGCAATAGTGGAATTAATTGTGAACATTTTTCAATTATTTATTTTTTTCCAAATCGTCCCAGTCGTTAGTGTTAAGTGAAATCAAAGAACCATACTAAAAAAAACTTTAGTCCCATTTAATGAAAATATCTAAAAAGGTACCAAAATTGATTCGCGTAAATCGAGCACACACAGTATTCACAAACGCAGAATCTTTATGTTTAATCGATAAATAATTATATTTTAACAAATCATTGATTTACGTTTAAACAATCGACACATTTATCGAACTAGAAAAAAAATCTCAAATTACATTAATTGACTGATTACACTCTCGAACTCTTTAATTGTGCGTGAGTTTATCGTTTTATGGGTTTAATAGTAAACAACGTCGTTGACACATGATATAACATTATTGCACTACACTGAATGTCACGATTTTTAGCAGCATCACATAAATTATGAGGATACGGCTTACTGTTTTCGCAAATATCACACACGGACGAATTCGAGAGTTTGTTTTTTCCATCACTTTGGCGGTTTTTTTCTCACTCAACCGATCACGAGTCCACATTCCGTTTCCAAATTGATTGGAAAAAAATCGATCTGAGCTCATATATGCGGATAAATTGTGAATTTGGCAAAGAAAAAATGTTTCTGGAAAGGAAAAACCGTTTAATTTATCGATAAGGCGCTCTCGAATGTGATATTGTAATTCAATTGAATGTTACTGTTATAATAGATTGTTATTGTATGCATTTGGTTATTGCGTTGATTAATGTTAATCTCGATTCATTAAAATCATACGTGTCGTTTGGATCGATCAATATTTATTGTACGTATAATAATATGTAAATGAAATGATATCATTTTAACGAAACTCGTGCTAATTTATATTGAAAGAATGTGTTCATATCGTTGAAGATAAGCTTAATAGTAATTTTATGTTGTAAGCACCTTTTCATGACATTGAAAACATTTAGGTTTGATCTTTTTACTGATTTAGTTGACTAACCATAGAGTTCCGCAGTTTTCGACTGTCACTCTATGGTTAGTTAACCAAAGTTCTTAAAAAATAGGCTCTTAGAAGATTTGCTTTAAAAACACCACCGATAACTGTGACTACCAGAAATGATAGTTTGTGACTATGTATATTGAGATTCTTCATTTGCGAATAATCGACTACTCGTAGATATACATAGTATCTACATATAATCGACTATATGCAGATACTGCAAGTAATCGACTATGCGCAAATTCGGCTATACGTACACAGAGCATCAATGTTGACAAAATTATCGAAGAGCACTCAACGATGTTATATTATTTTAGAGAGGCTTCGTCGTAAAACGGCCACGTTATCGTGTCGATTTCAGCGAATTATGTCCTCAAAAGTCGGTCCATCACCTGTAAAGTGTCCGAGAACCGGTCAACCCATTAACGACCGCATAATGGAGCGGATAAATCGAGCCACGTGGCTTTTATTGCCGAGAATGGTGAAAAAAAAGGCGCGAGTTTTTTTTTCCTTTCGAAGTATTTAATATTTACGCTTCGATCCTTTCACGCCTTTTATACGCGCCGTAAATCGATTCGTTCGAGTGCTATAAACAATCGTTAAGTGCGACATTAAAATGTTTCAAGCGTCATTTCGGACTTATGAAAAATCGAGTGAGATTTCAATTTTTGATTTTTGAAAGATTCGTTTTTGATGAGGATTTTCGTTAGGTCGAACCTGTTGTCGCTAATCGGTGTGTGTGTTTTTTTTTTGAGTTTTTCCCGTAGAATTATTTGTTTTTTTATTTTTCCTTATCGATTGTGACGAAATTTATATGTTTTTGTATCGATCGTTATAAATTTCGATTTGAATCGTATAAAATTTTCACATTTCGAATGATGTTTCGTATTATTTCATCATTAAATCTTCACACCAATTTTATTGAATCGTTATCTGATTTCTCTTGAAAATTATTTTATTTGAAACATAAATGAGTACCATTATATCGAAACTGATTCATGATCATGCATATGCAAGAATAATAAATGTTATAATATACAATTTCAATTTATCGATTTGAATCATAAAAGATAAAGAATCGGTCATCGTTATGAATCACATAATATGCTTCGATCAATAGCATGAAGCTGATTTCGAACAGTGAAAGCTCTTTTAATGCATCGCAATTTTTTTTGAATCAGTGAAAAGCTTATTGTAAAATTGTAAAAATGTAATACAAGCTACGTACATATGATAAAACACGATATATACGCAATTATGTATCGAATCGTTCGAGGTCGGCAATTTTTCCGAACGCTTCGATGGATAACGGTCGTTTATCCAGTTATCGAATGTTGATTTTATCCAGTTGTAGAAAAATCGACAAGATACATAGCACCCTGCTATAGCGCGATTTTCTATAGCACGTCATTTAATAAAAGAACAAATCAATATAAAAAATTTCCTTTGCGTATTTTCAATGAATACCTATTTTCTTTTCACACTCTCACCCTGTGAAAATTTTCACCAACAGTAATCCGTTCACATTCCCGTGAAATTTGTACGCGGAGAAAAAAAATCAGTTTATCGTTCACAAAACAAAGTATCTGTTATTAGGTTCATTTTGAAAATTTACAATCTGACTAACTATAAATTTTCTCTATAAAACGTTTCGTTTTGAACCTTCCCGCGTTTCGCATCAGTCGTCACCCTATTCGCCGTTCTAAGTGCGACGACTCTTTTCGTTCCAGCATTTCTCAAACATGAGTGCGTTTTGTATTCAATTGTGTTTATTTAAAGCACGAAAACGTTTAAAATTAACTGGTCGTTCGTGTGAAACGCATAAGCACTTGTTCCGATCGAAACGAAGCTCGTTTTCGCTCGGTCCGTTGGGTGCGTATTAATTTTTATCGGAAAAGTTAATATGTTTTCAGATAGGATCCTAATTATAAAGCGATATTTGCTTTTGCATCGAAAAGAAAGAAAAAGAAATGCAAATTTGCTCTCATATTACGCTGGTGCGAAAATCGCATTGTGTGCAGATAAGATAAGATAGCTTGAATAAACTATTTCAGCACAAATCGAAAATTCTGTGCGATCGAAAAATAATGGTTTTTAGGATTTTGGTCGAAATTGGAGGATCGATCTCGAAAGGGTAAAAAGATTGAATTTTAATCGAGACGTATAAATCGTCATGTAATAAATCATAATTAATTAAAATGGGTCCCAATCATGTTCCAGGTATTCAGACCTTCGGGTTTATAGCGGACCGCGATTTGGAAAAAGAATTAAGTGTATAAATACAAAAATCGAAAAAGGATTCAAAAGCTTTTAATCGAGACGTTTTTTGCGAATATAATATATGGTTACTTTCAAATTGTGGTTTTTAAACTGATTTTTTTTAAATTTGTTTCTTTGTATCAATTTCAGCTTTAAACATAAAATATTATACATTATCTTGTAATGGATTGAGTATTTTTCTAATAACTAATCTAAAATGATTGTTTTAAAGTCAATTAGTTCTAATTGATTTGAATTTTTGAATAATGTTTATTATTTTGAATTGAATGTTTATTTTAAACTCTTCACTCAACGAAGTGTTCAATATTATCAAAATATTAATCATTTAGATCAATTGATCGATTAATCAAACATATCGATTCGCTTCACATATACAACCTATATTCAAATAAATATATTTTTTTCGGCATTTTTTCTATTTTAGTCAGATTGAATCATCGATTAGTCATAATTGAATAAGTTTCATTTTAAATTATTTAATAACATGCGGTTTCGAGGGGAATGTAAACCGAAAATTTCCTGTTGCATTCTCAGACACTGCGAAAAAAAAATTCTACCGATTTTTTCAACATTATGTATTTTAGTCAACCTGTTATCAGAATTCGAACAGCGTCATTCACTCGAAGATGAAAATTAATCAATATGGCTTTTCCGCATCCATTCAAACTTCACGCACGACTTCGAAAACAATACCAGAACAGCAACCTATTGATAAATCTAGTATAAATTATATCCAAAATAATAATATTCATCTAAAATCGTATTCGAATCGCCTCGGGTTACCGATTCGAACAACCTCACTAAAATTCTCACGATCTGTACAATTTTGAATAACAATCAGCCTTGTAGAAGGTACACGTGAAAAAGCGAGGTCGACTAGTTTGTTTCCATAAGGACACATATAGGACGAAATTTTAGATCGTATTTAGAAAATGACTGCTAAACCTCATTTAGAAAATTACCATTAAATCGCATTTAGAAAATTACTGTAAACCGCATTGATTCAATTAAATACTGCTAAGGTGACGAGTTGGCGAAAAAGAAGATCGAAGCAGATAGTGTAGGGACGTCGGATTTGTTAAAATTTTATTAAAATCATTTTATATTATTTCTATAATGGGTAGTAGATTTCGGGTTGTTTTTGCTGAATTTGAAAAAAAAAAATATAACACGTAAAATCATATAACTATAATTTTCAATATAAATTGATTAAACGATACGTTTGAAAATATTAATTTAATAGATTCAAAAATTAAACATTTGAAATAAAATATATCGAGAAAATTTAAAATTTTTACATCATTTGTTTTCGAAAAAATTTTTTTTTTCAATTTATATGGTTAACTGCTAATGAGAAAAAACACGTACTTGAAATTCAAAAAATCTGCCAAACCCTAGTTGCTTTGAAGTTGAATTGTGCTTTTCTACAAAATACGTTTGCACAATTGATAAATTGCTCTGATTCTTTGTAGAAACAAGTTTGCACTTTCATATTATCACTTTTTCATTGATTTTCTTATACACATCACTTTTGCTCTGCTTTTAACTTTATATAACACACTTCACATTTTTATTATATGTCTGGCTTAATATTACGCGCCGAATATAATTTATCATTAATTATTATTATATTAAATGCAGTATGTAGAATGAATATTGAAATTTTGAAATAAAATATTATAGATTTTGACACCACAAAAAAAATATATCGACCGCACTTTGAAATCGAAATCGCTAACTGAAAAAATAAATGAAGTCAAGCGAACAGAATTTCAAAAATATATTAAACGAATATTGAATATATTTATATTTAATATTCCGAATTTTTTCCGAAACATGCAGAGGACACGAATATAGATCGTATTGTAAAAGCCGTAAGATCTGTTTGTGTATGCCATGTCGGGATCAGCATACTTGTGATGCTAGGAGCGAATTCTTAGGGTACATATCTTTTTTATCAATTAATTAATTGATATATTTCTTTAGAATGATCATCACATTTAATTCGAAATACTTAATATATCATTTTGATTGTATTAAAATTATGGTAGTTTTGTGCACAATTCTCTATCAAAAAAATAACCCGATAGTTACAAAAGCACAATCTGAAAAGGAAATGCAGAAAAGAAAACATAAACTATTCATAATCTTAATAAAAACATCCTGTTGATACGCTTCGTATATGAAATAAGGATTACGATTAAAATCGCTCATATGATTTATCACTGAAATGAATTCTGTATGAATAAAATATATGTGCAAAGCCATATTTCTCGAGGTAAAAACGACACAGATAAGAAATAGGAAAACCGCTCGTCTCCACCAGGAAAATTCGATCAGAATTCAATGTCAGACAGCCCTGGCGAGATCAGACGACGACGATGATGATGAGCACGTCTGCGATTTCGTCTGATGATGGACGGCCGGCGCCAAACGTTGACATTTCGCTGATGGTTTTAATTGCTTTAGTCTTAAAAGTAGAATGCGCGTCTGATTTTCAACTCGCTTGCACTTCTCGACTCCGAAAATAACAAAATATGTCTTTATGTGTGTATGTATGTATGTTTGTATGATGAGATATCGTTCCCAACGTTGAGGTGAATGGGTGTGACTTCGTTGCGAATTGAACTTCGTCAGACCTTCGAAAATTGAATTGATCAAGCAATGTTGACTATTTTTTTCGATATCGAACTATTTAAACACGTCTGACGTTTTGAGCGAAAAATACGTTTGAAATCAAAGAACACTTGATGAAATTATATCCACAAAAGTTATATCCCTTAGTGCGAATATCTATAAACTCTGCTTTTTGACAAAATTAAGATTTAAATGTCAAAGTGCTTTGTATGGTTATAACATACTCTATGGTTATAACTGTCTATGTGTGAAATATATTTTCTAGATAAATATCATTGATTGAAAAAAAATGTTAGGTCGCCGTAAAATTAATTAATTGTTTCAGAAGTCATTTTGATGAATTCTGTACTTTAATGCGAATTGACCACATCCGTTGCTTATTATAAACAAAATTTTTGTTTTTATACTTAATTTTATAAAAATGTTTTTTTTCATGACCGGATTCTGCCATATCAGAAAAGGCAGCTGGTAGTCAAAGATATCCCTAATCGTAAGATAATTCAATTTAATAACAGCTAAAACATTGCTTTGATCTAATTCAACCCCGAAATCGATCCGTTTCGTGAAAAAAATTAGTTCGCATCCATAGGTTTCGTTCGCCGAAAATCACTATGAAAATGGAAAGATTAAAAATCGATTTTCCACGAAAACCCTAAATCTGCAATGAATGTCGCCACAATGAAAAATCATGAGATTACTAATATCTATCGATTGAGATACATTTTAAATCTGTCGATTGGAATGTTTCGTTTTTAAATATCCTCTTTTCATTTTCGAAACTATTCAGATATTTTCTTAAAATTCATTAAGAATGTTTATTGTGCGATAGTCGCAGGTCGATCGAAAAAGGAGACTCACACCAACCGGTCCTTTGCGATTGAGTACATACATATGTATATTTGCACTTGTGATATGTGCATGTGCAGCTTTTGTAAAATAACCATATGGCGTTTTATGGTGAAATGTTCTCCTTAATGATATTTCAATAAATTACGCTTTAGATTGTGTTCGTGAGTCAGATTTTTCAGATTTGAATCGTTCAAAATGCATATTCAGATATATCGCATGTTTTTTTCTGTATGTTATCATTTCTTTTTAAATGCATGTGTGATTTTGTTGAACGGTGGTATTTTTAAATTATCGATAAGATTTCAATTTTAATCAAATGATTCGTTGAAATAAATGAGAACATTAGGTTCATTGTGAATATTTTCAGGATAAATAAGTCAGACTGCAGCATTTGTGATGAATCACACTTGAAAACACAATTGAATCATTTTCATGAATGAGTTTTTTTTTTTGTATAATTTGATAAATGCAGACATTGATCTTGCAAGAGAGGTCATCGAATTCATATCCATGAACGTATTGTGGTTATTAAAAATAGCTTCAATACTACAAAGAACTCTTTTGAATTTTGACGTTATCAATAAGAACAGAAGAAAAATCATTTCCGTTTCAAAAAAAATAAATAATACACTCGATATAGCTCTTTTCAAACACACATTTCAACGAAATAATTCAGAAAAATCTAGACTTTTCTCTTCATTTATTCATCGATAGACTTCCATTGTGAAGATCGAATTAAAAAAGTTTGACAACAACTGTCCGAGGCTGTTCTCGAGACAGCATTCCAAACGAGACACATTTGCCGTTAACTTTTGTCGGCTGTAAAATAAGTCCCGAACCGGAAATTAAAGCGCGACCTACACCATCTGATCGACCGGGACCTACGGGACTCCCATAGGTCCCATAGGTCACATAAAGTGACTCGAAAGTCTCACGGAAAACTGTGGAAAACCAATCAGGTGGGAAGAATTTGAAGGAATTGTTTTAAATTTGATATTGAAAATGATATCAAACTCAAAGTCACCTGTGTTAGGTGGGGAAAGTCTTTATACCCTAGCCCTTAAAAATACCTATGTCGTTTGTTTATATATGTTTGAAATCATCATTAATGTCTAATTATGTGTATTTTGATATTCTTGGCGTTGAAAAAAATCAAAATGATTGGAAAATCAATGCTGTGATTCTTCAGTCGTTCCATCAATGGAAAATTAGATTGAAAGCTCTTTTTCTATCGAATCAAATATTAAGGTTTCCCTTCATATTTTTTTTCCAGGGATTCAGCATTTTAGACGATCAACCGGATAGCAAATGCGTTAAATACAACCAAACTTATTCGAACGGAGTTTGCACAATAGTGAAAGATTGCAATGGAGAACACATTCTCGAAAGGCACAGAGGTTTATGCAAGGGTTAGCTTTTTCTTTATTTAATTATTTATTTTTTATTTTTTTATTTTCATCACACTAATATGCATTCATATCACATTTATATGAACATTAAATAATTTAATATTGCAAGAATGGTCAATTGAAACACCCCAGCATGAGTTTGTGACACCTATCATTAACATCATAGCATATATCTAAGTCGTTTGTAACTCGAATGTATGATCAGAGTTAATATAAATAGTGCAAATATTTTTCATTTTTCAAAATTAAATGTCAATTTGAATTCGGCGCCATTTTTTAAGCTTATTGTATTGAAAAAAAAACAATTCATATTGAAAATACGCTTTTCATATAAAGTAAACAAGTGAATTTCAAACAAAAAATTGTAATTATAAATAATTTCTACCAATTTAACGCATTAGATCATTTGTGATTAGCTGCTTATCAATTCCTGAAAGTCTCAATCAACCCCAATCCAAACCGACTCTTTATAAATTGAATCGAACAACTAAAGCCAATAGGAAAATGCAAACACTTTCACAAATTCATGCATGAATCGCACCATGTGATATGCACATATGTGATATTTAGTATGATAAATGGTAAAACAATAGTATTTAACATGTGTGTAGAACGTGCAGATTCACAACCATGTTTGGTGAGTCTGTCTTATGCGATGAAAATGAAGGTGTCTGACAGTAGCACGTTCATACCCAAGTGCAGAGACGATGGTAGCTACGCACCGGTACAGTGCAGGAGGGACACCGGCTGCTGGTGTGTCACTCCGCAGGGAAAGCCACTGCCTAATACCTCGGTGAGGAACGGAAGACCCAAATGTAAAACAGGTAATGTATAGTGAACAAATCATTCCAAGTTACACTCAAATACAAACTCTCTTTTTTGACGTTCTATCGAATTAATGTTTTGAAGATATCTAGCTCGAACTTCTACATACATTAGTTTACATGGGTATTTTTTGCATGATATGTCACTTATTTATTGCATGTGATCTCTTTATATTATTGTGGTCTTTATATTCTTGTTTATTTATCCTTTTGAAGGCTTTTTGAATTGTTTGAAATATTTTTGGGTTTGTAAATATGTCCACTTTTTTTTTCTATCCATTTGTGTATAAAATAAGATTTCTCCATTTCTCAAATAACAAATACGTATATAATATTTACATATCTAAGTTTATGCCAAAGATTAAAATTCAATATATTTTTTTTTTTTTTAGAAAGATCTAATTCTAAAAAGTGTTCACCATCGAAAGGTCGTAGAAATCATAAAGGTATATATCATATAAATTAAGTATATTTTCAAACATTATCTACATTTTGATGAAACTAATCATTACTCAAATGTTGTATGAGGAAAAAACTGTTATCGCAAAATTAATGAATAAATATTTAGAAAATAAATAAAAAAAAAATATATATTATATTCTAGGTTATTAAATGAAAGAAATTTTTGTATTTATGTGTAAATAATATAAAATAATAATTGTATGAATATGTTAACGGCTCATGGATGTAACAATAATTTAAGCGATGTTCAATGTTTTTTGTTTCACATTATTTCTTGATAGTGAAATCAGCATACTGAAATTTTTTTTCTAAAGTTTTAGATCTACATATCATATTATTTTAAATTTGATGATTTTCTTTCAATTGGCACAAGTTTTTCACTGAAAACTTATGGTTTTCAAAAATTTTAACATTCCAGTACACATATTAATATTGTTATACAATAAAGCGACAAAACATGGTACATATATTGAAATGTCAGTTCCTTATTTTAAATTATTAAATCATCTTGTTATGTAGTTATGGATGTGCCCTATTCTGACAATAATAAACATCAATTGATATAATATAACCATTTAAATCTCAGTGCATGAGTTATTTTATCCAATTATACCGGAATACAGGGTTAGTTCACACTAAGTAGCTGTGTCACACATAAATAAATAAGTATACAAAATCGAATAACTTCAGTTTCATGAACATAAATGTGAACAATACATAAATAGAAAGAACACTTTATAGATTATTAATCGATTCTAGTATTTAGAAATCTATTTAGAATTTTTATTTTATTTTTGCAGGATGTTCTCGTTCTGATAGGAATCAGTTCAATCTGAATTTTACAAACATACTTTGGCTGGATTATGCCAGAGACAATCAGATGCCTCTTCTGCAAGAAAAAGATACAAACAAACTTATAGAATGGAAGTTCAATTTACTTGATACAAACAAAAACGACATCCTAGACAAATCTGAATATTTCCAATTCAAAGGAATAATTAAAAAGGTGAATCTATTACCGTACACTATATGAATTTTAAACCTGGCGCAGTTTAATATAATTGATGTAGCAAGCGTTAATTGTATTTCCTATTTTTCGGCTTTAGATAAATGTTTGTGTGTAGTATGATAATAATAGAAAAGTTATTTTTTTTATGTAATGTATGTATATATCTGGTTCATATGTTATTTTGTGTACTTATTATCATTTCTTTGGCGACATTTGAACTCTTCATATGAAGGACAATTTGCAAACATGTGTTGCTTTTATTGTATACCATATTTGTTTACGCAAAAAAATTATGAAATGGATTTCCAAAAAAAATATTTATGTGTATTCTTCCAGTAAACATTTTTGCATTTAAATTTTTCATTAAAATTGCAATTGCGATTTTATTTAATTTTGCACTGAAATACAATCACATTGTATGTAATGAAAACTATAATTTTTCATCAAGATCTACAACACTGACAATGAGTAAATATATGTATGTAAAACAAAACATTTTTGATTATTTGGAATGTCATCAGTGTTGTCGATTATGATGGAGACCATTTCTTTTCTCGCTTATTGTATATGTTTTCAAATGTTATATTTCGTCTTGAACTTATTTTATACATATGAATATACAGGTGGTAAAACCCAAAAGATGTGCAAGATTATTTATTGAAGCATGCGATGTTAATAATGATGAATTGATCACAAAGCAAGAATGGATCAACTGTATAACGGACAACTCCAACTACTGTGAGTACCTAATGTTATTAGTTATTTTGTATATGTATTTCTTTAACAAAATTATCACATGAACTTTCAAAATCACAAATTGACATTGTTCACTTCTTGTAAATTTTACGTTTTTCAAAATTGGGATCATAAACACATATTTGCACATCAATGGTGATTGAAATAAATATATAGTTCACGTTGACAAAATATCATCAAAAGACTGTGTTATTCAAAAACGAAAAAGCTCAAAATGAACTTTGATGTTTTGATAGTTAAATTCCAATAGGTACCTATTTTAACAAAAAAAATCATACTCGGTTGAATAATACAGTTTTTTATTGTGCCCATGATTATGATAGTGACTGAAGTAAAAAAAAAGAGAATCGTTTGCATTTTTGTAAAATTATATATGAAATATATCTATCTATTATGAAATTCAAAATTTTAACAGAAATTAAAAAAATAGTACTATCTACCTATGTTGTTTTTAAATTCGATAGGTAGTATAATTAAGTTATTAAATTATTTGAAACATTATTTAGTTAATTGTCATAATGATAGGCACAATTGTGTTATTTTCAACACCGCATAAAATATAATAACATAAACATAACAATTCATGGGTTTAAGGTTTGTGGTGCAAATGTTTTTACGTGTTTGTAATGTAAATACACCTTTTTTCACTCGTATTTTTTTATCAATGAAACTGCTGAGAAAAAAAAACTGAAATTGGCACATGAAAGATTCTTTATAGGTGAATTTTTTTCTGTATCTTGATTGGCAATAAAAAATGTATCATGTATGAAATATTGACGAATATGAATTCTTCGAAATTAACATTTCGATATTTAACACAACACTTTGAAAATAAATGAGGTTTCACAAATTTGTGCTGAGATATGAATGCTTAAGAAATGTTGTAACTCATCTGAAGTATGTTGGGTTAAGGCAGATCTGCAGAATTATTCTTTAGTCTCTTTCCGTTTGTTCTTGTCGCTGAACTCAGACGAGGGCGGGGCGCGTGCGCCGGGGACAAACAGAGGGCATAGTGATAAGTCACAAGAAAGGGGAAGAAATGATGATGATGATGATGATGATGATGATGATCAAGACGTTGGTGCGAAAGGAGGTAAGCGTGCCAACCATCGACCGCACCGCCACGGGCCAACATATAAGATACAGAAAACTAAACCCGCTCTGTGTATGTAATATGTGTTTCACATTTAATCAATGATTGCCTTATTATTATATTTGATTGATGTATTTTGTTGTATTTATAATGCTTTTTATAAAAATATAGTGATAAAGCATAAGTAAAATTTATAATCTTTGAAAAGTTTGATATGTCTATTTTAACATGGATTCATAGAATTCTGTTGCTTATATATTCGCAGTTGAGTAGCTTCATTAATTTTAACCTATTGTGATGTGTGTTTCGTTCGAAACATAATTTGAAGGTTGTTCATAACATAGTGTACTTATATTGTATAATAAACCATCAATTTACATCTGCAATAAAAGAATACATAATGTGTGCGTTCAGATAAATAACAATACGCTGTTGCATTTTCAATTGCTGCCTCTTGATCTTTGCATTTTTTTATGGAAATTTCATGAATAATTATATATTTCTTCTAATGTGAAAAAAATATTCTCATTTCATATGTAGATGCATATTCAATTTGGTACAATGCCTAAAATAAGCTTTAAATATCACATAACTCATTTGATTATATGCAAAATTTCATTAAAATTACTTATTAACTTAGCTTATATGACAATCTAATATTTTCTAACTTTATCGAAAATTGAGATTTAACTCTTTGTAGGATATATCGTTCAAATGCATGTTTCTATCTATTTCAAAATTCACCATTTATACCTATTTACATTTGTGAAATGAAAAAAGCACAAACATGCATGATTTACTAACTTTAACCCATGAAATTATCAAATTATAGAATGTTAATTTTAATTTTCTGCTATGTTTTAATGTAATTTTATTCAAATACATTAGTATGGTTTTGTTTTAAACGAAAAATTAAATAACTGTTGGTAGAAACTATTCAAGATGTATTTATTTATGTAGATAAATTCATGTTTCAAAATATAAATGGTATGATATTATTTCTGCATTCATTTTGATCTTAATCTATAAACAAATCTTTCGTTTTTGATATTTTTTTTATAAAATTGTACATAAACAGAATTATTTAGAAAATTACAGATATACCGATATATTTTAATTTGTTTTGAATGGTGGCTGGAATATAAGGAATATAAAAATAGTTTTTTTTAATAAATATTCAAACAGTGTTGCAGGTGGGTAGAACGATTGAGAATTCGCCTGGATATGGTGATGATTCTTTAGATAGAAATAAAGATGACGGTGATTCAAATGATTGCTTGTACGACAGAAAAACAGCCCTCGATAACCAAGTATTATTTTTATTTAATTCTTGAAATATTTTACTAACAAACAGTATATAATAATACTCATTGTAAATGTTCAATTCACAACCTGTAGAAGAATGGTGATACCGTATTATATGTTCCTGAATGTACGGCTGATGGTAGATTTAAAAGGACGCAATGCTATCCAAACACTGGATATTGTTGGTGTGTTATCGAAGACACGGGTAAACCAATACCTGGCACGTCTGTTAAAGAAAAATCACCAGATTGTGATTCTTTATCTATTCCCAACAGACCTATGAAAGGTATGTTGTTTTTTTACTATTGAAATTTTTAACGGTATATCCTGAAATTATTACACATAACTAGGTATTATTATTTTCAGGTTGTCCTGAACATAAGAAAAGTATTTTCTTGAAAGATTTGATGGAACATTTGAGACATGAGATGATTTTGAATACCAATATTTCTGAAATTGCAGGGTATTTGTCACAATACATACATTTATTTATATTTTAAATATTTTTTGCATGAAAATTTTGTAAAACTAATGTATCTGTTATTAAAAAGAATAAATTGTTCGAATAATTACAGTTCCGTCAATAGTTCGAAATGGCTTGTTTCTGAAGAAGAAAAGATTGCATTATGGAGTTTCGTTATGTGGGATAAAAATAAAAATGGAAAAATGGAAAAGAAAGAATGGAAAGCATTCAGATCGTTCGTTAAAGGAAACCATCTCCTAGAACAATGCGGAAAAAGGTTACCGAAATATTGTGACGTGAATAATGATCAAAAAATCAATACTACAGAATGGATAAATTGTTTAAATGCTAAAAGAAAGACTTCTAATATTGAAACAAGTGAGAATCAATATAGTTTATGTGTTAAATGTCAGAAATTGTAATTTATAACAATCTTCAATTGCATTTCAGCTAGCATGAAATCAACAACAATTTCGAGACGGAAAGGACCAAATCCGTTAGAATCGGTCTTGAAAGGAGAATAGTTCAACACAGATTGAATGAATATCGTGATTGGTATAGGATTGAAATAGAATTTATTTCAAGCTTATTTTGTTAAATACATATAATTCGAGAGTTGATATCGAATTTCATAAACATCTGTTTAAATAATAGTGATTAAATAAATAATAAGACATTGTGATTAATCTTTATTTAGAATATTCATATTGTATTTTAAAAGTATATACTATATAAATAAATTATGTAATTATAATTGTAAAACTTTCAGATAATTATAAAAAAATGCTATAAAATTTATGGTTATCAGATTTAAAATATCGTCGAATAGGAAGAATAGTATGTAGAGATGAAACTTTCGAAAAAAGTTTACTGCCATCTTATAGTATTAATAATAAAATTATTCATACCGTGATATTTTGGCAACGAACTACCCCGGTATGATTAATTATACTACTTGGGTATATGTAATATTAGAAAGCATTAAACTTTTTTCGAAAGTTTTGTCACTACTCGCCCTGTTTGACGTTTGGTTTTCAATTTTATTCATGTGAAACATATATTTACAATTTTGTATAGTTACAAATTCATATTTTTTTTCGTTTTATTGGAATTGAAAAATACAAATGATTGATCATAATTTGATTAACACTTAATATATAAAATTAAACAGGCTCGAATAATAAAATATGAAAAAAATTGTACACGGGAAACCAAAGTTTTAAATTACCTATTATTTTAAGCTTTATCCAAAGACAGTCGAGTACATTTTAAAATTAAAGTTGTTTAATAAAAAGTTTTAATTTGATGAAAATTATGTTTATACATCCATATAAACATTAATTTTTATATTTTTGTTAATCTATGATAAATATGTACCTATGTAAGCTTATATTCTTTTTAACATAGTCATACATATAAAACATAATTTGTTAATTGCTGCCTTAAATTTGTACTTAAGAAACACATATATTTACATATTTTTAAACTTTATTGAACAACTTTCAAACATCGATAGTATAAAATTTACAATGCATTTTGCCTCAAATAATACATACATATTTGTTTTTCTATAATATAATTATAAAATCAGTGTCTCAATTTAATTTTGTATTTTATGGAATCCTTTTCCAATCATTTCACTTAAAATTATGTGTGTATGTAGTTGTAATCGACTTACAATTAGGTTTTATGAGTAATTGTTTTTGAAGTGGGTTATTTTAAGCTTAGCATTGCTGTTATCAAGTTTCATTAAATGTTTCATTTGATAAAAAAAATCAGAACATTAATTTACTGAAAAGAAACATATGTATATGATTAACAAGTAGGTAGGTACATAATTGAATTTATGTATCTACCTATGAACATAAATTTTATATCAAAATATATATAAAAAGTGAGATATGTATTTTATTTTATTATGCTTGTAAATATATTTAAAGTAATAATGGATTTACAAACAATTATTATTATTGCTGCTCTATATTATTTTGAATAAATTTCATTTGCAATGAACTTTTTTTTTCTCCAACTATTTGAACTATTCATGGATATTTCGGATTTTTCGAAATTGGAATACATATCTTGTAATAAATATGAAATTCCCACATAAATTATTAATACATATGTAAGTATTAAAAATACCTGTCATCCATTTAACAAAACATTTCTGAAATTGATGAAAAGTCATTAATTGTACAGTGTATAATATTAGGCATATTATTCAATAAAGCAATAAAATATTCCATATTTTATTTGTATTATTATAGGTAATAATTATATAATATGAGAAATATATGTTTAAAGTCTAAAAATTGTTTTTTTTTTCTTCAAATTCTGCAAATATCAGTACACATTTGAATTTACCTATGCAGGTGTGTAACTTGTGTTTCAATACATTTTCGAGAACTTTTTTGATTTTGTGATTAAGATAATGACTTCTCAATAACACTAGAAAATATAAAGATCGACAATGTGTGTGAAAAAACTAATAATAATGATAATACATGTTAGTATGCATAGCATTTTTTTATTAATAAATAAATACACTTACAATTAGATCTAAATTTGAGTGTACTTTTATTAAATTAACAGTTGATTTGTTATGCAAATATGTATATGTCTTAACTCACAATGCTATGAGATATTAAATACCTACTCAATATTCTGTATAATGTGAATTCGAAAATTCAGTTACAGATAATTCAGGGTAGCAGAAAAATAGGGTTGTCTATCACAACTAAGGAAAATCAAATTATTATCTGGTGGTCGAAAATTTTTGTCATTTAATGATAGGCATTTATCTTTATCATTTAAAAAATATATTTCACACATGGAAAGTCGTGACTATACTAAGTGCTTTGGCATTTAAATATCTTTTTTTCATGTTTATTAATATTTGCGGCAGATTTTTAATTTAATGCAGAATTCCTAATGTAAATGTGGCACCAGTAGTTTCACCCGTTTCTCAACTATACCGTCTCAATAAGTCGACACAAAAATTTCCCCTTCATTTCTATTCATAATGAGAATCATTAAAAAAACATCCCTCAAATCTCAAAAAATTAAAACACACTAACAATAAGACACGAAGTCAAAAGAAGAAGACAAAAAATCTCTGTAGCTCGCACTCGCACGCAAAAAATTAAACAGTTGTTCTGAAATGTGCTTTCACCTTAAGACTCATTTAAAGGTGTAAACACATTGTCTCAGAAGATCTGAGATGTCATAAAAGAAAGAAAGAGAAGCAACCAATTCATTTTTTTTGTGAGTGAGTGCAAGTGACGTTTTGTGAAGTTTTGAGATGTTCTAAGACGTTCTTATGTTTCTTGCACTATCACGTAAATAATTGAATGGGTCGTTCACCGTATGCTTTCGCCTAAAAAAATCCTCCGAATTCAAAAGGTGTTAAAAACTATAGGTAGGGGAGGCTGCGGAAACTTGATCCTCCCCCCATTTGTTTTTTAAAAGCCTCTACTTGAAAAATCGTCTTTTCGAAGTAATACACCCAACTAAAAGTATTTTTTCATTTTTTCAAACCGCGACGAGAGTTGGGTGTACATAGTGTCTATACACTTGAAATCGAATCGAGTACACTTTGACAGTATTATTTTGAAACTACATGGAGTTATAGGCGAAAAAAACAAAAGGGAGAATCATCGAGTCTTTCCATTCTCCCCCGAACGAAGAGGTCAAAAGCTCAACTGCCGTTTCGAATCGCACACGCATCGAGTGGCAGCCCTGCGTCAACGCGCGCGCGGGGTGGGGTGGGGTGCGTTGCGCACCTGGCTGTGTTCAGTGTGCGCTGTGGCGCGATGGCGCTCGGTTGTAGTCACGCGGTGGTGTCGCGGGTGCCGCTCTCGGTGCGCACGCGCGCCGAGATCGAGCTGGACGAGGCGCGCCGCCAGCACGAATGCTACGTGCGGCTGCTGCGCGAGCTGGGGGTGCACGTCGTCGAGGTGCCCCCCAACGACGACCATCCCCACGCGCCGTTCCTCGAGGACGCCGCAGTCGTCTGCAACGGCACCGCGCTCATCACCAACCCAAAACACACAGAACAGGTATGGTATGATCGCTTCGTCGTTCAAGGTATCACTCGGAGGCTTCTCTGACCAAGCTTCGCTCGAGACTCCTGTGCACTTCGGAAATAATGTCCACGAAAAAATGTCCAAACGAAAAAATGTCCACGAAATAATGTCCAGAGAAAAAATGTCCAGGCGAAAAAATGTCCAGAGAAAAAATGTCCAGGCGAAAAAATGTCCAGGCGAAAAAATGTCCAAATTCTAATTGGAAAAAAATCCAATAGGAGAAATATTCAATCTAACCATTACAGTTTCTCATTAATAAAATTATCGTGGAATTCGGTCATTCAGGGGTCGACAACCTTTCGTGATTTACCTTTTTGTGATTTAACCTTTCGTGGTTATTTAAAACGAAACCGTACGTTCTATGGAGACGATTGCGAGTGATTCTGGCCATTGATTAATCAATTATTGATATCAGGGATCCTCAACCTAAATCTAATAAAATCTAACTAAATCTAACTAAACCTAACCTAACCTAACCTAACCTAAATCACGAAAGGTTGTCGACCCCTGACGACCGAATAATAAATTGTTTTTTTCGTTTTTGATACCTGGAAAGATTGAGGACCCCTGATATCAAACCTAACCTAACCTAACCTAAATCACGAAAGGTTGTCGACCCCTGACGACCGAATAATAAATTGTTTTTTTCGTTTTTGATACCTGGAATGGTTGTGGACCCCTGGTATCAATAATTGATTAATCAATGGCCAGAATCACTCGCAATCGTCTCCATAGAACGTACGGTTTCGTTTTAAATAACCACGAAAGGTTAAATCACAAAAAGGTAAATCACGAAAGGTTGTCGACCCCTGAATGACCGAATTCCACGATAATTTTATTGATGAGAAACTGTAATGGTTAGATTGAATATTTCTCCTATTGGATTTTTTTCCAATTAGAATTTGGACATTTTTTCGCCTGGACATTTTTTCGCCTGGACATTTTTTCTCTGGACATTTTTTCGCCTGGACATTTTTTCTCTGGACATTATTTCGTGGACATTTTTTCGTGGACATTATTTCGTTTGGACATTATTTCGCACGACCGTGCACTTCGAGCCGATTGTGCGCGAAGGCTGCGCATGCTGTTTTCCATGAGCATGGGGTACGGGAGAAACGTCAAAGTTGAAAATCGTGTAGATTGTGCATGTTGAATGTGATGATGCAGAATTGTCCCCAGATTTACTCGAAATGGTTGTAGAAAGTTTCACTGCGAAAGGATGAGGCGTTTAGGAGTCTATAATTAGCATGGATATATTCATTTTTATTAATATTCGTGTTTATAGAAATAAAAGATGGGTGATTCGATTTGCGATGTACGAGTACGTCTTGATGATCTTTCTATAGCACGAAGTTTGGTTTTGTGCAAAAGGAAGAAATTTGACATCTAAAAAAAAATTTAGGGATAAATAGTTCCTTATATGAACTTACCATTATAACTGAGAACCTATCTCTATGTTATTGAATGGTTGTCTATCGAAAATCGTACTAAAAATGAATTTTACCGAGTCTTATTATTGAGTTTACACGTTGACAAAATGTTCATCGTATGTAATGTCGGTGTACCTATAAATTGATACGTCTGTTTTTATCTTTCGGCATTCTGCCGATTTTTCGACAGTATTTAAATAAAAGAATGTATGTACGGTATATGTTCCTTATAATTATGCACATGATTTCATTCAACACACCTCGTAAAATTTAAGTGTTACTAAAAAAAAAACACCTGAAACACTACATCAATTTTCCTACAACTCATTCTATCACAAAAATATTTCAGTATATAATATAATATATTTGCATAATTATATCAACTAACAGATAATCTATCGTCAACCGCGTTAAATGAATCGTTGTAAATCAGTAATTGATTACACATAGATTTTCGCATCAGAAATCCACCATGAAAATATTTGAAGAACCGTTATTTCAGATCCATAAACACGTCAAAAACTCAAACAGAATTCGATTGAATTACTGTGCGATTTCGAAAGAATTACAATAACTGTTTTGTGTTATTTTCGCCAATTAACCGTAATAATTGATTTCACACTCCATTAATCTCGAAAAGCCTTTAATATATGTACTTTTATCAGCATCGATACTGAAAAACGAAAAATTCGAAAACACCTCAATCATCATCATCACTTGCCAAGTTCCAACTTCACAGCCCCGATTTCGCCACAATCGATATTGGCGAGAATATGCGACGACTGAAAAGGCCGAGGGGTACAAGTGCCAATTTTGTCGAAAGGACTTCTATGTACGTTTATATATTTGGTGGCAAAAGGGTATAAACGAACTTGAAACGTGTACCAAGATACATCATCAAATCACTCAACCTCCTCCTAATACATGTAATCGACTTGGAGCGCTATTTTCTCGAAATGACCGCAAAGTCACTAGTACCCCTTGGCCTTTTCGGTCGTCATGCGTGCTTTCAGTATCATCGATTGAACTCAAGAATTTTTCGTAATTTAAATCTGTAAAGCCCGCATACTGTCGAATATGTAATAATCGAAGCATTTGGATCATTTGACCTCTTTCTCGGTTCGTGTCAATCACGATTTATCCGATAATTCGAACATCGATCACCATTGAGTTTTATACGACGATTCTTTGTTTCGTTCGTTATTTCGAAGATACGATTTTCTCCTCTAATCGTGTAAATTTTTCAGGTTTCGGTGTCGAACGTGTTCGTTTGATTCGAAGTTTGTTCAGTCGAAAAGACAAACAGACATAGAAAGTCAAATAATCCTTTGGTCTCGTATGTTGACTTAAAGTCGCCAAGTCTTTGAGCTTGAATATTTGTTTTGAACTAACTGTTTTTGTTGCTATTTCTCATATATAATATGAATCTTAAGATATCGTTTTTCCCATAATTAGCCCTAAAATTCATATAAGAATCTATAATTTGAATATTTCTAAACGAAAAGTCTGGGTTCTATATTCGTTTCGGACTCAAAGAGTACATACATAGATTTGTATCGACACTTACGAACTCATAATAAAAACGATCATAAAATTCAAGTTCGATTTTCAATATTTTCACAAATTTCACGACTTATTTATTCTTAAAAATTACGCAAGAGTATTATTTATACGGAATTAAACTCGTTTCTTGTACAAACAATGAAAATACACACGTTTTATTTCGATTTTAACATAATCCGATCAAAAGATTTTCCGAAAATCCACATCAGATTCGATTTCACTAAACTTTTTCGAACAATATACGAAACTGGATCTGATTCGGAGTCTGCGCGTTTAAAAAAATCGTTTAGTCGAAATTGATCTTTTCCTATTCCGTTTGCTTATCTTGTGAATTGTTTCAAATTGTTTAATATGTAACGTGTATTTTATACGTCTGTATATTATCACAACTGAAAACGATCGTAAAATATAAACGGATTTGTACATACATATGGTCGACGAATACGAACTGGTCGTTACAGTTCTCAATATGTATTACAAACTATATCGGGTTAAATTTAACTAGAGTTGAACGCGTGTCGAGTTACGTCTCAATTCGAATACTTAGTCGCTTTGGTACAGTGTTGTGAGGGATTCTGGATATTTTTGATGAATTTTGGATTTTTTTGAAAAATAGGTTGTAGTTTTTTTGAAGATTGATCAATTGTGGTTCTTATCATTGGATTTAACATCGATATTTGGAGAGATTTTCATGGTAATTTTTGATTACTTGGAAAAAAATATTGTTAAGGGATGTAAAATTAATATTTTATCGGATTACTCTTATTTTTATTCTAAGAAATGTATTGATAATAACAAATTATCATTTTTATACTCTGACAACTGTTGCACAATAACCATTTTAAAATAATGTTTCGTTTGATCAAATATTTCCATGAAAATCATTCTAAATGTTGATGAAAAATGCAATATTTAGAACCGTACTTAATCACAAATTAAATTTTCAAAAAAAGCAACATTCTTCAAATTCGTGTCCAGAATTCTTCACACACTGTACTCGCTCTCAATATATTATATTTCGCCTTTACGTCTGCATATGTGCATTCGAATCTGATAAAAGTTAATTTATAATCAAAATGTGCGACATTTTCATTCGTGACACAATCTTTATAACTCATTGTTAGTCAGTCATCGACGAATGTGACTCACTGTTTGAACTGATTGCAAGGAATGACTGTTGCATTGAATTCGAAGCTCGTCAATGGGAGTAACGATTAATTAAATTATGTCTCATCAAATTTTTGGTTTTAAAAAGTTGACAAAATTTTAAAATGTCGATTTAATTATCAGGAAATTCAACATTACCACAAATGTTATCGTGTTTTAAGGAAAAATTTTGTACTTATAATCATCATATCAATGCGATTTTGATTAAAACAAATTATAAATTGAAAATTTGTCCTGCTATGTGCAAGTAGCTAAATTTATTTCCTCATCCGCGTACAGAACTCACTACAGTTGAAACGTCAAATACGCTAAATTATGAGATATTTGAATGAATCGTTATAGAATTATTCAACAATTCATCGACGTCCAATATCAAAACGAACTAAAAATTTTCATCTAGAGACCGATTCGAGTTCACATATGCCCCCATAGAGTGAATTGGTCGAATTCATTGTGGGAACGTTCAATTGTCCAATTTGCAGAGAAACAATTTCACGGTGTTGATTCTGCAGACGGTCATCTTCTTGGAATGTCACACGAGAAAGTCCAGACTTTCCATTCTCCATCTGAAGGATTTTATACAGATTTTGTTTAGCTTTGGCCAGTTTATACACTGCCTATGCACACATTGGACTGTGAGTTCTCGACGTGACACACTTTTCAAATTCACAATCCTTATACGGTGTGTATTTTCAACATGTCGATGGATTTGCGCAAGATGTTCGATAAATTGAATTGATTTTTGTTGAATCGAAAGAAAATATTCACAATAGTGTTGATTGTTGTGTCTGTAGGTGTTCACTATATTCTCACAGAGCATCGCCCTCGATTTAAGTAGAGAAAAAACTTAAACAATCAACGAGATCTGCGCAAAGAAACGCTCTAAACACAGAAAGAAAAATGTAAATGTAACATATAGAGCGGCCGTTTTATTACAGCTCTGTAAAAGACGATGAACAGGTTTCGTGAATATTTTGCAATTCGACTATCGTTCGATGGTAATTTTTGAAAAAAAAACCTTATTCCATCTGTCGGGATTTCACATTGGCGATTTCGCGCGCTTTTTCAGCGAATCGTAAAAGAAATCTATTGAACTGTGCGAGAAATAGCAACAGCCACGTGGAAACGCCCCGTTAGAACGGAAAAGGCAACACTAATAGCAACGGCTATATATAAATAAGTTATTATTTCAGGGAAAATACGATGTACACCATGGAACAAGCCAATGAACCGATCGTTCCCAACATAGATTTTATGCAAGCTTTTCTTTTCAGAGTGAACTTTGATGTCATTAGGAGAATTTTTTTTCGCTTTTCTTTTCTATCTAGACTCTGGCTAGAATCCATCACACTTCTCCCTCTAGATAAGAGCGATCACATCTCCGCCTATAAAACCTCTCGAAGGAGGCTTTGGCGCAAACACATGCCGAAGAACCAGTTTTTCGAAAATTTTCAATGTCGTTTCGATTGTGCATGTGTGCGCGACTTTTTCGGAACTTTTGAGCGATTTAGTCGCCTGGAAGTCGCGACCGCTCTCACCTGGCGGCTGCGCCCACTTTTTTCCTCATCGCGATATATTAACTGCCGTTTCTAGTTTTTTTTTTTCATTTCAATTCCGACGTCGACTTGTTTGTTTTAGGTGTTGGATATGGTTATATGGCCCATGCGATGGTGTAATGTCGCATAATTATATTTTTTTAAGTGGTAAAACCATTTTTACTCTCTTAGAAATTGAGCTTTTCAGGAATATGCAAATGCTTGTAATCTTTCAACCTACGCTTTTTCTTCTGAATTTGATAGTTTGGTCATGAATTCAAATCTCCTTCCTAAAGTCTATAGGGAGTATATGGAAAAAAGTGGATGTGTGAAAGCTTTGAAGTCTTCCTCTATCGAAAATATGCTATTGATTTCTTTTTACATTTCAATCTGTAGTAAAAAACCGTTTGTGGTCAAAAAGTGATAATCCTGTTTGAGAGGGTATCGTTGCAATTTAACTGTGCGAAGATTATATGAAAGCATCTTTTCCGTAAACATTTCTGAGTAAAATATAAATACAATATTTGCGTTCGATATGAAAGGGCTATTATACTTTTTCATGTGTGTACGTTTCTAAAAGCTGTGTTTGCTGTTTATCGAGCCGTTTGAAGTCGTTTTCTTTGAAGTATACTGTTTGTAATATTCATAAATAAATAAATAAAAAGAGAATAATAAAGAAATATCTATTTTAACTCTGCACGATTCGGTTTTAAAAGAAAACGATTGAATATTTATCGAAAGCCGCAAAACGTGCAATGTCGTTTGAATTTTCCTACTTTTCACTCCACATTTAATTTTCACTAGTAATCAACTCGTTGAATATATCATCGCAGTTTCAACCCGTTGAATATATCAACGCAGTTTTCGAGCGTTACACGGACACACACACAGAATAGCGCCATTATGTGGTTAGATTTTATAATTTCATTCGACTAGAAATCATCATCTCTCTCGCTCCAGGAAACGATTTATATTCATCGTCTCATTGCAACGGCCATATACGCAAACCTCTCATCGTGCATAAGCGCCTCGCTGACAGTATGACAGTTCCGAAATACGTATTCCCTCAACGTTTATTTCGGTAGTGATTCCGTCGGCTATTGGGGTCAATTGTAACGAGAGCGCGGCTAATTGTCGCCGCCGTAATTGCACTAGGTACGCCGTATAAATAGTCTATGGAGCGGGGCCTCTGTGGGCGTAATGTGAAAAAAAATGTAATGAAACGGTAATTGGACGTGTCGGTGTCACGATAGGTTGACCCGAGTTATATTGTGTGTGAACCGAGCATAATGTCAGTGGCGGCCATGAGCAGGGTCGCAGTTGTGATGGGAGTCATGATTTGAAAGGAAAATGGGACATTTTTATTGGATGAGAAGGTAATGCCAGTTGCAGTAGGAGGACTTGGTTAGTGGTGTAGTGGTAAATTTTGAGGTGGGGGAGCGCGCTCCTCCAATAAAAACAGGTGGGGGAGCGCGCACCCGTGCGCTCCCCTCGACTACAACACTGGACTTGGTCCTTTTGGGAGATTTCAATGAAATTTTCTTTGGGTGAGAAGGTAATGTCAGTTACTGTGGAAGATCGGGGAGGATTTGGCCTTTTTGGGAGACTTGATTCACCCGTTAGTTTTGTTTTTGTCTCTAATTCATTATATTTTGAAAGAAATTTGTATCGATACAATGGGAATTTAATTGGGTTTATTTTGTCATTACGAAGGAAGCCCACCATCCCGCCTTTTAACTGCACCCCAACTTTATGTCAGCTAGTCAGGCTGGCCTAGTCGGGTACTGACAAAACTAGGCGAAACTACGGGTGCCACATTTAAGTTTACATTAAATCATCATAAAAGCTATCGCGAAGAGGATTTATTTTGTTACTATTTTTTTTCACGATTTTCATTGATGAAAAAAATGATTATAGATAGATCAGTTTTTATTTTTCTGCTAGAATAACTTGAATTTTCGTAAAAATAAAAACTATATTACGTTGTGAACATTTGAAATGCTGCTATTCCATGTGCGTCATTTTAATTGTGTAAAAAATGCGTGTTGACCACATGAGTATGAGCAATCCGACTTATCCCAGAATTGTAATTATTTCCATTATCGTCTTTAATGTTCCGGCTGTAAATTTAATTGTCCAAAATGGATGTATGAGTTCATATGCCAGAAAAAAAGAATTTCTTTTGATTCGGAACGGTTTTATTCATTTTCATTCGAAACATTCATATCATCTGCGTTTTTTGAAAATCGATTTTCTCAACAGTACCCAGTCGACCGACGATCAATATCCAATGTCTGATCTGGCAAAAGTACGGCACACGACCATTGTAATTTGTACTAATGTACTTATCAGTCGTTCAGAATTAATTGTGACTAAATCCACTTTTCGACAAAAAATGAGATTTGGACGTCAAAGCACTTGGCACAGTCTTGACTTCCTACTAATGAAATATCTTTCCTGGATAATAAAGATCCATAACGTTAAAAGACAAAATGTATTTGACCACCTGATTCAATAGTTTCATTAATCAATTTTGTACTCTAATGTGAATTTATCGCATCTGTAGCTCATTAACAAAATTAATAAACGAAATGAATCCTAATAGAAATTAAGGGAAATTTGAAATATGCTACAATTTTAACTGCTTTTCTCAGCTTCTTGCTTGTTGTAGTTAGTCACGTTTAGCTATGAACGGCTCATATTTATGTACATATGTATGGTGCTTAGACACATTGTGGACAAAGTTGTGTGATCGTGTCATAGTGCAATTACTCGTGGTGTCGATAACCACGTAACCCCATTTAGTTTTTCTGGCTGTTCCATTTCGCCTAATCAGTTAGAAGTATACATTTCTGGAACAAATTGTATTTTTTGAACGAATCGATTAACTAGTACGTATGGTGAAGGTGTATTTAATTAATAATTACAAAATAAACTAATCTCATTTAATGAAAATTCTATGGAAAAAAAAATCCACTAGTATTTATAAATACGATTTAATAGAAAAAACATGAATTTATATATGTTTTCCATATTCATGGAACGTATTCACATTTACCACATCAGTCACGTTCAATATTAATTCTTACGTTTCCTCGAAAATAACAAAATACATACACTACGTGAAATTATCACCTGTCCAAATAATCACATCGTTACGGTATTCATTCCGAATTTAATTTCGAACGAGTCCGAAACACTTCGCCGATTCCATACGCGATTTATGGACAGTTCGTGTTCGAATCCCATAAACGACAGACGGAAATCGACCAAGTGTCACAAATAGAGCCTTCGAACGTTCTTAGTTCGATATGGAAAAAAAAAGTGTCGGCAGGAAATTGCCATTGGTGACATTATGGTGACATAAGCCAAGAGTATTTGTATGTATGATATAATCCTATGTAACGTACGAATCGTACATTGTACATACGAAATTGGATAGTTTCGTATTTTCGACACATCGCCGAAACGAATCTGCGGTGTGTTATTTTCGATTTGAAGATTTTTATTGAGGATGTAGGCTGAGGTGTCCGATATGAAATTTCAGATCGATGATGGAAGGGAATGTTTTTTTTTTTGGTATGAAAATCTTAAAATTATATTCTGTAGATGATGACACGAAGCTAATTTTAGATTATTTAAGCATAATATTTTCCTTTAGACGGGTTCGAGAGTCGGTAAATCTACGAGTGTCGCCGACAATATTTCAAACATCATTGAAATGTTTTGACTAAAACGCTACATTTTGTATCAATCAATGCCAATATCGATGACTCTAATGTGGGAAAAATCGACACGCTTCACAGCACAGTACAGTGAAAAATCTCCAAAGCCATTTGTCAAACGTGAAAAATCTTCTAACCCAAGCCGAGCTGCAGTCACGCTCTACATAACTCGTTCCACTGAATTACAATCGAAAAAACACACAGAGACAAAAAGAGACAGAATCATGCGACGAAGATGACTAAAAGAGAGATGGACTGTTACAGTTTGTAGAGTGACTATTGTAATTAACTGTTACGCGAATGTCGGTTATGCGAAATTAACGCAACGTCGGGAAACTGCATTTTCCGCTAGTGCGAAATGCGATAGGAAATTGTGGATTTTATCTTTTGATGATATTCGTATTCGAATTTTATGTTTCTTCTATTAAATGTGCTTTACAGACTCCTTAGCCGTTTATCTTTTCATGGTGAACTTTCTAGGGTTATTGTGTGCACATCCGAGAAGGTTTCTGTAATGAATTTTACAATTTAACGATGCAGAAGATAGCCAAAAGTCGTTAAAAGAAGAATTATTTCCAATGATTCATACATACTAATTTTAAAGATATGATAAATTGAATTCACTGAAAAAAGTTTAGAACTTTCTTTACGACCTAACAGTGAATAATATAACTATTGAAAATTCAAGTTCAAATAAAATTTGCCTAAATTCTATCAACACTCGGTATTCATCCCTACTCTGTTTTATGTTTATTTTTTATGGAACACTAAAAATTAATTTTATTTCACCATTGATCTATTCTTCGGCGCCTGTCTCGAGACATATTGAGAAAAGTTTGTCTATTTTTTCGAATTCTTTCTTCATAGTCATTTAAAATCATCAATAATCTCAACATAATTCGGATCACACGTGAAATAATCTCATCGTTTGCTCTAGCATCGAGTGTATTTGCTATGTGATTCAATCAGGCTTTCTTTTGTCGATTGTCACTGATCAAATTCTCTTCTGGAAAATCGCACAATGCCATATAACATCCTGTGGCTGATCTTTGTTCGCAGATTGGCTCATGTCGCATTATTATATAGTCCGTGTTGCAAATGGTGATTGGACGTGCAGAAAAAAATCGAATGGTACCTCATGTCACAAATGGATATGGCAAATCAAATAATTCCACATCCCGTTTAATTCTTTCAATGTCACAGTCGCGGCTACTCATTTGCGAAAATAGCACGTATAAGAGATCAGGAGCTTTTACACCGCATAATATTGTCATTGCACAATATTTTCTCCATTCAGGACGATACGTGCTTTTGTCGATTTTTCAAACCGACTTTAGCTATTGAATTGAAATTAAGAAAGAAACGCGATTCAAATGTTCCCATTGTTTAATATTAAAAGTTGTTCTATTTGTTCCACTTTCAGGCTGATACCATTCGCGCAATCTTGAAGAAGGAGCTGGAACTGACGATTGTCGAAGTCACAGACGAGGAAGCCAAACTCGAGGGTGGAGATGTTCTTTTCACAGGTACGTTTGTTTTGAGTTGATTAAAAATTTTATTTTTTACCTTTGCCTATTGTTCCCTTTTCTGTGAGCGCTGAAAATGCGCGTTTCTGTTATCGATCGCGTTTCAGGTGAACGCGTCAGACTTGTTTGTAAAAAAGAAATTATTTATGGATTGAAGCTGATCTTGACGGTTTTGTAATCATTCAAAAACGTTTGAACACGTTGCTTATGGTTTTCTTACTGAACCAAATATTTACTCTACAAGCGACTACCGGTTCAGCTTCTGGACTGACGATTTTAACCCCAAGTACGGCCATCTGGAATGTTTCCAGTCAAAATTTATTAATATCATATTGTTCTCGATGAACCGATTTTATCAGATTCTCACACATCTTCTTAGATGATATTCTTATGAGAAATATTCGTGTTTCAGGAAAAGAATTCTTCATCGGCTTGTCGCAAGGGAGCAACGAGGCCGGTGCGAGAGCGGTCGCCGCTGCCTTTCCGGAGTACCCCTGCACGCCCATCAAGGTAATAGAAGTCCCGGCAGAAACCGATGCTCCTAGACCTCTATTGAGGTCTCAACTAATCATGCAGGATCAGGTGGAAAGATTTTGTTAAGGGAATGCTCAGTATGGAAAGAAAAATATTATTCAAGCTGCTTCGATACACGCCAACAACACATTTTTAACACTAAATAAAACTATTTGTCAGAAAATTTTCACTAACTTTGTCTCATTTGTTTTCTAGGGGTAAAAAAGAATCTTTTTTCTTTTGAATAAGATATATTTTTTTTTTACTATAATCTTAATATTATTAGTTTATACATTGTAAACTTTCCATAAATATTTCATGCTATGTTGTATCAAAGTCATGTAAAATGAAATCGCAATCAATATTAATGAGACTAGTTAGTGGTATTTTCTCCTCCCATTATTACATTTGGCAGTTTTATACTTTTCAACACTGAGGATTGTACTGAATTAAATGCATTCGCATTGATGCTTTGCACCGTGATTGCATTCGTTTTTGTTTGTGAACAATCTAAAAGCCATTTTAATTTCAAATTTTTTTAGCATATCGCATATTCGTGGATGATTTTTAGGAATGTTTCCCATTTTATGATATACTTTGACGTTTAGGTTATAACTTTGAGACCAAATGTATAATATGATAAATATAAAAAAGTTTGGACAGATTTTGAATTATCGTAATTTGTTTTCATAAAATCAAAAAAAAATAAGTTCTTTGAATTCTTCCATTCATTCTATACAAAATTGTTTTTTTCCACTTTATTGTGTTATTATAATAACATATTAGATGAAATCAATTAATAAAACACATCACATTCTTACATATCCGTATCACAAAAAAATTGTGAAATATTCTTATAACCAGTAATGAATATGCTTTTGAAAATACAGTTTTTCAAAATTTTAATGTTGGAAATCATAAAATATTTCAAAATATATGATTTAAGGTGAGTACGGTTCTCTTCAAAGGCTTTTATGGAGGATATGATTGATTTTTGAATTCCTCGATTTTATTTGGTAGCATTTTTTTACCTTTACATATGATATTTGATCAATGTAGTTTTTGTATTTTGCAAATGTGTGAATGCACGGCTCAAAGTGCACTTTATGTTTTTACTTTGTGCTAATTGAGCTTTTTCATAAAATTTTCGATAATTTTTGGTTTTTCAACTAGAAAGAAATTACCTATTTCCATAAAATGTGATTTTTAAATATTCTAATATGTTTCCTAGTTATTCTCATCGATTTGTTATTGTGTTTGTATTTACAGTGGATATATTTGAGGCTTATTCTAAACTTTTTATCAAACTTGATTTTTATAAAATATGAAAGAACAATGAAATCTTAAATAATGAATGAAATTATCTATTAACTTGTGTTATAAAGACGAATTTCAGTTTATCAATTAATGATTAGTGAGCTCAAAATTTGATATCATTCCAATAAGTATCCTGTGACTAAAAAGATAATCTTAGAAAGATCTTTGGCTATTTCAGGTTTCGAGCACAAAACGCTTAAAAGCTTATGTTACCATGGCTGGACCGGATGTTTTGTGTGTTGGCGCTAGCAAAGAGGCCCAGGAAGTTTTGAAACGGATCGAAAGAGAAGCTATTTATTCTTATCAAACATTAACTGTTCCGGAAGATGCAGCTGCCAACTGTTTATACGTCAATGGAACTTTGATTCATAGAGCGATAGAAGAAATTCCAGAGTCTTTCAAGGTATTATATTCTTACACAGTTCATTTATATAATTAAAAAAAATGTTTTGCACTGCGAATTAAAAAAATATATGTTTTACTGTAAGGCCCGATCTTATGTCGTATGTTATACAACAATGTGTTCACGTTTTTTCCCCTATAAAAATTGCTTATATTAGTGAAAAAATGTCAACACATTGTTACGTAACATACAATTGAAAGATTAGGCCTTCATGTAGTTATGTTTTGTCAAAATTGCGTAATTTAAAAACAAATCATGTGCAGGAGCGATTTGAATTTATAGCTTTTGCATCATTGCTATTTTTTTTTATATTTAGCATGTGGATCCATTATTCAATCTGCATATTGTATTATTCATGTGAATGGTTGAATATTTTTGATTTCAGGTTTTCTGTGAAAAGGTCGACTTTGCGAGAAGATCAATTTGTTTCTCTGAATTATCCAAAATATCTAATGGTCTCACATCTTGCTGTTTATTAGTCAAACGTTCGAAGTACTATAAAGGTCTTTAAAATTAATATTTCACATCACCTTTGAATGATTGAGTTGCTGAAATATTAAAGCGCTAGCACAAACTAGTTTTTAAAATGTGTGTTGGATACCATCTGTTTACAGGTTTAAAAAATGTTGAAAAGATTTTTGAATTTTCATATCTTGTTTGTAATCTTAACTGATTTAGTCTGTGCGTTATGCATGTACAGAATGGTTGTGTATTTTAAAGTTACAAATTCGAATGTATGAAAATATTTCATGTTGTTGATGTTTATTGGTTATCGTATTATATATTTGAATCTTAAATTATCTTCCACCGTGAAAAAAACTTCGATTCAATTACACAGTTATACGGTTGTTTTTTATGCTTTATAAATGGGTAGATTTCGGTGTGATTAGTGGAAAATGTTTAGAAAAATGTAGTTCACAGTGTATGTACAGCTATTTAATCAATGTTTAAATATAATGTTTTATGTTTGATGAATCTTTCAACTCAATATCTTTACCACGTACTACATATTTAATCAAACACATGAAATATTGATGTTCAATCAGGTATTTTCTATATTCCATATTTGAAAATCTTAGCTGTGTTTAATTTCAAAATCATCATACTTCCTACTACTTTTATAAATTTTCCAGAATGCATGCCAAATTTTTTTAAAATTTAATCAAGTTTATGTATGTAGTATGAAATCTTTATTTAAGTCATTTATTCACTGAGACTTTGAAAATTTTACTTGTTTCCATTTTTCTACTCAATGTTTTGAAAACGCCCATAAATGTTTTCGCACTATATCTTACAATAACATGTATACAATAATTTATATAAATTTCTACAAATAATGTATGTAATAAGAATTAAATTGAATATTTTGTTATTTTTTTACATGTCCTTAATGAAATATGATGTTTTATTTCGATTATTTATTAAATTATATCATAATTGCATAGTTTTTCAATGCTTATTTAAGTTAAAAGTAAATTAAGGTTTTATTCATTATCCTTGGTATAATTGTATGCTGATATTATGGTATGTAATAAGCGTGAACATTGAAATGGTTTTGTAATTAAAGTGGGCGAATAGATAAAAATTTTAGATATATAATTCAATAAATTGTTATAATGACACGAGTTTAAAGGAAGTTATTTAATTACCAAAGCATTAAATGTTGAAATTTTATTTACAATTGAAATTATTCACTTTTTCCTATTCTTTTTAATATATAACACACAGTCAATTCTTCACAAATATGTGCTCCCATTGCACAAATACCAGAAGTTTTATTTTATATATTTCGAGGAGCATAAATTGACTGAAATGTGGCTTTGTTAAAGTTAGTGCATAAATAAATTACAATTGACACTGTGTATGCAATATTTTCAGAGGAAGTAATATAGCTTTCATATTTGAATGTTTTTCGCGCATGTTTTGAGAACTCTGCATATTTTTATGTGCTTTGAGGACTGACTTTATAGATGTATGTATGCATGTATGATTTTGATGACAATATCAGCATATCAGTCATAAATCAAAACCCTTTCCAGTTACATTTTAATAATTATCGTGAATGTCTTCAGATTATCGTTTAGCTTGTATTATTTAAAAATACTGTAAAACCGCAATGCTGCAATTCAGCTTGCAATTTCCATATTTATATTTATATTGTTTACAGAATAAATAAATTAAATCAAAAATAATTTGCTTTATTTTCATTTCAACACTTCCAACTACTTGAATTATTATGTTTTATTCCGTACTTTCAATCGTATGCTTTGATTTCATTTATCATTCTATCGTAAAATATTTCTTTTGCATTAATTCTGTATAAGAAATCCATATGATTGAACGGTTGAACTGGAATAAGCTCGAGTTTTTTCAAATTGGTTATATGATCCGCCAATAACTTCACACTCGATTCTACAGCAATCGTATCAGTTATGCCATAGTATAATGACACAGGCACAGTAATTTTTTTTAGATCATAGCTTGGGGGCTCTGTTGAATTATACATATCTATATTTTTCATAATACCATGGTTGAATTTTCTGAAGCCTTGTGATCGTAAATTCTGCGTGTGGTGTAAAATTTCATTGACTGATCCACCGCCAGGTTCATGTCCCATATATACAGGTATCATAGTCTGAAATCACACCAAAATAAATATATTTAAAAGTTTATAAATCTCATTGTATAATGTGTTTATCTTAATTTAGTTTTCCAGTTGAAAATTTAGTTAGATGACATATTTTTAGTTTCATTTTTACCTTATTAATTGCTTCAGGATCAACACCGTGGAGTTGAAAAAGAAAGTTTGTGCATATTGGAAAGTATGATTCTTTTTTATCGCAAAAAGTTTCAGCATTTTTCTTCAGCCATTCGATGTCTGGTACTAGTTCACCCTTTCCCATGAAGTGTTCAAAAACCTATTCAAAACAAAGTATAGACAAATTTAATAAAAGTAAATAGTGTACAAACATTAAAATTTGGTGTAATATTTTACATCTTTGTTTTTGGAGAATTCTGTTACAATATTTAAGATCGGACTCGTCACATTCACCATGAACGCTATAGGTGCTAAAGCAGTCAACGTTTTAATTTTTTTATTATATTCAGGTCTTCCTGCTGTCATTGCAAATAACACTGTTGTTCCTTGAGAATGTCCAATACAATGTATTTTTGTTTTATTTGTATATTGCAATATGAAATCTATCATTCTCGGAGCATCATAATATCCTATTTCATTAAAGCTATAGTTCCAAAATGTATCGGTTATTTCACTGCTACCACGAGACAAATATGTACCTCGAGAATTACCCAACCAGACATCAAAACACTCTTCGGCTAGGATATATGCTGAAAACATATCAATATTCTTATCCATACAATTGATATTCTTGCATCATTTATATTCTTACCTAAAGCTTTTTCGGGACCTTGAACTATCCATGCTGTAGCAGAACCATACATTCCATGCATCAAAAATATTGGTGTTCTGGTTTTGCATTTTGTACGTATTCCATGAGAAATGTGAAATAATGTTACAAAATATTTATCTTCAGTTTGAAGTCTGTGTTCTTCAATAGGGTATCCATATTTCTTGACAATTTCTACCTGAAATGGAAAATAAAATGAGATATTATTTTCATTCTCAAGATTGAGATGAATATTTATTAAAAATACATACATATGTAGTCATCACAATATTAGATGAAATATTAAAGTGTTGTTTTTGGAAGTAGCACTTACCAGATCTAAAATAGTATCTTCTAATACACTTTTGGGTATGTAAGTTCTTCCTAATGGAAAACTTCTTAAAAATTCTTCACCGTGAGGTGATCGGCCAGAGTTAGCTACAGCAAAGACTGCAAATAGTACAATAGCCACGAATTTCATTTTGAATGTCTGAACAAATCTTGATTTGAGCTCATATAAATGATTTGCAAAACAATAAAAAAAATGTGCGTCAACTAGATTATTTTCAAATAAGTCATATCCGTGTATGTTCACATTAAATTATTTATGATTTCAATCGAATCAATTTTCATTTTCAAGAGAAAATTGTTTCAGATTAGGTACATTTATGATTATTTGTTGCAATATAAACGATTCAGTCATTACTATAAAAATTGAACGCAATCTATTGAATAAAAAAAATATAATAGTTTTTCTAATTAATTATTATTTGAAATTTCGAATCATACAAAAACTAATTTTCATTTACATACAATGATAGTTCAGCAATAAAATACTAATTTCATTATCAAAATACACTCATCTCCTCATTTAGGCCATGTCTTTTTTTAAACGGTTTCCATTTGCACGGTGTTTGGTAAGAAAGTAGGTACCTTCAAAACAAGTCTTATGGTGAATAGGACTTGAGTCTTGTTATGATTGAGTCGTACAAAATTTGTTTTGCACGTGGGTTGTTCAAAAAATCCAGATGACCGAAATGCTTGTGTGGCACCTGAAGCAGAACGTTAGGGTTGGAGATTTCGCTTGCTAGCTTCACGACGCTGGTTTCTTCGGCTATGACATCTGCATCTCCATAAATCAGAATAGTTGGGGCTACAATCTTCTTCAGATCATAGTTTGGAGGTTCTGTAGAGTCATAGAGCCTTATGTTCTCTTCTGGTCCATGATCGAATCTTCTGAACGAACCTGAGTTGAAATTTTGTGCATGGTGCAACATCTCTTTCAAAGATCCTCCTCCTGGTGTGTCGCTAGGGCATGGTAATTTTGAGATCTGCAAGTTTTTTTTTTATCTGAATAATTGAGTTCAGATCGAAGCAATGATGATTATAAGGAGGCACGCTTTTCGTTCTACTTGGAAACCTATTGCATTTTTCGCTTTAGATCAAGCATTAGTTTCTAGCTAGAACGAAAAGTGTACCTATAGTGCAAAATGCGCGTTTAATTAACAATCACCTGATTTTTCATTTCGGCGTTAAGACCAAAACTTTGTAAGCTAGCATCGTTACAAATCGAAAAATTAGACTTGTATTTATTGCAGACATTCACAACGATGTTCGCTAGATCTACGAAACCCGAAACGAATTCACCATTTTTGAAAAAATCTTCCAGCGCCTGTGGAGTACGAAGTTTTCATTAAATTCTAAATTGAAGTTTGAAAAAAAATTAGAGATGTAGCTTTGAAAGGGGAGCGCCTTTATTTTCTAGTTAGAGTCTAACTTGAAATTGCCTTTCTTGTTCTAGCTTCGAGCATTAGAACAAAAAAAGGATATGATTTCTAGTTATACAAATAATAAGCATTCCCTCTCGTAATATGTGTATCTCTGATCACACTTACGTCTTGGTTTTTGGCGAATTCAGCCACAGCCTTTATCACTGGATTGGTAACGTTCAGCATGTATGCCACCGGAGCCAGGGCAGTCAGCGTTATCAGTTTCTGATTGTATTCTGACCAGGTCGCGGTTAGAGCGAAGATAGCCGTCGTGCCTTGAGAAAATCCTATATAGTGAAGTTTGTCTCGACGCGTATTCAACAGTATGAAATCTATCATTCTTGGCAAATCGAAGTTTCCAATCTCGTGAAAGCTGAAGTTCCAAAAGTCCTGTGTGATCTTCGTGTCCCTCCTGGAAAGCAACGAGCCACGTGCGTTTCCGAGCCACACGTCGAAACATTCTTCAGCTAGCAGATATGCTGAAAATGTTTAAAATTGATAAATCAATTTCGAAATCGACTAGACAAAATCGATAGGCATATCTTCAAGATTATTCACTGCTTTGACCTAATGATTTTTCAGGCCCTTGTCTGATCCAAGCTTCGGCAGAATCGTATATTCCATGCATTAAGAGCACTGGTTCTCTATTGTCGCATTTGTTTCTAATTCCTTTGGAAATGTGAAATAATGTGATGAAATATTTATCATCGGTCTGAAGTCTGTGCTCTTCAACGGGATAACCATGGTTTTTTATAGTTTCTACCTACAATAATGAAATATAATTAAATTGATATTGATAATATGATCGAACTGGAAAATTATACGAAATTTAAATTTATCAATTTACCACACTCAAATCTTGATAAATATGATTCAAGTTACATTTTATATTAGAATTTCCTTCAAATTCAGATATTTGATCAGCATTTGTTAAAACAGATATCGCAAATACTACTAGAAGTGGTGCGTGCTTCATTTTCGATAGATTTAAAAAAATTGCTGCATATATGTAGGTATTTATACTGATTATAGGTACCTATATATGTGTTCGAAGTGATAAAATTCATTTCAATGCAATTGTGATTTATTAAATTTTATCGTTAGAACGTGTACTTTTTAAAATTTATTTGACATTTATTGATGACTGTTATTTCCACAAAATATGTTTCAATAAACTGTTCGATTTTATTGATGATTAAACGATATTTTATGATTTTTGATCCAAATTAAATGTTTTTTAGACACTGTATAAAAAATGTCCTATGTCGCTTTTTTGTGTTTGATAACTACCCCCATCCAATTTTTTTTTAAATTTCGAAATTCCTTTTATTTTTCAAAAAAAAAGTTATTGTAGATATAATTCACAACAGAAATGGATATGTTGAATCTAATGAAGTTTATATTTTTTTTTTCATATACCTATCCACATGTATTATCTTTTTATTTTATAGGTCGGTCTTTTCACCTCTAGTTTGAAAATAAAACGGATTTAAACTACACGCGGTCCTCCTATGTACCAACTGTCGAAATCTGGAGGTAAAAGATGGATGTACATATATAAGATAACATGGGGCCACTTGATACCCCTCTTTTGTTTTTTGCAGAAAATAGAAAATAATATATCGCTTTTAGTTTTTCTGGAACGGGAGAGGGGGATCAAGTAGCCCTATATTCCCCTATCATAGACTATCAGTGCTGCTAATCGAAAATAATGTAACCCTTTTAATAAATCTGTAATTTGAGTGATTTCAAATCGCCTACCCAAGTCAAATGTTCTATTCTTCTCTTGCTATTTTAAGTATTATTTTCCTGAACGAAATTAACGATAATTTTATTTTTTTTTATTGGTTTTTGTTTTTTTTGTCGAAGTTGAGTGTAGAGCGAGTCGATAATTGATGCAAGATGTGTCATCGCGTCTCTAAATAAGTGCGAATAGAACGGTCTCGAAACGTTACACATATAGCGGAATCACGTATGTACTTATTGTATGAAGCCAGCGAGAAATAATTGCGTATCTCTGCGCATCTTCGCGATCATCAAGTGAGCTAGCAGACTTGAATTCTTCAACATTCACTTCCGGAAGTATCCAGTTGACAGCTGCAGCGTCGTCGTGAGCCAGAGTGTGGAATAGGAGTAGTGCGGGGCATCAGCCCGTCATCGCGATCATCAGGTGAGCTGTCAAACTCGTATCTTCAAGTTGATCGAAAATATGACTTATTTTCGTGTATATTAGCAGCCGGAAGTCTCAAGTCAACTGCTGTAACATTATCATCAGTCTAGACGAGGAACAGGAGCTTTGTCGGGCGTCAGCCCGTTTTCGTGATCGTCAGGTGAGGTGTCAAATTCGAATTCTCAAATCGATCGAGGGATAATCTGATTTATTTGTATATTTGCAGTCAGAAGTAGCGAGGTGACTTATAGCTTTATCACTAGTCTGGGTGAGGAGTAGGTGTAGTGTGGGGCGTCAGCCCGTCTTAAGATTGCTGATGCTGGCGGCATGGAGGAGTCCCGGCTGGCCGGATTTACCCCGGACACCCTGGTTGAGCTGTGCATGCGATGTATCAGCGATGCGTGGCCTCCTTGGCCCCCCAGCTGGAGCTCTCAAGATGCTCCGCTCCCTGCCGAAATCGGAGACCGTCTCTTTCAAATATTCCACGAGAAACACACCATGACTGATGACACTCTTAGCCAGCTTGCTGACAAGAATAAAATCCGACTCCGCTCTGTCAGCTTGACCCCCGACCATGAGTTATCCCACAAAGGCATTCAGACTCTCCTCAATCACAAGTTGCATGAACTTCAGATATGCAACGTGCAGAATTTATCATCCGTATTTGTCAACAAGGCATATTTCTTAACAGACTTGACCAGCTTGCGAGTTGTACGTAAGAAGCCTTTATTCGATTTTTCTCCACTTTATAGCTACAGTGCACTGATGCCAAAGCTGACGAGACTCACTCTTATCGGTCACGTATCGCTTGAACTATGTACACTCGAAACATTGGAGCGTCTTGAATTGTCAGATTGCAAGCTCAGTCTTCTACAGACTTGTCGTCTGAAGAATCTGACATCCTTGACACTCTATAATGTTTCATCAATTGAGGAGAATGTTAATTGGATATGTACACTAGTCAATCTGAGACACTTAGATATCTCTCAGCATAAGGAGAGGTTTGGCCACTTTAACTACCCCAATGAGAAGCTGGCCCTCATCGTGATGAGCTTGCCCCAGTTGAAGTCTTTGGACATATCGGGCACTAATCTAGCTGGTACTGGAGGTGCTTTGGTTTACGATAAATCTATGATTCTATGTGACATACCTGGATTATCTTCAAGAGTTAATAATCCATTGAATTTCCTCGGTTTATATGGAACTGCACATTCGGCTTGTTGTCGTCATGATATACCAGCATTGAGGGTATGTTATATAATTTTCATTTTCATATTATTAATTTAAATATATTAAATGTTGGTTTATAATCTAACCTATACAATTTGAAGAGTTGTAGTTAATATAAACCTTATTCATAACTTAATATCATTTTTATATCTTAAATTTAATTTACAGATATCGGGAGATGCCAATGAAGACCAAATACTTACTGCTGCTGTTTTATACATTAGTCGCCCTGAAATTCTCACTAGAGTGTTAAATGATCTTTATCATCTATTTCGTCATGAACGAAATGACTCTGAAAAACAATGGGAGACTTTAAACATTATCCTCAAAGGGATGGATATGCATGTCAATGAAAAGCATATTCAAATATGTGGAAGGTGATTTATACTAAGTGGTTCTCTCATCAAATCTTCATCGTACAATCGTATCACTTTTCTTATTTTGTGTTTCAGTGCTACATTATTTTACATAGTGAAAGGAAAAAAAAGTGAAATTATGGGAGTAAAACTCAGACGTCATATAATCTCCACATTATTGAAAGCTTTAGAGACGCATATAGATGATCCCACCATGATGAGGAATGGTTGTCTCACATTGTGCCAGTTCAAAATACCCGCTGACGTAGTAAATATTGGAGTTTCATTAATACGGTTTTATGATATTTATTTTCATATCTGCATTCTGATTCCTTGATTTATTCAGGTCTTTGAATATAAAAGGGTAGTAAACATACTTCTAAGAGGCGTTTCGAACAACGATGAGATATTTGTTCAACGTGTGGCCATATATCTTCTCAATTCATTCGCCTGCCAGGTTGATGCCATTCAAAAACGATTTTTAGGTGATAATGGTGTGATTCAGGTAATATTTATTTTAATTTTAATTAAATTGATTTCTTCAAAATATTTTAAGTGTGATATTGATATTATTCAATGTTCACATATTTTGTACGTCCGTTTGGATTTCTAGTTTTAGAATTAGCAAAAATATAATTTTCAAAAAACTTTGTGATTGATTTATAGTAATTTCAACAATAATGAAATTTATTATTCATAAATTGAATTATTGAAAATGAAGGTTTTAAAAACTGATTAATACCATTTCTAAATTACAATCTGTAAAGAGTACTTGCTAAAACGATGAAGAGATTGAAAGTAATATAAATAAATAAAATGTCATGATTTGGTGTAAAATTAATTATTTCAATCCAGTCAAACTAGTAAAATTATTCTTTTTGAATGCAATCATTTCAGACTTAGTGTTTATATGTTACCGTTTAAGTGTTAATTCAAGTATGTTTTTACACAAACTGTTTTCTTTATAAACACACAATATATTTTAGTTGGTATGTAATTGCCAAATCCCACACAATGAATGAATTGAAATGAAACTTTGAATTGTTTTTGGTATTTCCATCAACATACATATGTATTTTTCAAAATATTTCATTCGCTAAATGAGGAAAATCCGCAAATGTGGTTTTTAAGAAATTTCAAAAGTAAAGGTAATATAATAATCTGAAACTGAAAACATCGCTAGACTCTGATATCCTTTTGAGGTATTTGCAATAGAGATTTGTTTTATTTATCATTGAATGAAAATGTTTTTCATGTACACATTTCAAAATCATTTCATATGTGAACATTAAAGGTGGCCAATATAACAAGTTTATAAATATACTAGTGTGTTTATAAACATACTGAGTAGACATTTAAAAGGTGACACATATAGCATTTTGAAATGCGATGATTAGAATATGAAAAAAATATACAATTGCAGTTTGTAATGATTGATATTTCGAATAAGATATTTTGCCAACAGCGTTTATTAAAGCTTTTTGCGTTGAATTTAACAATATTTGTATGCATTTATAATATTTATTTATTTATTAATTTATGGTGTTTGCAATATGATAATTTTAAGCAATAATTTATAAAGAGTTTCATGTATACTTCGATTTTGAGTCATACTATTTTATTTCAAGCTTTTTGCAAGCTTTGCGAATATTATTATTTATTTTAATATGTTAAGAAATCTATCCATTAAAATTAATAACTTAGTTATCGAATTAAACATATTCACATACAGCCACTACTTGGTAATATGCATCAAAAATGATATTTTATTTGTCCAAATTGCTTCAAATTTTCTATTTCATGTTGGTCTATTTGTGGATAGCTGAGTTACATCTTGACAAATTTATAAAGTGAAGCACATTATGCGTCTATTTTTCATTTATGCTGTAAAATATAGATGTTTCAGAATTGGTATTTTCCAAGAAAATTGTACTTTCCATTACTGCATCTTCATATGCCATTTTCGTTATGGTCTTCTAGTAATTTTTTGGCTGGAACGCTTCTCTTTTTTTCAGATTATGCTGACTTTAATTGATTACCGCTTAGATCGCACATATTTTGATGATGTATTAGAAGTCGCATGGAGCACCATGTGGAATGTCACCGATGAGACGCCAATTAACTGTCAAAGATTTTTAGATGATGAAGGGCTTCAATTATTCCTCCGTTGTCTACAGGTTCATTGAGTTAAAATCACCTTTGCAAAAATATATTCTCCTATCTTATTTTACTTTCGAAATTTTAGAGTTTTCCTGGTAGAGAAGAATTACTGAGAAATATGATGGGCTTGCTTGGTAATGTTGCAGAGGTTAGAAGTTTACGTCCTGTATTTATGTCAGAGCGTTTGATTAGAGAAATTGTTGAATTGATGGATACAGAAAGTGATGGAATAGAAGTAAGATAAATACAATTATTTTTTGAAAATTAAAGAAAAAAATAAAACCAAATTTGTTTTTATCGCATTTTAGGTGAGTTACAATGCTGCTGGTGTGATATCTCATATAGCTTCAGACGGCAAAAACGCATGGACAATATTAAGTCCCACTCGCGAGGAGGTTCTCAACAAAATGACTGAAGCCATTGGGAAGTGGAACATCAATTCCAAAAGGAATATAAACTATAGAAGTCTCGCACCTTTAGTCGGACTTTTGAAGACATTCCACACACCCGAATGTCAACATTGGGCCATATGGGCCTTAGCGAATTTAACTACGGTTTATCGTGAGTGTTTCTCGTTATTATTTTACGATAATTGAAAGGGTTATTGGTTCAATTTTGCTGTTTTTTTTTCAGCTGAAAAATATTGTTGCCTAGTGAAAGCTGAGAATGGAATAGAACTTATAGATGATATTTTGAATTCTTCTTTACCCTATCAGGAAATAAAAAATCTCGCTTATAACATACTTCAAAACTGTTCTACACAAACATGATCAACATCGAGTAACAAAAAAGAAGAATAATAGTCTCCTCCCTCCTACTTTTTGAATTATGTGGTTACTACGCTTCTTCAAAAATATTTAACTATTTTGAAATTTTATGGATTGAAATTCTAGCATGATATTTGATCATCAAATTTCACTGTAAGAATTTAATTTTATCAATAGTACAATTATATTTTTGAATGCTTATTACGTATGATTCACAGCATAACTGAATAACTATGAACTTCGGTTTAATTAAAGAACTCAATTAATGTGATTGTCAATATTTCACGATTTTGTTTCATTCTTCTATATAGAAAATGGAATTATACCTACATAGGTGCAAATAAATGGTTATTAAAGCCACCAATTTTTATTGTATAGATGTATGTATTTGAAAGTAAAGCATTCAACATTTGTGTATTATTATGAATTTTCATGGTCTGCCATATTCACTTTGAGAGAATATATATGTATATCAAATTCTATAATTACTGAAGATGAGCAGTTCACATTTTTGTTTAAAGATTCCTATTTTAAAACATGCAGTGTTTACATCTATTAATTTTTTTATTGCAAGTTTTAAAGCTAAATTTTTCAAAATGACAACAAAACCTTATCTTATGTTCTGAAAATTTTCTCATAATTATGTAATATTCACTGATTTTTGTTTAATGGAAATATGTAAAGTATGTATTCAAACACTTAAACATCAGCAAAAGAATTTTTTGAAAGAAATGTTTCTGTCATTGAATACATATTTGTAATTTAATGTTTCGTACACATAATACTTGGATTACACATAATATTCTATTCAAAATGTTTATTTTTTATCAACATGACATAAATGTTTATTAATTATTAACATGAATAAATTTTATAAGCTCAAATTTCAATATATTAAGTTTTAGATGAATGCATTCAATAATTTCCGATTTAATTTCTTGAAAAACTGAACTTTTTATCTTAAATTTCCACAAATACTCTATATAATAGTCTTTTTAAAAGATTCTTTACAATTGAAAAAAAATGACAACTATGCGCTTTTCACAAATTATAAACACATGATCTTTTCTTATATTATAGTAGCACCAATTTACAATAATCTACCTCAATCAATAAAAAACTAATAGCTATTTTTTGAAAGAAAAAAAATAAAGTTAATAACGTTCAGCGGCTTCTGTAAAATCACCCAGCAATTTCGCTTTGAAACACTTCCAAATCATAAACGAAACAATTCAAGGCTTTCGTATATTTGTTGAACATAATTGTTGACTTGAGATAGCAAGCTGCTGAATTCCGTCTCATTTATTTTTATACATATGAATCATCTTCGTGAAAATTAATATACATTTGAACTTGTGGTGCTTTGACTATGACATGCTTAGGATTTAAGGTTTTCCTGATGTTTATTTTTCATTTAATGACGATTTTATGTATTTTTAGATTAATTTTGTGCAATTTGTTCCGAGAATTTTTATGTTTACCAGTCATTTTGAAAATTTCATTCAATAATTAGTGTTTTTTTTATTGCTTAATATTTTATTAACATTAATATTACTTTTGATTCATTTATAATAATACTACTGAGTATCTGAAAAAAAATCTAGCCTATTTATACAGATTTTATATATCAAATTGTGAAATTTACGAATTAAACATTGATTTTGTCAATTGTCAAAATTTCCAATTTGATCTGTAAATATCGAATGTTAAATTGTCGCAACTGTAATGTAAAATCTGTAGGTATAATATAATGTTGAAGTTTTCTATTTGAAATGTATATACGTTGCCGTTGAAGTGTTCATTTCATTATCTGCATGAAAATACTAGTATGTTTATACACACGCAATAGATTTCAGTTTGTATGTAACTGTCAAATTTCTTATGACAAAGGAAATGGAATGAATCATTTTAAATTACATTGGCATTTCTGTTGGATTGATTTTATCGTTCATTACTTATGATTTTATTACATGTTTCTCATAATGTTTCGTTCACCTAATGAGTAAAATCCACTAAGGTGAATCAAGATCAGAAGTGCAAATATCACATTCTAATTAGAATTTTCACATTTGGTTGACAAAACACTGCTAGAGCTTTCAAATGTTCTGATGATTTGTGATAGAAATTGATGCCTTATTTATCATTAATATAAGAGCATTTTTCGTGTGCAAATTTAAAATCTTCATTCCATTTGCAAACATTGAAACGGGTCAACATGTTAGCGTTTATAAACATACTAGTGTGTTTATACACTTGCGGAATGGACACTCGTACTGTAATAATATATACAGTATGGTCCAACAGGTTACGTCTATAATTTTTCTTCAGATTCCTCACACTTCGGTGTATTTGAAAATTCCACATGTGTTCAGTGATTTTCAGGTATTTAGGTGTTATATTTTTTAATGCATTTTTGCGACTTTTCTACCGGGGCAACTTAAAAATATCATAACATTTTTAATAGTATAGGTTTTATTATTTTTTTCCCTTGAACATAATTGTCTTGAGCCATTATTTCATTTTATGTATCAACTACACGACATTTTTCATTATAAGTTACCGAAAAAGAGTCGAAAAGGAAATTTTTATGTTTCAGTTGGATGGAGTAAATTTCCTATGAAAATTTGTCTTCAAAAAATCATAACTCCTAAACGGTTAATAATCACTGAACATACATTGGCTATTTTTGGATACACTTAAGTGTGAGGATTTAAAAAAAAAAAAATTAAAGTAACCAGTTGGACCATCCTGTATATCAACTTATGTACGAACCGTTTATTTGTTCAGTTTCATGACAGAGATTCTTTATTTTTAAATGCGAGTAAACTGACTGTTGCATTAGATTGTAAGATGATCAGAATATAAAAGATATTTTTATTTACATTGTTATTTGGCAATTTTTTCAAATTATTTCCTTATGTAAGCATTTAACACACTATTGAAATTGGGAAGGGAGGGGTATGTAATATTTGTAGGTTTTGTAAGCATACTTGCTTAATATAAGTCAATTTAACTCTGAAAGTTACTTTTTCAGTTGGCGATTTACTGCATACCGATTGTAAAGTGATTTGTATCAAAATATACACAATTTCCACCTTGATAATTTAGATTATACCGCATATTGGAAATATGTATATGAAACATAATGGTATATTCATATTGTACATTTACAAATCCTTTTATTTATGACGGTATCTTGGGTTAACTATTTTTTAAACTATTTTTCTTTCACATTTCGAAAACCGTGATTTATTGTGATTTTTTTATGGAATACATTTGATAAGTTTCTTAGCAGTTCAACATACAATAGTTTTAGACAATAATTATGGATTTTTTCTGAATTAACTTTGAATTCAAGATATTTGTGTCTACTAAAATCAGTAGCTTGTTGTGAAATCTACTCCTGTGAATGCCTAATGCTCACAAGAGTAATTCCACTGTGAGCAGTCAGCACTCACATTAGTGGATATGTTTAACTTATCACGGACATGCAATCGTATGCTTCTGATTTTCATGTCACAAATACTCATTTGCAACAAAGTCAGTGAATAGATATAATAATAAAGTATAAAGGAAATATAAAATCCAGTACTCTTATATTGGGTCAGATTCAATGTAGAGTCGTCGACTTTGGATCAGAAATTGAAAATACTGAAAGAAAATAATTCACATTTGATAACACTTGAGATTAGAATGAAGATGAATTCGTCGAAAAAATTAAGTTTAAATTTATTTTGTCAATTAGGAAAATGAAAAAGATATACATTAGAGCCCGCGACTAGAGAATCTGCAAAATTTGCTGCATTGTGGTGTTCTCAGTTTTCAACGCTCATCAAATCAAAAACACTACTTCAAGTCTGACCCAATAATAATATTTTTTTATTTTTACATTCTTGACCTGAGTTCGCTTTTGATTTATCATGCTGTATAATATGATTTGTATACGTGTAGTAAATTCTTGGTTGTTCAGGCTAATGGACCAATTGGTCCTTGATTATCAAGAGTTATATGTGCGTACGTACATAATATAGAAATGTGACTTAATTTGAAAAGAGAAAACTTATTTGAACGATTGTGTGCTTTTATCATACGTTCATGTGAAATATGGTAGAAAATGAGTCTCATTTTCTAAAATATTTTAATAAGTTTTAGTTTTTAGAGGGCTTTTATGTGAGTTTTTAATATATACTTACATTTACGTATTTTTTAACTTGTAAAATATTTCCTTGATGCTCTGTTAAAATATATAAAAAAACCGTTATTCTTATCTCGTATTGACATTGTATATATGTACTGTTATATTTTGAGGAATAGTTGCTGAGTGCCCCCCACATTCATATCTTTTTTTTTTGCATTACGATTGTATAATAACGACGAAATTGTCGAAAAAAATATTCAGATGTTTTACATAATAAATATAAATATTATCATATTGTCTTATCTCTTTCACAACTCAGGTGAAATTTTAAATATTGAATTATGTGATAGAATAACAGATTGAAATAACATACAACAAAATGTGTACCTACGTGTTGGAAGTCAGCACTAAATTGTTTTTCTTTTCTTTTGATGTTTCAAATATTTATTATATTCTATATAAATGAATAGATTTTAATGAAGTAAATAAATGTATTTACTTTTGCTTATGTAATACAAATTCGTTTTATTGAACATAACATGTATCCTAAAAACAGATGAGAAGTGATAAAACTTCATGATGCTATCTCATTTCCAGAACTATTCGTTTGGATCCGATTCTTTCGGCTTCCTCAACGGTATCGGGTAATTTACAACCCAGAGTCTCAGGTAGTACAAGTGCACACAGCGTACCTATGAAAGCAGTGATGCCGAACAGGAGCAAAGGAAGAGAACTCATGTATACGCCCTTGTTTGAAACAAAAAGAAAAAAGTTGTACATGAATCGTGACAGAAAAATGTGGATCGAACAGATTAATTGAAATGAGATTGAAAAAAACTACTGAAATTTTTGTATTTCAATTAATCTGTTCTATATTACATTTTGAAAAACGCACCAAAAGTGGAACAAAAGGTGCAACCATTGCTCCGACTCTAGCAAGAGTCGAAGCTGTTCCAACACCACCACTTCTAATGCCAGTCGGCAATAGTTCTGCAGTGTGCACGTAGACTATGCCAAATGCTGAAGTGATGCCCAGCTTGCCGAGTAAAAACAGTATAGTCGAAGCCCACACATAGTCTGAAAAAAAGCAACAGAGTTCAGTTTTTTGTTTAATCTATTAATTAATTTCATACACGAAATGTACCTGGTGGTATGAACGCTGCACCTATACAGCTGATGGTGCACAAGAAGAGGGATCCTGACAGAGACCATCTCCTGCCGATTTTGTTCATGCTGATCCATGCAAGGGTATATCCAGGAATTTCAACCTAAAAGTTACAATTATAATATTTTACAAATATGTAAATTAATCAAAGTGAAATTATTTTTGTACCAAACAAACGAGTGAAAAGTTCAAGTATTTATTTCCGCTCATACTTGTTGAGTTCAACGATAAACCATAATAGATGAATGCATTTGTAGCCCTAAAATGTAATTGTATCGAAATTATGTTTTTCTTCTTTTCTGATAAAATGAAAATGATTTATTGAACACTCACCATATGTAAAATATTAAGATGAACCTTCCTAGCATGATTTTTGATTTTATTGCCAAAAGAAACAAAGGCCAGAGTTTCACTTTAGCCCTATCATTGACATTGTCAAACAAACTTTCGTCTGCAGCCACATCCTGAGTATAAAATGAATATGTTTTACTATTAACGATTCGAAATCTATTGACTTTCTTACATTTTCATTAAACGTAGCCAACAGTCTATCTGATAGCATCACATTGTTGACTTTGGCTGCTTTCTGAATAATCTTATATGCCTTGTCGTTTCGGCGTCTGGCCATTAACCAGCGTACTGATTCTGGAATGAGCCTGAAGTTAAATAATTTCATTAGTTATGAGCGATAACTTGATAAAATCATATTCTTTCCGCTTTTCTCACCAATAATAAGATATAAATACAAATGCGGGTGCTGAAACTAGGAATTGCAATATTACCCAATCAGGCCAGATCCAAGCAGATAATCCTACTGCTGCTTCTCCGATAGCATAAAAATAATTAAGAACGATGCCACTCATTTCTCGTTTTGAATGTCCGACCATTTCGACACCTCAAAAGTAAAAAAACTTTGCAAAAAAAATATATGTAAGTACTATTTTCACATATCTGGTTATTGAGTTGAGGGTTGTATGAAAGTTTTGATGAATATTGAATCTTGAGATGGAAGATGCATGACTTATTGTTCAATGACTTTAATAATAATGGATGTATGTGATAGAGAACGGATTCTAGGGGTACAATTATCAGTAAATTTATTTCAAGGATATCAACAATTCAGATATGTGATTCATAATAAACTACTAACAGTCGTCAACTTATATCTTATGTTTATGCCATTGATTGTAAGTCAAATCCATACAATAGAATGCATTTAAGTAGAGTACATGTCACAATGATTCATTTTAATGGGTATTTTTATTTTCTAAATTAACATAGATATTTCATATTTTAACATTTTTTTGTGAATTTTGTACCCAAAATTACAAATGGTAATAAAAAATGATATTTGTTTTTTTATGTAAGTCGAGGAATATTAGTAGGTATATAGGCAGTTTTTATTTATAATTGTATTGAAAACAGTAGTTATTATTCTAAAAAAAATTTATAGTATCAAGAAATAATAAATCGCAGCAGGAAAGATTTATAGAATTTGAACTCGAAAAAAAGGGGCTAATTTTAAAATCGATACGGTTTCTTAAATTATTAATTTACCAATTATAAAAGCCAAAGGATAAACGCCAGATGTGCCGAGTGCATTCAAAAATGCGAAAGTGCTAAACATTACATAATTAGTGGAGATGGCTTGCATGACTCCAGTCGCTGCCATGAATACAATGCAAAAAATAAAAACTAGCTTTCGTCCGAATCTGAAATTATTATCATAATAATAGTAATATATAATATATCAATAAATTAATGTTGTATCTATAAATAATGACAAACCTAATGATATTATCACTACTGTTACATTTTTATTACTATTATAGAAACAAAAAAATATGCAATTAATAATTAATAATATAATAAACAATCAATAGAAACAATATTGGACCTTTCCTATTTGACCACCACAAAAAATGAGGTTGAGTCAATTTAGGACAAGATACACGTGAAGAAGAAAAGTGCCTTAAAATTTCAAATATTTTATTATCTACTTTGCAGTTGATTAAATCAATTAGGATTATTACTTTCAAGCAGCCAAATTTTCGATAATGAATAATAAGCATTGTGATAATGCATTTGAGTAGTAAAGAATAATTTATGCAAAAAAATAACAATTGGAATAAAACATTGTTCATCATACTTACCTATCGGCCAAAAATCCAAACAACCCAGATCCACAAACAATTCCGGCAAAATGCAATGTACCAACAAGAGACAACATCCATTGTTTTTCGAAACATGTTATATCCCACTGTAAAATTGATCATAACATTAGTCGAGGGTTCACTGTAATAATGTCAAAACAATTGGGTATCAGGAGTGTGAATTGAAAACAATGAAGTGCATCCATAGCTTATTCAATTGCATCAAGATTAATCAATGAAACTGATTGATGAGATAAGGTGTTTGTTACAATGAACAGAGTTAATCATTTGTATCAAACATTTTTTTAAATATTTAAATCAAAAATGAACCTTTACATATGTATTTTCAAAGAAAAACATTAAAAGAAAATTAGTTCATGGCATGTTAGATTATAGTTCGACAGACAAGTAAATTACAACATCAATGAGTTTAAATGGACCAATCTAAACAGTTAGGTAATGAAAATAGTTATCTAAGAATCTTGTTTATAATAGTGTGTTGACCATGAATCTGTATTTGTCATCACTATGAGGGAACATAATAAATCATCAAATACATAGTTGTAAATTTCAAAACTACCCAGTGATTGATATTATGGTATGGATAATTACTATAAATATGTAATATTTCCTTACATCATTGACTATTGTTCTTTCCTGGTCCGTATATACCCATCTATCGCACGATACAATATTATCACTGAACACATCTTCGATGCATATATCTAATGTTCCATTTTTATCATACATTTTGCATTGTGCCGGTTTGTAAGGTACGTTTGGTTTTTCTGGAGGCACTATACTGGTCACCCATTCTGCATCGTACTCCGGAAAAGTTTCATTATCGCAACCGGGTATGAAGCATCTGAAACGATAAGATGAACTCTTGAACTGTGATTGTGATGCAATTTTGGAAATTGTGAATGTAACGAGAAACTTTTTAAGAGAATCTGATATTTTTCTTTTTTTTCTGGTTTCACAGTACTAATTACTATTGAATGAAAATATGGTTTATGTATTATGGAACTTATATTGCTGTATAATGAAATAAGGTTTAAAAATTTTAAAGATTTCATGACCGGGAAATGGAATGGAATGAATAATTTCTATCCCATGTCAAACGAGAAGTAAGTATATACCTAATCATTTTTTCGTCACAACTATACAAATTCGCTCTACTATGGAATTCGAATATGTAATACTGTTATAGAAGTTCCATTTCGAAATGAAAACTAAAGATTATCTTTGTGATAAAATATTTTGAAATATTCTAAGCGTTAATATTTTTTGATGGTTGAAGGAGTTTTATTCAAGAGATGTTTTTATTTTCAACAATTTGCCTTGTGAAGTCAAACACAAAACATTAAATAACCCCAAACAAAAGAAATGTCAATTGAAGTTGTGGAAAATAGATTTGTATAATTTTTAATTAACTTTAAACATTCTAAAAAAATCAGTTTCTGAAAAGATAAAAATAAGACATTCCATGTAACAAAACTCATATTCAATATGTGAAACATTAGTATCTCGTTATTTTTTTAATCAATGACTTAATTTATGCTCTATGTAGCACAATCTAGATGAGACGATCAATTACATGCTCATTCAATCAAGGGCAATAACGTAAATGTGTATATCTTTTCATCTATAAGACTTTTTTTTTCTTTAGTACAGTCATCTCTCCTATAACATTATTTTATTTTCCACATTTTTGTTAGAATAATTTTTATATCCCTTTTTATATCTAATACAAATACAATGTAAAATTTTAATCTCTAATGAAACTTCCATATGAAATAAGAAATGAAATATATGAATTATATTAGGACACCAATATATCACGTTATTAGGATTTATTTTGCTTGTTTTTTTCCTCAATTTTATTTTCTACTGAATTGTGATGTTAATTTACTACGAATATACAAATAATTTATTAAATAAAGATAAGGGAAGTATTCCAATCTCTATTACACCACTATTGTCGTATAATATGTAGGAACATATTAGCAGTTTGTAAATATATTCTTGTAATAAAGATATAGTTTGTATTGTGTGTTTATTAAAAATTGGAAAAAATGTTGTTATAGAAGGAATGACTATTTGAATTCAGTAACTAATTATTAACAGAAATTGTAACTCAAGCGAATGGCATGATTTGTTCTGCATTTAAATTGTATAATAATACACAATTTACCGAGTGAATTGAAATGCATATAATTGCAAAATGTTACCTACCTGTAATTGGGTATTCCAGCGGTGAAAACGTACGATAGACTATTTGCAGCACCGAAGAATACTGGTAAACACAATAAGGCATAGTTGATGAATTGAAATTTACCGAATTCTCCAATTTCATTGAGTATTTCATCAAAGTCCATTTTCGTGGACACAATTCGAATAGAGCACAGAACCACCGGTTACTGTTTGTACAATTAAATCAGAATCATCAGTTGTACTGTTCATCCAAATGGTAATTTTCAATTTGAATCTAAAAGATGATCAGATCGCATAATATTTGATACTTAAATACAGAAAAATTATTAGTTAAATAAATGATTAGTTAGTTGAAAAAGTTTTTTTTGAGCACAGAAAAAAATCAAAACATGAAGTGAAATTAATATAGATAAAATATAATTGAGTAAACTTCATTTTAAATATTGATAATAAATTTTAATTGCATGTGCTGTAATTTTGAATGATGGGAACTTTCTAAAAATAGAATTTTATTGCGGCGTGCGAAAGTAATAATAGCTATTTTCTAATTAGTAAAAAAGTTAAGAATACTTTACTGATAGAGTGAGTTTTTGGATAGAATGTGCTTACAAATCAACTGCTAGAATGCAACTGTAAAGTGTGAGAATGTACTGCAGCTGTGTCGTAATCTCTGGCAAGTACGAATTATTATTAAGTCTTTATCCAATATTGCACGCTTTGTGTAGCCTCTCTATTTAAAACCGAATACTAACGAAATTACTAAATGTCATAAAATACGTATTTAGCATGAAATTACTCTTCTTTTTTTTTACTAATTTTATGAAATTTAAATAAATGTGTTTAATTTTGAGTGAAATATTTTTTATTTTAAGTTGAATATTTTACATTTCAATATAAATTACTTTCTAGTGAGGTAATTATATTTGAAACAGAAAATATTTAACTTTAAATAAGAGTTATTCATCTGGAAGTAAAAGTTATCAAATCAAATTATGAAAACTTGTATAATAATGTATGATTTGAAATACAAAAAAAAAAAAAAAACACTATATTTGGTGATATTCTTAAGCACAATCAATCATAGCTGTGAAATCGAAATATTAAGTTTACAAAAAGACAATTTTTCGCCAAAGCGTTTTAAAGTTATTTTTTATTGTTGACTACTATTTATTTCACATTAAAGCTACCATTCAGAATGACATAATTAGGATAATTATCAATTGAAGTTGTAAATAAGCTAGCACTTTGTTCGATAAACCTTTTTTTCGGTAAAATATATTGTTATTTCTACTTAAATACGAACTGGAAAAATGGCATCCGATGAATTTTAATCGAACTAAACGGTATTCTGGTATGATGAATACATAATGAAGACAAAAAAAATGATTTTTTCGACAGCGATATTCGAAACCCGATCAACGACAAAGAAAAATTAATATGCAATCGAAGATTAATTACACGGATGATGAGAAGTCTGATGGTCGAGTATGTAACAGTGACATTTCAAATTCGTAACGAAATGTAAACAATTGAGCAAACGTCAACATGACAGTTGGTCTAAACATCACAAATTGTGTATTTCAGAATTTTTTATGTGAGGTACACTTGACTGCCATTATATTTCTTATCTTTGATTTCTTTTCAAAAGAAATAGTATTAATAGATTCAGAATTTAATTGGATTCAATAAAGAGGAGATTGGGGACAGTTTGCTGTAGATAACTTTTATTTTTAGTCTTCTACTTTTAGAAAATTGTATTTTGATAAAAATAATCAGAATTCGATTGGATTTTCATGATTATTTGAAATAGCTTGTATATTTTTCAATGAGCTCGCCAAAAGAAAAGAAACAAAAATATATTCAAACCGTATACGAAGATATAAAGACTCGATTCGTTATTTTGTTTTTAACTAATAATTCTCTTTTGGAAAATCGTAGATATTTTCAAAAGAATACTATCAAAGTAAACTCAATTTAATATCAAGTGCATAGACGCTATTACTTTAAAAACATGATTTTTCGAAAATTAGAGGCAAAAACAAAAAAGGGATCGAGTCTTTCAGAAAATTTCATCAAATACAATTCCTGAAAACCTTTCAATTCTAAAAATTCACACATTCCATGAGTCACAGATATCACGATAAAAATATTGAATTGACGAAGATAAAAGTGTTCAAAATCGAACAATAGACAAAAAAAAAAAACGAAAAGTTTCAAGTGTCCCCTATATTACACGACGCTAGTGTAGAGCCGGCCGAAAAGCGTGCGTGGTGGCGGGTGTGCGAGCGAGCAAGCAAGGGTCGCGTCAGAGCGAGCGCGCGATAGAGCGGGCCAGCAGTGAGAAGCAGAGGTCGCGCAACGCAACGCAACGCAACGCCCGTTCGTGTCCGTGTGCCGACATCTTGTCGCCCCGCCATGGCCAGGCCCGAGAACACCGTGCTCACGATCGAGCCCAACACCGAGCTGAAGTTCGACGGTGAGCGCGGCCCGCGCGGGGGCCGAGCCCGCGCCCTACGCCGCGGGGGCGCGCGCTCGCCGGGGCCCCCGATGCGCACGCACACACTCACACACGTACACGTCGATACACACGCACGGGCACATGTCGATCCGTTAACGCGCCTGCCTTATGCGGACATGCATTATGTATGTTACAGTAAAAGCGTCAGCGCGCCCGAATGTGCGCTTCGACTAGTCGAAGCGTGCACGGGGCTGCGCCCCCCAGGTTTTTGCGTCGAGGCCGCTCGGCGAGATATCGTCTCGCCGACGGTGCTCTTCAGCGATCGAAAGGAGGGTGTGTAATGACGGACCCTTCCGCTCGACAGATTTCGAATATGTCTCGATCGATAGATATTAGTAATCTCACGATTATAATACTATGACGACATACGGTGTCGATTGCGGATTTTCGTGAAAAATCGATTTTAAATCGTTCCGTTTTCGTGTTGCTTTTCGTTCATGAGCTGACGAAATCTATGGATGCGAATTGGTGTTTTCGTGAAGTACATTTATTACAGAGTCGAATGTCATCGTAGCGATGTTTTAGGATCATAATGAGTTAATTATTATCGAATTCAAATGTGTTGAAGGGGTAGTTCACTCGCTATAGAAAGCTTTGCAGTGTCCTTTAAAATGCTAAATAAGTAATCGGGCGTTTAATAGATGTATTTTTACTCTTAGGAGCTTCATTTGTACTTCAATCCAATGATGAAATAGATCAATAACAAACTAGGGAAAAAATGAGACTAAAACTGAAAAGTGTACATTTAAAACTGAGGCATAGCAATATAATGTAAACTTTTACTAGACAAAGTATACACTGACATATCTAAACACTTTTCCGTAACTAATACACGTTTCTATCGTTCTATCAGCTTCAGCCTCTGTACCACTGCTCACAAACCAAAATAGATGTTAGCTAAAAATATACCACAAAGTCGCCTTAATACCCCTAGATGAAATATTAAAATGAAACAGAGCCTTTATCATCGTATCCAATTAGTATTAACATTTGTTACAACGCAAGGACAAACTATTTATTGTCACTGTAAAATTAGAGTGCAAAGTTCAGATTTATGAGTCTTGTTCTTAACTATGACAGTGGCATAAGTCCACATTCATTCATTTAAAGAATTTCAGGTAAAATCTTTATCGTTTATTGAGCTATTTAATAATGTGTTAACGTTTTTTTCCCATTGAATTTGACAGTTCTTATCACTACAGTTGAATCTCACCATTCACGCAAATCATTTCATTCAGTTTGGTCCAATGAAATTTGATTCTCTATTTTTACGTTGTTTCACAATTCTCACAAGCATTGTTAAAATTTTTACTATTATGTTGTTATTTTTATTAAATGAATGTGCCAATGGGTCCGATAAAGATTAGTGATTCCATTAAGCCCGAGAATAAACTGGTGAAAAGGACATTTTTTATTTTTTATAAATTTAAATAAGTAATCATATGTGCTTATAGAACAGTTTAATTCAATTTGAATTATATCTTCTATGAAACTAAATGATTCACTATTCAAACTATCTCCTAGAACATTATGTATGAATAGCAGGGTTTCATTGTATTTGTTTTACGAATTTGCAGAGAACTGTAACTCGGCATTCCATATGTTTCCCCAAATACTTGTCTTTTGCAATAACTTTTGACTTATCTGAATGTTCAATTAATTGTGAATGTAAACTTTCAGTTTAACCTAGTGTCTCCTTTATTTAACTAGACAGACTAATAAGATTCTATTGGGACACAGAAAACAGAAATCCGATAGTTGCTGTCTCAGTTAACTGAGATGTCTGGCAATCCTAGTCATCATTGGGATGTTAGAATTCCTTTCGTGATGTAATACAACTAGAATTATTCAACATTTTGTTTATATTACATGGAAAATTACACTTTACGTTTGAAATCTATGATCTTCTTAGTTATAACAGTGGTTAATAAAACGCAAAATATTTATGAACGTGATATGCTCAAATTGTACAAAATATATACACATCTCTATAATAACAAGACAATGACTAGATTACTTTTATAATATTACATATTTTTGCTGACACTTTGATTATAACTATATATTTTATTTGTTCGCAGGACCTTTCACTTTACCAGCATTATCGCTTATAAAATTAACAAACGTAACAGAAAAGAAAGTACATTTCAAATTAAAAACTACTGCCCCAAAAAAATATTGTGTCCGTCCCAATTCTGGCGTCTTACAACCTCAAAAAAAACAAGAAGTTCAAGGTAATTATATTGTTTTCACCCAAAAATTTATCTCAATTTTAGTGTTTTTGTTCAATCAATTCAATTCAAGTTATGCTCTATTCAATATTTCTTCATCGAATTACTTTTTTCTTTTTCAGTTGTTCTGCAGCCGTTCAACTTCAATCCAAATGAAAAAAATAAACATAAATTTATGGTGCAGTTTGTTATTGAACCAGAGGGGGATAGGGCAATGACTACTGAGGAGATGGTAATATATTGAGAAGCACTAAATTCGAAAAATATGCATATAACAATATTTCACTAATGATATAAATCTTTATTTTTCCACAGTGGAAATCAATTGCTCCCGATAAAATCATGAATTATAAACTAAGATGTGTTTTTGAACAACCTGCTCTTCCTGGCAATGACATACAGGTAATGTTTTTTGCCTTTGATTTTCTTTCATCACGACAATTATTTTGATGCTGATATCTCCATTTGACTTAATACTATATGTTTAAAATTCTAAACTGTGTTGTATCATTCATCACAGTATCACTGTGGATGAAAATAGCAAATTTTTTTTAGTTTCAACAGTTTTTAGTTTACAACAATTGAATGGAGATATTTGAATAGAATACATGTATAGGTGAAACTTGATTTTAAAAATAACATTCAAAACAAAATTTTTGAAGGATATTTTATATATATTTGTTAATGAGTTTATATTATATTTCCAGGATCCTGCTTCAACAGAAAATGTCGTTTCTGTAGCAGATCAAAAAATCAAGAAAATTGTGGAGACACAGGTTATTGTCAAAATGATTCCCGTTATATTATTTTTCATCACAACATACAAAGAATTACCGTTAATGATAATTTTCAGTCGAAACTGGTGGGAAATGGTGGTGAATTACAAAAAGTAGCTGCAGAAGTTAAGCAATTGAAAGATGAAGAAGTAAAGTTGCGGCAAGAAAATATAGGATTAAAGGTATATAAAAAAGAAATGGTTATTTCTATTGCTCTGTTGCGTAAAATTTTAAATATGTTTAGATATAGGAAAAAATATAATTATGTTTTTCTTTTATAATATAATGTGTACAAATTGTTTATTTTTTGTCTGATATTGATGCATATAAAAAAAAGCTAATGATTATACATACATAAAGCTATGCGAGTTGAAATTCATTCTTATTTCATTTCTTAAATGTCTGTATTTTGTTTTTCATGCATTTGTCTCAAAATGAATTGCGAAAATATTATCTCAATTTTGATTATTTTAATTTAATTTATTTTTGATGAATGTATTATTTTCACTTCAAAACTGTGTTTAGTTATATGGCTTTCGAATACAATTTGCAATATTTGTGCTCAATGCACTTTGATATTTAATTATGCTGGCGAATTTCTTAATATTCCTGTAATTTGTTGTGAAAGGCGAAATGTTTAACTAGCCAGTTTCATTTAATATGAGGTCTTCAAAAGTGACTTGGAGTTATGTGTAGGGGAGACTGTTGTACCTTGATCTAAATTTATTATTTTATTTATTTCACTATAAATTGAAATGTCGAATTTCAACAATTCAACTATTCATCAATATATCTAAGACTCTCTTAAGAAAACTGCTATATTAAATTAGTAATTGTTTTACTTATCTAAAAGTAGATTTTGTCAAGTGTTCTATTCTGAAAAATCCTTTCATATGATAATATTTCTACTTGAACATAATGAAAATAGGCTTTGACCACTTAAAAAAACCTTTTATCACTATTTATACAAGAAGTACAATATAAATTAGTTGAACCGATAATTTTTTGTACAATGATCTTTTCTATGTGTTGCAGCGAGATTGTGTTAACAGTGAATCCGTAATTTTGCTAACTTTATTTATTTTTCATATTACTATATTAATTTACTGTCAAAATGAATATTAAATTTGGAATTTAATGACAATTCTAGTTATACTATGGAAATATATGTATTTTCTTTGATTGATTAGTTTTTCATGATTTTATTGCATAATTTTGACGCTGATAAAGTTTTCAATCAAAGAATGATTTTAAATTGATTATTTTATTAGAATGTGGTTGAAATGAAACTTGTTTCAATATGTTTGCAGGAAGAAATTTCTCGGTTGCGCCAAAAATCAGGTCAAGATAGCGATCATCATGTTTATTCACCACCAGCTTTTCAGATTGGGAAAACTCAGGATGGACCTACACCACCATTGGCGTATATGATTGTAACTTTGTTTATTGCTATTGCTGGCTTTTTATTAGGCAAGTTTTTTAACTGAAAATATGTGTATATGCATATTCATTTTGGATTGACATAATCTTGTATCCATAAGTCATAATAATGAAATTTGAAAATAATTCTGAAGAAAATCACACATTCAGTAAAGTTTTGTACATGTATTCTTTTATTTTATGCTTTCTGTATTTTATTGTAATTTATTCATAGAAATTCTCTGTATTTCTAGATTAGAAATGTTTTAAAATATTTTTTCAAATGAAATGACCTCTGAACATTCGGGGTGAATCCCCATTTAGTGGTTTTGGATGCAGGCAATGTCTTTTGTCCCTGTGAAATTGTTTTTAGACTAGTAATATTTTGCAAATTCAATCAATTTATTTATATCAAGTGTTTTACACTGCTTACACTTTTTGTTTGTTAGTATATTTATGTATTACAAATTTGCATGAAAATAATTCAAATCATTTATAATTTACAAAAATGCTACTTTACTTTTTTTTCAACTTTAGAGATAGCTTTGTAAAGACGAATCAAGTACCTAATCTAATAGCTATTCATTTTTGATCATATGCATGATTTCAAATCTTCAGGATTAAGTTTAGTTAAAGGGATTTGGATAAAATTCAGAGTCCTTTATATATATATATATATATATATATGTATATAGTTTTTATGTGAAAGCTCTCGATATCACATGTGTGTGTGATCACATGAGATGATCACACACATACATGTGTTGTGTACCTATTTTTTAATTATGATTGCCTTAATTCTTTAAAAAATTTAAAAAGCGTGTTGTTTTTCTTTCATTTGTATAGAGTTATATTATTGAAATTAGATATCAGGAAATTTATGTATAGTAATTTTTAGTTGAAGCGAAAGCATTTCCTATTCATGGATATCTAACACATTTAACAGTAATCTATCATTATCTTTTGAGTATTTTTGTTCAATTGTTAAATCACTTTACTCAAGTCATAAACATATTAATTTGCTTTCAATCACAATCATATTATAATTCATTGTAATTAGGAGTGAACGATTGTAGAAAAATAACTAGAACTAGTATTGAAAGGAATTATTAAAATGAAATCATTGCTGGATAATTAAACAAAAATTATGGAATCCATATTTTACGTAGATTTTTTTTACTTCATTTTATTTTTCAATATAAGTTCTTGAAGCCAGCTTTTCAGTATTCACAGCATCCTTTTTTTGAAACATAAGACATCACAAAGGATACTTTTCATACATAAATACTTCTTCTATACATCTGATCATTAAGTATTTAGGAGTTACGAATTCGAGAAAATTAATTACTAACCTGTTGAACATGTTTATCACATTTTGTTTTATGAAAATAATAATTATTAGTGATAATTAATTAATTTATTTGATTACTGTTGTGTGTGATTCAATTTAATATTTTTGCCTTCAGTAAGTCTTAATAAATTGCATAAGATATTATTAATTTTATCTGTTTTTATATACATATTTAACACAGATTTTCTTAACTTTTCATAAATTACTTTGTAATCAAAATAATGTTGCAATAAGCATCTTGAATCTTGATTCAAATGAATTTCCTTATTTTTTGGTAATTTAAAAGAAATATAATTGTTTTTTTTTTTATCATAATTCATTACTGCTCAATCGCCTATTATTTTCACTAGATCTAAATAATTTCATAACTGAAATAAAATATTCCAATATCAATTCAAATATTTATTTCAATTTTTTTAACATTTATACAATATTTATGTATTTGAGAAAGTTATAGTCAATATCGCTTATCTCTCTTTAATTAATGACTATCAGAGATTTTTTTTCCTTATTTTGACTAGTTAGTGAGGAAAATGGCTTTGAACATGTACGTTTGTTTTCTTTGTAATCAATTATCAGAATATAATTTAATAATTGTTTTATTATAAATGTAAATATGATTCGATGCCCATATATGTATTTATAATTTTGACTTACATATTAGCATGCAATTTTTTAATGTATATACTGATACCATTATATACAAATACTATTATATGAAAATGCAATCTTATATAGTTTAAGGTACTGCATAATACATGTGCAACTTTGTTTATTTTGCTCATTAACTTTCGAAATGATGAAAAAATCTTATTGACGAAGGTATCTATAATTCAATTTTGATATGTTTTATAAGTGTTTTCTCTAAGCATACTGAAAAGTAAAGTTGGGCATGTGTAAATTGAATTTTTTTGGTGTGATATTTGTTTTCTATTTGATCAAGTGTTAGTTAATTTTCAATCTTAGTCATTTATGATAATACACAGTAAAATGACTTGAATTTTGACTTGTGTTTTTCTTTTTTTTATTATTAATAATGTATACACAATGAAAACTTTTGATATACTTACTATTCATTGAATAGTTAAAACAGCAAGTCATAGATAAAGCGATTAATTTTACGTATTATTCTATGTCTATATAAATATTAATATTTATGGACTTAAATAAATCTATAGATAAGAAAGAAAAATATATGCATTAACTATCTTAATATATTTAACAGTTCAAAATCTGACAGAGAGAATAGTTACATAAACATACATATTTGTATATATTAAATTTTTCAGTCCTTTGCGTACTACGTATTTCAAAAGAAAAATGCCTTCACCTGAATATTATGTTAAAATCACTTGTTTTTAATATATTGCAAGAATTAGTTATTTTAACTATTCAAGACTAGTTTATTTTGAAACAAAAAATGTTTTTAATAAAAAAAAATATATATAATTAAGTTTATCAATTGAAAGTTTCACATGGAAACGGTCGAGGGTCATTCAAATTTTGATTTAATTTATCAAATTTTAATTTATTACAATTTTACTCATTTTTATCATTTCTTCGATAATATTATTTTATATAATTTAGGAAATAGTAAGTTTTTAGTTAATTTTCATACATTGGAATAGGGTTTTGTTATTTATATATTTGATTTGTTTTTTATTCTAGTAATGCAAACTGTGTTGATGCCACTTACATACAATTGTCTTTTGCGTATACTTTCAGTTTTTAAGCATTTTGGTTTCATGTCATTTACATGACTTTCCTGTGTGTTCTTATAATTTTCACTCACTATCAATTCCCTTTATCATACTGATGCATTAGGAAGACCTATAATTACAAAGTGGGAATATTTTATATTTTCAATAATTTATAAATATTAGCTTTTTTTTAAGGAAGTACCCTATATTTAACGTTCCATAGCAGAAATTTAAGTTTATTGCCTATCACTGACAGTTTTGCTTTTATTTTGTGTATTTTTTAGTCTTACCTTCTTTCAAATACGTAGTATTTTGAAAGTTGTATATATTTACTGTATATGAATAGAATTTGAATACAAATTTCTCTATTATGAAAATGTTTCAAAAAAGCTGTTACGTTTTGCTATTTTTTTTTAACTGAAAAAAAAATCATTTAGCTTGATTTTGAGAAATCAATGTGTTGTTTGAATATAACTGAAAATATTCTAGTATTGTACCAGTTTTTTGCATCATTTATTTTGAATATTCTCACAACTTTTGTACAGAATTGTCTTTATTTTTATCAAACTGTTAAAATATTATTTGATGGAGACTAAGTAAGGTAAAACACACGTAATGTGTTATGCATAAACTAAGCTATTATTGAAATAAATTTATTGAATGAGGTTGTTCGATAAGTATAGTTGTTTTTTTTTTATTTAATACAGTACGTGTCATCTCTATCCCCTTTTATTATCTTATTCAAAATCATCTACATTCATTTCAACTATTTTTTTCATGTTAAAAATGGAAACTGCAGAAAATATTCGAGTAACTATCATTGAAATTCAGAATGGAATTGAATTATTTTAGAGATGTTGAATTTTCTCACACAAATTATTTTCGAAGACTTAAAACAATAAATAAAAAATAAAACAAGTTAAAATAGCAATGTTGATAATATGAAAGTCTAATAATTCTTATCATAAAAGCTTTCAATTGAACTAAAACATTTGTGATTTATTAATATCCAGATGTCATCACAATTGAAACGTATGTCTGCAATCTTCGTGAACATGCATACGTAGATTCAAATCAATATCTATCGTAGTGAGAAAAACTCACAAATTTGTATATTTTAGCGTTGTATGTCGATTTTATTTTTTCACTGCTTTGGGGTTTTAGGAATTGATTTTAAAATCATTTTATATAGAATAAATTATATGAAAATTTTTCATTTGTGTCATTTTCGATTTACAAAAGCAATCAATATACAATTCGAAAAAACACTTATCGAATAACCTGTTATTATGTTCAGAGATCATTTAAAATCAAATCTCTGAAAGTAATCTGCAAATTTGAAAGAATATAACAATTAAGGTTCTATAATATTTTCATTTTATATGTTTCATATTAAGTTTATTTTTCATAAATTGACTTGCTTTTGCCCTGACTTATTTTGAAATCCTTAATTATTTAGTCGCTTCATATATGATGATTTATAAAATTTGTGCTTTAGAAATTTTGACATTTATAAATGTTCTTTTTTTTCATTTTCAAAATCAATTTTGCTGTTTAGGTACATATGTATTAGTTAATAGCAAATTGTATAATTTTTATTGCTGTAGAAATGGTGAAAGTAGTATGAAAAAATATATCTGCTTTTATTTAATTTTTTAGAAATTCTATTTGTAGTTTTCTTTTTTGACGAACATTCCTTTTATTTGCTGAACTTCACTTATAACTAATACAACCTTAGAAGCAAGGTATTTACCATATTAATTATCTACACTGAAAACAGAAGTTTCGTTTATATGAAATTCTAAATAATATAATAAAACATTTCAGTTAATTATTAATAAAATATAACAATTAACAGAAATTCGATTCTACACTTTTTAAGTGTGTTCTGCAATCTGTTGAATAGTGAATTATAACTGAGTTTCATAAAAGATAAATATTCGCATAACTGTAATTAACCAATCGTTTGATATTGGTGAAGCTATAATGAAATGTTGTATGTAATACTTATTTAAAAGCCTGTGTGGTGTTTTTGTTGTTTTTATACTTACATGTTGGCAGTTTGTTGAATTTTTGTCGATTGGTCACTAATGAATCGAATCCGATAATTATTGATGCACACTTTTATATTATTGTTCGCTATCACTAATCTGTTGAAACATGGCTATTTGTGTTAGTACCTATCCATGAGTTTGCAGTGTGAATAATAGTTAAAATAAAGTTATTAAATATATAACACATGCTTTTGATTTTCGAATTTATCGATCATACTTGTACGTTCTCGTTTTGTTTGCTATTTTTATAATTTATCGAATATTACTATGTGAATGAAATATTTATAATGCATATTCTTTTCAAGCGAGAAATCTTATTTCGAATGGTGATAATGGTTATAGGACTTCTTAAACTTCAGTGAACCTAGGTCACTAATTTATAACGAACCAATATTTAAGTTTCATTATTTAATGTAGACATAATTTACGTCCATCCCGTAAATAAATTCAGGAAAAATCCATTACAAGTAAAAACCATTGTTATTTACATGTATTACAAACACGTAAGTTGGTATATACTGTGTATGTAATTAACAAAGAGAGAAATGTGTGATATCTAATATACATATGTAAAACATGAAGTTATATTTGGAAGCATGGTTTTTGTGGCAACTATCATTTTAACAATCAACAATTTCAAACTCCAGTGAAATTTTAAGTGAATCTATATAAATGATTCGAGTGATTGTAAATGTTAATCGTGTAATATCACAAGTAAGAAGATTTTCAAACTCTGAAATACTTTACGTTCTATTGAATACAATACCTAGTATGTATTGAATAGCTTTTGATTCTTTGACACTATAAAAGCATTGACTTAGTTTTTATTACTTATTTTTTCTAGACATCAATAATTCTATTGAAGTTCAGTTATTACATTGTACCATAAACCATTTTACTCAAGTTTATTAGGAAGTATTTTGATACAGAATTAATCTATACCTAGTGATTTGTGAAAAAAATTTTGATACTTGATATGATAACTGGCATTCAAATACTAGGTATATCAGAGCAATCATCGCATACATAATCTAATTATCCAAATATGCATTGGAGAGTATTAAATTGAATATGTATATAATCAATCTTCAAACTATGAACTGTTAAAAATCCCAGCAACAGAGACAGATGTATGTAATCCAATATTTACTAGGATATATCTATATCTGTTTCTGTCTTGCAACTGTTTTGACAATTCATAATCGGAGGACTGATTGTATATTCATTGAAAATAAAGGAAAATGGACGTTCATAAAAAAATAATATTTTCTTCAATCGAGGTGAAATAGTGCTTGTCCTGACATTAAATTATTCAAATCATAAAATTATTAAACACTATATTCCCATTTGCCTTCATCGTTGAAAGACATTCGCATTGTTATATATCTATGATAATATATTTAGAAAAAGAGAATTTTACGAATATCGTTTTCCTTTAGAACAGTAATGACGTATCTGTGTTCACATTGGTTACTAAGCAAACATCAATCTTTTGTTGGAATGTATTATATGTAATTTATATATACATATACACTGATGTGTATTATGATTATAATACATTACGTACATTATACTATTTTATAATGTCATGTAGTTATGGGAATAAATAAAAACGTTTCATATGATTATTTTAATTATGTATATTAATGAAAAAATAAAATTTAGTAGAACAATGAAAACTATTTTTTCTTCGTGTGAATATTTAGATCGAATTCAATTAATTGGATTTGCACCAAAATTGTATTTTTTTTTCATTATGTGTATGTAGTTGTTTGATAATGGAATAATAAGCTTATTACTTTGATTACATTCACTTACTCCAAGTTATGATAATGCAATATTGTTTGAATGAATGTCAAAACATAATATGATTAAATTATACGTATGTATATCTAAGAATTCATTCAGTTTGTTTTTTTGTAAAAAAAAAATGTATGAACTGTTTTAGATTATTTAAAATGCTCTAATGAAAGTATTACATGTTTGCAAATTTCACCCGCTATAATTTAGATGAAAAAAAAAATTGATAGTGTGTGCAAAGAAACAATACATTTATGTGTGGTTGAAAGGCTAAAACTTTGTTATGATTGTGGAGATATGATACATAATAAATAACAATTAGGCATTGTACTCAGAAACAATGTAGCTATACTGAAAATGTCTTTTCAGTTTCTTTTATAATTACATAATGATTCAACATGTATCAGTAATGAGTTTATTTATATATGTATATTATTAAAAAAAAAATTAAACCGATTTTCAATGAATTCGTTATGTAACATTGTATGTCCATAAATTTAATTCATCCATTGCTTTACTTTTGTACTCTGCCTTCTGATAGGATAATAAAACTCTGGAATAAATATTTGTGTTTTAATTATTCTCATGTGTATGTTTCTTTACCGAAAATTTTCATTTTGTACCTATTTCATATATAAAACGAAATCAAAATTATACATAATCGTTGAAATACAAACTTTAACTTTTTTCTTCCTTTACAACTATTTGAAGAATGAAATTGACATGAAGAACAATCGAAGTCTACATACGTCGAATCTAAATCAAAATTGACTAATTCCTAGATGTAATTCACATTTATAATACGACAATATTGATCACGGTAAAATTTCTTCAGTCATTTTTCACGTTTTTCTAGGAAATGCAAGGATAATGAAAAATTTTCACTATAATACAATAAAACAACGTTTACAGTTAATTAAAAAATATATTATCTTCAATAATAGATGAAACATTAATGTAAAACTTTGCAATTAAGATTATAATACATATATATTTCATATATGAATGAATATTTATAATTACACAGATCCAATTTTATGTCAGTAAAATAAAACATGTAGAAGCGATGAATCACAATATTGAATCTTATTATATTTAGGTACGAAAATAAACGTGTTCAATAAAATATTTACTGTGGTGAAATAAATTCAAAATCCAAACACTGATTTTTCTTTGATTGAGAAATCTTTGCGAAAATGAAAACTAATTTTCAATATTTATTTTAGATTATGTGCATTCTGTGTTATATGTACCGTTATCATATAAAATATGTATAATATATAAGAAATAGTTCATAAGCATGGGACATCTTCAATAACCTTAATGTATTCAAAATAATTACATTTGAAATTTATCATTTAAATATGGGACATTTTTAACAACATCAGTAGATATATCTAACGACTATTGTAAATTATCTGATTATAATTTTATCAAACAGAATAAATATAGATACTCATTGTGGTTCAAACGATTCGTTAGCATATGTATGGAAAATAATCAGAAAAATAACATAATTTTGATAAATGTTAAATATGTTAACGTTGCAGATAGTAATAAAATTGAGATGTGCTTTGATTCAGTGTGGTTTTACATGAATGGTGGTAAAATATAAATATTGAATTAAAAGAAGCTATATGTAGTCATAGATGAAAATATCTATTATAATATCATCCATTCGAAACATTTACTAGATTTTGTTATGAGTAGGTGTATCATTTTTAATTTTCGAGGGATAGATTTCGTAAATTAGCGAAATATTTCAAATAAATTATCACCGTATTGTTTTCAGTGTTGTATGAAAATGTTGCACAATAAGTTAGTTATGCTAACATATTTATTCGAGGATTGAAGTTATTTTGTTTATGAAGTTCGGTCTTATTGCAATGTTAGCTTTGTGACCACAATACATCCGAAAATGACTTTACTGTGCGAACTTTGGCTCGAATCGACAAACATAATGCTACGTTTACATATGGCTGTTACCGCTGTATTTCTCGTTCCAATATTCGCACTCAATTCTTTCTAGCACAGATATGAAAGAGCTAGATGTGAACGTTGAAATGACAAAAGCCAATGGCGATATGAATGACAACTGATGTATCTAAACGTCTCATAAGATATAATATGTAATATGCAAATGTTACATACATATGTAAGAAGGGTATGAGCGAACTAATATACTAATATGTATTTATATGAAACCGAATACAAAACTTGCTATAATAAAACAATTAAAACAAAATTCAAGTTCTCACTTCATATGCAAAACGCTCGACGGCAAATAACCATTATTCTTAGCCGCAGCGACTGGTTATATCATTAAAAAAGAATATGCCAAATCTGTCCCGGCATGAATATGAATGATACAAAAATATTAGAATAAATACAATCGCACATACATTGTACATAATTGTAATAACATACATCCAGATTTATCTGTTGAAATTACTTTTGGGAGATTCTCATTATCTTAAGCAATATAGAAATGTTATATTTCATTCGATTTCTTACACAACATGAGACTAATATTTTTTTTGGTAAAAGTAGATAACAACCATTTTTTCATACCTGTACACAATAATTGAAGTATGTAATTTTAATGTTTACGTTTTTAAAAACTATTTTTAAACTTACTACAATTCTTACTTTTCCAAACGATTTCTTAATTACCTAATGCAAACTTTTCACAAGAAATCTAATAATGAAATGCAAAAAATTGATATTTTATTATAGCATTTTCTTACAGTGAAACACTTTCAATTTTCCGACAATATTATTAGCAAATTAGATTTCGTGTGAATAATTTACATACAAAGTATTTTTGTATCAACAAAATATCTTAAGCCAGGCGTCTTAGCTTTTACCTTTTTACCTTTCTTAAAAATGAATTCTCAAATAGGTATTACACATGCTAATAATTCACAACTTTCCGGAACGTTATAAGTGTTTTTTTCCGAAATCCGAGTTCATTGTAAAAAATCAACTGAAAAAAATCATGAAATGCGATTTGCTGAAAAATATCTAGATATTACACATAAAAAATATTTCAATCAACATTGAAATAATGATTTTAATTATTTTTCAGCAATTTTTGTGTTCATCGATAAGTGTATGTCGATGAATGTCCTTAAATTTGCAAAAATCATGGCTGGAAACTAAATTACATATGTATTTTCATGAACATGAGTTTACTTCGGTATTGTTTACATGAAAATTATAATAGATACACTCATCGATTGGAATATTAAATTACAATTATTATAATAAAAATTACGAAAACTTGAATATAAAAATTAGAAATATAGTACGAAGTGCAAAATTTTAAATCTTTCTGAAATATATAAATATAATACATATGAATTAAATTTATTTTTAGAGTCAATAACGTTAATTTGATTTTACTAGAAGTATTATTCAATCGAAGGACTAATTATTATTTTGTTTGAACGTAACGGAAAATTTTCAATGACATATCTTCGAATTTTCAGCGCAAATTTTTCGCAATTTTAAAACCGCTCGTTAATGGAAAAGAAACATGTTTAAAATTTTTGAAAATAACATGTATTTTCACAACGATTATAATTACAATATTACTTCATTATGTTAAAAGGTGCTTTGAAAAGCTGGAAAAGTAAAAAAGTAAATGACTTTGAAAAAAATATAGCTGAATATGATTGTACTTATCACAGCGAGATTGTCTGAACAGAAAATGCGTTTTCGCAATTGTGACCTAATAAAAATCCACAATCCTTATTCAATTCTTAAATGTCAGACATATAATAATGAATATATAATAAATACATATGTATAGGCAAAACAATTAACAATTATTGTTGCGTTATTCGCATAAGCACAATATTATCACGAAGTCAGTAAATGACCACACATTTAAATAACATTATGTTTCATAAATATCCTCCCCCAATACTTGACTGGGGGACTAATGCATAAGATTAACTTTTTTTTTGATATAAATTGCAATTATTCATTATTATATTATTTTGAAAGCGCAATTTATTTTCAATTTTGTCGTTGCATAGGAAAAATCGAGTCATCGTTTTTTCGTAAATAGGCACAAGCCAACATATTACATTTTACACAACGTTTCATTGAAAACTCGAAAAAATAACTTCGAAACCTTGTCGATTTTATGAAACATTAAGTTCAAGTGAATTTCGAAAAATTAAAAATGAAAATAAAATCTTATGTACAATATGGTTGTAGTTATGAAAATTATTTTAATATTTAGAGGGTAAAGTTTACTTTGATGTGAAGAATTCAAAATTGAAAACAGCAATGAATATTATGTTTGTTGTGAGTTATTCACACTTTCTTTACATTCTGCATTATCCATTATAATACGTTTTAAATGATTAAATATTATTTGTCAAAAACATACTATTATTAATATGTTCATTGATAATATTCACAGTCTTTTTTCAAACATTTGTCTGAATTAAGTTTTTTTTTCAGTTTTGAAGTAACACAAAATACCATACACATATTAAATGTAGTATTAATAAATAGCGAATATGGCTAGAATTCAGTATATTCAAAAAAATATATAGTATAGAAAAAAAAATGATTCGTATAAATGACGCATAATAATGTAAATTATATTTAATTATGACAATAGAAGTAGACATTTAGATTTGACACAAATAGCTTTATAATTTTCATATATGCATAAATCTTTCATAGTACAATACTAAAATTTCTAAGATTGAATTTGTATCTACAGTAATAAGTAACATGTATGTAGGTATATAAAAACTGGATTGAGAAGAAAATTATTTTAATATTTTTATATAACCAACATTTCTTTCCTCCGCATCGCTTTGGTTTCGGAGTTCATTCTAGAAAAGAATTACGAATAATCTACAAACGTTTTATTATTTATGCATTACACAAAATATTTATAGATTAGATAACTAACTGTTAATTTTTTTGAGTACGAAATATTCAAGGATTCAAGACGAAACGTCATTTTTTTAAATTTAATTTAGTATGTAATACGTACATATATTACATATCCGGATAAATGTCACATTGAGGGATTTTTAGTTAAATGTTCTGTTATCAAGTTTTTTTTGTACTGTTCTGTGTATTACAAATATTATTCTGTTTTATTATATGTATTATAGAATATAGCGTCAGTTTGATTTTCTACCGTTGTTTTTTTTTCATTTATTTTTATATAATTCACAAGAGTTTTAATAAAAATTAGTCTATAAGTTTCAGTATTATATGTATATATGTCTAAAGAGATTTCAATGGAAGGGAGAACTAGAAACGAGATGGAGGTCAAAGAAAAGTTATTTGAGTTCGGAAAAATACATAAATATACATACAATATATACAAAACGTGTATGAGTTATTTTTGATTTGAGTCAAAAATCAATGATTCGTTTAGAAATTTCAGTAGAACTCTGTTAGTATTATGTATATTATTGTAATAACGTTATTTTGAATATTTGGAATCACACATAGTTTTCATATTTTCGAAAATAGTTTTGTAGAAAATTAGTTAAGTTCATTTTTCATATGAATATTACGTAATAACATCTTATCCAATATGTGAAAATATTGATTTTTTGTTTAAAATATACTAGTGTAATATCTATTTCTGATCATATGGGAAGGATAAATCAAGACCAAATCGTAAATTTCAACTCCCTTCCTTGTAAAATTTTAATAAAACTTGATTACGATCTCATAAGTTTTATTAATTTTTTAATTAATATGTTTTGAACACATATATAGAATGTTTGAGTATTAATAATTTCATAAAAGCAATAATTTGAAAGCTATGAATATTTTTCAAATAAAATAAATTGACACAGTCTCGTCGAACATTTAAGAAATCTCAGTGTAGCCAATGAAAGTGATCGAAGAAAGAAAATCTTTTTATTTTTGAAATTACAGAAATCTGTTTAATTGCAGTGTTAAACGGATGTTTTCATCGATAGAGTCGACTTATTTAAATGCGTTTTACAAAATTTGCATACTTGCACATATATCAACATAATAATTTTTAATGCATATGTGTGTATCGATCGTCAGAATTTAGGTATTTTCGAAATAAAAAAAACTTTTTTTTTTTGAATCACCGTCATATATAATTCTATACGTAGCATTCTTTATAAACAATATCCACTAACGATAAGAGAGAAGTAAAGAAGTACATTTTGATAAAATGAGAGAATCGAGAGAGAAAGAGGTCGATTGAAAGAGCTGAAAACCCATTTCAAATACATGTATGTGATAAGCAGCGATGGATTATGAGGGATGACGCTTTTCTTTCCAGTTAAAAACCCTAATACATTTTTCGCTCAAACCGAAACCGACAGACAGAGACAGAATTATATGCGCAAAATAGATGGCTATATATTTATGGTTTGTCTCTGTCCGTTGGTCAGATGGATCTAGGCATGAGTGCAAAATAGATGGCTATATAACCATAATCTATCTGTTTGATGGTTTTGGTTTCAGTTTAGTCAAGGAGCGTTTACACTTGATACAACCGGAAGATAAAAGTGTCATTAGAAGTGATAAATTGGGTGATCGATAAACTACATACAGTTTTGAATTTTGACAATCGTCAAACGTACAAACGATAAGATAATTTTTTCAGAAGATGTTGAGCGAAAACAGTGCATTTACCTTAGATGAAAACAGACGATAAAAGTGTCAGAGAAGTCATTTCTCTTATACTTGTATCATCTAGTTGCGCAACTAGTGCAACGCACCATCGCTTAAGTTGCATACGCTTCAAAGTCGATCGACTAATTCACCACTTCTAACAACAACATCATCGATAATAAAACAAATCACCGACAACCAACAAAGCCAGACCTATAGAAGCAGCTTTCCCCGGAAGGAAAAGCGCACCCCCCGGCAACCCATCGCCGTCAATATGGTGTGTTATGGACAGTAAACAGTACACAGTATATATTGAAAGGGGCAATTGGTTCGACCATCATCCGACCTCGAGTCGAAATCGAAGAAGCTCGGAGAACCGGAGCTAGCAGTTGAGGAATCCAAACAGAGTCCGACGAGGAATGGTCGACGGCGGCCACGAGAAGGGAAATCGATGGGAGACGGTTGGGTTATAGGATGGGGTTGGGTTATAGTTTGTGTTGATTAGTCGCCGCCGAGCGACAGCGCCTGGACTATGCGAGGATCCGCCTTGCTACCCTCGCGGAACTCCTCCAGCGTCAGCCTGTCGTCGTGGTTCTTGTCCATCTGATCGAAGATCTTGTCCACGCGCTTCTGCGGCGTGTTCTCGTCCTCGGCTTGAGGCTGTTGGCCCTGTGTCAATCGAACGTGTATGTATCTATCTATCTATCTATATCAAACTTATTTCTTTCACCGCCCCCTTTAAAAATAAATGATTTTTCAGCGCCCTCCCCCCCATTTTTACAAAATCTGGGCCCGAGTACTTTTATGAAATTGGGTTCTCCCAAAAAAAAAAAAAAGAAAACGATAAAATGTACGTCCCTCCCAACATATTTTTATTATATGTCTCTAGGTCCAAAACAACCCCAAGGGGGCGCTATCGCCCACTATGAGAAACTGATCTATATGTATATTGATGACTGAAAAGGCCGAGGGTTACGGGTGATATTGCGGTGATTTCGAGAAAAGCGCGTTCAAAGTTGACCATGTACCTACATGTATTAGGAGGTCTACTGATTTGATGATGTATCGAGGCACACTTTCCGAATTCGTTTATATCCGTTTGCCACCAAATAATTGAGCGTACATAGAAGCGATTCCTGTACATAACTCTTGTCACTTGTACCACTTGACCTTTTCAGTCGTCAATTGACCATATATGAAGGGCGACAAATATGAATTGAATATATCAACGTAGTTTTGAAGCGTTACGTCGGACAGACAGACACATATACACACACACACAAACACACACACAGTTTCCACATTTGTCGCGTTTTCTATTACATAATTTGAAATTTCGAGTAAATAAACGTGTTCAAATTGTGATTAGTAGATAAAGTTTCCTTTAAATTTAATTAATTAGAATACGTCGATTATGTAAATGATATCCACATACAATAAATTGTTCGAATGATACTCACGACCATTTGATAAATTGCATCCACTATATTATACATTTCGTCACGCGTTATAAATCCATCGTTATCCACATCATACAGTCGAAATGCCCCTGAAATGTAAATTGAATTGTATTATTAAAAATATATTAAATTATAGAAAATATTTTCATACAACTCATATACAAATGAGTGCAGTAAAACCCAACATAAAACTTTAAGATAAGTTCCTTCTTGTAAGGAATTTTTTTATATGATTTGAAGTACGAACTGACATTTTTTTGACGAATTAAAAAAGCACATTTATATGAAATATTTCAGAAAAATTCCAATGAGAGTACAAAAAGATTATTTTATAGGGGGTTTACTATATTAAAATATGAAAAAAATATGTCAGAAGATTACAGTGTAATTTTTCATCGAGATTTCCACGTGACGTCACCGATAGCGCCCTGATGAACTCTTCAAACTCTATCGAACCATCCTGAAAACAATATTATGTACAATATATCAGATTTCAGTATAAATAATATTTTATGAAACGTTCGTTATTTACGTTATTCTCGTCGAAAACTCTAAAAACTAACGATGCAAACTTGCTCGGATCACCTTGTGGGAAAAATTGCTTGTATATTTTGATGAAGCCCTGTGTAAAAGAGATACAATTAAAAAGTTATGTGATTTCAAATCGATATTATTTTCAAAATTGTTATAAATTATACCAGTTCTGTGAGGAGACCGTTCGGACAATCTTTCAGAAAACCTTTGTGCCTGAAAGCATTTGATAAAATTATCAGTGTTATTTCAATAATTTCACAGTAACAAAATTTTCAATGCAGAAAAATGTAAATGACATTTAAAATTATTTCATAACTTTTGGATTTTCTATAGATACAGTACGCATGTATTTTTCGAAAAAAAGAAATCTTTTCGTATAATTATCGCAATCTAGATTCGAAAAGATAATGTGGCTCCTCTAATTCATGGACAGCTATAAAAAACGAACTGTGTAATTATGAAAGTTGGGGTTTTCTCGACCCCTTCGTGTATTTTTGATTTATCCTCGACACAAAATCTTGCCAAATTCGAGTTGTACGATACGATAAAAAAATATCTATGTATTCAGAAAAATCTATTGTTTTGTATGATTCATTGGAAAAAATTGCCATTGTGTCAGATTATATTATCTTCGCGATTTAATAATTTTTCTTTTTTTCGTATAGTAAAATTTTCATTAACTTAGATTAAAGTTTTTTTTTTATGCACACATTTTAAAGAAAAAAACAGATGCATTTCGCAATACTGCTCTTTAAAACAACATTTGGATAAATTTTACGAAAAAATGCAACATCTATCAAATTTCAAAATATCGAAATATATCCACATTAAAATTCATCAGTATATAAATTCGTCATTCGAATTAATTATAATATTTTTATCTGACAATGAGTTATAAATATAATTCTATTTGATCGAAAACAAATCAACGAGCACTCATCCATAAATTATTGATAAGATTCGAATAAAGTGCGTAAATATAGTTTATCCGAGCGATAATCGCGACTCATCGAATATCAATGAAAACCTTCACCATCAATCTTAGTGCCTATACAAAAACGAAATATGTAATATGTATGTATAATAATATATAACGTGGAGTTTCGATTCATAAAAATATCTCTAATGTACATATGCGGTAAGAATTCGAATGAAAAAATAATCCCAAAATGAAAAATTAATGTGAATGTATTCGAATGTTCGTTCTGACTCAGCGTAATGTTGTTGGTAAATTATAGACCTTTCGGTAACCCTATATTTTCCATTTCAGAAAATTTGAGAAAAATCATACATTCCGCTTTTGAAAATATTATGAACTACTGATATACAGCAAAAACAGTTTAAAATTATTATAAAATCAGCAATTATAATCAATAAATATCAAAATGCAGTGCACATTCAAAAAGTGAGTATTTTAATTGTGACATTTTTAAATGTCATTCTATTTTTTTTCCGTCAAATTCACAACTCGAAATGTTGAACATTCAAAATTCGAGCTTGAGCTAAAACTGTCAGAAAAATATCATATAAATCAGAGCGTTGGAAAAAATCTATGGAAAACGTTTTGGTATACTGCCAAAGAAAGCGCAATTTATTTAGATTTTATTCAACGGAATGGCAGTGAATTGCTTCGTACATTCCTTTTGTTTCTTGGACGATTTTAATAACACTCGTCGATCTTTTTGGATTTGGTCTTGCGTCGTTTACCACCCTCAGTTTCCACTTTCCATCATCACCACGGTCACTATTTGCACCAAAATTAAGATAAAAAAAATATTTTTCAAACAAAATATGAAAAAAGTCACGCAAACTAATTTTCTCTAGCTTCAAATACGCTCTGAAAGTTTCAATCTTCGGAATGAATTTTTTCCAAAAAAGCAAAGATACACGAAATCTGAATATTTTCTATTTACGTATCGTCGTATTTACGTATTATACATATGTGTGACAATACAAATATGTTTTGCGATTTGTCTCGAGGCAGATGCGAAGGAAGCTTGTTTAATGGCCGGCCAAGACAGGTTGGCTTCTGCGGCAACAATCCGTTCTCCTTACGAAGGATTTTCGTTGACGATTGAAAATAAACATTGAACAAATGTGTGCTTAGGATGTGTGCGAAAGGATTCGGAAAATTAAAAAAAAAAAACATTTTTTTTTCATGTTCGAATGCTCAATTTTCAAATTCGAATTTATAATTTTTAAGTGGAAATTTCAGTTACTTGCATTTGTATTATTTTAGATGAATCGTGTGCAGAAATTTATCGTTGATTCATTATTTCGTTAAACGCATGCATTGATTTGATATTCATGAGTTTATTTACCACGAATTTGAAACAAATCAAAAACTAATTTCATTTTCTTGAAAATTATTGATAATAAAGCTATACTTACTTAAAAATTTGTTTTACTCACCATTGCCGAATTTCTTTCTCTGTAACTGAAACAAAAAAAAAAGAATTCATTAAAACATAAATTTTGAATTTTTTATTTAATTTTCATTTTTTTTATATTAGCATATTGATAAAAACTCTCATGAAATGAATTATGTACTCTTTGAAAATTCGATAAATACTACATTTCTTAGAAAAATTGTTTTGAATGTTACTGTAATATGCAACATTAAAAACCATACATACAATAAGTCTAGTCGAAAAATTGATAAGAATATGTCAGAGTATCGTCATTGTTTTTGAAAGAATTTCTTTAATTTGGGATATTTATCGAGATACTTTTAAAATATATTTCTGAAATCTTACAATTCTACAAATATTAGTATTTTTTCGACAGCGTAAAATTAAATTGCTTGAAAAATTGAGGACGATTGTGAATCAAATTTATTGAAAAGTGTCCACGATTAATTCCGCTGGCTTATTTTCATTTTGATACGCACTTACGTATGCAAATAAACAAATATAAGTACATTTGTGTACTTAGGCTATAAGTACAGCGATATACATACATATAAGAGTAAGTATAACTTCGAAACGGAAAGTTTGTCAGATACGGCCGTATTCTAAATCGTCGAAATTTATTACGGTCACAGTTTCCCGGGGGCTTTCAGTCGTTCGCAACCTTTTTGCCGTGGAAATTCGAAAGAGCTTATTTCAGGATGCTGAGTGTTTTGTTCGAGCTTAGTTTCATAGATGGCAACGTTCGCAGATGCTCCATCAGACGAAAAAATTTTGAAGAGTGGATTTTTTTTGTGATGAGTGTTAAGAACGTTTCGTTTCTGATCAGTCGATATAAAATAATTATGGATACATTATTAGTGTGAGACACGTTACACCTACACTGTTAGAATTAATCGAGTCACTAAATTCACTTTTTAATAAAAAAAATGAGATTGAAATGTCATACTCATTTGGTATAGTCATAACTTTCTGTGTGTGAAATATTTTTGCAGAATAATAAAAAATATACTATTAAATGACAAAATTTGATTGACCACCTGATAATAAATTTTATATTTTAGAAGCTATTTTGAACTGACCACATCCATAACTTATTATAAACGAAATTTGTATGTTCATAATTTTGAAAAAAAAAAATGAACATATCATTTTTTCTCGACTTCTTGCTTAGTGGAGTTAGTCATGATTATATCTAGATGGTTCATATGTACATACGTGTATGATAAATCGAACATAGTTCAAATTAGTTAATTTTGATCATTATGTGTTCATTGCACTCATGCAACATGTCGTGATCTACAGGTGACTGAAAGCAGGTCGCGATCCCGAACCTTTCTCTTTCTACAAACCTACATATGTAGGTACAGTAGAACCTCGATTATTCGGATTTTTGATCGTTTTGGTCGTTAAAATTAGAAAAAAAAAATGAATTTCGTAAAAGTCATTTAACCCTTTTAATATCCATATAAATATATGTATCACTTTTCGTAAAATTAAAAAAAGTATTTTATTTATTAGTAAAAAATATTTGATGTTGAAGATGTAAACAAATGAAAATTGTAATTTTAATTGTAAATCAACTTGAATTATATTTTGTCTGATCGTCCAGACTATTTTCATATCAAATTAATCCGAATAATTTAGGATCTACTGTGTATTATAACATTTTACGCTTTTGAAATTTTATTATTGCACTTGTATATTTTCAGATTTTGAAGAATTTGTTTATTTTAATGCCATATTTTATCAAAAGCCTCACTCAAAAATGATAAAAGTTACTCAATAAAACTGAAATTCCTGTCGTTCTATCAATTTATACAATTATTTTTTTATGAATTCTATCGAGTAATCCTCAACAATATCGATGAAAATATATTTTTTTAAACCGAAGCCAATATTTCCATTCGAGAAAGACAAGTTTGACCACGTACTAATAACAGCTCGTAATTAACTTGAATCTCTATTTCGAGATACAATTTAGATTCTGATTGTGAGGTAAATTAGAAAAACCGAAAATCTGTTCAGAATGATAAAAATTTGCG